>OZ030010.1:66138449-66738449 GCA_964023405.1 Apodemus agrarius | reverse complement strand
ATCCAGTCACTATTTTTATATATTTGTAGTATTTTAATAATGAAAAATATGAAGCACAAAGATATGATGGATTCTTGAAGACATATGAAAATGCTTCATTGAAAAGTACCTCTACTCTGGCTATGCTGAATTTTGGTCAAAATGCTATTTTCAGTGTCGGATTAACAGCTATAATGGTGCTTGCCAGTCAGGGAATTGTGGCAGGTAATGGGTCTATGGGTATCACATTTAGAGACTATTATAAAGGGGTTAATGGAAGGAATAAATGTTTTGTGTTAATTGGAAAGTATGCTCAACAAAATATTTAGCTATTTTAGAGTGCTTTTCTTTTCCTATTAGAATATATTTTATTGATAATTCTTTTATTTCCTTTGAGTTACTCATTGAAAGTAAGAATTCTATTTTATGCATTTTATGGATCTGTAACCTGTTTCTTTATGAGAACCATCTCTTAAAAATTAACCATCTAATTTTATGATGCCTTTTTAAAAATGTTTTTATTATTTGAGACATCAACCTTCTTAGTATCTAACATTTCTAATTTTTCTTATAGACCTGAAAAGTAATGCCATTAATTTACTGTTTAGTTCAAAGGGCTTGTTTTATAATAATTATGAGTATCTATCTTATAGTCTTTTTCATTTATCTGTGCCTGCTCCTCATTCATTTGGTATGGCATTAATAAGAGATATATAATTATTTTTGGTCATGATTATCATTCATTCCAAATTTTTTAATATATGTTCTTTTACAAATTTTCATTTTTACACTGTACAAGAAATATTTACCTTAGAGGAAAAACAAATATTTTTAACCTTCCACTTCCATCATTACTTAAATCATTCTTTTTGTAAATTAAACATAGTATATAAGTATGCTTTTCCCCTTCCATACAATGTACACCAAGTTCCTACCTTACCTACTTTATGCATTCATATGCTGTGCAATTTGTATCAGTTTAAATGTTGCTGATTATGTACATTTAGAACTATTTGTCATAGAAATTGGCTATAAAACTCTGTCCTAAGCTGGGAAAGTTTATATCATGCCTTTCTTCTTCCATTGCATACTAAGGTTCCCTTACTGTTGGAGATCTAGTGATGGTGAATGGACTGCTTTTTCAACTTTCATTGCCCCTTAACTTCCTGGGAACTGTATATAGAGAGACAAGGCAAGCACTCATAGATATGAACACCTTGTTTACTCTGCTCAAGGTAGACACACGGATTAAAGTAAGTAGTACATATAGTAGCCCTTTCAAAAGAACATGAATACTGCCTCATGAATATTGGGTTGTTCTAGATCAGCTGTTTTCAACCTGTGGCCATGACCCCTTTTAGGGGGTCGCATACCAGATGTCCTGCATGTCAGATTCACAATAGTAGCAAAATTACAGTTATTAAGTACTAGCAAAATGCTTTTATAGTTGGGGGTCACCACAACATGAGGAACTATATTAAAGGGTTGCAGCATTAGGAAGGTTGAGAACTACTGTTCTAGGAGTATACTCTTGTATCACTATGTTAGACAAATACGCTCTTTACCATCATTTCCTCCCCAACTTGTCACCAAGAAAATGTTCCTAGCAATCAAAATATATAGGAATTTCTTACCCACATATTTGTATGCAGTGAGGAATGAAAAAAAGAATATGGAAGTGGCCTTATTCCATTTACATAAACCTCCTTTCCCATATTTTTCCTTTTCTGACTGTTAATTAAAAATATTGTATGCAGAGCTTACTCTATGTACTATATTAAGTTGTTTTTTGTTTTTTCTTCTCTGCTAGGACAAAGTGATGGCATCTCCCCTTCAAATAACACCACAGACAGCCACGGTGGCCTTTGATAATGTGCATTTTGAATACATAGAAGGACAGAAAGTCCTTAATGGAGTATCTTTTGAAGTCCCTGCAGGAAAGAAAGTGGCCATTGTAGGAGGTAGTGGGTCAGGGTGGGTAATTTAGTTATTTATAAAATTCTACATTATTGATATATAATTCTGGATGTGAATTTTTATCAGAGGGAAATAATTACTGTAGTTAAATGGAGCTTCCCTAATGATAACACATGCTGATTAACCTTTCTTCCTCTCCAATTTCAGAAAAAGCACGATAGTGAGGCTACTTTTTCGCTTCTATGAGCCTCAAAAGGGTAGCATTTACCTTGCTGGCCAAAATATACAAGATGTGAGCCTGGAAAGTCTTCGGCGGGCAGTGGGAGTAGTACCTCAGGTATTTTAAAACAGAATATAATTCTTAGAGGATTGGTGGGCATGTTACTATAATAATTTGAATCTAAGGAGTCAAAATATGCTAATGAAATAGATGTTAGACCTTTCGAGTGAAATTCTGCTACTGAACATATTCTGTTTTTGAGATAGTGGTTCACCATGTAGTCCTAGCTGGCATATAACTCAGTATCTAAATCAAACTGCCCTCACAGTGTCTACCTACCTCAATCAAGCAGACATGGAGTCTAACCCTAGGTCTAAGACTGATCAGTTCTGTGGTACTCATCCCAGTTTCATCATTATAAATAGATACTATTTATCATTATTATTATCATTATATTCTAGAGAATATACACAATATTCACAATATAAATGTTCGGAAAATTAAAAGTAATTTTGAATAGCTTTCAACATATTAAGTTTATAATTACAAAGTAGTTAATCTACCAAACTTCAGTTTTAAGCCTTGTTTGCTATTTGTGTCCTCTTCACTATGAAGCATATAGTATATGACTCATTGTAATAATTTTAAAATGTCTAGTGAGTGCTGTTGGGCGAGGAAAGGAAATTTAAAGTAAAGCCTGAGAAGACAGGAAGTAGATAGTCTTATAGGGTATATGATTTTATTTGAAAATCTATAAAGAAATCAGAGGCTCTGTCTAAAGGGTAGAGTACTTGTCTGATTCATAAAACCAGCATCAGATCTCTGAGAGAAACAGATCATATGGGGAACGGAGAGGAGAAAACCTGTAAGAAAGTCATCAGGAAGGATGTGGTAATCACATGTGGAATTCCAGAACTCGGAAGGCTATGATAGGAAAATTGACTTCAGTTTGAGGTAGCCTGGGCGACAGTGCATTCCAGGCAGGTCTGGACTGCAGAGTGAAATTCTGTCTTTAACACAGACAGAGACAGACAGAAACACACACACACACACACACACACACACACACACACACACACACAGAGAGAGAGAGAGAGAGCCTGAAGGTCCCCAAGTTCTCCAACAGGTCTGGACTGCAGAGTGAAATTCTGTCTTTAACACAGACAGAGACAGACAGAAAGACACACACACACACACACACACACACACACACACACACACACAGAGCCTGAAGGTCCCCAAGTTCTCCAACATATGGCACTCCTTTCTTTGCTGTGTTTTCCTGACAATTCCAAATCTTAGTGGGTATAACCCTCAGGAAAGTGTTAATTCCACTCCTTTTTCATGTGCTCTGCTTTTCATGGTAGAGTGCATTGTGAACCCAGAAACCTCTATTTTTTAACATTCATCTTAGATGATTTTGATAGGTAGACAGACAGACAGACCAACCAACCATGTTTGCCAGATGAACTGCATTCTGCACTGTAACCTCATTGGGTTCTGTGTTCTAATTCATATAATTCTAATTCTGCTCTTCTGTTAAGCTATATAATAGTTTCACTCATTATTTTAAAAAATAAAATATTAAAATTCACAAAGGAAGAAAAGCTGTCCATCCTTCTTGGAGACATTAGTAATATAAAATTAAGTGAAAATTAAATAATAACACTTTTACTTTAATCACCTAGATAAAGATTTTGAAATGTAGGATATCAAGTTTAGATACAACTCTGAAATGGGAGTCGTGCTCTTCTGAGGGAAGTATATAGCTGTCAGAAAAAAAATCGACAGTACATATCAAGTTCTAGGAAAATGTTCTAATAATTCTGCCCCTAGGAAATTTTAGTAAAAAATTAAAAGGTACAACATGTGTCTTTACATACAACATTCTTGACACTGTTATTTACAATAGTGAAAAGTGGGTACAATGTAAATATCCAATATGTACCCAATCGAATGCTTGAAGTCTTACCAGGATCAAGTGATAGATAGCCATTTTTTAATCATTACGTTTTCCCAAATTACATTGTTGTTGTTTACTTAACATATATGGGTATTTTGCCTATGTGTAAGTCTTTGTACTTCATGTATGTCTGGTATTGAGATCAGAAGAGAATTTTGTATCCTTTTAATCCGGGGTTACATATGACTTGACTATGTACTGGGAATTGAACCCAGGAAATCCTCTGGAAGAGCAACCAGTGCACTTAACCCTAGTGCTCTTAACCAGTAAGTTATTTCTTGAGCCCAACATTAAAGTTTTAAAGAATATTGAGTATTGTGAGCAGTGTGTTATTAAAAAGTTTGCTGAAAAATATCAAACAAAGTATTCTAGCTATAAATATAGATTAACACCTGCAAATAGAGAAAAAAGACGGAATAAATATCAGAGTATTAATTTTTTTCTAGATGATAAAGTAATACATTATTTAATTTCTTAAATTTGTGAAATTTATTTATAAGTTGCATACCATGTTATAAGATGCCTATAGATAGTAATGTAGTTACTTAATAAAATGCTTACTTAAATAAACTAAATTAACAATTGCACTATATCCCACAGTTACCCATATTTACTGTGTATAAAACATTGTGAAAAACATTGTGAAAAACCTCCATTTGTGTTGTGGGTTGGGGATAGGGTCTCACTCTTTAGTGCAGGCTAGCGTCAAGCTCATGGCGTTCCTACATCCAATTCTGTGTGCTGGGATTACAAGAGTGGGCTATCAGACTTGTTTAGTTCATTTTCATTTTACCAAATTTTGTTGTAATTTTCTTTTTTCAGCTAACATTTGTTATTTTTTTCAGAATATACAATATGTAAAAATACTTCTGTGTGTAGAACTTTGAGTTTCTTTGATACAACTCAGTATGACAAATTTATGTTAATAATAGATATATAAATAATAGAATATTTTTTAAAATAATATCTGAAGTTCTGAGCATGAAATGTAAAAGAGCGTATTGGGTTCCCTGGTGAATATTAACAATTAAAGCTTCAGAGACTGATAAAAAATAGATGAATACTCATTTGAAATAGATTATCTTTAGTATGCTATGGTAAAACAAGTTGAGTTATCAAATGAAAGCTTGCAGTGGACTTCCAGACATGATGAAAAATTACTTGTTTGCTGAGTTTCAAGTCCAAAGTAAAAGCTTCTTAAAAATGCATGGAAACATATTTAACCTAATCAGTAACTAAGGAAACACGAATATAAACAAAAAGCACATTTCACTCTAAAAGTCACAACAAGTGAAACTGTGTAATGACCTGAGTTGCTAAAGCTGTGTACATGCCACTGAATAGAGCATGCACATACATTCCTAGCTGCATTTGCAATCATATTATAGGGTAAACATTAACCTTTGACCTATCAGTTGGCATGTAGGACTCTGCATAAATATTTAACTGTGTAAAGCCATTTATAAAATGCTACTTTATTCCAACATGTTAATCACATTAATGTACATTAATAGGGGAATAAGTAAATTATATCTATAGTATGAAATACATAACTGTTAAAAAACGTATGTTTCTGTTATTCAGAATGGACAATCTCCACCATATGTTAAATTAAAAAAGGAATTTATAAAATAATTTGTGTAGACTGAGTTCCCTTATATTTTAAAAGTATATGGTTAAGCATCTAAATATCTAGAAATAAGTCTTAAATGAACACAACAAATCATATATGGTAATTAGGTCTATGAAGGGACCTAAGACTTCAGGACCCTCCTCAAATTAAAGGGATTACATAGTTTGATATTTACTATTACTTTATGCCTTAAAATATATATGTACACACACACACACACACGTGTCTATATAAATCTGCTTCAGGATGCTGTCCTCTTCCATAATACTATCTACTACAACCTCTTATATGGAAACATCAACGCTTCACCAGAGGAAGTATATGCAGTAGCAAAATTAGCTGGTCTTCATGAGGCAATTCTTCGAATGCCACATGGATATGACACGCAAGTAGGAGAACGAGGACTCAAGCTATCAGGTGATCAAAGATTTTAAATCTTTTACTTGTATATTCTATTCAGACTTACTTATTGGAAGCACTTATATTATTGATAGAAGTTCAGGTATATTAATGTTAATGCAAAATCCATAACCCTTATATTTAAGGAAAGTAAAGATTATTACCTGGAAAAGAGGAAAAAGTAGAGTTAAGTAGTTTAGTGCTGAATAGTGTATCTCATCTCATTTTCTAGATTAGGCTCAGTTATTTAAACCTCTGACTTATAAGTCATAAATTTAGATATTCATGGGTTCATGTCCTTACATTTTCCAGTTTCAGATATTAGATTTGTCTTTTGCTTTGCTGATTCTTTGCTATTAGAATTTTTATCTAAGGCTGTTGCATGTTGAAATACTTGTAATATAAAATAATATATGATGAACATGTTTCTGATAAGAATAATTTGAGAGCTGGGCGTGGTGGCGCACGCCTGTAATCCCAGCACTTGGGAGGCAGAGGCAGGCGGATTTCTTAGTTCAAGGCCAGCCTGGTCTACAGAGTGAGTTCCAGGACAGCCAGGGCTACACAGAGAAACCCTGTCTCGAAAAATCAAAAAAAAAAAAAAAAGAAAATTTTGAGACTCAAAGTTGTTACTTCTCATTATTTATTTCACTGACATGAATCAGATTCATTTGTATTCCAGGGAATATAGTTTGTCAAAGGATATCATATATATAGAATTACACTGAACAATTCAGTAAAATGAGTGATAAAGAGTTGGCATAAATGTTGCAAGTATAATTTGATGGTCTTAAGAGAAATGTTAGAAATAGAATATTCTTATATTGTATTTCCTTAAATTAACCTTTTTCTTTTCTAGGAGGAGAAAAACAGAGGGTAGCAATCGCAAGAGCCATTTTGAAGGATCCCCCAGTTATTCTCTATGATGAAGCTACTTCATCATTAGATTCAATTACTGAAGAGGTAAATGACATTGAAAATAACACAACAACCTTTTTTCCTTGGAAGTTTCAGTACAATGTCTACATTATTTATGTAGTGATTCTTCACCTTCCTAATGCTGCAACTCTTTAGTACAGTTCCTCATGTTGTGACAACCCCAACCATAACATGATTTTCATTTCTACTTCATAACTGTAAATTTGATGTTAAGAATTATAATTAGCCTAGAATCTTGGAACACCAAAGACATAAATCACATACCAAGTGATGTCTGACAAGAAGTAAGGAGTGGACACTGGTGCTAGAATGGACCAAAGCATCATTGTGGGGCAGTACAAGAACAGGGAGGTGGGAGGGGGTGGATGAGGGAGCAGGGGGAGGGAAAAGGGCATGTGGGACCTTTGAGGGTGGGGAACCAGAAAAAGGGAAATGAATTGTAAATATAGAATATATCCAATAAAAAATAATTATAATGTAAGCCGGGCAGTGGTGGTGCATGCCTTTAATCCCAGCACTTGAGAGGCAGAGGCAGGCAGATTTCTGAGTTCAAGGCCAGCCTGGTCTACAGAGTGAGTTCCAGAACAGCCAGGGCTATACAGAGAAACCCTGTCTTGGAAAAAAAGAATTATAATGTAAAGATACAATGAGCAAGATATGTGATATGTAACCCCTGTGTAAAGTTCATTCAACTCCCAAAGAGGTTATATAACCCGCAAGTTGAGAACCAGTGACTTCATGTTTTAAATGAATTTTAGTAGGAAAATACCTAACCTCTGCTTCCTGTACGGCAAGTGTTAATGAATGCTATGAAATCTAGGTTTCATTGAACCAGTGAATCTGTTTACAAATGTGCTTCCTTTTGGAAGTGTGTGATACTCTATGCTATTATTATAGTTTTGCATCTTGCAAAGCTGTACACATTACCCAACATGCTAGTGAAAGAAGAGAGTTTTAGTCACTGTCTTGTTGTCATTTAGCACCCCTTAATAGAAGTCATGTGAATGACCGTGACATAGCCACATACCAGAATGCTTTTCACTTGCTATTGACATGCAAGCCAAGCACATACAACCCCTAGAACTGGTATCAATTTTTATTCATTTTATAAGAGTTGTGTAACAGCAAGATGTTTGTGACATTGATGTTGCCATACTACCCAACAAGTACATTGTATCTTATAACAACATCTTTATAATACACATAAGAGTTTCAACAGCAATGATAATTTTGTGTAGGTTAATCTACAACCATAGATAAGCAAGTGTCTCCAGTTACTACTTTTCCTTTTTTTTCAATGTAAATGTTTATTTTTTGCATTTGTTTGAGCTGGGTATAAGATAAATATAGCAATTCCCACAACAGTAAAGTTCTTGCTGTAATACTTTTTTACCTTGAATATTTTTTAATTTTTAATTTTTTATGTTATTAGATATTTGCTTTATTTACATTTCAAATGGTATCCCCTTTCCTCCTTACCCCTCTGAAAACCTCCTATCCCATCCCTTTTCCCCCTGCTACCAGCCCCCCTCCCGCTTTCCTGACCTGGCATTTCCCTTTTCTCTTAATTCCTGATAGAGGTGTGTTAAGGAAGAGGTAGGTCTCCTTTCAGCTTTACCAGAAGTGCAATGGAATATTTTCATTTGGAATTAAGTTTTAGGGAACATTATTATTTTATCAGCAGCATACGTAAAACTGTTCAAAATACATTCATTTCCAAATTTATTATATTTTAAGTGAGCATTTAACAGAACTAGATCCCATTCAAAAGAGAATAGCAGTAAAGTAGGTATAAAGTAAGAACTTTATACCTAAATATGTTGTACAATATGTTTCAAGCTAGCAAGATAAAATTTATAATAGCAGTTTTTAAGTCGCATAGCATTATGTCAGAGAATATAACCCACTAAGCATTTACAAGGAATTCCTCAGAGGAAGTTTTGATGGGCTTCAGTGAGCCCTTTTAATAGGTAAAAGGGATTCCGAATTTAAGTTTTATATAGGAGAGACTGTCCATAAACATTAGGTTTTTGTTTCCGTTTGTTTAATATTGGTCCTATACTTGATCATTAGTCAGTCCTAGTAAAGCTTAAGGTCATCTTTTCAGAAAACTGCTCCCAGTAATTAACATGCTTTTAAAAATTAAATGTTTAGAAATATGTGTGGGAAAGAAGCCAGTGAGTATATCTTCATCACCTACACTATCTTCTTTACCCATATGGCTTTGGTTAGGCCCAAGTTTCCAAAGATAATTGAATACATATGTAATTGTCTTATACTTCATAGGCAGTAAACAAAATCTATTTTGTAGATGGAATTAAAAACTTAAAATGTAGCCAGGTACAGTGACATGCACCTTTAATTCTAGTAGTTTAAGGACAGCCAGATCTACCTAGTGAGTCTTATGCCAGCCAGGGCTACATGCTGAGACTGTCTCAAAAAAACCAAGAAGAACTCAAAATGTTTTCGAAAAAAGGGGCTTCCTCAAGTTAAAAAAAAAAAAACAAGTTCATGGATGTGCTTTGCCTTTTAAGGAAGAACAGATGTTCCAACAAGTTTTTAGACTGCTGTCTTTCTTTGAGCTTTCCTTTCTTGACTAGTTCCTCACTTTAGTTGTGTTCTTACTAATAAGATTATATATGACTATATTCCTTGCCTTCTTCCACAGATTTTAGTGACATTCTGCTGCCTATCTAAACGATCGTTTTATGTTGATGTACTTATGTTTACTTCCCAATATTCTTTGATTTCTGTCTTTGTTTTATTTACTTTAGTATTAGAGGTAGAAGTATTTAATGGGGCTATAAAATCCTAAGTTCCTTTAGGAAAGATATGATTGTTTTCATTTACACTAAGCTAATGAGAGCTCTGGCTTGTTTTTCTCCTATTCTTGTCAAACTTGTAGACTATTCTTGGTGCCATGAGGGATGTGGTCAAGCACAGAACTTCTATTTTCATTGCACATAGATTGTCAACCGTGGTTGATGCAGATGAGATCATTGTCTTGAGCCAGGTAAGAAATGAACTTTAAAAGTTAGTATTCATTGCTATTCAACCTTAATTAGATAAGTTTCTCTCTGCAATGATAGGTAGTGAAGGGACTCACAGCTGCTCAAGGTGAAGTAAATAACTGACAATTAAGCGCTCAGCCCTAAACAGCACATTTATACCACTTGCTCTAATGCTCAGGGAACATGGAGGAATGCAGCAGGGAGTTGGGAGGATAAAGAACCAAAAGATATGGAGAATTGTTATGAAATGTTTTTAGCCATTTTGTAATCATGATCTTATAACAGCTCCAGCTACCTGCACTGGGTCTGCCCAAGACTGGGCCAGTGAACTGTCAAATCATGAATACAAGAAGGACTCTCAGGGCCATACCCTTTCCAAGGAACTATTGACTATTTATAGATTTTATGGGAGGGGAGGCAGTCATTGTCTTCACTTTCATACTCAAAGGTGAACCTACCAGGCTCCAGTGGATATTTCTAAACCAATTGTCACATAGAGTGACCTGGTAAAAACCAGTGGGTCACAAAACCAAAAAACATTAATGAAGGAAATATACACTTGTAGGAAGGTGGGAAGGGCAAAAGGAGGATACGAGAGGGTTGGGGGGAATATCAGTACATTTTAAGTATATGCGTTAACCCATCGAGAACAAATTTAATAGAAGTGATAAGAGGGGAAAATGATAGTATTCAAAGAGAATTCAAACTAGTTATAGGTACCTGAAATTTAATTATTGTATCTAAAAGAATATTGCAGAATTTGTGTTCTTTGGATGATATTGGATCCTAATAGTATACTGGGATTAGTCACTTTGTAGAAAGTAATCCATGAAACTTTGAAGAAGAATAAACTATAGTAACTCACTCTTCATTAAAGTACTAAAAGTAAATATTTGATCAAGAAAGTATTTTTCATTATGGAAGCATATTTTCAAAGGTCATCTATATAAAATAATTTTTCTGCATTTATTTTTTTCCTGAATAAATCTTTGCATGGTGTCTTTGATGCATTTTCATTGTTCTAGTGCTGTATATAACCTTAATGTTCTAAGAATTACAGCAAAATAAAAATAATCATTTAAACATGACCACTTACATTTTTGTTTTACTTATACACAAAGTAAGAAAATATCCTATTTTATGTCTTATGGGGTTTGCTATACAAGCTTACTACTATCTACATGTTCTCAGCAAATCAAAATATCATTTTTATGATTAGCAAAGTTGAAAATGTTTAATTATTGTCCTTTATTCCATTCTGTAAGGGTCTCTTTCCCTACCTGTTAGTGATTATTTCTAATACTATTCAGCTTTTTAACATCACATTCAGGGCCTTTTCCATCATTATCTTTCTCTTCTAATCAATACTTCAGTTCTTTATTATTTTGGAAGCCTGTGTGCTGAGAGTTAAAAGATAGGAAGCAATTATATGCTTTCTATAATTTTAAGTAATCAAGAGGGATTTTTTTTTCCTTTTTTCTACTTTTTTTATTGGATATATTCTATATTTATATTTCATTTCCCTTTTTCTGGTTCCCTGCCCCCCCAAAGGTCCCACATGCCCTTTTCCCTCCCCATGTTCTCCCATCCACCCTTTCCCACTTCCCCTTACACTGATGCTTTGAGCCTTTCCAGAACCAGGGTCCATTCCTTCCCTCTTGTTGGACATCATTTGGTATGTGGATTGTGTCTTTGGTGTCCCAAGATTCTAGGCTAATATCTACTTATCAGTGAGTGCATATCATGGGTATTCTTTTGAGACTGTGTTACCTCACTTAGTATGATATTCTCCAGCTCCATCCATTTCTCTAAGAATTTCATGAATTCATTGTTTCTAATGGCTGAATAGTATTCCATTGTATATATACCACATTTTTTGTATCCATTCCTCCGTTGAAGGACATCTGGGTTCTTTCCAGCTTCTGGCTATTATAAATAAGGCTGCTATGAACATAGTGGAGCATGTATCCTTATTGCTTGCTGAGGAATCTTCTGGGTATATGCCCAGGAGTGGTATGACAGGGTCCTCTGGAAGTATCATGTCCAGTTTAGTGAGGAACCGCCAGACTGATTTCCAGAGTGGTTGTACCACCTTGCAGTCCCACCAGCAGTGGAGGAGTGTTCCTCTTTCTCCACATCCTCGCCAACACCTGATGTCTTCTGAGTTTTTAATCTTAGCCATTCTGACTGGTGTGAGGTAGAATCTCAGAGTTGTTTTGATTTGCATTTCTCTAATGACTAATGATGTTGAACATTTTTTAAGGTGTTTCTCAGCCATCCGAATTTCTTCAGGTGAAAGGTCTTTGCTTAGCTCTGTACCCCATTTTTGATAGGGTTATTTGGTTTTCCAGGGTCTAACTTCTTGTGTTCTTTGTATACATTGGATATTAGCCCTCTGTCAGATGTGGGGTTGATGAAGATCTTTTCCCAATTTGTTGGTTGCCGATTTGTCCTTTTGACAGTGTCTTTTGCCTTGCAGAAACTTTGTAATTTTATAAGGTCCCATTTGTCTATTTTTTTTTTTTAGTTTTTTTTTTTTAGTTTTTTTTTTTTTTTTTTTTTTTTTTTTTTTTTTTTTTTTTTTTAGTTTTTCGAGACAGGGTTTCTCTGTGTAGTCCTGGCTGTCCTGGAACTCACTCTGTAGACCAGGCTGGCTTTGAACTCAGAAATCCAACTGCCTCTGCCTCCCAAGTACTGGTATTACAGGTGTGCGCCACCATGCCCGGCCCATTTGTCTATTCTTGATCTTAGAGAATAAGCTATTGGTGTTCTGTTCAGGAACTTCCCCCTGTGCCAATGTCCTCAAGGGTCTTCCCCAGTTTCTTTTCTATTAGTTTTAGTGTGTCTGGTTTTATGTGGAGGTCCTTGATCCACTTTGAGTTGATCTTAGTACAAGGAGATGAGAGTGGATCAATTCTTATTCTTCTGCATGTTGACCTCCAGTTGAGCCAGCACCATTTGTTGAAAAGGCTATCTTTTTTCCACTGGATGTTTTCAGCTCCTTTGTCAAAGATCAATTGGCCATAGATGTGTGGGTTCAATTCTGGGTCTTCAATTCTATTTCATTGATTCACCTCTCTGTCACTGTACCAATACCATGCAGTTTTTAACACTACTGCTCTGTAGTATTGCTTGAGATCCGGGAGAGGGATGTTTTAATGATGCTGCAGCTTGAATTCAGAGCCTTATACATGCGAGCAAGTGTTGCACCATTGAACTATATTCCCAGCCTTAGAGGTATTTTTTTTCCTAAAGAGTAGATATTGTTTTGTATTGTGAAGGCTATACTCTGCTCTATAAAGGGTTTGTATGCTTGTGACTTTAAACATATTAGTTCGTTCATAAATGTTTACATTCTTTAGACAGGATGTTTGTCCCCAATATGATTATTCCAGAATATCTTAAATGGAAACTTAAACCTTACTCTATCTTTGATATTTAAGAACCTGAAGTAAAATCTGATATTTTGAATCTTTTTAACTAAGCTTACCAATTTATTTTTTAATTTATTTATTATTATATGTGAGTACACTGTAGCTGTCTTCAGACACCCCAGAAGAGTGCATCAGATCTCATTATGGATGGTTGTGAGCCACCATGTGGTTGCTGGGATTTGAACTCAGGACTTTCAGAAGAGCAGTCAGTGCTCTTAACTGCTGAGCCATCTCTCCAGCCCAGCTTACCAATTTATGCAACTGTACTTTCTGAGTTTTTACTAAGAGAAAATGTTTGACTTTCTTAGCAAATAATCTATCTTCATGTATCTGTGCAGTTATTTCACAACATTTTCTCTTTGGTTGTTAATTAGAATTAGAATCAGTGAATTACTACATTAATAGTATTTATGTCTACACATAGTATTTTATTTGTTGAGTGTCTAATTGCTTAGTTATATGACCTCATTTTCAACTGATGTTCTGTCACCTCAGACACTCTTTCAAATTTTGTTTATGACATTTCTATAAAGATGTCATATCTATGAGACATCTGATTGAACATGGAAGTTTAGACACATTTGTCTCCCCTCTTCCATCCAAAATAAAGCAAAAACTGAAGGAATAGAATGAGTATAATTATAAATCAACAAATGTACTAAAAGAGGACTTAACAATAGACAAAGGATATCAGCAAATATGGGGAAGATGTTAAGTAGGTAGATTTAAAGGACTAAAAAATTTGGATAGTATGATTTGCCAAAATAGAGAGAAAGCAATTTTTCAGTGACTTGGTTGATACTGTAGAAACCTGAAATGGCTCAGAAAATAGAGGCATCAGAGTATTATGGAAAGTGAAGATGAATATGAGGCTAAAATAGCAGATTTGGTGTTTCTATAAAAAATAGAAGCCGGGCAGTGGTGGCACACGCCTTTAATCCCAGCACTTGGGAGGCAGAGGCAGGTGGATTTCTGAGTTCGAGGCCAGCCTGGTCTACAGAGTGAGTTCCAGGACAGCCAGGACTACTCAGAGAAACCCTGTCTCGAAAAACCACAAAAAAAAAAATAGAAGCCAGGCTTATTAACACAACCCTGTAATCCCAGCTACTAGGGAGGAGACGCCTGGGCAACATAGTAAGACTCTAGAAATGAAAATATAACAGAGGGCCTGGTAGCATGTAATGGTAGCATGTGTGAAGCTCATTGTGTGCTAACTAAAATCATGAATATAAATCAAGGATACAAAAACATAAAAATTGAACACTAACAGGAAGCAGCATTGTCACATTACTAATAGAAACACCCCATGTAATTTTTTAACACAGTACTCAAGTTATATACTCTTATTATTAAATGTCCTAATTTGCTTCTTTGTTGTGATAAAACACTGACCAAAAAAGGATTTACTTGGTTTAGAAGTTACAGTCTGCCATTGAGGGAAGCTAAGGCAGGAACTGATGCAAAGACCATGGAGGAATGGTGCTTACTGCCTCACTCGCCCTGGCTTGCTCAGCCTGCTTAGTTATTTACCCAGAACTACCTGCACAGTGATGGCACCACCCACAGTGTGCTGGGGTCTACCATAATAATTAAGTAAATGCCCTCCAGTCTTGCCTACAAGTCACTTGAGGTTCCTTCTTCCAAGATGCTCGAGCTTGTGTCAAGTTGACATAAACAAAACAAAACAACGAAAACCCCGGATATTTTTGGATCTAGCACAAATGTATTATAAGGCTAAATAGTTCAGTTGGTGATTTTATGGAAGTACCCATTTTGAAATCATTTTCTATACAAGACTGAGCAGCATGTGCTGAGTAAATACACTGCTCTTAGATCAGAGATCTTACTTGGGAGAAGAAAGATGCAAGTAAAAAAAAATCATCAAAGGAAAGCAAGACTCTCACAAGGTTATGTTTTAACAGACTTATCTATATAAATTTCTGATTAAAAAAAAGTATTCTAATTCTGTCCACTGAAAAAGCCTGGGAGCAATGAAAGTTTGTAAGTAATGAGCATTCCTGGCACACAGATCTTGGATACTAAATTACTGTTTCTCACTAAAAGGAACCAAACCTCTTTCGATAAAAGCTGATCTAGGGCCGAGAAACTAATGAACACATGTCACAGGGACACAGGAACCACTTTGAATTACCTCCCACTGGCCAAATGTGGGATAATTAGAGCAGTAAAAAGAATAATGGCACTAATGAGTTGTAACACAATGAGTAAAAATCTAATTTCTGTATTCATGATGATACTTTTAAAACAAGAACTACCAAGTGGAAAAGGAAAGGAATACCACCAGCCAGCGTGTAGAAGGAATGATAAACTAAGGGAAACAGATTTTTAAACCACCATTGTAGTAATTGTAGGAAACAGTCATCATAGGCTGATTAAACTATTGAGGAAGAGATTATTCAGTCACTTTGAAAATAATACCATCTAATACATATTATCACAAAGATAAAATTTAGTGGTTAATTTGAGAAATTGTGTAGATATCCTTAAGCATGTAATCAAATTTCATATCAGGAATGAAACAAACTGGTTCCTGTACCTCCTGATGTGATGATACATTGAGGACATTTTTACCCTTTTTAAAATAGACTATTTTTAGCCAGGTGTGATGGCACACGCCTGTAATCCCAGCACTTGGGATGCAGAGGCAGGCGGATT
This sequence comes from Apodemus agrarius, assembly GCA_964023405.1. Classification (NCBI taxonomy): domain Eukaryota; kingdom Metazoa; phylum Chordata; class Mammalia; order Rodentia; family Muridae; genus Apodemus; species Apodemus agrarius. Next base: position 66,722,278 of record OZ030010.1, on the reverse strand, counting down.
TCTGAGTTCAAGGCCAGCCTGGTCTACAGAGTGAGTTCAAGGACAGCCAGGGCTATACAGAGAAACCCTGTCTCGAAAAAACCATAAATAAACAAACAAACAAACAAACAGACTATTTTTAATTGTGTGTGAGGTATGAATATCTCTCTCTCTCTCTCTCTCTCTCTCTCTCTCTCTCTGTGTGTGTGTGTGTGTGTGTGTGTGTGTGTGTGTGTGTGTATCTGTGGGGTATGGGGATTGTCTATGTGAGTGCAGTGTCCAGAGGCCCAAAGTAGGCCTTGTATCCCCTGAAGCAAGAATTACAGGCCATTATGAGCTACCCAAGGTAGGTACTGGGAACCTGGCTCTGATCCTCTGAAAAATGAAGAACAATAGAGCTATCTCTGGCCCCACATGACATATTTCTTTTATTATTGGATAGTTTCTTTATTTATATTTAAAATGTTATCCCCTTTCCTGGTTTCCCCTCCAAAAACACCCTAGCCCATCCCCCCTCCCCCTGCTCACCAAACCACCTATTCCCGCTTTCCTGTCCTGGTATTCCCCTGTACTGGGGCATCAAGCCTTCACAGGACCAAGGGCCTCTCCTCACTTTGATGTCCAACAAGGCCATCCTCTGCTACATATTCATTCAGCTGGAGCCATGGGTCCCTCCATGTGTATTCTTTGGTTGGTGGTTTACTCCCTGAGAGCTCTGGGGGTACTGGTTGGTTCATATTGTTTCTCCTATGGGGTTGCAAGCCCCTTCAGCTCCTTGGGTCCTTTCTCTAGCTCCTTCATTGGGGACCCTGTGCTCAGTTCAATGGTTGGCTGAGAGCGTCTCTCTCAGTATTTGTCCGGTACTGGCAGGGCCTCTCAGGAGACAGCTATATCAGGCTCCTGTCAGCAAGCACTTGTTGGCATCCACAATAGTGTCTGGGTTTGGTGACTGTATGTGGGATGGAATGCCAGATGGGGCAGTCTCTGGATGGTCTTCCCTTCAGTCTCTGCTCCACAATTTGTCTCTGTATCTGCTCCCATGGGTATTTTGTTTCTTCTTCTAAATGGACCAAAGTATCTATACTTTGGTCTTCCTTCTTCTTGAACTTTGTTTGGTCTGTGGGGTATCTTGGTTATTCCAAGTTTCTGGCCTAATATCCACTTATTAGTGAGTATATACCATGTGTGTTCTTTTGTGATTGGGTTACCTCACTCAGGATGACAGTTTCGAGATCCATTCATTTGCCTAAGAATTTCATGAAGTCATTATTTTTTACTAGCTGAGTAGTATTCGATTGTATAAATGTACCACATTTTCTGTATCCGTTCCTCTGTTGAGGGGCATCTGGGTTCTTTCCAGCTTCTGGCTATTATAAATAAGGTTGCTATGAACATAGTGGAGCATGTGTCCTTATTACATGTTGGAGCATCTTCTGGGTATATGCCCAGGAGTGGTATAGCAGGGTCCTCAAATAGTACTATGTCCAATTTTCTGATGTACAGCCAAACTGATTTCCAGAGTGGTTTTACCAGCTTGCAATCCCACCAGCAATGGAAGAGTGTTCCTCTTTCTCTACATCATCTTCAGCATCTGCTGTCCCCTGAGTTTTTGATCTTAGCCATTCTGACTGGTGTGAGATGGAATCTCAGGGTTGTTTTGATTTTCATGTCCCTGATGACTAAGGATGTTGAACATTTCTTTAGGTGCTTCTCAGCCATTCAGTATTCTTCAGTTGAGAATTCTTTGTTTAATTCCATATCCCATTTTTAATACGATTATTTGATTCTCTGGAGTCTACCTTCTTGAGTTCTTTGTATATATTGGATATTAGCCCTCTATCAGATGTAGGATTGGTAAAGATCTTTTCCCAGTATGTTGGTTGCTGTTTTGTACTATTGACAGTGTCCTTTGCCTTACAGAAGCTTTGAAATTTTATGAGGTCCCATTTGTCAATTCTTGATCTTAGAGAGTAAGCTATTCGTGTTCTATTCAGGAGATTTTCCCCTGTGCCCATATCCTCCTCTCTTTCTTTTCTGTTAGTTGCAATGTATCTGGTTTTGTGTGGAGGTCCTTTTGATCCACATGAACTTGAGCTTTGTACAAGGAAATACAAGGAAATCGATTTGCATTCTTCTACATGCAAACAGCCAGTTGAACCGGCACCATTTGTTGAAAATGCTGTCTTTTTTCCACTGGATGGTTTTGGCTCCTTTGTCAAAGATCAAGTGACTAACCATAGGTGTGTAGGTTCATTTCTGGGTCTTCAATTCTATTCCACTGATCTACTTGCCTGTCACTGTACCAATACCATGCAGTTTTTATCACAATTGCTCTGTAGTACAGCATGTGATTGGGGATATTGATTCCGTCAGATGTTTTTATTGTTGAGAATAGTTTTTGCTATCCTGGGTTTTTTGTTACTCCAGATGAATTTGCAAATTGCTCATTTTAGCTCTATGAAGAATTGAGTTGAATTTTGATGGGGATTGCATTGAATCTGTAGATTGCTTTTGCCAAGATGGCCATTTTTACTCTATTAGTCCTGCCAATCCATGAGTATGGGAGATCTTTCCATCTTCTGAGGTCTTCTTCAATTTTTTTCATCAGCAACTTGCAGTTCATGTCATACAGATCTTTCACTTTCTTGCTTAGAGTCACAAGAAAATATTTTCTATTGTTTGTGACTATTGTGAAGGGTGTTGTTCCCCTAATTTCTTTCTCAGCCTGTTTATCCTTTGAGTCGAGGAAGGCTGCTGATATATTTGAGTTAATTTTATGTCCAGCCACTGTGCTGTTGTTTATCAGCTGTTGTTCTCTACTGGAGCTTTTACAGTCACTTAAGTATACTATCATATCATCTACAAATAATGATATTTTGTCTTCTTCTGTTCCAATTTGTATCCCTTTGACCTCCTTTTGTTGTCTAATTGCTCTAGCTAGAACTTCAAGTACTATATTGAAAAGATAGGGAGAGAGGGGGCAGCCTTGTCTAGTCCCTGATTTTAGTGGGATTGCTTCGAGTTTCTCTCCATTTAGTTTGATGTTGGCTACCGGTTTGCTGTATATTGTTGCTTTTACTATGTTTAGGTATGGGCCTTGAATTCCTGATATTTCCAAGACTTTTAGCATGAAGGATGCTGAATTTTGTCAAATGCTTTTTCGGGCATCTTATTAGTGGATTACATTAATGGATTTCTGTATATTGAACCATCCCTGCATCCCTGGGATGGATCCTACTTGATCGTGATGGATGAGCATTTTGATGTGTTCTTTCATTCAGTTGGCAAGAATTTTATTGAGTATTTTTGCATCAATATTCATAAGGGAAATTGGCCTGAAGTTCTCTTTTTTTGTTGGATCATTATGTGGTTTAGGTATCAGAGTAATTGTGGCTTCATAGAACAAATTGGATAGGGTTCCTTCTGTTTCTATTTTGTGGAATAGTTTGAAGAGTATTGGTGTTAAGTCTTCTTTGGAGGTCTGATAGAACTCTGCAGCAAACCCATCTGGTCCTGGGCTTCTATTGGTTGAGAGAGTACTGATGACTGTTTCTACTTCATTAGGGATTATGGGACAGATTACATCGTTTACCTGATCCTGATTTAACTTTGGTTCCTGGTATCTGTCTATAAAATTGTCCATTTCATCCAGATTTTCCAGTTTTGTTGAATAAAGGCTTTTGTAGTAAGATCTGATGATTTTTTGCATTTCCTCAGTTTCTGTTGTTACATTTCCCTTTTCATTTCTGATTTTCTTAATTTGGATACTGTCTCTGTGCCCCCTGGTTAGATTGGCTAAGGGTTTATCTATCTTGCTGATTTTCTCAAAGAACCAGCTCCTGTTTTGGTTGGTTCTATGTATAGTTCTTTTTGTTTCTACTTGGTTGATTTCAGCCCAGAGTTTGATTATTTTCTGCTGGGTACTCTTCTTATGTGTATTTGCTTCTTTTTGTTTTAGAGTTTTCAGAAGTACTGTCAGGCTGCTAGTGTATGCTCTCTCCAGCTTATTTTTGGAGGCACTCAGAGCTATGAGTTTTCCTCTTAGTATTGCTTTCATTGTGTCTCATAAGTTTTTGGTATATTGTAGCTTCGTTTTCATTAAATTCTAAAAAGTCTAATTTCTTTCCTTATTTCTTCCTTGACCAAGTTATCATTGAGTAGAATGTTGTTCAGCTTCCACGTATATGTGGACTTTCTATTGTTTTTGATGTTATTGAAGATCACCCTTAATCTGTGATGATCTGATAGGATGCATGGGATTATTTCAATCTTGTATCTGTTGAGGCCTGTTTTGTGACTGATTATATGGTCAGTTTTGGAGAAGGTCCCGTGAGATGCTAAGAAGAAGGTATATTCTTTTGTTTTAGGATGGAATATTCTATAGATATCTGTTAAATCCATTTGTTTCATAGCTTCTGTTAGTTTCACTGTTTGTCTGTTTAGTTTCTGTTTCCCTGATGAGAATGGGGTATTAAAGTCACCCACAATTATTGTATGAAGTGTAATGTGTGCTTTGAGCTTTAGTAAAGTTTCTTTTATGAATGAGGGTACCCTTGCATTTGGAGCATAGATGTTCAGAATTGAGAGTTCTGCTTTGTGGATTTTTCCTTTGACCAGTAAGAAGTATCCTTCTGTGTCCCTTGTGATGACTTTAGGTTGAAACTTAATTTTATTCGATATTAGAATGGCTACTCCAGCTTGTTTCTTGGGACCATTTGCTTAGAAAATTGTTTTCTAGCCTTTTACTTTAAGGTAGTATCTGTCTTTGTCACTGAGGTGGGTTTCTTGTATGCAGCAAAATGTTGGGTCCTATTTACGTATCCATTCAGTTATCCTATGTCTTTTTGGGGGGCAATTGAGTCCATTGTTGTTAAGAGATATTAAGGAAAAGTGGTTGTTGGTTCCTGGTATTATTGTTGTTAAAGGTGGAGTTATGTTTATGTGGCTGTCATATTCATTTGTTAATGGAAGATTACTTTCTTGCTTTTTGTAGGATGTAGTTTCCCTCCTTGTGTTGGGGTTTAATTATCCTTTGAAGGGCTGAATTTGTGGGTAGATATTGTGTAAATTTGATTTTGTCATGGAATATCTTGGTTTCTCCAACTATGGTAATTGAGAGTTTTGCTGGGTATAGTAGCCTGGACTGGAATTTGTGTTCTCTTAGGGTCTGTATAACATCTACTAAGGATCTTGGTTTTTTGTTTTGTTTTGTTTGTTTTGTTTTGTTTTGTTTTGTTTTGTTTTGTTTTTTCGAGACAGGGTTTCTCTGTGTAGCCCTGGCTGTCCTGGAACTCACTCTGTAGACCAGGCTGGCCTTGAACTCAGAAATCCTCCTGCCTTTGCCTCCCAAGTGCTGGGATTACAGGCGTGTGCCACCACCACCCAGCTCTGCTAAGGATCTTCTCTCTTTCATAGTCTCTGTTGAGAAGTCTGGGGTAATTTTGATAGATCTGCCTTTATATGTTACTTGATATTTTTCCCTTTTTTAAATATTCTTTCTTTGTTTAGTACATTTGAGGTTTTGATTATTAAGTGACGGGAGGTATTTCTGTTCTGGTCCAGTCTGTTTGGAGTTCTGTAGGCTTCTTGTATGTTCATGGGCATCTCTTTCTTTAGGTTAGGAAAGTTTCTTCTATGATTTTGTTGAAGATATTTACTGACCCTTTAAGTTGGGGATCTTTACTCTCTATACCAATTAACCTTAGGTTTGGTCTTCTCATTGTATCCTGGATTTCTTGGATATTTTGGGTTACAAGCTTTATGCATTTTTGCATTTTCTTTGACTATTGTGTCAATGTTTTCTTTCTTTTTGTTTTTGTTTTTTTGGGGTTTTTTTTTTGTTTGGTTGGTTTTGGGGGTTTTTTGGTTTTTTTTTTTGTTGTTTGTTTGTTTGTTTGTTTGTTTGTTTTTTGAGACAGGGTTTCTCTATGTAGCCCTGGCTGTCCTGGAACTCACTCTGTAGACCAGGCTGGCCTTGAACTCAGAAATCCGCCTGCCTCTGCCTCTCAAATGCTGGGATTACAGGCGTGCGCCACCACTGCCCAGTGTGTCAATGTTTTCTATGGTATCTTTTGCACTTGAGATTCTCTGTTCTGTCTCTTGTATTCTGTTGTTGATGCTTGCATCTGTGACTCCTGATTTCCTTCTTAGGTTTTCTATCTCCAATGTTGTCTCCTTTTGTTATTTCTTTATTGTTTTTACTTCCATTTTTAGATCCTGTATGGTTTTGTTCAGTTCCTTCACTTGTTTGTATCTTCCTGTAGTTCTTTAAGGGACTTTTGTGTTTCTTTTTTAAGGGCTTCTGCCTGTTGATACATGTTCTCCTGTGTTTCTTTAAGGGATTTTTGTGTTTCCTCTTTAAGGGCTTTTACCTATTGATTGATTATTCTCCAGTATTTCTTTAAGGGAGTTATTTAAGTCCTTCTTGAAGCCCTCTATCAGCATCATGAAATACAATTTTAAACCCAATCCTTGCTTTTCCAGTATGTTGTGGCATCCAGGACTTGCTGTGGTGGGAGAACTGGGTTCTGATGTTGCCAAGTAACCTTGGTTTCTGTTGGTAGGGTTCTTGTGCTTGCCTTTCGCCATCTGGTTATCTGTGGTGTTAGTTGGTCTTGCTGTCTCTGGCTGGGGCTTGTCCCTCCTGTGGGCCTGTCAGCCTGTGTCCATACTCCTGAGAGACTGTCCTGGTAGGCCGTGCACAGATGGCTATGGATCCACTCTGCTCCTGGGTGCAGATGGCGACTAGAAGCTCCTGTCCCAGCTGCTCCACTGATCCTATGCCCTGTGCTCTCCCAGCTATTCTCTTCTGGACAGATATTGGAAAGAAAGTAGTGATCTCACCTCCATGCTCAGAAGTAAAAGCTCTGCTGGGAAATCACTCTCTCCTGGCATGCTGTGTGCACAGAAGGCTGTTGAGCGGCCTCACTCCAGGACCTCTTTCTAATTTAAAACTAAAAACAATTTAAAAGCAAAAACAAAAATGTTTTGCCTGGATCTAGTAATCAGGAACAACTAGATGAATCCAAAGTGAAGGACAGTTATTATAAAAAATTATAAACCATTTAGACCTGGACATTTGAGAAATGTCAGGGCCACAAAGAGAGAACGGTAGCATGCAGTTAGAAACTTTTTGTGTGAATTTTGCATTCCACTCAATTTTCTTTTTTTTTACTATTTTGTTTATTTACATTTCGAATATTGTGCCCCCTCCCAGATATACCTCCACAACCCCCATCCCATCTCTCTCCTCCCCTTTGCCTCTATAAGGGTGTTCTTCCACCAATTTATCCACTCCTGCCTCACCGCTCTAGCATCCTCCTAAGCCTCCAAAGAACCATGGACCTCCCCTCCCATTGATGCCAGATAAGGCCATCCTCTGTTATATATGCCCCTGGAGCTATGGGTTCCTCCAGGTATACTATTTTGTTGGTGGTTTAGTCCCTGGAAGCTCGGGGTGGAGGGGCTTCTGGTTAGTTGATATCATTGTTCTTCCTATGGGGTTGCAATCTCCTTCAGCTCCTTCAATTTTTCCCCTAGCTCTTCCATTGGGGTCCCTGGGCTCAGTCTAATAGTTGGCTGCAAGCATCCACATCTGTATTAGTCAGGCTCTGGCAGAGCCTCTCAGGAAACAGCTGTATCAGGCTCCTGTCAGTCAGCAAGGACTTCTTGGCATCAGTAATAGTGTCTGGGTTTGGTGTCTGTATATGGGATGGATCCCTAGGTGGGGTAGTCAGTCTCTGGATGGCCTTTCCTTCACTCTCTGCTGTATATTTTGTCCCTGTCTTTCCCTGAGACAGGGACAATTCAGGATTAAAATTTGTTAGATGGGTATGTGGCCCCATCCCTCAACTGGGAGCCATGCCTATCTACTGGATATGGTCTCTACAGGTTCTGCCTCAGCTAATGTCATCCCCATTAGGTCCTGGGAACCTCTTCCTTTCCTGGCATCAGGAACTTTATAGTGGCTACCCCATTTCCCTATTCCCTCCTACATATTTCTGTTCAATTTCCTGACCCTCTGTACTTCTTTTCTGTCTCTTCCTGTAACTGATCCTGCCAACCTTTTCATTCCCTCTCCCTCTTCTCTCCCTCCCACGTCCCTCCCTCCTTGTTCTTCCCATGATTTGCACTCAGTTCTTCAAAAAATAAAAACATTTAAGTTCAATATTGATTTTCTTCAGATACTAGATGGAAAAAAGCAATAAAGGTGATTAATTATAATAGTTAAAAATGAAGTGTATGTTAGGTAAGAATAATGTGTCATTGTTAAATTTCTTGGGTGTGATATAATTATACCAGGCATGTAAAATTGTTCCTTATTTTTAAGAGATACATATTAATGAAATATTTAGGATTATAATATAATTGATATCTACAACTCATACTCAGATTGGCAAAAGTAGTGTGTTTGTGGATATAGATAAAGTAACATTATTGCATATGTATATGATAGAGAATGAATGAATGGATACAAAATGAGATAAAGCAAGTATGGAAATGAAACTAAGCAAATGAGTTAGTTAAAGTCTAGGTAGAAAAAAACATGTGAGAAAATATATATTAAAGCCTAGCACCTACGTAACTCAACAGAAAATTTGTAGTCTATAAAGTAAACAACAAAAAACACTTGAATAGTCATAATAAAATAAAAAGAACCAGAATTTGTGAAGAATGCAGCAGAGGGGAAGTGGGATCATCTCCACCTTCTTTAACAAGTTGATAAATAATTCCAGAAATCAATAAATCAAGAAACAAATGTAAATGTATATGTGTATATCCATATATGTGTGCAAATCTAGCACTTGGGCATTGACACAAACTTCATTAATATTACAGAAATATTTGGAAAAATCCTGTCAATGGGAATGCCTGTGAAAGTGACAAATTCTCTCATTGTGTTTAACAATTTTTTGTGGGTCCATGTTTGGAACCCATGTGAAATTAATAAAATGCTCTCTTTAATAGGGATTGTTGGCAAAGAGAGCTACTGGACAGAATAAACTTCATTTTCATGAAGTTTTCTTTATTTCATGGAATTTTATTTCAAAATTCACAAGGATTTCACAATATTGTTTTTAAATCCTTTAAATCCCTCTATAAATAACAGTGCTTTTGATTTGAACATTTGCTGATTACAGAAAATATCACATTTTTAGAATTTTAATCTTCCCTTTATGCCTTCCAAAATGAAAATAAAACGATAGAGCTTCATTTTCTCTTCATAATGTGGTGTTTGTGCTATTGGGAATCTCATCATTTGTTTACAGGGGCTGGGCAGTGTGTCAGTGAAGAAGCATTCCTACCTCAGTTTTTCACACTGGGGCTCTGGATGAGGAATTAGAAGAAGTATTTTAATGAATACAGGTCTTTCAAGTATTTCCTCATAAATTACTGTATAGTTTTAGATATTATGCTAGTTACCTGACCTTGGTCCACATTTACGTTGTATTTTCTTTTTAGGGAAAGGTAGCTGAACGTGGTACCCACTATGGTCTCCTTGCTAACTCTAGCAGTATCTATTCAGAGATGTGGCATACACAGAGCAGCCGTGTACAGAACCAGGATAACCTCGGATGGGATGCAAAGAAAGAGAATCTCTCCAAAGAGGAAGAAAGAAAGAAGCTCCAAGAAGAAATTGTCAACAGTGTGAAAGGCTGTGGGAATTGTTCCTGCTAAGGAACATAGACGTTTTCTCATCTTTCTTTTTGTTGTCTTGTTTGGTTTTGAAATATGCATTTGCACTGAAGTAAAACCAGTTCACAAAAACACAAATCATACATTCCCATTCCTTTAATCTTATTAAATATGATTTATTTAAAGGAGGGTTTGATTTTTATGTCTTTCACCATCTTTTGAATGTGACATCTTTAATTATCCCCAAATTATGTTCTCGTTATTGCCCCAAGTGTGCGCAGTACATAATTTTTGTTACCTTTTGATTTTACCTTACAACTGTGTTTGAAGTCTGACATCCATTTGATATCAATAACCAGATGAATTAGAGTGTTTCTGAATTTAAGTAGTCTTTATAAACCTCCTTAATGCTGACAAGTTGTAGGGAGACCATTTTTTTCTTTTAAAATTAAACAGGAATAAAAAGAGAAGTATAGTTTTTTTTCTCCTCTTTACTCCCTCCAATTATATTTCCTTGTCAATCTGAAAATTAGTTTGAAAACACATGAGTTAGAATTTACCAAAAATGAACTATATTTATACTTTGGGCATTTTACTTTTAAATATCTATAATTACAGTTTTTATTGTGCTCATTTTGGAGAAAAAAAACCCATGTTATCTTTAATCAACACTGCTGCTCTTATCTAATGATTAATATTTTATTTTATTTTATTTCATTTTACTACAAAATTTTTATTTTGGATGAAAATTAATTTTTCTTTAAAGTCTCATGAACCTTGATGTCATTTGAGCGTTAGTACACTGCAAATGATCCCAAAAGCTTAGGGAGTTAATAGCCTTTCCTATTTCCAACTTGAGTGCACTGCTTTTGCTACCTGAAGTTATACAGACATACAAGTTATACAGAGACAAAAAGGATGCTGTACATCCACACATGTGTCTGTCTGTGTACATACTCATACATTTATATAAGGTGGTGTCCACTTTAAAACTATTTAAAACGTTTGGTAAATAGAAAAGGATTCCATATATACAAATATTGTTTAGATGACAAGGTATCTTAATCTATATTGACACCTCAGAATTGCTATGTTTATTATAAGGCTTTTTCTTGTTCATAATTTAATGAAGTCTATTAAGTCTAATGTAAAAAAAGAGACTAAATGATATATTCAAGTTTTACTGAGAAAAAATAGAAAATCATATTACCTATTAGAAATACTTATTAAAACGAGATACTCATTTCACTTAAAAAGTTCTCTTAAGCTAGACATGGTAGTATGCACCTGGAGCCTCACAGGAAATTGAAGTCAGGAATTTGAGGCTAGCCTGGGCAATATAGGAAGACCCTGTCTCTTAAAGCTGAACAAGGAAAAAAAGTTCTTCTCTTGATTCAATATGAATTAAATTTGTTCAAAATACATGTGTATCTCATGAATTGCCACATTATCATTTGTAATGTGGTTTTATTTCTCAGGAAAGGTCCTAAACTGCTTATTACATTATGGTTTTAATGTGTTTAAAATGATAATTTAGTATGGGAGAATTTATATTTTTTGATTTGTAAATTAGTTTTAGTTAATAAATACCTTCAATTATATCACAATAGTTTGATAAACTGAGGCCAGTATTTCAGTGAGTCTTTGACAGTGAAGTAAGTTATGTGGGATCTTGCCTTTAAAGTTGAAGGTAATACCTCAGTGTGCCCTGGACTGGAAACTAGCTTTGGTTTGGTTTGTTATTTCTTACTTTCAAGACATAGGTATCAGGGCTGTTCTCATGGGAGAGGGAGCACATCCTTTAAATAAATCAGTTCCATTACAGGAGATGTGGTTCAATTTATATAAAAGTCTTGCTTCTGTGTTAATTTCTATACTTACACTGATGCTGATGGAGATGATAAAACTCAGTTACACAGTCAAGCAGTGTATAATAATCATTAGGAAGAATTGTTCTTGACATGTATACAACAGTGTTTAAAGCAAGTTATTTTGTGATATGGGGAATATTTTATTCCAGGGAAGTAGGAATATTTTCAGGGTAGGGACAATTTACCCACTAAGATTTTGAAACTCTTTTTTCATGAGTGCAGATGGTCCCTAGGCCGCTGTAGTCATTAACCTAGTATCAGCTAACAAAACTTAAATTATCTAAAAAAGACAATTAGCGCAGAGGCCATAACTAAGTCTTAAAGACAACTTTTTAAAAACTACATCATCCTTAGGTACTTCTATAGAGGGAAATAATAGACAGATTAAGACAAAAGAAAAGCTTCCTGGGATGATTTCGTTATAGGAAATGCCAAGAAAAAGGTATTTAATTATAATATACTAATTTTAAGTCACAATATCACATAATTACACAAAGGATAATGTGTATAAATTTGTAAAACATTAGTGTTACAGCAATGTTTTTTAAATGTATTGGGAGGAATAAGCTACAGTTTTCAAATTTGAGCTTTGAAAATAGAGAAAGATGGAGTTCATTTCTCATATCTATTTATTTTAAATATTAAAATATTTACTTTCTTCCTAAGGGAATCCCAGTTTACAAAAATTAACTTGAACCCAAGGTAATTTAAGATCATAAAAACGGAGTCAGATGCCTTCCTGATTGTCCTTAAGATAGAAATGTCTTGGTGTGCATATGGACTTTGTGATTAGGGAGACTTTTACATCTAGACATGGACAAGCTTGAGATAGATATGCATTGACTTGTCCTCTACAGGGATTTGTGTCAATTATATCTCTTAAGAGAAACATTCTGTCTTTCCCCTCTGTGTTGACAGATCTCAGTTTGAGTGGATGGTTATTTCTTAAAGCTTGTTTTGCTCTAAAGGCCAGGCATTTAAACTGTGTGATTCCTTGTTTCCAGACCCTTTCCCTACTGCCATCTTGGTCCTATCCTTCCTACTTGCTGAATACATCACCAAGTAGCAACCTTTGATTCCTAATTTCTTCATCTTGTAACTTATTACAGGGTATTCTGTTGTGAATTAGCAGTTTAAAGTGTTTAAATATGTTTGTAATTATAGTTTCTTTTTAATTATAGAAAAATTCCTTCTTTTCCCCTCTCTGAGTGTATTGATTTGGAATATAAATTGTATGCTAAATCATAACATTGAGTGAAACACTCTGGATCAAGCTGATCAAGACAAAACATCTCAGCCAAGCATTTACCTTACCACAATTCTCTTGTTTATAGCAACCTATGCAGATAATCATTACTGAATAAACATGATGTCTTTGTGCCTAGAAATGAGTGTCTGATGGAAATGACTTTTCTGCAATGTTCAGGGAAGCTGATGTTTTGTCCCTTATACACTTGGAATAAATACAGGTAATTACTAGCACTCTGGGAATATGGCCTTGCAGCTTTATACAAAAGGTGAAAACTTGACATTTTTTCCTAAGCAAAGTAAACATTTGCAGAGTTCATTATGTAGGTAAAATGGTGGCAAATTATAGTGGTTTTATTTAGCCTTAAGCTGTCATACTTTTTGATAGCCAACCAGTGAAAGGTCCCTAGTTTCTTACTTGTCCCCAGTTTCTCAACTGATTAGGAGGGAAAGCTTATGGTGGAGAAATGTCTTGCCTGCATTTTGATTACCTAGGTAGAATTGGAAACGAACTGTGTTCTAATTAAAAACAGATTGGAAATTTAAAAAAATACAGATTGTTTCCATATTTCATGTTCTCATATAGCTACAGTAAAATGTTCACTGGTGCCTCTCTGTTTCTATTTCATAAAACCATAGGGTTGAAAGGTCATTTAATACATTTTTTTTCTCATTCTATAAATGAGGAAGCTGAACTTCAAGAGAAACTGCTGTACTGGATAAAAACCCCAGTTCCTGAGAGACAATTCCTGTGCTGTACCACATTTCCACTCAGAAAATAAGTAGGGGGTCAGCATTGAGAATGGAGAAGGAGTGCCACAGATCTGCTCACCAACAAAGCAACAATATACCTGCTTTTTTTTAGATTTTTTTTATTGGTTATTTTATTTATTTACATTTCAAATATTATCCCCCTTCCCAGGTTCCCCTCCACAAACCTATCCCCTGCCCCGTCTCCCTGCTTCCATGAGGATGCTCTCCTACCCACCCACTCACTCCCCTACCATTCCCCTATACTGGGGCATCAAGCCTTTATAGGGCCAAGGGACCTCTCCTCCCATTGATAGGCCATCCTCTGCTACATATGCAGCTGAAGCCATGGATCCCTCCATGTATACTCTTTGGTTGATGGTTTAGTCCTTGAGAGCTTTAGGGGGTCTAGTTGGTCAATATTGCTCTTCCTATGGGGTTGCAAAACCCCTTCGGCTCCTTCAGTCCTTCCCCTAACTCCTTCATTGGGGCTGCATGCTTCAGCATCTGTATTGATCAGGCTCTGACAGAGCCTCTCAAGAGACAGCTGTCAGCAAGCACTTGTTGGCATCAACAATAGTGTCTGGGTTTGGTGTCTGTATATGGGATGGATCCCCAGGTGGGGCAGTCTCTGGATGGCCTTTCCTTCAGTCTCTGCTCCACTCTTTGTTCCTGTATTTCCTTTTGACAGGAGCAATTCTGGGTTAAAATTTTTGAAATGGGTGAGTAGGATGGGGAACTGAGGGTAACCACTAGAAAGTCCCAGATGCCAGGGACCCAAGAGAGTCCCAGGACCCAACAGGAATGACATTAGCCTAAATACAACTTCTTTTAGGGGCTGGAGAGATTGCTCAGTGGTTAAGAACACATATCTGTTCTTACAGAGGACCCAAGATCAGTTCCTAGCACCTACATCGGGCAGTTCAACTGCTTGTAACTCTACTTCCAAGAATACAACATCCTCTTCTGGCCTCTGAAGGCACCTACTCACGTGCACATACCCACACAAACACTTTGCATGCACATACTTTAAAAATATAAATCTGTTTTTTAATTGCTTGAAAGAAAAAAATAGTCTATTGAAAGCTTCTGAAATGCCCTAAGGACATATAGGAAATGGAGAAACATTTAAGACAGTCTAATCTTAAGAACAGCAAGAGACTGTGGCCTTTAAGAAATGCTATGTTCCATATGCTCTGTTCTGGAAGCTCTACCCTGAGCGTTCTGCTCTGAGCAGGTGTGGGGAAGACATGAAGATAGTGGGGGTACCTAGGACCTCATCTCCAGTTCCCTACTTGAGGCTGCAGCTTTCTTCTGTCATCAGAGCTACCTGCATTTTTTAAATCTATATCCTGTCTTTTTCCTCTGTGTGTGTCTTAGCCCATTTTCTGCTACTATGGCAAAACAAGAGCAAGTGGTCTATAAAGATTTGAATTTTATTTAGCTGCCATGCTAATAATATGATGCCAATATCTGATCGCCATCTGATGAAAGCTGTGTCATAACATGGTAGAAGATACATGGGGAGAGAGAGGATGAATGCTAGTGGTGTCTCTTACAAAAACAGTACTACCATCATGGGCAATACACTGTCATGACCTCATTTTACCTCCCTGGGATCCCATCACCAAATGCCATTAACATGAACTTTTTTCAACACATGACACTTGGGAGTGTGCATTTAAACCACCACGGTTGAGTAGAAGCTATATTCCATGTGTGAGGACAATCAGATGCTAATGTTTCTTCTCCAACTTACTCATAGGGTAGAAATTTCACTCAAAATTGGCTCTACTCCAGTGCAGTTCAGTATTGTAGAATTTCTGATCAAGGGGAAATGTATGTGATTAGGTGATAGATCCATCTGTGGGTAACTGACTTCATTTGAGAGCATGGAGAACTCCTTTAGTTAAAGAGATTGTCAAAAGGCCTTGGAACAGATCAATTAGGACAGTGGCTCTCAACCTTTCTAATGCTGTGACCCTCATGGTGTGGTGACCCCTCAACTATTAAACTATTTCATAGCTACTTCCTAACTGTAATTTTGCTACTGTTATGAATCATAATGTAAATGTCTATTTCCCCATGATCTTAGACCCCTGTAAAGGATCTCAATACATAAGTTGAGATCTGCTGAATTAGGAGGAGCTGACAGAAAAAAAAAAAAAGAGTAGCCAGAATATTGAGCAAAAATGAAAGAGGAAAAGCCTTCTTAAGAGCAGTCAACTTAGAGGTTGGGAAAATTACAAATCATCAAGGAGAAAATTTGTTTCTATAATTGCCATAGTAATCTGTCTAAAATAGCCAGGTTACAAGAAGAATGTTGTAAGGCACAAAAGAAAACACGAGAATGTAATCCAAACATGGATTACTGCCGTAGTGGGGCGATCATCATCACATACAAAGGAATCCCAGATTTCTAACAACAGTTGATCAGGTGCAAGAAATCCAGAAGACAAAGTAGTGATATTCAACGTGCTGAAATAATGTTTCATTCGAAAATATTATATTCCAGCCAGATGTGCCCACTGGTACAGCGCTGATATGACTTCCCTTACCTTCTAATTAGATTTAAGGCCTATTCCACAAAAAGGAAGTCATGTCAGGTACTGTAAACTTGGACAAATGCCCATGTCTAGTTGACGTTATAGGTCCCAGGGAGAACCTACTATTACTGCCTTGCTAAATGAATATTCTGTCAAACTGCCTTCTAGATATTAGTGTTTTAACCTTGGTCAGAAAAAATGTCATTTGACAGTGATCAGTTATTGATAAAAAGACTTACTGAGAATAAGTGACTGTAATATATATATTACAAAACAACCTCACCACCACCACCCCTACACATGTGCATGCATGCATGCACACTCACACACACACACACACACACACACACACACACACACACACCTCTAAAAGCATTGTGGAAAAAGGCTTGGAAAGAAAGTAAGCTGGAAGATGAGAGGTGCAGTGCAGTTCGAGATATGACATGACCATTGCTCTCAAACTCATATCAACTGTGGTTGCCTTCACAAGATCAAGCCGGTCCAAATTCCCTTAAGAATACAGGAGGGGATCCCAAGGCCCCACTCTAATCAGGGAACTATTGGTAATTAATGACTAATGGGGGAGGAAGAGCAATTTTTATTGGGGAGTGAGACTACTGGTGTGTTGTTACTCATAGTTCTGTGAATGACTCTGTATCTATGTGTATATGGGGAGTGTTAATTGGACTCAGTGGGTTATAAAGAAAAAAGGCATGAAGTTGGGAGGGGGATGTGTTAATTAGAAGGGTCTGGTGGGAATTGGAGGAGGAAAGTAAATGCATTGCATATTTGCATGGAATTTTCAAAGAAGAAAAAGACAAAATGTTACTTGTAATTTTACCTCAAGCTATCATTTTAAATTGAAGATAAAATCAAGGGGGTTCCAGACACCTTACATTAAAATACACTGTCAGTAAACCTGCAAGAAATACAAATGAACATTTGCAGGTCAAAAACAAGCAACCCAGGAAGTAATTCAAATCTACAGGAGAAAAACAGTACCCGTAGAAGCAGCCTAGTGGGTTCTTAAGACAGTATAAGAATAACATTAATGCTTTCTATAACATTTATATGTATAACATAAAACTATAACATTCCCCTTTCTTCCCTTAGCTTACAAGGAACCACATAAAACAATCTATACCATTCTTTTGTTGGCATGAAAATAAAGCTGTCTTAGAATACTGGGTTATTAATGGTATCTCAGACCCACAGGAGCAAGTGGAGAGAGCCATACACCTCACATAACACGTTAGGATCACAAGCCTATCTATACCTTCCTCACTGCTTTAAAAAAAATAGTCATTATATTGTCCTGATTTTTGACAATAACAATAATTTAAAAATGGGAGCGTGTAAAGAAGCAATAGAGGAATGTGCTTTATTTCATTTGGACTACATAGTGTAATTATGAAGTGTATTCTCTAAAGTTATACTGTATATTGGAAGTCCTAGAATAAAACCAAGAAAAAACTCTAAGCATACTTAAAACACCGTTAAAAGGAAAAGTGATAGTTATGAATTACTAAAGAATTCTATAAGAGGAAGAGGAGTCTTTCTTTTAAAGGAGGAAGCATATAGAAAAATCAAAAGGATAAATGTTTCCTCAACAATTGTTGATATCAGATAACTACTCAACAATATATTCAACAATATAAAAACAAAAGATAGAGATTGTCAATTGGCTTGAAATATCAAGGTCCTACTGTATGTCATTTGTAAGAGATGTTACCTAAATGGGTTAAAAGTAAAAGGATAAGCCTGGAGGTGGTGGCGCACGCCTTTAATCTCAGCACTTGGGAGGCAGAGGCAGGCGGATTTCTGAGTTCGAGGCCAGCCTGGTCTACAGAGTGAGTTCCAGGACAACCAGGCCTAAGAGAAACCCTGTCTTGAAAAAACCAAATCCCCCCCCCAAAAAAATTAAAAGGATAAGGAAAGTGTTCCATGTAAATACTAACCATAAAAATTGGAGTGTTACCCTAATATCAGACAGTATTCAGACAGTATACTTTATAGCAGTGACTGGAAGTAGTGATTTTGTGATCTGAACAGTGTATCAGCTAACTGATCCTACCCCAGACCAATATATTCCATCTTCTTGTGCACATGGAACATCCTTCTGCATAGCACATGTGGTAGACATAAAACTCTCTCAGTAAATTTAAAATAATTGAAAACATACAATAAGAATGAAATTAGAAATCATCATTACAGAGAAACTTGGAGATTTCTGAAATATACTGAAATTAAACAATGTATTTATAGGTCAAAGAAGGGCAGAGAGAGAGAGAGAGAGAGAGAGAGAGAGAGAGAGAGAGAGAGAGAGAGAGAGAGAGAATATTTAGAAAATACTCCAGGAGTAGTGAAAATGAACAAACACAGTGACAGACCTTGGTCCAGGGAAGTTCATCATTTTTAATGTCTGTATATTTTTAATTTTGAAAGCATAATTTAAACTTTCCTCTTAAACTATAACAAAATAAGTTATCATAAATGAATTGACAAATATTACAGCAAAAAAGAACAACAGAAACTGCGTAAAGAAACAACAAAATCATGTTTTTCTAAACTTCATTGTATATATTTAGGTTCTGCCATTTGCCATAACATGAGTATACTTAGAGAACAGCAGTATGTTTACTTAAATATACCAGTGACAAATAAAAATAATGTATGTTCTCACATGTAAAATTTAAATGAATAGCAATGAATAAAACTACTTGCCAGAGTCAGGATTGAGGGGAAGAAAGGAAAATATGTAGATCAGAAGATATAAAATAGAAATAATAAATGAAGAAAGACTCAACCCATCAAAACTGATACAAGAAGGAATACCTACTGTAACAAATAACAAAAAACTATAGCAAATAAGTCATGGAAATTACTAAGACAAACAATGCCTAGGCAACTACATCACTGAATTCCACCAAACATTTAAAGAAGAAAGAATAAATCACATTCCTCTATTGCTCCTTTACACACTCCCATTTTATATTATTGTTATTCTCAAAAATCAGGACAATGGAACCACTTTTTTTTAAAGCAGTGAGGAAGGTATAGATAGGCTTGTAATCCTAACGTGTTATGTGAGGTGTATGGCTCTCTCCACTTGTTCCTGTGGCTCTGAGATACCATTAATAACCCAGTATTCTAAGACAGCTTTATTTTCACGCCAACAAACGAATGGTCTAGATTATTTTATAAGCTAAGGAAAGAAAAGGAAATGTTACATTTTTTATGAATTAACTAATTGAATTAACTAATACCAGTTAACTAATACCAATACTTCAAAAACTTGCTCCAAACTACAAATGATGAAACTCCTCACAGTTCATTGTTTTTCTGATACACAACTAAAGACAACACACAGAGAATAGTACCTCTAACAGTAGTAAGTGCAGAATTTGTTTTAAAGAGCACTAGCCAATGTGCCAACAGGAGGAAGACGTGCAAAGCTGTTCATAGCAGAGCAGACCTACAGGTCTAGACCACAGGCCAGGCTATAACCTTGAAAGACTGCCTTCTAGTGTTGTTTGCTAGCTAGTCCCCACTTCCTAAAGCTTCCACAGTTTCCCAAAATAGCACCACCAGCATTTGAAAACAGGAGCCTTTGGGGAACATTGCAAATTCAAACCATAGCAGAATCCTATAGCATTTCATAAAGATTGTACAATATGCCTAGTGGGGTTTCTGTCAGATCTGCAAAGTAATCTAGCATCTAAAAATCATTGTAAAAATTATGCTAATAGAATAAATGGCCAAATTAATATGGTCACTTCGATAATTAGAAAAAATATAATAGATACAACACCTTTTCATGAAAACAATCCCAGAGGATTCTCCTGCATACAATAAAGACACATGCTCCACTATGTTTATAGCAGCCTTGTTTATAATAGCCAGAAATTGGAAGGAGCCCAGATATCCCTCAAAAGAGGAATGGATACAGAAAATGTGGTATATTTATACAATGGAGTACTACTCAGCAATTAAAAATAATGAATTCATGCAATTTGTAGGCAAATGGTTGGATCTGGAAAATATCATCCTGAGTGAGTTAACCCAATCACAAAAGAATACACATGAAATGCAATCACTGATAAGTGTATATTAATGAGCCCAGAAGCCCTAAATACTCAAGGCACAATTAGCAAGTCAAATGATTCCCAAGAAGAAGAAAGGAGAGGACCCTGGGCCTGTAAAGATTGGATCCAGTTTTGTAGAGAAACCGTGGGGGGAGGGGGAATAATTGGGGAATAGTTGGGGGGGAGAGGAATTATGGGACGTATGGTGGGGGGGGGACTGGGAAAGGGGAAAGCCTTTGGAATGTAAACATAGAATATAGAAAATAAAAATTTAAAAAATTATGCTAATAGAATAAATGGCCAAATTAATATGGTCACTTCGATAATCAGAAAAAATATAATAGATACAGCACCTTTTCATGAAAACAATGCTCGATAAGCTAAGCATAGAAGAAAAATGTTTTAACAAGATAAAGGTCATAAAAACATAAAGACTTTCTAAGATTTCTTTTTCTTACTTAGGAGTATGTGCGTGCCACTTGTGCGGGTGCTCACAGAGGCCAGAAAAGGGTTTTGGCCCCCTGGAGCAAGAATGGCAACCAGTTGGGAGTTGTCAGGTGTGAGTGCTGAAAAATAAACTCTGCTTCTCTGGAAGAGCATGTGCTTTTAACTGCGGAGCTATCTCTCCAGCACTGGGTTATTGATTGATTGATTGATTGATTGGTATTGAGCATGTGTTCATGGTGAGGGCAGAGCCTGGGTTTGTTTGTTTGTTGGTTGGGTGGGTGGTTGGTTGGTTGGTTGGTTGGTTGGTTGGTTTTGAGCGTGTGTTCATGGTGAGGGTAGAGGTCATGCATGACATGTCAGAGGACAACTTTGTGTGGTCAGTTCTTGCCTTCCACTTTTACATAACCTCTAGTTACCTCCCCAGCCCTACAAATTAATTCAGATTAAACTCAGGTTGTCAGGTTTGCATGACAAGTGCCGTTACCAGCTGAGTCAACTCAGGTGCTACATCTTGCCTTCTGGAGAAAAGCCAAATTCTTAGCTCCTAAGTCAGGAGTGGGACAAGACTGTTTATTTCGATTTAACTGTTTCTATTAAATATTTTCCTGAATATTCTAGTTACAGCAATTGAGGAATGAAAACCAAGTTAGAGAATCCTCACTTCCTAGTTGCAAAACTTGCCAAAATATGGCATCATCATGCAGCTAGAAATATACATTGCTGTAATAGAATTTATAGTACAAAATGACCCCTCATATTAATTGTGAATTGCTTTCTGAAATAATTGTCATGATCATTCAATAAGGAAAACCTGGCTCTTCAACAAAGTGTGCCAAGACAACTGCATATCTACATGCAAATTAAGGAAGGTGGAGTCCACACGTTGTGTGAAATTATCAATATCAGCACAGATAAGAAACTAAAATGTAAATGCAAAAACCACAAATTCCTCAAGAAAATACTTGAGTAGATATTTGTAACCTTGGGTTAAGGAATGGTTTTGTGGATATGATACAAGCAGTAAAATTTATACAAAAAAAAATTGATGTGTATGTTTGGATGTAGGAGTGCACATCTGTATGCAAGTGCATGTGGTAGTCACAGATAACTTCAAATGTTGTTCCTAAGATACTATCCGCATTTTTAATTTGGAATTAAGTCTCTTGTTGGCTAGGAACTTATTAAGTTGGCTCCATCCTGGCTAGCCAGTGAACCCCATGGACCTTTGTGTCTCCACCTCCAAGATTTGGGATTGCAAGAAGATACCACCAACTGTGACTTTTTTAAAACATCGATTAGGCACTTGGGAGGCAGACGCAGCCAGATTTCTGAGTTCGAGGCCAGCCTGGTCTACAGAGTGAGTTCCAGGACAGCCAGAGCTGCACAGAGAAACCCTGTCTCAGAAAAAAAAATGGATTCAGAGAGTTGAACTCAGGTCACCATGCTTATAAACCAAGTATCTTATTGGCTGAGTTACCTCTGCAGCCCTACAAATTAACGTTTGTGCTTTAAATGACACTGTTTAGATCATAAAATGACAGCACTAGAAACATAAATGATGTGTAAATTACATTAGAATTCTAAAAAGTCACATGTCCCAGGTGGTTAGTTTGTTTTGACATCTGGGTAGAGGAACCTCCATTGAGAAAATGTTTCCGTCAGATTGCCAGAAGGAAGTCTGGAGGGCTTTTTCTTGGTTAATGATTAATGTAGGAGGGCCCAGCAACCTAGATTGGCCCAGTTTCTGCAGAGTTCCCCCTGCTATGAACTGATAGGGAAGTGGAAGTCAAAGAAACCTTTCCCTGTTTAAGTTGCTTTTGGTTATGGTATTTATTACAGAAATAGAAAGCAAACCAGGATCTGACCCAATAAAAATAGGAAGAACCGAATAGAAATGTTCCAAAGGAGATATGTAAATGGCCAAGAAGCCCATGAAAAGATGTCCAGCATTATTAACCATTATGAAAATGCAAATCAAAAAATGATGAGTTGCCACTTTAGGCTCACTAGGATGGCTGTAATCAAAAAGCAGATAATGAGAATACTGGCAAGAATGTGAACAAAGTGGAACCTTTAGACGCTGCTGGTGGGCACACAGAAGTGCAATTGCTTTGTTAAACAATCTCAAAAAATTAAATGCAGTTATGATACAACCCTACATATAATTATTTGATTATAGAAAAAGAGTGGATTGCGACTACATAACTTAGCACTGATTAACCTGGTAAACACACTAACTCAAAGAAATGAATCACCATTGAAACACAGCTTTCTGAACAGGTCCACTGCCCAGCAGCCTGGGAGTCAGCTTCCACAGTCACCCGAGTCCCCTGTTTTGCCCAGCCTAGCTGGCAGAGCTGCATGCTTCCATCCGTTTTTGATTCTTTTAGTTAATAGGACAGTTGAAATCAAAGACATTTCCCTCTTTTGCTGTGTTTCAGCATTCTGTTCTCCAGCTGTGCCAAGCTCAAACCATGGCCACTGTCATCTGGCAGGGTCACTTGTGACTCAAGGTCTCTGGAGCTGAGGGAAGGTTAGGCTGCTAGTTTTCTTTATGGATTTTGCTAATGGAAAGCAACATAAGTGCACTTTAAAGATATCGATTGTTTTGAAAAAAAATTAGAAATGGGTAATTTTGTTCCTCAATACTTCTTGGCCTAGCAACTGTAGTACTTAGATGACAGTTCTGTAATCTTTTCTAATGTAAGTGCAAGTTTTTAGAAATACTTTTTTTAAAAAAAAAATTGACTCATATACAAACTCAACTTGTACAGTTCATAAAGAATGCAAGGTCTGGTAAACTCCCAGCTCACCACCATCACTATCCCCATCACCTAGGAATGGAGGAACTTCCTTATCCCCCACCCACAGCTGCTCAAAGCACCCACATTCTCAACAGTAGTCCACTGTGTACTCTTGCTGAAATGCTGGTTCTGGAAAACAAAAGGAAAGTAGGAAAGAAGGAAGGAGAAACCGGGCACAAAAGCCCACATGCTGCATTATTCTGAAATTTTACGATATACAGATCTGGCTGCGATTTGGGTTAGAGTATGTTGTGGGAGAATGGAGAGATTACGGCTAACACATATGATGGCTTACTGGCAATGAACCATGCTGTATGTTGTGCATTATACAAAATGTGTTTTGTACATATACTGGTACTGTAATATATTGTGAGAATTTCTTTTTGAAAGTCATGCCATTGAAATAAGAAATCAAAGTCCCGAAATAGGTTTTTTTAAATTTTTGCATTTTTATTTATTATATTTATTTGTTTTATTTTTTATTGAATATCATCTTCATTTACATTGCCAATGGTAAAACCTTTCCGGATATCCCCCCTCCCCTAAGACCCCCAGCCCCTCCTCCTCCTCCTTCCCCCCCCCCACCCAAGAGACTCCCTCCCCCACCTTGGTTTCCCTTTGTTTGGGCCTCTGTTGAGCCTTTACCTGACCAAGGACCACTCCTCCCACTGATGCCCAACAAGGCCTTCCTCTGCCACATTTTTGGCTGGAACCATGTGTGCCCCTTGGTTGATGGTTCAGTCCCTGGGAGTCTTGGGACATCTGGGTGGCCGACATCATTGTTCTTCCCATGGGGCTGTAATCCTCTTCAGCTCTTCTGGACCACAAGTTAAAATTCACCCAGCACAGGAAGCTCAAGAAGAAGGAGGACTTAAGTGAGGGTACTTTGGTTCCTCTGAGAAAGGGAACAAAATACTCAAAGGAGCAATAAGGGAGACAATGTGTGGAGTAGAGACTGAAGTAAAGGCCACCCAGAGACTGCCCTACCTGGGGATTCATCCTAAAAACAGTCAACAATCCCCAACACTACTATGGTCGACAAGAAGTGTATACCTTAAGGAGCATGCCATGGCTGTCTCTAGAGGGCCCTGCCAGAGCCTTACACATACAGAAGCAGAAGCTAGCAGCCAACCATTGGACTGGGCATGGCCAAATAGGTTTTTTTCTTCTTATTTTAATCATAATAGTCTCTAGAAGTTCCATTATAAGGTTCATTTACAATGCTTAAAATCATCATATGAATGGGTATGGTTGTGCTATTGTTAAGGCAAAGACAATTTAAAGCTTCCTCCTTTTTGGAGTCTTGCAGAGGTCTTTTCTAGGTTTAACTAGGCTTTGATCTCCTAGTTGGAGAATCTCATGGAAAATTACCCAATTCTATTCTAGGAACCAAAGTTCAGGATGTCCTAGCTATCTTATCTTGCCCTTTGTTAAAACTTCTTGTTTGTGCGGAACCCCCTACAGCTCACCGTTCATCTTACCTGCTTGTTTGTGTGGAAACCCCTTCCCTGCTGCCTTACCACTTATCTTAGAAACTATTTGTTTCAAACTGCTTGCTTAGCAAAGCTTCCCCCTGAAGCTGCCAAGCAAGACGCTTGGATGCTCTCTACCCTTAAAAACTCTTCTGACACATGGGGCCACACCTAGATTCCTAAACTCTTGGGCGTAATCCCAGCTGGCAGGTAGACTTTCAGATGGCTATACTCTGTCTGAGTATATGGTAAGATCCTCCTAACCCTTTATGCCTGTGATCCCAGGTTTCAGGAACATGAGACAGAATGACAGCTAGTGTGAAGATATCTTGGACTACATAGTATCACAGTGTTATTATACACACTTGTCTTCACAGAACTTTGGAAGGTAACATAAGAGGATTGTGAATTCAAGGCCAGTTTGAATACATAGTTCGTGACTAGCCTGAGTCACATAGCAAAACACTGTCTCAAAACAACAAGCAAAAAAAAAAAAAAATCAGTGTAAGATGACGTGGGCTATATGGGAGGGTTTTGAATGGAGAAAATGAAAGAGGAGAATAATATTGATGGTTTAGTGTTGTTGCTTAATGTTGTTGTTCCTGGGTTTCGGCACCATATGATGGGATATAAAAGAGAGAAAGGGATATTAGGGAGTGTGGCATGGCGGTGTAGGGGAAGGGGGGTACCTAAACGGGCCCAGGCCCAGGCACCCCTTCCCCTGAGGGACCACACACACACACCGACATGGTATAGAATAGAGTTTATTCAGGAAAGAGGATGGGAGTTAATGGTATGGTGGAGGCAGAGGGAGAGAGTAGAGAGAGAGTAGAGAGGAGTAGAGGCCAGCCATGACCACGTGGAGAGAGGGGGGAGGGGAGCCCAAGAGGGGCAGAGAGGTGAGAGTGCAATGAGAGAGGAATGAGAGAGGAAATGAGAGAGAGAGAGAGAGAGAGAGAGAGAGAGAGAGAGAGAGAGAGAGAGAGAAAGAGAGAGAGAGAGAAGGGGCAGGCAGCCCCTTTTATAGTGGGCCAGATATATGGGGCGGGGCATACCTGGCTATTGCCAGGTAACTGTGGGGTGGAGCTTGGACAGAATGCCAACAAATATAATTATTGTTATAATTTCTAAAAGAAGCAATAGAAAATCTCCAGAGATGGTAACTTTTGACTGTAGTCTTGAAAAATGAAGGGCAAAGCCAAGTTACTCATAAAGGAGAGCTATTGCATAAATTAGAAACTGAAATTTTATGCACAGAATGCAGTTGTAAAGTATGTAACTAATATTTTCATAGTTATATAGAACATCACAGTAGGAAGAAATATAAGAGCTTAGTCAACAAACTTCCTAGACAGGAAGAACAGATCATATTGAAACTTTACTGACCAGCTAGTCTGTTTCACAACTAATTGACTTTGCCTTTGTAGTGCAAATGCAGCTATCTAAACAGTACCAAAATGAAGGTTGCTGGATTCCAGTAAGGCTTATTTACAAAATACACCTTCAAGTACCTTTAATTCCCCTACTTCCCCCTTTAGGTAGCAAAGGCAAATAGAAGAGATATGTACTTTAGCCTGCTTTGCCCAGGAAATGGAGAGTGTAAGTTCTCAGAATCCATTGGTAGTCCTTAGGAGAGAGCTGTTAATACATGGAGCAAACCTAGCCCTTGCTTCCTAAAATGTGCTTACTCCAACAAAGATTGCCAGCACTACCATCCACCATGGAATGTCACACATAAGCCTCCTCCTCAGTATTGACATGCAATCACAATACCCTGGAACCTCCCAAACTGTGAGCTACATAAATCTCATATTTTCATAGAGATAACTATCTCAAATTCTAGTAATGGAAAACTGACTAACTCAAAACATTGAATGAGAAAACATTGTGTTTCCCATAATAAAAATAATGACCCTGCTGTCCTATTGTATGTTTCATCTTGTCAAAGCTTTCAAATGTCATACTAAATATTAGTAAGTACTCGCTTGCTGCTGTGTCAAGTTTTGACCCTTTAAAAGATAGGGCTATGTAAGTGATTTCTAGGTACTGCTTAATTGGTATTAAGGTAATAAAGTCTATATAAATGAATCTATTGTCATTAAAGGTTACTAGTGTGCAATGCTGAATATCATTGTGTTGTGAAACCTGATTGCCTCCCTCTCTTTCTCTAATTAAACTTAATATCAAAAGGTACTTTTCTTGTCTTTAATGCTTTTCTTCTCAGAACATAATCTGACCTCCTATCTGTAGAAAACCCATCCAAATACACAATGCCATGTTTATCTTCCTTAATATAGCATATATATTTCTATCTATAAATATATTTCTATCTATATATTTATATTTCTCTCTATATATAGATAGATAGATCTATAATATATATAATATATATATATATATTATAGTCACCATACATTTCCTCTTAATGGAGTATCTCAAGCAGTTATCAGATGAATCCATGGGAGATAAGAGTTCTGAGAAATACATGAAATATATAAATATAAAATAAATATAAAATATATTATTAAGCCTTATTCAACAGTCGGAGTAATTAACATAAGAAAACTACTCAGAATGGGGCAATAAAATGACCAAAGGTCTACAACACAGAGGGAAAATTTTGAGGCAGTAGCAGCTTGGGAAGGAATTCTTAGCTATGCAATAAATAGAATTATCCAAATGAACAAGTTGGTTCCCCAGCAAACATCTCACCTGATAATTCTCTGCTGGTCAGGCTTGCTGATGAAGATGAAAACACTTTGTTCCAAATGCAGAAATGTGAGGTTGAATACTCAAAGGAAAATGTATATAGCTTTCTGGATTTATTGATGAACTTCCTTTTCAGAACTTGTATTTCAGTACAGAATTTTGGTTTTCCCTAAGTCCTGCCATTTCTTGTGGTCTGAATTTAGGAAAAAGAAAAAAGTAGAAAATATAATATGTTCAAATGAAGCCTTCATCTTGATTTCAAGTGGTCATATACAAAGTCTCAGGTCTGATACTACTCTGCATATTTCACAATGACATGAAATACATTAATTTAACTTATAGCTCAGAACTCAACTTATTTGTGTGGTCTCTGCATCTCTCTCTCTCTCTCTCTCTCTCTCTCTCTCTCTCTCTCGTTTTTCGAGACAGGGTTTCTCTGTGTAGTCCTGGCTGTCCTGGAACTCACTCTGTAGACCAGGCTGGCCTTGAACTCAGAAATCCTCCTGCCTCTGCCTCCCAAATGCTGGGATTACAGGCGTGCGCCACCATTCCCGGCTTGCATCTCTCTTTATAGCCATCCTAATTTAATGTTTGAAATTGTAATTAGTAGTCTAAGAAGTGGCGGTTAACATTTGACTCTTAAAAATATTTGTGCAAATTAAGTGTCATGCTGATTTTATTGACTAGATAGAATGTGGTAGAGATTTCCAATAAAATTCAACCTGATTATGAACTGTTTTTAGATTCTAGTAATTGGGACTTGTGTGAAGGACTTTTCAGTAATATCACTCACTGAGTAAATATTATAGAGGAAAAATTATAAAGATAAATACAAGAAATGTCTGTGGCTGCCAAAAAGCTGAAGACACATTGTCTTGGCCCTATATATACCTTGGCTTTGAATTTCTATCCTCCAGGATTTTGATGGACTAGAGGTCCAGAGTGACTATGTAACAAGTCCAGAGCCAGCCAACTAACACTAAGCAGATGCAGGATCTGTTTTGAATCGCAAATGCCCAAAGGACCTCAAGTTTTGTAGGCGTCAGACAATGCTTTTTAGCTCCGTAATTCAGACTACACAGTTAAAGGATCCAGGAAGAGTGAGAAACCTTGGCCTAATGTATCATAATTTCTAAAGATGTGATGAGGATGAGAAAAAGCCACATGAGAATTCATTCTGGTCTGATGGCATCAAACCACAGAGCTAATTAGGTTACATAATTACTAGGATAGGAGACCATCAGTTGCAATGAGTGATCTAATATATTCTCTTGGGCTTTACTTCATTGACTATTTTGGCGCAGTCACTAGCTTATACAATTTAGTTGTATAAACTGATAGGGAAGTGGAAGTCAAAGAAACCTTTCCCTGTTTAAGTTGCTTTTGGTTATGGTATTTATTACAGAAATAGAAAGCAAACCAGGATCTGACCCAATAAAAATAGGAAGAACCGAATAGAAATGTTCCAAAGGAGATATGTAAATGGCCAAGAAGCCCATGAAAAGATGTCCAGCATTATTAACCATTATGAAAATGCAAATCAAAAAATGATGAGTTGCCACTTTAGGCTCACTAGGATGGCTGTAATCAAAAAGCAGATAATGAGAATACTGGCAAGAATGTGAACAAAGTGGAACCTTTAGACGCTGCTGGTGGGCACACAGAAGTGCAATTGCTTTGTTAAACAATCTCAAAAAATTAAATGCAGTTATGATACAACCCTACATATAATTATTTGATTATAGAAAAAGAGTGGATTGCGACTACATAACTTAGCACTGATTAACCTGGTAAACACACTAACTCAAAGAAATGAATCACCATTGAAACACAGCTTTCTGAACAGGTCCACTGCCCAGCAGCCTGGGAGTCAGCTTCCACAGTCACCCGAGTCCCCTGTTTTGCCCAGCCTAGCTGGCAGAGCTGCATGCTTCCATCCGTTTTTGATTCTTTTAGTTAATAGGACAGTTGAAATCAAAGACATTTCCCTCTTTTGCTGTGTTTCAGCATTCTGTTCTCCAGCTGTGCCAAGCTCAAACCATGGCCACTGTCATCTGGCAGGGTCACTTGTGACTCAAGGTCTCTGGAGCTGAGGGAAGGTTAGGCTGCTAGTTTTCTTTATGGATTTTGCTAATGGAAAGCAACATAAGTGCACTTTAAAGATATCGATTGTTTTGAAAAAAAATTAGAAATGGGTAATTTTGTTCCTCAATACTTCTTGGCCTAGCAACTGTAGTACTTAGATGACAGTTCTGTAATCTTTTCTAATGTAAGTGCAAGTTTTTAGAAATACTTTTTTTAAAAAAAAAATTGACTCATATACAAACTCAACTTGTACAGTTCATAAAGAATGCAAGGTCTGGTAAACTCCCAGCTCACCACCATCACTATCCCCATCACCTAGGAATGGAGGAACTTCCTTATCCCCCACCCACAGCTGCTCAAAGCACCCACATTCTCAACAGTAGTCCACTGTGTACTCTTGCTGAAATGCTGGTTCTGGAAAACAAAAGGAAAGTAGGAAAGAAGGAAGGAGAAACCGGGCACAAAAGCCCACATGCTGCATTATTCTGAAATTTTACGATATACAGATCTGGCTGCGATTTGGGTTAGAGTATGTTGTGGGAGAATGGAGAGATTACGGCTAACACATATGATGGCTTACTGGCAATGAACCATGCTGTATGTTGTGCATTATACAAAATGTGTTTTGTACATATACTGGTACTGTAATATATTGTGAGAATTTCTTTTTGAAAGTCATGCCATTGAAATAAGAAATCAAAGTCCCGAAATAGGTTTTTTTAAATTTTTGCATTTTTATTTATTATATTTATTTGTTTTATTTTTTATTGAATATCATCTTCATTTACATTGCCAATGGTAAAACCTTTCCGGATATCCCCCCTCCCCTAAGACCCCCAGCCCCTCCTCCTCCTCCTTCCCCCCCCCCACCCAAGAGACTCCCTCCCCCACCTTGGTTTCCCTTTGTTTGGGCCTCTGTTGAGCCTTTACCTGACCAAGGACCACTCCTCCCACTGATGCCCAACAAGGCCTTCCTCTGCCACATTTTTGGCTGGAACCATGTGTGCCCCTTGGTTGATGGTTCAGTCCCTGGGAGTCTTGGGACATCTGGGTGGCCGACATCATTGTTCTTCCCATGGGGCTGTAATCCTCTTCAGCTCTTCTGGACCACAAGTTAAAATTCACCCAGCACAGGAAGCTCAAGAAGAAGGAGGACTTAAGTGAGGGTACTTTGGTTCCTCTGAGAAAGGGAACAAAATACTCAAAGGAGCAATAAGGGAGACAATGTGTGGAGTAGAGACTGAAGTAAAGGCCACCCAGAGACTGCCCTACCTGGGGATTCATCCTAAAAACAGTCAACAATCCCCAACACTACTATGGTCGACAAGAAGTGTATACCTTAAGGAGCATGCCATGGCTGTCTCTAGAGGGCCCTGCCAGAGCCTTACACATACAGAAGCAGAAGCTAGCAGCCAACCATTGGACTGGGCATGGCCAAATAGGTTTTTTTCTTCTTATTTTAATCATAATAGTCTCTAGAAGTTCCATTATAAGGTTCATTTACAATGCTTAAAATCATCATATGAATGGGTATGGTTGTGCTATTGTTAAGGCAAAGACAATTTAAAGCTTCCTCCTTTTTGGAGTCTTGCAGAGGTCTTTTCTAGGTTTAACTAGGCTTTGATCTCCTAGTTGGAGAATCTCATGGAAAATTACCCAATTCTATTCTAGGAACCAAAGTTCAGGATGTCCTAGCTATCTTATCTTGCCCTTTGTTAAAACTTCTTGTTTGTGCGGAACCCCCTACAGCTCACCGTTCATCTTACCTGCTTGTTTGTGTGGAAACCCCTTCCCTGCTGCCTTACCACTTATCTTAGAAACTATTTGTTTCAAACTGCTTGCTTAGCAAAGCTTCCCCCTGAAGCTGCCAAGCAAGACGCTTGGATGCTCTCTACCCTTAAAAACTCTTCTGACACATGGGGCCACACCTAGATTCCTAAACTCTTGGGCGTAATCCCAGCTGGCAGGTAGACTTTCAGATGGCTATACTCTGTCTGAGTATATGGTAAGATCCTCCTAACCCTTTATGCCTGTGATCCCAGGTTTCAGGAACATGAGACAGAATGACAGCTAGTGTGAAGATATCTTGGACTACATAGTATCACAGTGTTATTATACACACTTGTCTTCACAGAACTTTGGAAGGTAACATAAGAGGATTGTGAATTCAAGGCCAGTTTGAATACATAGTTCGTGACTAGCCTGAGTCACATAGCAAAACACTGTCTCAAAACAACAAGCAAAAAAAAAAAAAAATCAGTGTAAGATGACGTGGGCTATATGGGAGGGTTTTGAATGGAGAAAATGAAAGAGGAGAATAATATTGATGGTTTAGTGTTGTTGCTTAATGTTGTTGTTCCTGGGTTTCGGCACCATATGATGGGATATAAAAGAGAGAAAGGGATATTAGGGAGTGTGGCATGGCGGTGTAGGGGAAGGGGGGTACCTAAACGGGCCCAGGCCCAGGCACCCCTTCCCCTGAGGGACCACACACACACACCGACATGGTATAGAATAGAGTTTATTCAGGAAAGAGGATGGGAGTTAATGGTATGGTGGAGGCAGAGGGAGAGAGTAGAGAGAGAGTAGAGAGGAGTAGAGGCCAGCCATGACCACGTGGAGAGAGGGGGGAGGGGAGCCCAAGAGGGGCAGAGAGGTGAGAGTGCAATGAGAGAGGAATGAGAGAGGAAATGAGAGAGAGAGAGAGAGAGAGAGAGAGAGAGAGAGAGAGAGAAAGAGAGAGAGAGAGAGAGAGAGAGAGAGAGAGAGAGAGAGAGAGAAAGAGAGAGAGAGAGAAGGGGCAGGCAGCCCCTTTTATAGTGGGCCAGATATATGGGGCGGGGCATACCTGGCTATTGCCAGGTAACTGTGGGGTGGAGCTTGGACAGAATGCCAACAAATATAATTATTGTTATAATTTCTAAAAGAAGCAATAGAAAATCTCCAGAGATGGTAACTTTTGACTGTAGTCTTGAAAAATGAAGGGCAAAGCCAAGTTACTCATAAAGGAGAGCTATTGCATAAATTAGAAACTGAAATTTTATGCACAGAATGCAGTTGTAAAGTATGTAACTAATATTTTCATAGTTATATAGAACATCACAGTAGGAAGAAATATAAGAGCTTAGTCAACAAACTTCCTAGACAGGAAGAACAGATCATATTGAAACTTTACTGACCAGCTAGTCTGTTTCACAACTAATTGACTTTGCCTTTGTAGTGCAAATGCAGCTATCTAAACAGTACCAAAATGAAGGTTGCTGGATTCCAGTAAGGCTTATTTACAAAATACACCTTCAAGTACCTTTAATTCCCCTACTTCCCCCTTTAGGTAGCAAAGGCAAATAGAAGAGATATGTACTTTAGCCTGCTTTGCCCAGGAAATGGAGAGTGTAAGTTCTCAGAATCCATTGGTAGTCCTTAGGAGAGAGCTGTTAATACATGGAGCAAACCTAGCCCTTGCTTCCTAAAATGTGCTTACTCCAACAAAGATTGCCAGCACTACCATCCACCATGGAATGTCACACATAAGCCTCCTCCTCAGTATTGACATGCAATCACAATACCCTGGAACCTCCCAAACTGTGAGCTACATAAATCTCATATTTTCATAGAGATAACTATCTCAAATTCTAGTAATGGAAAACTGACTAACTCAAAACATTGAATGAGAAAACATTGTGTTTCCCATAATAAAAATAATGACCCTGCTGTCCTATTGTATGTTTCATCTTGTCAAAGCTTTCAAATGTCATACTAAATATTAGTAAGTACTCGCTTGCTGCTGTGTCAAGTTTTGACCCTTTAAAAGATAGGGCTATGTAAGTGATTTCTAGGTACTGCTTAATTGGTATTAAGGTAATAAAGTCTATATAAATGAATCTATTGTCATTAAAGGTTACTAGTGTGCAATGCTGAATATCATTGTGTTGTGAAACCTGATTGCCTCCCTCTCTTTCTCTAATTAAACTTAATATCAAAAGGTACTTTTCTTGTCTTTAATGCTTTTCTTCTCAGAACATAATCTGACCTCCTATCTGTAGAAAACCCATCCAAATACACAATGCCATGTTTATCTTCCTTAATATAGCATATATATTTCTATCTATAAATATATTTCTATCTATATATTTATATTTCTCTCTATATATAGATAGATAGATCTATAATATATATAATATATATATATATATTATAGTCACCATACATTTCCTCTTAATGGAGTATCTCAAGCAGTTATCAGATGAATCCATGGGAGATAAGAGTTCTGAGAAATACATGAAATATATAAATATAAAATAAATATAAAATATATTATTAAGCCTTATTCAACAGTCGGAGTAATTAACATAAGAAAACTACTCAGAATGGGGCAATAAAATGACCAAAGGTCTACAACACAGAGGGAAAATTTTGAGGCAGTAGCAGCTTGGGAAGGAATTCTTAGCTATGCAATAAATAGAATTATCCAAATGAACAAGTTGGTTCCCCAGCAAACATCTCACCTGATAATTCTCTGCTGGTCAGGCTTGCTGATGAAGATGAAAACACTTTGTTCCAAATGCAGAAATGTGAGGTTGAATACTCAAAGGAAAATGTATATAGCTTTCTGGATTTATTGATGAACTTCCTTTTCAGAACTTGTATTTCAGTACAGAATTTTGGTTTTCCCTAAGTCCTGCCATTTCTTGTGGTCTGAATTTAGGAAAAAGAAAAAAGTAGAAAATATAATATGTTCAAATGAAGCCTTCATCTTGATTTCAAGTGGTCATATACAAAGTCTCAGGTCTGATACTACTCTGCATATTTCACAATGACATGAAATACATTAATTTAACTTATAGCTCAGAACTCAACTTATTTGTGTGGTCTCTGCATCTCTCTCTCTCTCTCTCTCTCTCTCTCTCTCTCTCTCTCTCTCTCTCTCTCTCGTTTTTCGAGACAGGGTTTCTCTGTGTAGTCCTGGCTGTCCTGGAACTCACTCTGTAGACCAGGCTGGCCTTGAACTCAGAAATCCTCCTGCCTCTGCCTCCCAAATGCTGGGATTACAGGCGTGCGCCACCATTCCCGGCTTGCATCTCTCTTTATAGCCATCCTAATTTAATGTTTGAAATTGTAATTAGTAGTCTAAGAAGTGGCGGTTAACATTTGACTCTTAAAAATATTTGTGCAAATTAAGTGTCATGCTGATTTTATTGACTAGATAGAATGTGGTAGAGATTTCCAATAAAATTCAACCTGATTATGAACTGTTTTTAGATTCTAGTAATTGGGACTTGTGTGAAGGACTTTTCAGTAATATCACTCACTGAGTAAATATTATAGAGGAAAAATTATAAAGATAAATACAAGAAATGTCTGTGGCTGCCAAAAAGCTGAAGACACATTGTCTTGGCCCTATATATACCTTGGCTTTGAATTTCTATCCTCCAGGATTTTGATGGACTAGAGGTCCAGAGTGACTATGTAACAAGTCCAGAGCCAGCCAACTAACACTAAGCAGATGCAGGATCTGTTTTGAATCGCAAATGCCCAAAGGACCTCAAGTTTTGTAGGCGTCAGACAATGCTTTTTAGCTCCGTAATTCAGACTACACAGTTAAAGGATCCAGGAAGAGTGAGAAACCTTGGCCTAATGTATCATAATTTCTAAAGATGTGATGAGGATGAGAAAAAGCCACATGAGAATTCATTCTGGTCTGATGGCATCAAACCACAGAGCTAATTAGGTTACATAATTACTAGGATAGGAGACCATCAGTTGCAATGAGTGATCTAATATATTCTCTTGGGCTTTACTTCATTGACTATTTTGGCGCAGTCACTAGCTTATACAATTTAGTTGTATTGTGACAATAAAGCCAAAAAAAAACCCAACCCTAACAACACCAATTTTCCACATGCTATCTTACTTTGCTTACTATGGCTGGGTGGAAACTACTCCTCCATATCTGGGAACATGAGATCTTTCCTCTATTATATTTTTGATTTGTTATTGTTTTGAAACACTGTCTCAGTATGTGACTCAGGGTGACTTGGGACCTGCTAGGTAGGCTACACTCAAGCCCACAGTCCTCCTGCCTCATCCACCAAAGTGCTGGGGTTACAGTTGTGCTTCCATATCCAACAACATAAGGATTGTGCAGGAGTTAACATATTGAGTTAATTGAGGTAGGAAGATGTACCATAAATGTGGGTTGCACCATTCTATGAGTTAAGGTCCTCATCCCAATAGAAAGGAGAAACCAAGCTGAGCACCAGTATTTTCCTATCTCTGCCTCTCTTTGTGTGTGTCTTTGGACATCTTTGTATGTCTGCGTGTCTCTATGTGTCTCTGTCTCCCTGTCTCTGTCTCTCTGCCTCTCTTTGTCTCTTTCTCCCTGTCTCTCACTGTCTTTCTCTCTCCTTACTGAACATAGATGCATGGGACTAGCAGTCCCATGATCCTGCTGATAGGCTATCTGGCTGTAACTGTTCTGACGGGAATGAGGACATTTTAAAACGGACTTATATGCCCCTACCTTTGATTATCCAATTATTGAAACAATGGACCCCAAGAAACTTAAATTCTTTTAAGAATGTCATGCTGGGAGAAAAAAGTTTGAGAAGTCTGAGACCCTGGGTCAGCTAGAGGCAGATCTTGTCTCCTAGGAAAAGATTTATAGTTTGTCAGATGACCATTTAGGAGAGACTAGAGCGAAGACATCGGTGACAGGTAGAATCACACCTTGCTCTAACTGCAGAGTTACAAATATCTCTGGATATTTATTTAAATCTGAACCTCATGTTCACACCCTGAAGGTGGGTTTGGGCATCAATTACTGAACCTCTTTGGTTTTGTTTGTTGGTTTGGTTTGGTTTGGTTTGGTTTGGGTTTTTTTTTTTTTTTTTTTTTTTGGATTTGGTTTTTTTTCGAGACAGGGTTTCTCTGTGTAGCCCTGGCTGTCCTGGAACTCACTCTGTAGACTAGGCTGGCCTCGAACTCAGAAATCCGCCTGCCTCTGCCTCCCAGAGTGCTGGGATTACAGGTGTGCGCCACCACGGCCCGGCATCTCTTTGTTCTTTATGTGGTCACATTAAATAATTTTTCCGGTTTTTCCTGTCCATTGTGTCTTTAATTGGCTTAATGAAGACAGACATTTGGTCATTCCTTGATATACCTCCATTCCTGTGTCATCAAACAAGAATCTTTACTCCGTGACTTCTTCTTTTTTTTTTTTTTTTTTTTCCGAGACAGGGTTTCTCTGTGTAGTCCTGGCTATCCTGGAACTCACTCTGTAGACCAGGCTGGCCTCGAACTCAGAAATCCACCTGCCTCTGCCTCCCAAGTGCTGGGAATCCAGGCGTGCGCCACCACGCCCGGCTTCCGTGACTTCTTTTTGATGATTATAGGGGCTCACAGTTGATAGATTTCTTCCTCCTCCTCCTCCTCCTCCTCCTCCTCCTCCTCCTCCTCCTCCTCCTCTTCTTCTGTTTTTTTGTTTGTTTGTATGTTTTGATACAGGGTTTCTCTGTGTAGCCCCATCTGTCCTGGAACTCACTCTGTAGACCAGGCTGGCCTCCAACTCAGAAATCCTCCTGCCTCTGCCTCCCAAGTGCTGGGATTAAAGGCGTGCGGCGCCACCACCACCACCACCACCCAGCAATAGATTTCTTAAGTCTTAGAAGAGATTGATTACTTTTGAGCAATGTTGGAACTAGGCAGACTTTTGAAGTTAGACAATGTATTTTACTTTATAAGATGGCCATGAGCCTGTGAGGACACAGGGTGGAAGTCTATGGCTTGGATTTGGGTATCAAATGATAGAGTAGAATTGTGATGCTTAATATTGATTGTCACCTTGACATGATTTAGAATCACCTAGGAGACAAGCCTCTGTGATATCTGTGAGGAAGTTTCTAAAATGGGTTAATTGAGATGAAGAGACCCACCCTAATTCTAGACAAGCATTCCATATCCTGGATCGGATAAAGAAGAGAAACTGACCTGAATGCTGGCATTCATCTTTTTCTGGCTCGTGAATATGATTGCCATGTAACCAGCTGTCTCATGTTCCTGCTGCCATCCCATCCTGCCACAGTGAACTACACCTTCAAACTGTGAGTCAAAAATCAATCCTTCCCTCCCTAAGTTATGGTTTCCCCACCCCTGTTACTCCTCCCAGTTCCTCCCCACCTTCTCTCCCATCCAGATACACTCCCTTTCTGTCTCTCATCAGAATCTAAGAGGCAAAATAAAATAAAATAAAAATGAACAAATTGGAATGGGACAAAACAAATAGAAGGAAAAGATCCCAAAATAAGGCACAGAGAAGAGAGACATACTTGTTAGCACATTCTGGGATCCCATAAACTCACAAAACTGGAAGCCCTGATATATATACAAAACCTATAGGTTGAAAATAAATGAAAGACTGAAAGAAACAAAGAAAAAAACAGTGAAAGAAAGAAAGAAAGAAAGAAAGAAAGAAAGAAAGAAAGGAAGGAAGGAAGGAAGGAAAGAAAGAAAGAAAGAGAAAAAGAGAGAGGTAGAGAGGGAGGAAGAAAGAAGGAAGGAAGGAAGAAAGGAAGAAAGGAAAGAAGGAGAAAGAAAGAAAGAAAGAAAGAAAGAAAGAAAGAAAGAGAAAGAAAAAGGAAGGAAGGAAGGAAGAAAGAAAGAAAGAAAGAAAGAAAGAAAGAAAGAAAGAAAGGAAGGAAGGAAGGAAGGAAGGAAAAACCAGAACGGTGGTAGCTCTGACATGACATGAGACAAGGATCCTGCAAAGATGCCATTCATTGAGCTCATTTTTTATTGGCCATCTACTTCTGGGCATGCGACCTACCCTTTTCCCCCATTAATTTGTTTATTCACTTTACATCCCAATACCAGGCCTTTCTCTCCTCCCAGTACCCTCCTCACACAGCTTGTTCCCCCCTCCCCGTTTCCCCCTCCCAAAGGGAAGGACCCCCTGAATATCACCCTACCCTGACATATCAAGTCTTTCCAGGGCTAGCTGCCTTCCCTTATGGGCACTTTGCTTCCCCAGTGAGACTCCTGAAGAACATTAAATTTTCACTTGCAAGTGGTTATCAATTGGAGATAGGAATGTGCGCATGTGATCTCCTATCAGCTCTAAGGCTCCATCTGGTGCATACAGGTATGGTTCCTGGGTACACTGCCTCCCCCACTGTGAGTTAATATGTATGCATCAGTTCTGCTCTGTTTAGAAGGTCATTTTCTTGGTGCCCTCTATCCCCTCTAGATTTTATAATCTTTCCACCTCCTCTTCAGCAGGGTTCCCTGAGCCAAGAGGTGATGGATCTAATGGGGACATCCCATTTAGGGCTGAATGATCCAAGGTCTCTCATACTCAGCATATTTTCTGGCTGTATCTGTGCCTATTTACGGCAGGGGAAGTTTCTCTGAGGATCACTGAGCAAGCCACTGGTGTATGAGCATAGAAGAATGGTATTAGTCGTCATCTTGTCGCCACATTCCTTTTATAGAACAGAAGTACTTGGCATTCTTCTAGGTCAATGGGCTATCTAGACTCAGGATCTTGGTCATCCAAGCTGCAATGGGTATGGGTTCCATCTCATAGCATGGGTCTTAAATTTAATCAGATATTTGTTGATTATGCCCACAAGCATTTTTGCTACCATTGCAGTATAGTATCTTCCACACTTACACAGCACACCAGTGTAAACCCCAGTTTGGGACTGGGTTGCTGTTTACCTTTCCCTTTTGGTAGCATGCAGAGTACCTTATGGGAACAAGAACACTAACCAGTAGGAGTAAAGGCTACAAGCAGGCACCAGCTCAATTTCTCCATGTTCATTGAGTTGTGTAGGCATTATTTTCAGCCTTAAAGTCTTGGCGTCAGTTTGTGAAGTACAACTAATAGCCTGGTTCGTTTGGGGATTCACATGGGATCTCTTTGGCCAACAACTCGATTTGATGTAATCCATTTCTAGTACTGGAACTTCATATGGTGATGAAAGATATCCAGCTGGGCCTCTTTTTCTTGTTTATTTTGGTAATTTCATTTAGATTGCCTTCATATAGATATATATTTTAAGAAGCTTCTACTGTAAGAGGTTTCCATACAACCCTTCAAATGCCCCCTAAATTTTAGATGTCCTTCTCCATCTTTCCTTCTTCTTCCCCCTTTTCCCTCCTCTGCTTCCAACTTGTTGTAGTAATATTACATTGTATTTTCTTTATCCATCCATCTGTTGACAAACATCTGAGTTTTCAATTTCTGAAACCTGGTTCAGCAAGTGTCTCTGTAGTATAATGAAGCAACCTTTGGGTATATGGCCAAGAGTAGTACAGCTAGATCTTAAGGTAGATCAATTCCTATCTTCTTGAGGTACTGCCATATTAATTTCCAAAGTGGATGTACAAGTTGGCACTCCCACCAGCAATAGAGGAGTGTTCCCCTTACTCCACATCCTCTCCAGCATGAACAGTCATTTATTTGATTGATTTTAGCCATTCTGACAGCTGCAAGGTGAAATCTAAAAGTACTTTTGATTTGTATTTCCCTGATGACTAAGGATATTTAACATTTAAGTGCATCTTAGCCATTTGAGTTTCTTCTATTGAAAATTCTCTGTTTAGATCTGTATCTCATTTTAAAGATTGGGTTGTTTTCTTGATATCCAGTTATTTGAGTTCTTTATATATTTGGGATATTAGTCCTCTTTTGGATATGAAGTTGATATTTTCCCCATTCTGTAGGCTGTCAATTTGTCTGAATGAAGGGATCCTTTGCTGTGCAGACGCTTTTCAGTTTCACGAGGTCCTATTTATTAATTGTTGGTCTTAGAGCCTGTGCTATTGGCGGTCTGATCAGAAAATCTTTTCCTGTGCCAATGTGTTAAAGGTTATTCCCCCCACTTTCTTTGCTTTCATGTTCAGTGTATCTGGCATTATGTTGAAGTCTGTGATCCAATTGGAGTTGAGTTTTTAGTAAGTATGCTTGTATTTGGATTCTTCTAAATGCAGATACACAATTTGACCAGCACCATTTGTTGAAGATGCTGTTTTTTTTCCTGTGTGTATTTCTAGCTTGTTTATAAAAAATCAAGTGTACATGGGTCTGTGGAATTATGTATGTGTCTTCAGTTCTATTCCATTGATCAATATGACTGTTATCATGCTGTTTTTATTACTGCAGTGCAGCTTGAAATCACGGATAGTGATACCTCCAGCAGTCCTTATATTATTCAGGATTGTTTTAGGTATTCTGTTTTTCTTTTTTCTTTGTGTGTGTATTTATTTCCATATGAAACTGAGAATTGCCCTTTCAAGGTCTGAGAATTGTGTTGGAATTTTGATAAAAATTGCATTGAATATGTAGATTGCTTTTGGTATGATGGCCATTTTTACTATGTTAATTCTACTGATCCATGAGCATGGGAGATCTTTCCATCTTCCTGTATTTTCTTCAATTACTTTCTTCAAAAATGAAGTTTTTTTTCATACAAGTCTTTTACTTGCTTGGTTAGAGTTACCCCAAGACATTTTACATTATTGAAGCTATTGTGAAAGGTGTACTTTCCATGATTTCTTCCTCAGTCTTTTTTTTTTCACATTGGAGGGTTATTTTGTATCCAGAAACTTGGCTGCAAGTGTTTATCAGCTGAAGGTGTACTCTGGCGGAATTTTTAGGATTACTTATGTATACTATTATACCATCTGTGAATTAAAAAGTCACTGTGTGTTGCCTGGTAGGTAATGCTTCTCAAATCTTGCTAGATGAAGCTACTGGGGTTCCCAGATACAAGGTGTTATTATTGGAGGCTGACACTTGGAAATAGGGATGGTCTAGGAGATGGGGCTGAGGAGTGCCCACAGGAGGGAGGAAAGCAGGATGGTCTACAAAGATTTGCTTAGTCCTCTGAGAACTAGCAAAAGTACCATGGATAGTTAGCAGGCATTGCCTCAAAACTGAGTGAAGCAGCCATGTTACTGCAAGGAAAACAATGGACAATATTTGTCACTAAGAGCGACATTTAAGCTTTCAGGAAAAATCTGAATCTACCTCTGTAAGCCTGAAAGCTTCCAAAGCAGTGACTATTTTGAAGAGATGGTCACATGTATGGTGTTCTGGATATTTTATAATGGAATGCAGTATTTGGAAGACCTGCTCAAAGCTATGAAATATTTTCCATATAATTAATGTATGTTGTTCCGAAATCACACACGGTGAAAGTTCCACTCAAAGCACAAGATATACCAATGTATTAAATTGTAACAGAATCAGAACAAATCTTTGATAAGATATCATGTTGTCATCTTTCATTTAAAAAGCACTACTAATTTCCAAGTTTGTTACAGAATCAAAAGGGACTATCCAAAATTATCAGACAAAGCTATTAAAATATCTCTCCCTTTTCCAACCATAATATCATTTAAATCTGAATTTTCTTCAAACAGAAGGTTGAATTCACAAGTAGGCATGAAGTCAAGCTACACATTAAGAGATTTGAAAAACTGTAAAACAATAACACTCTTCTTAGTAGCATGTTATAAATTATATTTTCCATTAAACACCACATTTTAATGTATAAAATTATAACTTAGGTTGTAGACTTCCTATTTAAGTAAAGTAATAAACAGATTTATTAAATTTTTTAAAATTTAATATCCAATATAGAA
Source organism: Apodemus agrarius (assembly GCA_964023405.1). Lineage (NCBI taxonomy): Eukaryota > Metazoa > Chordata > Mammalia > Rodentia > Muridae > Apodemus > Apodemus agrarius. The sequence continues at coordinate 66,680,001 of OZ030010.1, read as the reverse complement.
AATATTGATCTACTTGAACAATCAGCTGTGGTTTGAAATCTCCAAGAAGTCTGAAGACAATAAAAAGGGTCCTGGGAACAAAACATTTGGGGAATATAAGATGCAGATTTGTGATTTGAAGCTCCAAGCTCTGTCAGAAATGTGGCCTCTTGTCAAATGTGGGAACTGGCTTCTGGACAGAGATAGTCATGGTCTTAACTGTGATTCTGAATGACATAAATGAATGCTGTGCAAATTAAGCAAGTTCACTCTTGAAAATAAATTTCCTACTCTTAGATGGCTTCATTATATGGCAAAACAAGAGTAAATATACTTATATCAGGAAAGACAAATTATTAACAATAAAAAAATTTGGGAGCTGGGCAGTGGTGGCGCATGCCTTTAATCCCAGCACTTGGGAGGCAGAGGCAGGTGGATTTTTGATTTCGAGGCCAGCCTGGTCTACAGAGTGAGTTCCAGGACAGCCAGGACTACACAGAGAAACCCTGTCTCGAAAAAAACAACCCCCCCAAAAAATACCAAAAAAATGGGCAATTTAAAGCCCACTATAGTCTTTTCTCTATACCAAGTTATAGTGTGTCCTTCAAAAAGAAGGAAGAAAAAAACCAAAAAAAATTACACTTTATTCTCCTCCATTTTACTTGGAATTACCATGTTGTTCAGTTCAGTCTTATTTTGTCTGTGCTGTATCAATGTAGTCATCAGAAATATTATTTCAAATACACTTGTGTATGCATATTTGAGTATACATATCCACATATATGTATACGCATGTATATAGTATTTATACACCCATAAGCACACAGAAATTATTAACATGTACATATCATGTTCAAGAACTAGCAGCCCAAGAAAGGGTCAAATGTTTAGTAACACCAAGGTAGGTTTCCTATTCCTCTGATTGCATGTATCCTTGCCAGGTTATAATTTATATCACACCCAGCAGGTAATAGAAACTCAATTTGTTGTCTGAGTGAGTAGTCTCATAGGAACATGACTAACAAAAGCATCTGGACAATAATTCCCTGCATCAAAATGGGATCCAAGTTTTAAGGGAAAGCAGCTGTTAAGGTCAGGTTTTGCCCTGCCCTTCAGTAAATTCACAGGGAATATCACACAGCTCATACTTTTAAAAATCCCCATTAATAGTGGAACTTGTTGAACATTCAGACTCTAAACTTTTGCCAGGGCTGTGGAAGCTCTGGAATCCGCCTCCAGTAAATTCTGATTGTCGTATATTTTAAAACGTTTCCAGTGATTAGTGTTTGAAACAAATAAACTGTCCTAAACAAATATAGTCAAGAGTTTCCAAAATGGCAATGGTCTGACTTAACTTTTTTAAAGTATAGTCTAGAGAAAGAGTGGAAGTGAAGTTTAAAGCGGGAGTGAAGAAAGATGCATCCCAGTCCTGGCTCTGCTGTGGATTATTTCTGAGGATCCCTAGAGAGATGACTTCATTGTATACTCGAAATCATGTCTGTTTCCTAGAGCCTTAAAGAAATGGCAGAAGATTGCACCAAACCAATGGACAGAAGCAGCTGACCCCTGTGGTTGAATTGGGGAAGGCTGAATGAGGCTGAGGAGGAGGGCGACCCTGTAGGAAGACCAGCAGTCTCAACTCATCTGGACCCCCAAGGTCTCTCAAACACTGGACCACCAAACAGGCAGCATACACCAGCAGATGTGAGGCCCCTAGCACACATGCAGCAGAGGTCTGTGTTCATTCAGAGATGATGCACCTAACCCTTAAGAGACTGGAGGTCCCTGGGAGTTTAGAGGTCAGGTGGGGTGGGGGTTGGGGACATCCACGTGGAGACAGGGGATAGAGGAGAAGAGGTAGGGATGTGGAACAGCTGGAGGATGGACAGGATGGGGGGAATAAAATGTGGAGGGTAAAAGAAAAAGAATACTTGGTTACTTAAGAAAAGAAATGGCAGAAGAGTATGAGAAGGTATGCAAAAGCATACATAACTTAAGATAAAAAGTTCAGTGATACAATTAGACTGAAGAATAAAGTTCTCTTATTTTATGATGGATAATTTATTTTCTTTACATAACTTGAGAGCTATTAAAATAAAGCTTAAAATTTAAGGCAGGCAGCAGCAATTCATTATGAAAAACAACTTTTCTTCCCTCTATTAAAGTACCAGCCACACTACAGTTTTCCCAACTTGCATGCTGTGTTTTCTTTACATACTGTTTTGACCACTGCTGTAACTCCTATACCATATTGTAAGGCCCTTGCTATGGCAATCAGTAAATGTGTGTTACATAAAATTGATTTCAAGTATAACACTGATTGTAGAATTTCTTGCCTTTTAATTCTTGTAACAGCCTGTCAAGTGTCTTCCGCTAACTCCAATGAACAAATAAGGCTCTATTTTAATTCCTGCCCTTTTCCCACCTTGTTCCCCTTACTATTTATTATATTCAAGCATAAGAGGTGCTCAGATTTTTACTATCATAAACTGTATGGAGAATTATTTTAAAATATTTGAATGTTGCAGAAAAATATTCTGTGGATTAATTGTGAAAATGAAAGACTCAAGAAAAACCAGGAAGTGCCCACCCAACTAACACTAGCATGAAACTTTTTTATTTTAAACTCTAGTGCCTGTTACTACTCCATTGATTGTACAAAGACACGTTCAGAACAGGACATATTTGAAACCTCCAAAACAATGTGTTTTTGTTTTATTAGATTTGTGGATTAGTCATAAGCAAATCCTTCCTTTAATTTGCTCACTTGGTTAAAGTCAGCCCCATTGTCCTAATCTATTTATGAAATCTTGAAAATAACTTTAAATACAGTATTTTGTCAAAGTAGCCCATTAAGTTAACCTTGTTTATACATTCAGACATTTGCTCCTGTGAGATCTCCAGGTTTTCCTTTCCTCTATATTCTCATTGTGCTTCGTTAATTTAAGCTCTTGTTAACTGAAATCCTGAGCTATATTCACAACTTTTCAAATAGAAAAATCCTGATGAAGTTCTTACCTCTTTTCCCTTCTCCTTTTAGAAAATTGTAAACTAAATATAGCAGAGATTTCTTTATTTTTTGGATAAGAATGGAGAGAATCATGAAAGCTATAGTCAAACAAAACTTATTTTATCAATGAAAGATAGGATAACCAAGAGCTGGTTGACAAGAAATACTGTATTCAAATCAAAAGAGACATCAATGAATAAGAAGGAAACACAAGAAAATAACCAGTAATATTTCAGCAATTAGTAAATGTCTTGGTTACTTTTCTATTGCTGGGTTAAAATACTATGTCTAAAACAACTTAAAAAAGAAAGCAATTAATTTTGTGCTCACAATTCCAGAGGGTCAATTTATGACCATCAAGGCAAGGAGCATAACAGCAGGCAGGCATGGCACGGGAGCAGTAGCTAAAAGCTTATATCTTTGTACTGGCTGGTTTTGTGTGTCAACTTGACACAAGTTGAAGTTATCACAGAGAAAGGAGCCTCAGTTGAGGAAATGCCTCCAAGAGATCCAGCTGTAAGGCAGTTTTTCAACTAGTGATCAAGTGGGGAGGATCCAGGCCATTGTGGGTGGTGCCATCTCTGGACTGGTATTCTTGGGTTCTATAAGAGAGCAGGCTGAGCAAGCCAGGGGAAGCAAGCCAGTAAGTGACATCCCTCCATGGCCTCTGCATCAGCTCCTGCTTCCTGACCTGCTTGAGTTCCAGTCCTGACTTCCTTTGGTGACGGACAGCAATGTAGAAGGTGTAAGCTGAATAAACTCTTTCCTCCCCAACTTGCTTCTCAGTCATGATGTTTGTGCAGGAATAGAAACCTTGACTAAGACAATCTTGATACAAAAGCAAGAGACACAGAGAGTATGTTAACAAGATTGTCTTAGTCAAGGTTTCTATTCCTGCACAAACATCAAATGGTGGACATTTGAAATCTCAAAGCCTATTCCTAGTGACACATGCATTCCAGTAAGACCACACCTTCTAATCCTTACCAAACAGTTCTACCAGCTGGGAACTAAACATTCAAATGCATGAGCCTACAGGGGCCATTCTCAGTCAAATCATCATAGTAAACAATATTTATTATTAGTAGCCTTAAAAGTAAATGGCCTCAAGTAGTTATTAAAGGGGTGTTTATTCAGGGGGCTCAGTGGTTAAGAGCACTGACCGTTCTTCCAGAGGTCCTAAGTTCAAATCCCAGCAACCACATGGTGGCTCACAACCATCTGTAATGAGAGATCTGATGCCCTCTTCTGGTGTGTCTGAAGACATATATATATATATATATATATATATATATATATATATATATACACATACTCATGTATAATAAATTTTAAAAAGAAATTCAGACTGGCTGGCTAAACTGAAAAACTAGATCTATTTGTGTAGATATCTAGCTATCTGTTGTGTTCAAGAAACACACCTCAATGATAAAGATTCTGACAGAGAATCAAAGGATAGAAAGGAATCTACCAAAGTAAACAGAAACCAAAACCAAGCTGACTTTACTACTAAAACATTTGATGAAGTAGACTTCAACTCAAAATGAATCAAAAGAAATAAAGGAGGTAAAGGAGGCTGCTACATAGTAGTGAAGGGAATTCACTCATAATTCATCATGAGCACACACAGCATTTGTCAATATATGTGCACCAAATATTTGGGTTCCAACTCCAAAAAACAAACACCAATGGGTGTAAAGTGTCACATAAGTCCTGATACAATAAGCAAGGGTGGTTTTGTTACTCGGCTCTCATATCGGTGTTCAGGGTTGCAAAATGGCTCAATGTGTAAAGACACTTGCCACACAAGTCTGCTGACCTCAGTTTGATCCCCAAGAGCCTGTGTAAAGGTAGAAGGAGAAAACCAAATAGAAATCTGCCTTCTGTTCTCTACAGGAAAGGAGTGGCATGCCCGGCCCTGACACATCACACACACACACACACACACACACACACACACACACACACACATTTAAATTTTGTAAATTTCATAGAATCAAGTAAAATGTAAAAGAAATAAAGTTTACTAGAACTCTGAAGTACAGCTAAAGCATTTCTAACAGGGAAGATTATAGCAAAGAGTGTTTATATTAAAAAAAATAAACAACAACCCAAAATTCAGAATCAAGACTTCATGGTCCATACCTGCAACCCCAGAACTTGGAAGACAGAGACAGCGCAATAGAAACTGATGCTCACCCTCAACTACACAGCAAATGTAAGGCTAAGCTGGACTGCATGAGGCCCTGTATCAAAGAAAGAAACCAAAATCATTTAGATTGCAAACAAAATGTAATGATATATTTGAAGGTCTTATAAAATTATGAATAAACAATGCCTAGTGTTGGGGTTTTATTGCGTGGTCTATGGCTTTTGGTGGGGCAAGGCTTCTTTGTCAGCCCAGATGGAAATATTTTATTTAAATTATATATGTATATTTATATACTGACTCACATGTATTATAGGTATTTTATTTATTATAGGTATTTTAGGCAGATAGTATGAATCCTTATGGAATTTTCAGGCATCCTTATTCTTATCATACCCCATCTCTCATTTTTTTCAATTATCTACCTCCTATTTTTCCCATTCTCTGCTTTGGCTCACTTATGCTGTGTTTTTCCCTATTCTATTGCTCCCCTCAGAAATGGTCTCCTTTTCTTTCATTGTTTCTGCATATACTCTGAATTCACTAGGAACCTCAGATGGGACAGAACATGCAATGATTTTCCAGCTCTGGGTTACTTCACTCAAGATAATCCTTTTTAGTTTTATCAACATATCTGAAATGTTGATTTTTCTTTATAAATGAATAGCCTTCCACCGTGTATATGCACCACATCTTCATTATCCACTTGTCAGTTTGTTGTTCCCTTTCCTAGCTGTTGTGAATAGATCATCAATGACCATGGCTGAGCAGGTGTCTGTGAAGTAGGATGTCTCATCTTCTGGGCATATGCCAAGGAGTGGTACACCTGGGTCATATGGTAGATCTATTTTTAGCTTTTGGGGGATTATCTACATTTATGTTCAGAATGGCTGCATTAGTTTAAAATCCCAGCAACAGCAAATGAGGGTTCTCTTTCCCTACATTCTCTAGCAAATCCCACAAATCTTAGACATATGACTACTGTATTCTGAATAGTACCCTGCAAGTTCAAGGCATATTGAATATCACAATAAACCTCCAAGAGAGAGACATCAGATCTAAGTTCTTAGTGCATTTTGTATTGGTTTGAATAGTTTCTTTTGATATTTTTTATGTTATACACACATAAAGTAACCTGGGCACAAATGGACAAATGTTGCGTGTTCTATATGATCTGAAGTTCCTAGCTTTAAATATTCATATGTGAGTATATAACCTGAAGTAAATGCAGAAACATGACCTGTTTCATGCCATTCACACAGGAAATTTTGGGATTTTCTCCACTTCCTGAAGTATGTAAAGCAGATTATAGATTGTTTCTAGTGTAGGAGTTGATGTCCTTGCAAGCTCTGATCCACATTTCCAAGGGCTGAAATAATTGCTGTGGGATCGATCCTGTTACCTATTGATGGAGAATTCGCTACTCAAAGCAATTTTTTAAAAGTGGCTTTATATATATTGGATATTAGCCCTCTATTAGATGTAGGATTGGAAAAGATCTTTTCCCAATCTGTTGGTTGCTGTTTTGTCCTATTGACTATATCCTTTGCCTTACAGAAGCTTTGCAATTTTATGAGGTCCCATTTGTCAATTCTTGATCTTAGAGCATAGGCCATTGGTGTTCTGTTCAGGAAAATTTCCCCTGTGCAATGTGCTTGAGGCTCTTCCTCACTTTCTTTTTCTATTAGTTTCAGTGTATCTGGTTTTATGTGGGGGTCCTTGATCCACTTGGACTTGAGCTTTGTACAAAATCAGAATAGATCGATTTGCATTCTTCTACATGCTGATCACCAGCTGGCACCATTTCTTGAAAATTCTGTCTTTTTTCCACTGGGTGGTTTTAGCTCCTTTGTCAAAGATCAAGTGACCATAGGTGTGTGGGATTATTTCAGGGACTTCAATTTTATTCCATTGGCCTTCCTGCCTGACTCTGAACAAATACCATGCAGTTTTTATCACTATTGCTCTGTAGTACAGTTTGACAAGGTCAGGGATGGTAATTCCCCCAGAAGTTCTTTTTTTGTTGAGAATAGTTCTCACTAACCTAGTTTTTGTTATTCCAGATGAATTTGCAAATTGCTAACTCAAGAAGTTAGACTCCAGAGAACCAAATAACCCTATTAAAAAATGGGGAACAGAGCTAAACGAAGAATTCTCAACTGAGGAATATTGAATGGTTGAGAGAAGCACCTAAAGAAATGTTCAACATCCTTAGTCATTAGGAAAATGCAAATGAAAACAGCCCTGAGATTTCACCACACACTGGTCAGAATGGCTAAGATAAACAAACAAACAAAAAAAAACCCCTCAGGTGACAGCAGCTGCTGATGAGAATGTGGAAAAAGAGGAACACTCCACTGTTGGTGGGATTGCAAGCTGGTCAACAACTTTGAAAATCAGTGTGGCCGTTTGTCTTAGTCAGGGTTTCTATTCCTGCACAAACATCATGACCAAGAAGCAAGTTGGGGAGGAAAGGGTTTATTCAGTTTACACTTCAACACTGTTGTTCATCACCAAAGTAAACCAGGACTGGAACTCAATTAAGTCAGGAAGCAGGAGTTGATGCAGAAGCCATGGAGGGATGTTTCTTACTGGCTTGCTTTCCCTGGCTTGCTTAGCCTGCTCTCATATAGAACCCAAGAATACCAGCACAGAGATGGCACCAACCACAAGGGGCCCTCCTCCCTTGATCACTAATTGAGAAAATGCCCCACAGTTGGAGCTCAAGGAAGCGCTTCCCCAACTGAAACTCCTTTCTCTATGTTAACTCCAGTCTGTGTCAAGTTGACACACAAAACCAGCCAGTACACAGTTCCTCAGAAAATTGGACATAGTACTACCAGAGGACCCAGCTATACCACTCCTGGGCATGTACCCAGAAGATGCTCCAACATGTAATAAGGACACATACTCCACTATGTTCATAGCAGCCATGTTTAAAATAGCCAGAAGTTGGAAAGAACCCAGATGTCCCTCAACAGAGGAATGGATACAGAAAATGTGGTACATTTACATAATGGAGTTTTACTCAGCTATTAAAAATGATGACTTCATAAAATTCTTAGGCAAATGGATGGAACTAGAAAATATCATCCTGAGTGAAGCAATCCAATCACAAAAGAACACACATGGTATGCACTCACTGATAAGTGGATATTAGCCCAAAAGTTCAGAATACCCGAGATATAATTCACAGACCACATGAAGCTCAAGAAGAAGGAAGACCAAAGAGTGGATACTTTGGTCCTTCTTAGAAGGGGGAACAAAACATCCACGGGAGGAGGTACAGAGACAAAGTGTGGAGCAGTGACTCAAGGAAAGGCCAGCCAGAGACTGCCCCACCTGGGGATCCATCCCATATACAGACACCAAACCCAGACACTATTGTGGATGCCAACAAGTGCTTGCTGACAGGAGCCTGATATGGCTGTCTCCTGAGAGAGACAGTACCTGACAAATATGGAGGTGGAGGCTCTCAGCCAACCATTGGACTGAGCACAAGGTCCCCAATGGAGGAGCTAGAGAAAGGACCCAAGGAGCTGAAGGGGCTGTCAGTTTCATAGGAGGAACAACATTATGAACCAACCAGTACCCCTAAAGCTCCCAGGGACTAAACCACCAACCAAAGAGTAAACATGGAGGGACCCATGGCTCCAGCTGCATATGTAGCAGAAGATAGCCTTGTTGAACATCAATGAGAGGAGAGTCCCTTGGTCCTGGGAAAGCTAGATGCCCCAGTATAGGGGAATGCCAGGACAGGGTAGCAGAAGAGGGCGGGTTGGTGAGCATGGGTAGGAGGAATGGGATAGAGGGTTTTCAGAGGGAATACCAGGAAACACGATGACATTTGAAATATAAATAAAGAAAAAATCTAATAAAATTTTTAAAAAAATTAAAAATGTGACTTTGTAGTAATAAATTCCTTTAATCTGTTTTTATCATGGGAAAATATTCTCTTTCCATTTGCTTTAATTTGGGTATTAATAGCCTGGATTGACAGTTGTGGTCTTTCAGGACTTGGAGTACATCTTTCCAGGCCCTTTCGGCTTTAAAGGTTTCTGCTGAATAATCGGGTGTTATTCTAATGGGTCTGCCTTTTTAAGTGACTTGACCTTTTTCCTCGCAGCTTTCAATAACATTTCCTTATTCTGTGGTTTTAATGTTTTGACTACAGTGTGTCATGGCAAGTTTCTTTCCTGGTCCTGTCTACTTGATCTTCTGTAGCCCTATTTCATTCAGATTCTTTCTTTAGCATCATCGAGGCCAGGAACCTGTGGCCAGACAGATCACAGTTCCTAGAGAAGAATCTATTACTATTATTCTGCTAAATGGACATAGTATTAGACTTCTAATGACTTATCATTATACCCATAGATTAATGCATCAATTAACCTTCTACAAAGAGTTGTCTTTTTGCAGCAGATGGTGATTTACATAGAGATCCACAAGTGGTCAAGGCACTGAAAATAAGAGACTTTGGAAGGCTCAGCTCTGAATCAGACATTAGTATCACACTCCTCCTCCCAAGTCTCAGAGATCATTGTGGGAGAAGGTGTGGGAAGACTTTAAGATCAAGAGAAGATGGATGGTAAGGAAACAATTGGGGCATTTTTTTGGAAACAGAAGGTCAATTGCATATATGGATTTGTGGCAGTTGAGACAGTACACAGAAGACTTGTAGAAACTCAAGCCAAGCAAAATTCCAGTATGGAAAGGCGAGGTGGACCTGAAGTCTCACCATAGCTAAGAAACTATTAGCAATTGATAACTGCTGGGAAAGGGAGAGTCAGATTTCTTTGGTGAAGACCACATACCCAAGAGTATGCAGATGGTATAAATTGGACTTGATGGGTCTGAAAAAAATAAAGAGTACACAGTTGGGTGTGGATGGGGAGAATGGATCTGGGAGATGTAGGAGATAAGGTGGAATGATGTTATAAAAATAATTGTACAAAACCTCAAAGAACTAATAAAAGTGTGTGTGTGTGTGTGTGTGTGTGTGTGTGTGTGTGTGTGAGAGAGAGAGAGAGAGAGAGAGAGAGAGAGAGAGAGAGAGAGAGAGAATGAAAGGATTTAAAAAAAAGAAAGAAAATGTCCCAGTACCGTGGTGCATGCTTTTTAATACTAGCACTCCAAAGGTAGAGGCAGGCAGATCTCTGTGATTTTCAGGCCAGGCTAGTCTACATAGCAAGTTCTGATCCACCCAGTGATGCATAGAGAGACCTTGAATTTAAAAAAAGCAAGTCCTATATAAACCAGGATTTTAATGTTTCCCATAAAGTCACTGTTCACCCTCATGTACATTTCATATATAAGATTTCCAGAACTGGGAACTGACACATATTCCTTTTGTAATCGATTGTGTCATGTGGCACATCTAATCTCAGGGTAGAGAGATTGTGGAAGGGGGAGTGAAAAAGATGTGTTTCATCTAGCCTGGAATAAAACAACCATCTCTATTGTGATTTTCTTATGGAGAGAGACAGCCCGAAGGACTTGAGAACACTCTCAGCTAACAGCTAGCAGAAAAAGTATGGACTTCTGTCATATAGCTGCAAGGAAATGAATTCTCCAATAACCTGAATGAGCTAAGAAGCAAATTATTCCCCAGAGTCTCCAGAAAGGCATGCAGCCTGGCCAACATTCTTATTTCAGTCTCATGAGACTCTGAGCAGAGAACTGTAGCTCCACCATTCCCAGACTGCTCTAAAACTGGAAAATGATAAATAAGTGTTTTCAGCAGTTAAGTTTGTGAGGTTTTTTTTTTTTTTTGGTTGTTGTTACATTGCAAGTAAAAATGAACATAGTCTTTTCTCCTGATCAGTTTATATGTATAGAGAAGAGCATCTTAGTGCAACTTTGAGACATTGTTACTCTATGGAAGCCTATACTAGGATAGTTTAACATTGGTTTTATGTCACTACCATATTAATTATCACCAGAGGCCTCGTTTACAAGACAAGAATATAGGTTATGTTAGCCACCAATTACTTAGATTAAAAAGTCAAGTGGGAAACCATACCTAGTAGATGACATATAGGATTTAGGAAGGGAAAGGAAGGAATAGTCATTTCACAAATAACAGGATACAGATTGGCACCTGACATGTAGAAATTTGGAAAGCAAATGAGTTGCCCAGGAGTCTAAGAAGTTATAATGGCAGAGGAGAAACATCTGAAAAACCAGAATAAACTGTCAAACATGGCTTGAGACACTTGTATGCAAGTTAACTAACATGAAATGAGAAGTAAGTTATTCATATAATTGATATGCATGTGTGGGTGTGGTGTATTTTACTTACTTTCTTTCTTTTCTTTTTTTTTTTTTTTTTTTTTTTTTTGGTTTTTCGAGACAGGGTTTCTCTGTGTAGTTCTGGCTGTCCTGGAACTCACTCTGTAGACCAGGCTGGCCTCGGACTCAGAAATCCGCCTGCCTCTGCCTCCCAAGTGCTGGGATTACAGGCGTGCGTCACCACTCATAAAACTGTTGCCCCAGAGTAGGGGGATGCTAGAGGGGTGAGGTGGGAGTACCTGGGCGGATAGGGGCACACCCTCATAGAGGAGTGGGGAGGGGAAGGGGGTTTGTGGAGGGGAGACTGGGAGGGGGTCAACAATTGAAATGTAAACAAATAAAATAGCCAATTAATAAAAAATATGTTAACCCTTCAGTTCACAGCTTTTCGAAGGGAAACCAAGCAATGGAGAAACTGTTCCTACTTGTGCAAGGGATATAATAGAAAAATCATGCTTTTCTAGAGGTCAGGTATGACTGGATGTTTGACCTGGGAACACAGTTTCAAGGGAGTATTTCCTAACAGAGGCCACCACATCAGAGAGGTTAAAACAGTTCAAATTGAGAAATCCCGTTGGATTATAAAAGGAAAAGGGGCTTTCTTTCTGATGATAAAATAGTTTCTGAATCCAGATGGTGGCAATAGTTACATGAGATAAAATTTAATTTAAAAACTATAATTCCAAGAGCTAACTGGTAGAAGACTTGCCTACTGTGTGTGAGACTGTTATATTCCCAAGCCTGTACAGAAAAATACCTCCCCACCACCACCACCAATGAACCTTGAATAAGATCTGAGTTCAGTTAGTAGTCCTGTAGCACTCTTGGGTTTCCTGGGTTTGATTATCCTCTATAGTTATATTGTTATTTTGAAACACTGTGTGTGCCTTGATTTATTTTACAGTTTAAAATATGTATTGAAAAAAATCTGAACACACTTAGATTTCTGACTCCATATTGAAAATTGTTAGCTTGATGCACTTCTGACCTTGACAGACAACTGTGAGACACCTGCTAAACCCCAACCCTGTGACAGGACCACAGAGTACTTAGCTTCACCTTTGACTATTTTGTTAAGATCAGGATTGTGAGCATGCTTTCAGCCTTCTAAGTCATCCTTCCCTTCCATTGCTTACCCAGTCAACTCTGCTATGGGAATTTATACCCGCAAGTTCAGAACAGACTGTTAAGAAAAGGTCAACAGGTTCATTGCTGATCTGCTTGTAAGACAAAGCTTTCAGGGTTCTGATTTACTGTGCTGCTGGTACATGCCATGCACCGCATGGCTTTCCTTATTGTCATCTCTCTTCTAATCATCTGTGTGACTTTACACTATGATATACTGTCTCACCGGCTAGTGCGTGAGGTAGAGACAAAGGGAGAACTGCACGGCAGAAGGCTCTGTTTTCAGTAAGCATCTGTTTATGAGGTCTAGCTCCCTCTCCTGAGAGAATGCAGACACCTGACATACCTGCAAGTGTATCAGGATTTGAAGATGTATACATTTTTTTTCCTTCCCTATCTCCTTTTGTGTCTTCATTTTCCAAATAAGACAAACTCAAAACTCCAGTGTCTTTGCTCTTCTTCAAAACCTAGCTTCTAAGAATTTCAGCAGCTGGGCGGTGGTGGCACACGCCTGTAATCCCAGCACATGGGAGGCAGAGGCAGGTGGATTTCTGAGTTCGAGGCCAGCCTGGTCTACAGAGTGAGTTTCAGGACAGCCAGGGTTACACAGAGAAACCCTGTCTCAAAAAACAAAACAAAACAAAACAAAACAAAACAAACAAACAAACAAAGAATTTCAGCAATTTCAATTAACCTCAAGATCTGAACAAAGGGAAATGAAAAAAATGCATTTTAAAGGAGAACAGGGGTGATAGCAGTAAGAACCTTTTGCCTTGACTAGTATCAGTGTAAGGTATGTTTTTCCCCCTTCAAAAAAAAAAAAAACACAGCTTGAGTTCTAAACTTAACCAGATGGAAATGTGCCTGCTGGAGAGTTGGAACTAATTCAGAAAAGATTGTTAGCCAATAGATGAGCCAATTTAGACCAGCATATGCCAAAAATGGTCAATCAAGTTGTCCCAAGTGTGACTCCCCCATAGCAGATGTCACTGTCTCTCTAAAGGGTTTTGAGTGCCATCCTTTAACAAGGAGGTAGTTTTTATACATGCACACATAGACATAAATAAAACCTGGGCTTGTAGCCACCCTTCATTTTATAGCATTATGGCCTTATCACTCTAACAGCAAAGAGCATAAGCCCTCTCTTCAGAGTTTTTAAATGAACACAGATTTTGAAATTAAACACAAGCTATGAGTTTACATACTTAATTCTAAGAAACTATTCTCACTTTTCTAGTTATTCCATGTCTCTCCATCATACAAACAATATAAATTCAAGATCATGATTGCTTATACATCAATTAAAAGTCTGCCTATCTTACCTTCTACTACTTGCCTCTTTGCTTGTTCAATTTTGACATTTCTCGTTTCCTTTAATGTAGATGAAAAATTGAAATTTGCTCATCTGAAAATAATCCCACATTCAATGGGGTCTGCTTTGCCAAACAGTGATGACACAGTTCAAGGGGCCCATTGCTATCCATTGTCTCATTTTTTTTTTTGATAAACCAACCAGCTGATAGGGCTTTAGAAAACTGACTCAATAAAGTTCAGGGTCTTTTGTTTTCCTCTGTCCCTGGCAAAACGATCACAAAAGTCCTTCTTGTGCCAAAGGGCTCTGTGAAGATCCTCAGGTGAACAGAGTAGGTTGAAGTCATTTGTAGTGAACTGGATGATATTTGAATTGGAATTCAGAAGACCAAAGGTACCTTTGGACCTGTTGAAGTAGCAGGAAATAATACAGAAGACATCACCACCAAAACAGCAGTAAGTTAGGAAATTATGTGTCATAGTCAATAAACTGTTGGCTGGAACATAAGCTTTGTGAAGATAAGGCCTGAGAATCAAGGCTGTGGAAATAGGCTGTAACCAAATCATGAAGGCTCTCAAATATATATATATATATATATATATATATATATGTATATATGTATATATATACACACACACATATGTATATATACACTTGTTTGTATATATATCTGTGTGTATACGCGCACACACAATATATATATATATATATATATATATATATATATATATATATATAGTTTTGAAGAGGAAAACTGTACCAGAGAAATTTCGTTCAACATTTATTCTGTTACCCACTAATGATATGACTTTAAGCAGGTCATCCTCCCTGGGTTTCAACATCTTCATCCCTAAAATGCATATACAAGGGTTTACTACTCTAAAGTAGGAGAATGGAGAATGGAGCCGATAAATGAGACAGACTAAAGTCTCATGCAATAGCCATTTTTTTCATAGCATCAAACGGTTTATACTCTGAAGGTTAAGAAGTCACCTGAGGGTCGTGGTAAGCCTCCATATTGCTACCAGGACAGGGCTAGAGAGGCCCAAGTAGACAGACTCCAGCTGGGGCTACAATCGCGAGGGTGGATCCGCCAGGCTCTCGCCACCAGCCAGGCCCAGCGCCGAGGTTCTGCGGGACTTCTCCACGCCCTCCAGCCTTGCACCATGGCAGCTGGGAGCAGCCTGCTCATGGTCCCTTAGAGCAGTGGTCGTAGAAGGCCTCCATACTGCTACCAGGACACAGCTAGAGAGGCCCAGGTAGACAGACTCCAGCTGGGGCTACCATCTCGCAGGTGGATCTGCCAGGCTCTCGCCACCAGGCAGGCCCAAGGCTGAGGATCTGCGGGACTTCTCCACACCCTTTGGCCTTGCACCAAGGCAGCTAAGAGCAGCCTGCCAGCAGCCCCTTGGTAGGCCTCCATATTGCTACCAGGACACACCTAGAGAGGCCCAGGTAGACAGATTCAATCAGGGGCTACCAGCACTCGGGAGGATCCTCCAGGCTCACCCCACTAACCAGGGCAAGGGCAGCAGCTGGAGAGACATCCCCATGCCCTCCGGCCTTGCACCAACTCAGTTGAGAACCGCCCTCCCTGAGGTCCCCTCAACACTCGCAGAGGCAGTCTCTATCTGGCAGCATAGTCACCAGTAGAAAAACAACAGGTGAGCCCAGCCTTGCGGGAGGTTCAAACACCAGCCAGTGACAACAAGGCCAACTAACACCAGAAATAACCAGATGGCAAAAGGAAAATGAAGGAACGTTACTAACAGAAATCAAGGCAGCATGACAGCATCTGAACCCAGTTCGTCAACAACAGGAAGCCCTGGATACCCCAACACACCAGAAAAACAAGACTTGGATCTAAAATCACTGGTCAGGATGCTGGTAGCAGAATACATAGATACATCTCTTAAAGAAATAGAGGAGAAAATGGATCAAAAGTTAGAAGCTTTTACAAGGCAAGCACAAAAATCACTTAAAGAAATTCAGGAGAATATGGATCAAAAAGCAGAAGCCAGTAAGGAGGAAAGACAAAAATCACTTAAAGAAATACAGAAGAACGTGGGTCAACAAGTAGAAGCTATGAAAGAGGAAACACAAAAATCTCTTAAAGAAATACATGAAAACACAATCAAGCAAGTGAAAGATCTGAGCATATCCATCCAGGTTCTAAAAACAGAAGTAGAAACAACTAAGAAATCTCAGAGGGAGACAACATTGGAGATAGAAAACCTTGGGAAGAAATCAGGGGTCATAGATGCAAATATCAACGATAGAATACAAGAGATAGAAGACAGAATCTCAGAAGCCAAAGATGCCATAGGAACCATTGATTCAACAGTCAAAGAAAATACTAAATGCAAAAAGGTGGTAACCCAAAACATCCAGGAAATCCAGGACATAATGAGAAGACCAAACCTAAGGATTATAGGTATAGACGAGAGTGAAGATTTACAAGTTAAAGGGCCAGCAAATATCTTCTACAAAATTATGGAAGAAAACTTCCCCAACCTAAAGAGAGAGATGCCCATGAATATACAAGAAGCCTATAGAACTCCAAACAGACTGGACCAGAACAGAAATACATCCCATCACAATATAATCCAAACTCCAAATGTACTAAACAAAGAAAGAATATTAAAGGCAGTAAGAGAAAAGGGTCAAGTAACATATAAAGGAAGACCTATCAGAATAACACTAGACTTCTCACCTGAGACCATGAAAGCTAGAAGATCCTGGGCAGATATCATGAAAACTCTAAGAGAACACAAATTTCAGCCAAAACTACTTTACCTAAAGTCATCAAAAGAGACTCAGAAGGTCACTTCTTCCTGGTCAAAACTCTCAATAGCCATAGATGGAGACAACAAGGTATTCCATGACAAAACCAAATTTGCACGTTATCTTTCCACAAATCCAGCCCTACAAAGGATAAAAGGGGGAAAACACCAAGACAAGGAAGGAAACTATACCCCAGAAGAAGCAAGATAGAAAACTCCTCTTATCAAACCCAAAAGAAGATAACCTCTCAAATATAAAAAAATAATTCCAAAAATGTCGGGAGGTAATAATTACTATTCCTTAATATCTCTTAACATCAATGGACTCAATTCCCCCAATAAAAAGACATAGATTAACAGACTGGATACAGAAACAGGACCCTACATGTTGCTGCATACAGGAAACACATCTCAGTGTTAAAGACAAACACTGCCTTAGAATAAAAGGCTGGAAGACAATTTTACAAGCCAATGGTCACAGGAAACAAGCTGGAGTAGCCATTCTAATATCAGATAAAATTGACTTTCAACCTAAAATCATCAAAAGAGACTCAGAAGGTCACTTCTTGCTGGTCAAAGGGGAAATCCACCAAGAAGAGCTCTCAATACTGAACATCTATGCTCCAAATGCAAGGGCACCCTCATTTGTAAAAGAAACCTTACTAAAGCTTAAAGTACACATTACACCTAACACAATAATTGTGGGTGACTTCAGCACTCTACTCTCCTCAATGGAGAGATCAGGAAAGCAGAAACTAAACAGGAACACAGTGAAACTAATTGAAACTTTGGACCAATTGGATTTAACAGATTTATATAGAACATTTCATCCTAATGCTAAAGAATATACCTTTTTCTCAGCACAGCATGGTACCTTCTCCAAAATTGACCATATAATTGCTCACAAGCCAGATGTCAACGAATACAAGAAGATGGAGCTAATCCCATGCCTCCTATCAGATCACCATGGAGTAAGAGTGGTCTTCAATAGCAACAAAAACAACAGAAAGCCCACATACACATGGAAACTGAACAATACTCTACTCAATGACACCTTGGTCAAGGAAGAAATAAAAAAAGAAATCAAAGACTTTTTAGAATTCAATGAAAATGAAGGTACAACCTACCCAAATCTATGGGACACAATGAAAGCAGTGCTAAGAGAAAAACTCATAGCTCTAAGTGCATCCAAAAAGAAACTGGAGAGAGCACACACGAGGAGCTTAACAGCACACCTTAAAGCCCTGGAAGAAAAACAAGTTAATTCACCCAGGAGTAGTAGAAGACAGGAAATCATCAAAGTCAGGGCTGAAATCAATCAAGTCAAAACAAAGGGAACCATACAAAGAATCAACAAAACCAGGAGCTGGTTCTTTGAGAAAATCAGCAAGATAGATAAACCCTTAGCCAGACTAACCAAAGGACACAGAGACAGTATCCAAACTAACAAAATTAGAAATGAAAAGGGGGACATAACAACAGAAACTGAGGAATTCAAAAGATCATCAGATCCTACTACAAAGGTCTATACTCAACACAACTGGAGAATCTGGAGGAAATGGACAATTTCCTAGACAGATACCAAATACCAAAATTACATCAGCATCAATTAGATCACCTAAAAAGTCCCATAACCCCTAAAGAAAAGAAGGGGTTATAGAAAGCCTTCTAACCAAAAAAAGTACGGGACCAGATGGTTTTAGTGCAGAATTCTACCAGACCTTCAAAGAAGACTTAACACCAATACTCTTCAAACTATTCCACAATATAGAGACCGAAGGGACACTGCCCAACTCATTCTTCAAAGCCACAATTATGCTAATACCTAAAACACAAAAAGATCCAACAAAGAAAGAGAACTACAGGCCAATTTCCCTTATGAATATCGATGCAAAAATACTAAATAAAATTCTTGCCAAACAAATCCAAGAACACATCAAAACGATCATTCACCATGATCAAGTAGGCTTCATCCCAGGGATGCAGGGATGGTTCAATATATGGAAATCCATCAATGTAATCCACTACATAAACAAACTAAAAGAAAAAAACCACATGGTCATCTCATTAGATGCTGAAAAAGCATTTGACAAAATTCAGCATCCTTTCATGCTAAAAGTCTTGGAAAGAGCAGGAATTCAAGGCCCATACCTATACATAGTAAAAGCAATCTACACAAACCAGTAGCCAACATCAAAATAAATGGAGAGAAACTTGAAGCAATCCCACTAAAATCAGGGACTAGACGAGGCTGCCCTCTCTCTCCATATCTTTTCAATATAGTACTTGAAGTTCTAGCAAGAGCAATTAGACAACATAAGGAAGTCAAAGGGATACAAATTGGAAAGGAAGAAGTCAAAGTATCATTATTTGCAGATGATATGATAGTATACTTAAGCGACCCAAAAAACTCCACCAGAGAACTTCTACAGCTGATAAACAACTTCAGCAAAGTGGCTGGTTATAAAATTAACTCAAGCAAATCAGTAGCCTTCTTGTACTCAAAGGACAAGCAGGCTGAGAAAGAAGTTAGGGAAATAACACCCTTCACAATAGCCACAAACAACATAAAGTACCATGGTTTAACTCTAACCAAACAAGCAAAAGATCTGTATGAGAGAAACTTCAAGTCCTTGAAGAAAGAAATTGAAGAAGACCTCAGAAGATTGAAAAATATTTCTTGCTCCTGGATTGGCAGGATCAATATAGTAAAAATGGCCATCTTGCCAAAAGCAATCTACAGATTCAATGTGATCCCCATCAAAATCCCAACTCAATTCCTCACAGATCTAGAAAAAGCAATTCTCAAATTCATCTGGAGCAAGAAAAAACCCAGGATAGCTAAAACTATTCTCAACAATAAAAGGACTTCTGGGGGAATCAATATCCCTGACCTCAAGCAGTACTACAGAGCAATTGTATTAAAAACTGCATGGTATTGGTACAGCAACAGGCAAGTAGATCAATGGAATAGGTTTGAAGACCCAGAAATGAACCCACAGACTTATGGTCACTTGATCTTTGATAAAGGAGCCACAACCATCCAGTGGAATAAAGATAGCTTTTTCAACAAATGGTGCTGGTTCAACTGGAGGTCAACATGCAGAAGAATGCGAATCGACCCACTCTTATCTCCTTGTACTTAGATCAACTCCAAGTGGATCAAGGACCTCCACATAAAACCAGACACACTAAAACTATTAGAAAAGAAACTGGGGAAGACCCTGGAGGACATGGGCACAGGGGTAAAGTTCCTGAACAGAACACCAATAGCTTATGCTCTAAGATCAAGAATTGACAAATGGAACCTCATAAAATTACAAAGTTTCTGTAAGGCAAAGGACACCGTCAGAAGGACAAAACAGCAACCAACAAAGTGGGAAAAGATCTTCACCAACCCCACATCCGACAGAGGGCTAATATCCAATCTATACAAAGAACTCAAGAAGTTAGACCCCAAAGAACCAAATAACCCTATCAAAAAATGGGGTACAGAGCTAAACAAAGAATTTTCACCAGAAGAAATTCGGATGGCCGAGAAACACCTTAAGAGATGTTCAACATCTTTTGTCATCAGGGAAATGCAAATTAAAACAACCCTGAGATTCCACCTCACACCAGTCAGAATGGCTAAGATTAAAAACTCAAGAGACAACAAGTGCTGGCGAGGATGTGGAGAAAGAGGAACACTCCTCCACTGTTGGTGGGATTGCAAAATGGTAAAACCACTCTGGATATCAATTTGGCGGTTCCTCAGAAAATTGGGCATGTCACTTCCAGAGGACCCTGGCATACCACTCCTGGGCATATACCCAGAGGATTCCCCTGCATACAATAAAGACACATGCTCCACTATGTTTATAGCAACCTTGTTTATAATAGCCAGAAATTGGAAGGAGCCCAAATATCCCTCAAAGGAGGAATGGATACAGAAAATGTGGTACATTTATACAATGAAGTACTACTCAGCAATTAAAAATAATGAATTCATGCAATTTGTAGCTAAATGGTTAGATCTGGAAAATATCATCCTAAGTGAGTTAACCCAATCACAAAAGAATACACATGAAATGCAATCACTGATAAGTGGATATTAATGAGCCCAGAAGCCCTAAATACTCAAGGCACAATTAGCAAGTCAAATGATTCCCAAGAAGAAGAATGGAGAGGACCCTGGGCCTGAAAAGATTGGATCCAGTTTTGTAGACCCAGAACAGAGAAATCGTGGGGGGGGGATGATTGGGAAATAGTTGGGGGGGAAAGGAATTATGGGACGTATGGTGGGGGGGAACTGGGAAAGGGGAAAGCCTTTGGAATGTAAACATAGAATATAGAAAATAAAAATTTAAATAAAATAAATAAATAAATAAATGATCTGACAAAAAAAAAGTCACCTGAGTAAATTATACAATCACAAAGATAAGTTGTATGTGGCAGGAACCTGTTTTTCCATAGAGGCATGAAAACATCAAGTTCAAGAAGTGGCAATGTATACCTTTAATCTCAGCACCCAGGAAGAAGCAGGAAGATTTCTGAGTTTTAGGCCAGTCAGGTAGGTCCACAGGGTAAATTCCAGGATGGCCAGGGTTATAGAGAGTAACACTGTCTTAAAATCTAAACAAAATCAGAGAGACAGAGACACTGAGAGAGACAGATACAGAGAGAGAGAGAAGGAGGAGAGGAGAGCAGAGGAGAGGAGAACAGAACAGAACAGATAAAAGAATAGAAAAGAAGAGAAAAGAAAGAAAAGAAAAGAAAAGAGAAGAGAAGAAAAAAGAAAAGAAAAAAGAAAAGAAAAGAAAAGAAAAAAGAAAAGAAAAGAAAAAAGCCCTGGCCCAACCCTAAAACCCAGGGCAGGAAGACACCACTACCATAAACAAATATGTGATGGAGACATAGGACAGATAGAAAAATGGCGTGGTACAAGAGCAATGGAGTGAGGAGGAACTAGAGACATGATGGCAGCCACAGGCTAAGGGTGACATGCTGCCCAGTAGGGTCAGCTGGATGCCGCCAGATCCTCCTGGCTCAGAGCTAAGATGACAGCCCGAGATGAAGAAAGGTTCACTTCCTGGATTGGACCTCCTCAAAGGACCATGGTGGTCCTTGAAGCCACCAGAGGCCATGGTGATGATTATGATCCATGCTGCTGCTCCAGGGCTTGATGAAGCTTGAGATCCATGTGGATTTATGCATTTGGTGATGTCCTTGGTTTTTACTGTCTTGGGCGGGGGGTAGGAAGGCATTCTGATGTGAGTGGTTCATCCTCTCATATGTGAAGACCAATGGCCAGTGCATCTACTGAAGGCCATGAGTGAGTCGGTTGGTGGACCTGATATGGCCAAAGGCCATGTAGACGTATGCAGACTTTATTACAATTGAAGCCCATATGGATGTCTGTGGTCTGAGTTGCTGCTTGAAGTCACATTAATGTTCTCAGGCATGGGAGAGCTTGCCCCACCTCGCACAGGAGAGCTGACAGCCACATGGCTCTTCTTAGTTGATGACTTCTGGTGCAGATGCAGGTGGAGAAAGATTCATTGTCCCAGGTGGGTGGGGGTGGGTTAACCACTAGGAATTTGGTCAAAGCATGATTGGAATGCATGCTGTGAGATCCACAAATAATCAATTAGGAGTTTAAGAGTGAGCAGAAAAGAAAAGAAAACAAAAAATCTGAAGTCAACACACTCCTATCTAATACACCTGAGGGGAGTGAAATCACATTTCAAGAACAATTCTGTGTTTTTTGAAGAAGTCAAGGTTGTAAGACTCTCTTGTCTTGCTTTCTTGGAGTTTCCTCACAAGCACTCAGAATTCTCCTCACATGATTCCACTCACTTGAGGTGTGTTTTAACACACTAGTACTTACATTAGGGAGTTGTCATGAGGATTAGATATGATAATGCACATCAAACGCTCAAAAGAGTGCTTGGCATATAGTATATAATCAAGCAGATGCTATCTGTTATAATAACAGTTCATTCGTGTCATTTAGCACTGTTTTCTTAACCTTAAAATGAGAACATTGGGCTATATTGATTTAATTTCTAAAACTTTGATGTCTTCAACATCTTATAGTCTCCTTTATTACACTAGCCACAATCTTACTTTTTAGCTGATTAGAAGTTTTGTCTTTCACATAAAAGATTATAAGTCCCATTCTCTTAAATATTTCATACAGATGAGTAAACAAGATGTGTCAACTTCTTTTAGGATAATCATGATGTCAATTTAATAATGAATAGATCTAATTTATGCTGGGCATTGTGGTGCATAAATGGAATCCCAACACTTAAGAAACAGAGCCATGTGAATCTGTGAATTTGAGGCCAGCCTTATATATATGTAGTGAGGGCTGTGTCAGTTAGGGCTACATAGTGAGACCCTGTCTCAAAAAAGAGAAGAGAATTAATTTAGGTAAGAAAGACAAACAATGTTTTATAACACAGATCTGATAAGAATTAATATATAAAATACATAAGGAACACAAACAACTCAATAAAGAGTAAAAGAAAAAATATGCAAAGGATCCAAACAGAAGACATACACATGACCAACAGATACATGTTTACCCTCCTTATCAGGAAAACACAAACCAAAACCACAATGAGATACTTCTCACATATGAGAGGATGAACGCTATGAAGCATTGGTGAAATTGAAGCCTTTGCACATGGTTGGCAGGAATGTAATTTAGTGCAGCTATTCTGCATTAGGGAGATCCTTCAAAAAACTGAAAATTATAGGTACACTGTAACTCATCAGTCCCCCTTGTAGATTATATCCAAGCAAATGAAGTTGGTGTGATGAATAGTTATCTACAGTGCCACATGCACTGCAGCACTATTCCAGTAGTTGAGACACGAAACCAGTCTAAATGACTATCAACAGGTGACGGATAAAGAAAGTGTGGTACATATACTGAATGGGATAGCATTCAGTCCTTAACAAGAAGACTATGAGGAACTTTCGTAATTTGATCTCACATTAATTAATTCTATAAAGTTAGTACTACTATCCCTATTTTGTTCATTTACTTATTTAGTGTGTATGGGGTGTGTGTGTGTGTGTGTGTGTGTGTGTGTGTGTGTGTTGTACATGTGATTCTCACTGATAATTGTTTTAAGGTAGGGTTTCTCTTGATTCTGTTACTGTCTTTCTGGGCCATGTGTTTTTAGCTGACTCTTTTGTTTCTGCTTCCCCTCTCACTGTAGGAGTACTGGAATTATAGATTTATGCCACTGCATCTGGGTTTTTGTGTGGATTCTGAGCCTCAAACACAGGGTGAAAGGCTTGCCTGGCAAGGGATTTTACACACTATGTTTATCAGCTGGTGAGTGGTGGAACTGGCACTTACATTCAGTTCTCCAGTTCAATGCTTGCCTTTCCCCAAACAATTCAACTTTTTGATCATTCAGAGACCTAGAATTGTGTTAATATGCTCAAGTTAATAACAAAGAAAAGCATGCTCAACCTTCCAGAGAAATGGCTCTCTATTGAATAATAATATTTAACAGGATTTTGTGATAGAGAATTTAAAACCACTCCAAAGATGGGACACTTTGTTTATTTGAGGACTTTCTGCTTTCTTTGTTGGCATGGACCACTAAACTATTTTTGTTTTTAAGTAGATGGAAGAGAGAATTTCAGTCTTAAGTTAGGATGAATATTTTAAATAAGTAAAAAACAACAAATTTGCTATGTCAAAAGCTATTTCCAGACATTAGGAAAAGCTGACTCTACTGTATATTTACTCTATTTATTGTTTAGCACATAGGACCTGCCATTAAGTAGTTTTTTTTTTTGAACTGGAAGCTCTTTGAGAATTTGCATCTTTTAAAAATTTTTAAAATTTGTGTCTTCTATGATGGTAATCTGCCTTGAACTTAGAAAACAATAGGTACAATAACCACACAGCACAGACACAGGTAACTACCCACTCAGTGAATTGACTGGCTTTTTTTTCCATTAAGGATATTAATTAGATCAGTAATTTTATTCCTGTTTCCTAGTTTTGAGTATATGCAATGAGGGTGTCTGGCATCCCTTATAGTGAAAAGCAATCACGTTGTGAAATTTGATTTGTAAATTTAGGTGGACAGCTAATATCTTTATAGGCTCTGACTGAATATCTCTTGAGGTTTTCAAAAATCCTGTGCTTAGAGATTAGTGAGTGTAGCTTGTGGTCTGTCGGAAAGCCTAGCTCAGTGTTCAGTAGTGGTTTCCTTCCAGATCAAAACACTCCATCCCGCCTGTAATCCCCCTAAAGCAGAAAGGAAACAAAATATCTTCAGGAAGTCCCTGAAAGTAGTCGGATTCACTAGGCACCTGCCTTTCCAAGAAGTCTCTGAGGCCAGACTGCTCCCTGCAAGAAGCAGAAACCAGCCAGGTAGCCTGTAGACGGGGCAGAGACTAGCTAAACTGCCTGGAAGAGGCTTAGATCAACTGAGGCACATGGAAAGGACACTCTCCAATATGCAAGCTGCCTGCAGTGTGCTCTAGATTCCTAGCTTTTGTGGTGTGTCACCCATGCTGGGGTGGACATTGGCGATGCAACTGTCTCAGAGCCTTTTCTGCACTTATGAGTAACCCCTCAACTACAATTCTGTAAGTAATCCCAACAAAAGTCATTAATTCACCAAGTTGAATTTTTGCAGTATATATACTTTGGTCTGTTGTAGGTTCCCTATCTGGGGTGAGTAGTGTGTGTGTGTGTGTGTGTGTGTGTGTGTGTGTGTGTTTCTCCAGGAAAGTCTGTCACATAAAAAAAATGCCTTTAAAATCCCTGCCCTATTTTGTTTTCTCTTTATGCCAAAACAGTAGGCAAAGTTTCCTAATGAAAAAGTTAAAAGTGAAATGTTTCTAAATTAAAAGAGCATTGGTGAAAACCTCAAAGAGTTCCAGATGTTAATGATCATTTGTGTGTGAACTTCAGCAAAATAGTGATCACATTATTTGAAGAACATAATTTTACTTAATCCCCACTACAATCCAGTTTACAGCTAATGAAACTGAACTTCGGTTAATTTAATGAAACTGTCTAGGACACAGGGGACTTTAAACCCACAAAATTGATTAGTATCAAAGCCAGTGAATTTGCCAAAGATATGTGCTTCTTTTTAAAATAATTTTTATTGAATATATTCTTCATTTACATTTCAAATGCTAAAACCTTTCCTGATGTCCCTCCTCTCCAAAAACCCCCAACCCCTCCTCCCACCCCCTGCCTCCAAGTATATGCCCCTCTACCTGACCCACTCCCACCTCCCTCCCCCTCGGTTTCCCTTTGTTGGGGCATCTATTGAGCCTTCACCTGACCAAGGACCACTCCTCCCACTGATGCCTGACAAGGCCTTCCTCTGCCACATTTTTGGCTGGAACCCTTGGTTCCCAGGGTTTAGTCCCTGGAAGCCCTGGAGCATCTGAGTGGCCGACAGCATTGTTCTTCCCATGGGGCTGTAAACCCCTTTAGCTCCTCCAGTCTGCCCTTAAACTCCTCCATTGGGGACCCCATGCCCAGTCCAATGGTTGGCTGCTAGCATCTGCCTCTGTATCTGTAAGGCTCTGGTAGGGCCCCTCCGGAGACAACCATAACAGGCTCCTTTCAGTATGTACTTCTTGTAGTCCATAATAGGGTCGGGATTTGGTGACTGTTTATAGGATGGATCCCCAAGTAGGGCAGTCTCTGGGTGGCCTTTACATCAGTCTCTGCTCCCTCCACACTTTGTCTCCAAAACTGCTCCTGTGTGTATTTTGTTCCCTTTCTTAGAGGAACCAAAGCACCCCCACTTCTGTCTTCTTCTTGAGCTTCCTATGGTCTGTGAGTTGTAACTTGTTTTATTTTGAGCTTTTGGGCTAATATCCACTTATCAGTGAGTGCATGCCATGTGTGTTCTTTTGTGATTGGGTTACCTTGCTCAGGATGACACTTTCTAGTTCCATCCATTTGACTAAGAATTTCACGAATTCATTGTTTTTAATAGCGGAATACTACACCATTGTGTATATATACCACATTTTCTGTATCCATTCCTCTGTTGAAAGACAGGTTGTTTCCAGCTTCTAGCTATTGTAAATAAGGCTGCTATGAACATAGTGGAGCATGTGTCCTTACTGCATACCAGGAATCCTCTGGGTATATGCCCAGGAGTGGTATAACAGGGTTCTCAGAAAGTGTCATGCCCAGTTTTCTGAGTGGTTTTGCCAGCTTGCAATCCCACCAACAGTGGAGGAGTGTTCCTCTTTCCCCACATCCTCTCCAGCATCTGCTGTCCTCTGAGTTTTTCATCTTAGCCATTCTGACTGGTGTGAGGTGGAATCTCAGGGTTGTTTTGATTTGCATTTCCCTGATGACTAAGGATGCTGAACATTTCTTTAGGTGCTTCTCAGCCATTCGAGTTTCCTCAATTGAAAATTCCCTGTTTAGCTCTGTACCCCATTTTTTAATAGGGTGATTTGACTCTCTGGAGTCTAACTTCTTGTGTTCTTTGTATATATTGGATATTAGCCCTCTGTTGGATGTAGGATTGGTAAAGATCTTTTCCCAATCTGTTGGTTGCTGTTTTGTTCTATTGACAGTGTCCTTTGCCGTACAGAAGCTTTGCAGTTTTTTTTTTCTTTGAGACAGGGTTTTTCTGTGTAGTCCTGGCTGTCCTGGAACTCACTCTGTAGACCAGGCTGGCCTCGAACTCAGAAATCCGCCTGCCTCTGCCTCCCAAGTGCTGGGATTACAGGCGTGCGCCACCATGCCCGGCAGTTTTGCAGTTTTATGAGGTCCCATTTGTCGATTCCTGTTCTTAGAGAATAAGCCATTGGTAGGGTCTTCCCCACTTTCTCCTCTATAAGCTTCAGTGTATCTGGTTTTATGTGTAGGTCCTTGATCCACTTGGACTTAGGCTTTTTTTTAATGGGAAACTGTAATGACTGCTTCTATTTCCTCAGAACTTATGGGACTATTTAGATGGTTTATCTGATCCTGTTTTAACAGTGGCACCTGGTATATATCTAGAAAATTGTCTATTTTGTCCAGATTTTCCAATTTTGTTGAGTATAAGCTCTTATAGTAGGATCTGATGATTTTTTTTTGAATTTCCACAGTTTCTGTTGTTATATTTCCCTTTTCATTTCTGATTTTATTAATTTGGGTAGTGCCTCTGCGCCCTCTGTTTGTCTGGTTTAGGGTTTATCTATCTTGTTGATTTTCTCAAAGAACCAGCTACTGGCTTTGTTGATTCGTTGTATAGTTCTTTTTGTTTCTATTTGGTTGATTTTGGCCCTAAGTTTGATTATTTCCTGCCTTCTACTCCTCGTGGGTGTGTTTGCTTCTTTTTGTTCTAGAGCTTTCAGTTACACTGTCAAACTGCTAAGGTAAGCTCTCTCCATTTTCTTTTTGGAGGCACTTAGAGCTATCAGTTTTCCTCTTAGCACTGTTTTCATTGTGTCCCATAAGTTTTGGTGTGATGTGTCCTCATTTTCAATAAATTCTAAAAAGGATTTCTTTATTTATTTCTTCCTTGACCAAGCTATCATTGAGAATAGCATTGTTCAAAGTCCATGTGTATGTGTTTTCTGTTGTTTTTGTTTGAACCTAAGACCAGTCTTAGGCCATGGTGATCTGATAAGGTGCATGGAATTATTTCAATATTTCTGTATCTGCTGAGGCCTGTTTTGTGACCAATTATATGGTCAATTTTGGAGAAGGTACCATGAAGTGCTGAGAGGAAGGTAGATTACGTTGCTTTAGGGTGGAATGTTCTATAAATATCTGTTAGATCCATTTGTTCCTTAACTTCTGTTAGTTTCACTGTGTCCCTGTTTAGTTTCTGATTCCATGATTTGTCCATTTTTGACAGCGGGGTGTTGAAGTTTCCCATTACTATTGTGTGGGGTACAATGTGTGCTTTGAGCTTTATTAAAGTTTCTTTTATGAATGTGGGTGCCCTTGCACTTGGAGCATAGATGTTCAGAATTGAGAGTTCACCTTGTTAGACTTTTCCTCTGACCACTATGAAGTGTCCCTCCTTATCTTTTTTGACAAATTTTGGTTGAAAGTCGATTTTATTTGATATAAGAATGGCCACTCCAGCTTGGTTCTTGAGACCATTTGCTTGGAAAATTGTTTTCCAACCTTTGACTTTTAAATAGTGACTGTCTTTGTCACTGAGGTGGGTTTTTTGTATGCAGCAAAATGTTGGGTCCTATTTACGTATCCAGTCTGTTAGTCTATGTCTTTTTTTAATTGGGGAATTGAGACCATTGATGTTAAGAGATATTAAGGAAAAGTGATTGGCGCTTACTGTTATTTTCATTCTTAAATGTGGAATTCTATTTGTGTGGTTATCGTCTTTTGGGTTTGTTGAAAGAAGATTACTTTATTGTTTTTTCTAGGGTGTGGTTTTCCTCCTTGTGTTGATATTTTCCACCCATTATCCTTTTGTAAAGCTGAATTTGTGGAAAGATATTGTGTAAACTTGATTTTGTCATGAAGTGTCTTGTTTTCTCCGTCTATGGTAATTGAGAGTTTTGCTGGGTATAGTAGTCTGGGCTAACATTTATGTTCTCTTAGGGTCTATATGACATCTGCCCAGGATCTTCTAGCTTTCATAGTTTCTGGTGAGAAGTTTGTCATGACTCTGATAGTTCTGCCTTTATATGTTACTTGACCTTTTTCCTTTACTGCTTTTAATATTCTTTCTTTGTTTAGTGCATCTGGTGTTTTGATTATTAAGTGATGGGAGGAATTTCTGTCCTGGTCCAGTCTATTTGGAGTTATGTAGGCTTCTTGTATGTTCATGGGCATCTCTTTCTTTAGGTTAGGGAAATTTTCTTCTATAATTTTGTTGAAGATATTTGCTGGCCCTTTAAGTTATAAATCTTCACTCTCATCTATACCTATAATCCTTAGGTTTGGTCTTCTCATTGTGTCCTGGAGTTCCTGGATATTTTAGGTTACAAGCTTTTTGCATTCTGCATTTTCTTTGACTGTTGAGTCAATGTTTTCTATGGAATCTTCAGCATCTTCAGATTCATTCTTCTATCTCTTGTATTGTTGATGTTTGCATCTATGACTACTGAATTCTTTCCAAGGTTTTCTATCTCCAGAGATGTCTCACTTTGTGATTTCTTTATTGTTTCTACTTTCATTTTTAGATGCTGGGTAGTTTTGTTTGGTTCCTTCACTAGTTTGTTTATGTTTTCCTGAAATTCCTTAAGGGATTTTTGTGTTTCCTCTTTAAGGGCTTCTACCTGTTGACCCATGTTCTCCTGTATTTTTTAAAGGGAGTTATTTATGTCCCTCTTGAAGTCCTCTATCAGTATCATGAGAGGTGATTTTAAATCCAGCACTTGCTTTTCTGATGTGTTGGGTTATCCAGGATTTGCTGTTGTGGGAGAACTGGGTTCTGATGGTACCATATTGCCTTGCTTTCTTTGGTAATGATTTTTCATTTGTCTTTTGCCATCTAGTTATCTCTGGTGTTAGCTAGTCTTGCTGTCTCTGCCTGAGGCTTCTTTGTCCTGCAAGCCTGTGTATCTGTACTCCTGGGATTCCTGTTCTCCCTGCATGGGGCTGGCTCTCCAGGAAGTATCAGGGAACAGGGTCTTCATTGTGGTAGACCTGACAAGGGTCAACCACAGCAGAATGTGCAGGCGGTGGTGGAGGAAGGGGGAGAAGGAACAGAAGGGGAGTGATATTCTGGAGGGCGGGGCTTTTGGTGGTTGTTAGGTAGCTAGTCCCAGTGTCTCTGGCCCTCCAGAGGTGGGGGTGGTTCTTACCGAATTCCCTGCATGCTCCTGGTTCTCTAGGAAGTATCAGGAGATGGGCTCTTCACTGTGCCAGACCTGGCAAGGGTCCACCACTGCAGAATGGGCAGTTGACAGCAGAGGAAGGGAAGATATGTGCTTTTTAAAGCTTTGCTTAAGACATTTTTATATCTAAGACAAAGGCATGGGGGAAATTAGCCCTGAAAAAAAAAGCATGAGATAAGGGATGGTCCTTTTAAAAAGTGCCCTGAGTGTATCTTAAAATTTTAGAAAGTATCTTCAAATTACAAACATTTCAAAATACAGTGCTTGAGGTATGGGATGTTGACTGTATGAATAACAGTGGAAGCCTTAAAAACACAGTGTCATTGACGTGAATTCTCAGAACTCACATAAAATGCTAGACTTGGCACATCCACAATCCCAGAACTCTTTCTGGAGGTTGTGACTGGAGAATAACCCAGAAACTCGTGGGCCAGGGAGAGCAGACATAAGAGACACCCTGCCTCAACATGGTGGAAGGATAGAGATAATTGTTGAAAGTTGCCTTCTGTTCTCCACACATGTGGATGTCAATGCTGAATGTCTTTCTTAGTTTTTATCTACCTTGTATTTTGACTCGGGGTCTCCTACTGAACTTAATGGTCACCTATTAAGCCAAACTGTCTGGCAAGTAAGCTCTAGGGGTCGTCTTGTTTTCTCTCTTGTCCAAGATTAGCTTTTATGTGGGTGTTGGGGATCCAAACTCAGGTCCTAATGCTTGCATATCAAATATTTTACCAAGTGGTCATTCTACTAGTACTATTTTTTCTCACTGTATAGCCCAGGCTGACTTGACTTGCACTATGTAGACCACATCACCATCAAAATTGAAGTGATTCTCATTTCTCTGACTCCCAGATATGAACCATCACACTTCACATTTGTGTTTTTTAAGACAAGGTATGTCTACACAACTCTGGAATGCTCAGTATTCATTATATGTAATCAGGCTGGCCACAAACTAATGAAGATCCCCCTGCTTCAGCCTTCCAAGTGCTGGGTAGGTGTGTACAATCATATTTATCTTAGTGTTCTACATAAATGAGTATATTCTGGTTTTTTCTTGTGGTGATGGATATGAAACTCTCAGCTTTGTGCATGCATGCTTGCAACTGTTATACCACAGAGTTCTCCTCACTACCACCAAGACCTAGTGTGTGCTTTTAAACTGGTTGTTGTATTTTGAAGGGCATCTTTTGGTTTGAGTTTTGTAATGAAAGAATTGACAATGTGATTTGATTCACAAATATGGTTTATGGTGAGGTAGATTTTATTTAAAGTAAATATATTCAAATCACAGGTTAGGAAGATTTGATTTTATAGACCATAAAATATTGGCATTGAAATGGAAATTAGAGATCATTGAGAGCAACCTTCTACTTTACTCATGAATCAGATTATTAACTACAACAGTCCTGACATTTTTCCTGGAAAGTGCTTTTTTGTTGTTTTCTAGAGCCTTAATGCACATTCTTCAACTTAGTGGTAGAAACAGGCTTCATTTTAGAAGGTACACTCTAATAAAACTTAAAGTAATGACTCATTTTTTTAATTCTTTTTGGACTATTTTCACTTCTACATAAGGAAAGTAAATAATGAATTTTTTTCCAAAGCTAATTGAAGCAGATACTTGGGAGGTCATCCAGAGGAAAATCATCTACTATTCAGCAGGTTAATAATGAATAATGGTGAAGAGTTCTTTTGCCAGACTATATTTAAAAAGAAAATTAAGATATTTCATATGAACAAAACAACCAACTTATTATGGGATTTTTTTCTTTGCTAAAACATATATAATTGCTTTAACAAGATGTGAATATTAACTCTCAAATTGTTTATATAATGAGATGTGTATATGTTAACCATAATTTTGAATAAATCAAGTTTCTTGTCATTTTTTAAATTAAAAATATTTTATGTAAAAATTCCAGTGTTCATCCACAGCTTCCTTTTTTGTATACTTGAAAGCATGGCTACTGCTTTTCTTTTCTTTCTTTTTTTTTAAATCTTAGATAAAAATAAAATTCTCTGAACATGATGTGGTGGCCTCTGCCCTGTAATCCCAGCATTGTGAGGTAGAGAAAAAAAGATCAAGAATTCACCACCAGCTACATGAGACTATATCTTTTAAAAAAACATTATGGGAGGTATGGTAGTTTGTGTGAAAAATGTACTCTATAGTCTTGAGAATTTGAATATTTGGTCTTCAGCTATTTGGAGCTGTTTGGAGCAATTTATGAGGTATAGCCTTACTTGGAAAATATATGTCACTGCAGGTTGCCTTTAAAAGCTTAAGTCTTAGACTTACTCCTAGTGTGCTCTCTCTACTTCTTGCTTGTAGTCTGAAATAGGAGTCCTCAGCTTCCTGATCCCATTGCCTTCACTTTGCCACCATGAACTCTTATCTCTCTGACCATAAGCTTAAACAAACTTCTTTCATAACTTGCCTTAGTCATGGTGCTTTATCAAACAATAGAATATAACTAATAAAGGAAAATTTTCCCTTTATTTGTATTTTAAAGTGTTCTATTATTAAATCCTGTATCCATCACTGTGGGCATCTGAATACAAGTGTCTTTGAAGTGTTCATCCATTTGCTAGTGTAACTGTGTTGTAAACCTTAACAAGACCATATTAATGAGCATTAACAAGTTTTTTCAGTATACTTAATCTTTAATGGCTTCTGCACTAGGACCTGGTAATACAACAATGATTTCGATCTAAATCCACTCTAGAACTTTGAGTTTAGTGAAAGTGTCATAGATTTTTAAAAAATATAGTAATACAATATATTATCATTGAGATATATATTACATAAAAGACAAATTGCCTACTTCTGCCTTAGGAAGTCATGAAGAAATTGACTTGTGAATTGAGAGGGTGGATAAGTAGCTGTATTCACTAGACAGAATGGAGAGAGCAATCTGAGCAAAGAGAACAAAATGTGAAAAAGTATGAGGACACTGAGATAGAATAATCAGATGAGGGAGATGAAAGAGGAAAGATTGAGACTTGGGTTCAGGTGACACAGGGTAGGATTATCACAGAGAAGACAAAAGTAGTCTGGTGTGCTTGTAGGAAACAGGTAAAGAGGCCATCTTGGTATGCTTACTTGATTCAGAAATATATTTGAGATAGTACTATGGCAAGATGTTCACATACATTGGTGCCCGACTCTGTCTTTTACCTTTGCTAGGATCAACTATTAAAACAGAACAAAAGATAAATAGAGCTAGTCACATGTTCTAATACTTTACAAACCTTTGATAACTGTTGATTTGCAAAGAAATTTTTCTCTTTGTTTTGCCTCAGATAATTAGAAACTATCATTTATATTCTATTGAGTCTTCATATATAGTCAGTGCATGTGCATTGGTTACCAATGGTCATTAGGTCCAGTGCTTACTCTTTAGGCTAGGACTTTAAAGGGTGCAATAGAGACAGGATTAAGTTCTAGCCCCTCAGATGATCAGAAACTAGTGAAATGAATGCGGAGATTTTCCTAATATTCTCGCAAACACTGAGATCATCTTTTTATTTTCTTGGAGTTTTACTCTAGTTTAAAGAAAGGCTGAGTTAGTTTTTTAAAGTAAGGACCATTGTCTTTTTTAACCTAAGGTCATGCCAAGGTGAAATTTTCATGCAGAGTATCTTCAGTTTCATCCAATTACTTTGAAAACTACAATGTGTACCCACATCCCTGAGACTTGGCCTCTTGGTCAGGACAAAGGGTCCCCTTAATTCTTCCTGATGACAACTTCCAGCCTTTCCTTCTAGCCTATCTCCAGTCCTTTTTGATTCCACTGACTCACAGAAACTCCCTCTGTCCGGGGATCCACAGCCACAATTCTTGGTTATGACTCAGTTTGGGTAACAACAACCAAAGAGTGAAGCACCCACACACCAAAGAAAAAACAAATATCTATACCAAGAAGCACCTCAAACATCATAACTCCAGATGCCTAGATGCCAGCAACTAAGACAATGTGGCCTCCTGAAGAAGCCAGCAATTGTGTTAGGCCTCAAGGTAAACAATTTAGCCAAAGTAAATGCCACAAACTTCAAAATAGCATGAATATGGTCAAAGACCTTAAAAAGGATATGAATAAATGCCCTAATGCAGACTGTGAAAACACAAGTAGTTGAATGAAATAATGAAAATAATTCAAGGCATGAAAGTGGAAATTAACAAAGAAACAAAATCGCTAAAGTAAACCTGAATGAAAATGAAACTGGTATGAAAAACTCAGGAAACCAAACAAAACCCTCACAGTACTCCACACCATCAGATTACTAGATATGGATGAGAAAATTTAAGGTCTTGGAGAAAAAGTAGAGGAAATGAATAGTTCAGTCAAAGAAAATATTGTCTAAAGAAAGAAGGAAAGAAAAAAGAAAGAAGGAAAGAAAGAAAGGAAGGAAGGAAAGAAGGAAGGAAGGGAAGAAGGGAAGAAGGAAGGAAGGAAAAAAGGCAAAAGTAAATAAAAACAAGCACAAACAACCAGGAAATCTGGGACAGTATGAAAAGACAAAAAAAAAATGAACAATAGATGTAGAGGAAGAAGAAGAAAACTCAGGTCAAAGGCACAGAAAATATTTTTAATAAAATCATAGAAGAAAATTGCCCCAATCTAAAGAAAGAAATGCCTGTCAGGGTACAAGAGGAATATAGGTCACTAAATAGATAAAATCAGAAAAGAAGCTCCTCATGGCACACAATAATTAAGCCAGTAAGTATATAAAGCAAATAAAGGATATTAAAAGCTGCAAAGGAAAAAGGTCAAGTCATATGAGGGCAAGTCCATTAGAGTAATACCTAACTTTTTCACTGAAGACTCTGAAAGCCATAAACACCAGGATGTTCTGTAGCCTCTAAGAGACTAAGAGGTGCCAGCTCGGACTACCGTACCTAGCAAAACTATCAACCACAATCAACAGAGAAAGAAAAACATTTCATGATAAAAAAAAAAACTTTAAGCCAATCACAAAAGAATACACAAGAAATGCAATCACTGATAATTATTGATATTAATGAGCCCAGAAGCCCTAAATTCTCAAGGCACAATTAGCAAGTCAAATGATTCCCAAGAAGAAGAAAGGAGAGGACCCTGGGCCTGAAAAGATTGGATACAGTTTTGTAGATCCAGAACAGAGAAATGGTGGTGGTGGTGGTGGGGTGATTGGGGAATAGTTAGGGGGGAGAGGACTTATGGGACGTATAGTGGGGGGGGGACTGGGAAAGGGGAAAGCCTTTGGAATGTAAGCAAAGAATATAGAAAATAAAAAAATAATAAAAAAATAAAATAAGAATAAAAAAAAACTTTAAGCAATTTCTGCCCACCAAAACATCACTAGAGAAGACATAAGAAGGGAAATTTTTGTCTAAAGAGAGGTAGAACTACATCCAAGAGGATACAAGGAATACAAATTCACAGACCAATTAGTCAAAAGAGCAAAACATCAGAATAACAGGATTATTAAAAAGCTTATTAATATTAGTGGTCTCAATTTCCCAATAAATAACAGGTTTGATTAGAAAACAGGATCCATCTTTCTGCTACATCCAAGAAATATACTTCACCATCAAGGACAGTCATCAATCACCACAGGGTAAAATGATAGAAAAGTATATTTCAAGCAAATGGAAGAAAGAAAAACAAAACAGTGTAGCTATTTTAATATTTGACAAAATAGACTTCAAACCAAAACTTATCAAAAGAGATAGGGGAAGGTACCATATACTCATTGAAGAAAAAAAATCTACCAAGAGGATACTGTAATTCTAAACATTTATGCACCAAAAACAAGGGCACCCAAGTTCTTGAAGGAAACACTACTACTGTCGATATTTGACGCCAGCACAGTGATAGTGGGTAACTTCAATATACCACTCTTCCAGTCATCCAGACAGAAACTAAAGAGGAAAATGCTGAAATTAAATAATATCATAAAACCAAACAGAGCTAACATTTATCTAGAAAACATTCCATCCAGACACTAAGGAATATATTTTCTTCTCAGAAGGACATGCAATTTTCTCCAAATTGGCCACATATCAGGACACAAAGAAGTCTTGACTGATGTTTTTAAAAAATGAAACAGCATCCTGCACCATATCTGACCACTATGGATTACAGCTAGATATCAACAATAGAAAAAGTAAAAAGTATACAAACTTATGGAAGCTGAGAAACTCACTACTAAATGAAAACTTGGACAAGACAAAAATCAAGAATCAAATTGAAAACTGTTTTGGAATTACATGAAAATAAAAACACAACATTCTCAAACCTATGGAACACAATGAAGGTATTTGAAGAGGCAAGCTGATGGCACTAAGTGCCTAAATTTAAAATATTAGAAAGGAACTAGACTGCACACCTGAAAGCTCTAGAATAAGAAGAAATACACCCAAAAATTAGACAAGTAGAAATAATCAAGCTCAGCACTAAAAGTGAATGAAATGGAAACAAAAAACAATATGAAGAATCGATGAAATAGTTGATTATTTGAGAAAAATCAACAGAATTGGCAAACACTTGTCAAAATTAACTAAAAAATAGAGAGAGAAAATCCATGTTAATACAACTAAAGATGAAAATGGCCACTATAATAAGACACCAAGAAAATTTGGAGGATCCACAGGGCATACTTTAAAAATCTGTACTTCACCAAATTGGAAAAAAATAAAAGAAACCAACAAATTACGTGATATATACAACCTAGAAAGACAGTTTAGATAGGCCTATAACCCTTAGAGAAATAGAAGTCATAATTTAAAACCTCTCACCTAAACAGCCCAGAGCCTTACAGATTCATTATAGTATTCTACGAAACCTTCAGAGAAGAACTAATACCAATATTCCTCAATTTGTTCTGCAAACTAAAAACTGAAGAAAAACTTAATTCATTTTAAAAGAATTACTATTACTCTGATACTAAAGCCATACTAATATCCCTTATAAAATAGATACAAAAATTCTCAATAAAATACCTGCAAACCAAATCCAAGAACACATCAAGAAGATTATCAATCATATCAAGTTGGCTTCATCCCAGAAATACAGAGGTGGTTCAACATATTTATAATAACAAATATAATCCACCACATAGACCCACTGAAAGACAAGAACCACATGATCATCT
This sequence comes from Apodemus agrarius, assembly GCA_964023405.1. Classification (NCBI taxonomy): domain Eukaryota; kingdom Metazoa; phylum Chordata; class Mammalia; order Rodentia; family Muridae; genus Apodemus; species Apodemus agrarius. The sequence continues at coordinate 66,642,403 of OZ030010.1, read as the reverse complement.
CATTAGTAAAAAATACCTTTAACAAATCCAGCATCCCTTCATGGCAAAAGTCTTGGAGAGAATAGGAGCACCTGGGACATACCTCAATACAATAAATGTATGGCAAGCTCATGGACAAAATCATCACAAACAGAGAAACTCAAAGTACTTCCATTAAAATTATGAACAAGACAAAGATGCCACTTCTCTCTCCATACTTCAACTCCAAATGGATTAAAGACCCCAAGGTAATATCCGAACCTCATTGGACAGCAGCAACCTGTAGGTCAAGACCCCTTTTGGGGGTAAAATGACCTTGTACAGTGGTCACATATCAGATATTCTACATATCAGATGTTACATTATGATTCATAACAGTAGCAAAACTATAGTTATGAAGTTGGAATGAAAATAATGTTATGTTTGGGGGTCACCACAACATTAGGAACTGTATTAAAGGGTCACAGCATTAGGAAGGTTGAGAACAAGTGCCATAGAAGAAAAAGTAAGGAATAGGCTTGAGATCATTGGCAAAAGGAAGGAATTTGTGAACTGGATACTGATATCACAGGCACTAAGACTAACAATAAATGGGACCACAGGATACTATAATTCAAGCAAAGTGGCAGCCTACAGAATGGGAAATAATCTTTGTCAAGTATACAGCTGAGAGAAAATTCATACCTAGAATTTATAAAAACTAGCATCCCTCCTGAACAGCATCTCCAATGGAGGAGCTAGAGAAAGGACCCAAGGAGCTGAAGAGGATTGCAACCCCATAGGAGGAACAATAATATCAACTAACTGGACCCCTCAGAGCTACCAAGGATTAAACCACCAACCAAAGAGTACACATGGAGGGACCCATGGCCCCAGCCAAATATGTAGCAGAGGATGGTCTTGTCCAACATCAAAGGGAGGATGTCCTTTGGTCTTGAGAAGGCTGGATGCCCCAGTGTAGGAGAATGCCAGGGAAGCAGGATTGGGTGGGTTGGTGAGCAGGGGAAAGGGGGATGGGATGGGGGTTTTTGAAGGGGATACAAGGAAAGTGGATACCACTTGAAATGTAAATAAAGAAAATATCTGATAAAAATTCAAACAAATAACAATTTAAAAATGGAGCATAGCACTAAACAGAGTTATCAAAAGGTGAAACACAAATGGTTGAGAAACACTTAAAAATGTTCAACATCTTTAGTCATCAGGGATACACAAGTTAAAACTACTTTGACATTTAATCTTATCTCAGTCAGAATGGCCAAGATTAATAAGAACAAATGATAGTGCAGGTTGGCGAGAATGCAGGAAAGGGGAGAGTACAAACTGACACAGCCACTATGGAAATCAATGTAGCCATTCTTCAGAAATCTGGGAATGTGTCTACCCCCAAATCCAGCTATATTACTTTTGGGCATATACCTAAAGGACTCTATACATCTACAGAGACAGTTGCTCTCTCTATATGTTTTTTGCAGAGTGTTTGCTGCTACTGGATTCATAATATCAAGAAATGGAAATAGATTTGATGTCTATCACCTGATGAATGGATAATGAATATGTAGTATATTTACACAATGGAATACCATCCAGCTGCTAAGAAAAATGAAATTCAGAAAGTAAATGGATGGTGCTGGAAAAAATCATCCTGAGTGAGATAATTCAAACTCCCCTCCCCCAATACAAATATTGCATGTTTCCCCTTATATGTGAATGTTCACTTTTAAACTGTATATATGTTATTTCAATTTAAATAACCACTGACCTTAGGTATCTAGCAAGGGATGGGGAAGGGGAGGATGGGGATCTTCCAAAGGAAGGGGAAATCAAGTGTAGTTATATGAAAAGATAAAGGAGAAACTAAAACATAGGTATTAAATGGGGAGGGAGATGGGATTCTAGGGTAATGAAAGGAATAATGGAAGGACAATTAAACACTAACAGCCATTTGAAAAGCCATATAGAAACCTACTAATATAGAAGCTTCCCAAACTATGCACATTTGTGAAAGGAATTTAAATGGCGCAACCATATAATGAGGCGATAGTGCCTAAAATTAGACATCTTATGCCATAAAGCAAAATCTCCATTGCTAGGAATCTCGAGTTGTTGGCCAAAGGGCTTTCATAGAAGCCCCCTCAAATATCACAGGACATTGCAATGGCTATTGTTTACTCTTCTTAACCTGATGACAATGCCATATCACTGACAACTAAACTTAATTATGTAATCAAACACAGAAATCTAGCTGATGTCCAACTGGAAGCTTCACTCCTACAGATTAACATTTATAGTGCTATAGGATTCTTAGAACTCCACTGGAGGAGAAAAGTAATCATCAACTTTACTGAGTTACATACAAACCCTGTGACCTATACTGAGATCTGACTGCAGTATACACTGGTGCAATAGTGGCACAAATTTTATGGGAGTAAAAAAACCAATCATTTTTTATTGGATTTAAGCCCCACACCAGAACCCAGATTATATGTAACCCACATTACACTGCTGAACTGGCCAAGAACCTGAGACTAGGGGAAAATTTACTACTATTGTTCTGCCAAAGGAACATAGCAATAAAATGACTCTTGATGACATGTATGTATACCCATAGAGCAAAGTGTCAATCAGTCTCAATCAGAGAAGTTTCTTGTAGCAGATTGGAATTAAGAAAGTGATCACAACTGGACAATGTGGAAAAGTGACAGACTTTGGACCACTCAGCCCTAAGTTAGATGTCTTTATCAAACCACTTCTCACCAATGCTCTGGAATCTATACAGAAAAGAAGGTGGAAAGATTCTAAGAGTCAGAGGTGGTAGTTAACTCCAAGAAAAATGTCTTTCATCCACAGCAGGGATGATGCATATGTGAACTCATTGAGACAGTGAAGGAATGAACTAAAATCTACACAGGTTCAAACCCAATCAAACCCTGCACTGAGAAGAGGAAGTGGACAGAAACCTCACTCCTAACCAAGAAACAATCTATATTTGATATGTGCTGGGAAAAGGGAAAATCAGTTTTCTCCAGTGAAATGCCACTGTATGTATATGTATATACATACAGTGGCATTATGCCTGGGAGTATCGGGCCAACACAAAATGTACTCCATGGTATATTTGTAGACTTTATGTTTCATTTTGCTTTGTTTTGAGATACCTGGCATAACATACATGAATCTGGAATGCATGTTAAATAAAAGATGGCAGTCCAAATATAGCATTGTGTATTCATATAAAAATTCCAGAGTAGGCAAATTTGAAGATTCAGACTACAGTTTCATGGTTGCCTAGATAATATGTAGTCAGAGGACTAGTTTTGGAAGTTGGTTTTTTCTTTTCACTGTAAATCCAGAGTTTTGAATCTGGGTCGTTAGGCTTGTGTGCCAAGTGATCTTACCCTCTGAGTAATCTTACTTTCCTGAATTCTTTCAGAGCACTGTTAGGAAAGGAAATCTTAAGCACAGTTCATTGTCTACCATAGTCTTCTTTCCCATGAAACTTATCTGCAGGTCTCTAATATTCCAGCACAACTGTCATTACAACCACCACTGTCAATATATATATATAAAAGATGGCACTGCCATGAAGAGGAGATGCAGGTGGCCATGTTGTCTGTGCAATGGTTTATCTTTTTGTCCAGGCCATCACTCCAATTTCAGACTGCACTTAAAAAGAAAGATCTCCAAACAGGACTACCTGGTGTTTTTGTATTTGGCCTGTTTTCATTGGTATTCTTCATGTCACATTCTCCTTCTGATTCAGGCTTGAGTGTCCCAAGATCTGTATCAAAGAACAAGCAGAATGGTAAGATCCTACAAGTAGAGCTCTAGTAAGTTTTACTCTCACTGTTTACCTGGTTTTCCTATTTTTGTTTTATGGCATTCTCCATCAAAAGGCTTCTCAGTCCCTCTTCTAAAACCATCCATTAAAAGACCACTCAGTCCTATATTTAATGTCCAAGTTCAATAATGAGCCGTAAGCGTTTGAGCTTAAATGTCCTGTTCCAGTGAGTAACTGACTAAGTTACACAAGGCAGGCTCTGTTGTAGGCATTAGCAAATGAATGCAGTCCCTGCCTTTATGGAACTTCTGTCTTGAATGGCATAAAAAACAAACAAGAAAACATAGTTATTCTTTAATTATGTTTCATGGGAAGTTATAGACTTCTGTGGCAGAGAATCATTCGAGGCTAAGGTGTAAGATTCAGGAAAGTCACTGAAGATGTAATAAGTCAGCTATGAAGAAGTTAGCCGGGTAAAGGAGGTTGAGAGAAAGAAAGAAATGTAGTTCTTGAGCAGAGTAAACAATATTCTTTGATTTGTTCACTCCTTTCAATGACTGTTATTGAGTATCTACTATGCATTGTTTCAGCCGGGCAGTGGTGGCGCACGCCAGTAATCCCAGCACTTGGGAGGCAGAGGCAGGCGGATTTCTGACAGCCTGGTCTACAGAATGAGTTCCAAGATAGCCAGGGCTACACAGAGAAACCCTGTCTCGAAAAAACAAAAACAAAACAACAGAAAAACATTGTTCCAAATTATAAGGATACAGCAGCAATGGGAAAAAAAAAACAAAAAAAAACAAAAAAAAAAACCCTAAATCATGTTCTCATGTCGCTTACATTTTTATGGAAGAGGAAGAAAAAATAAATAAATATGTGAAATAACTGGTATGTTAAGTAGTAAGTGCTGTGGAGATTTAATAAAAGGAATAAAGGATAGGAGAGGGCACTATTAGAAAAAGGTGGTTAGAATGCAGTCTATGAAAGCCTAAAGTAGAAACTCCTAATCCTTCTTATAGGCTGGGAGGAGGCAAGCATAACAATGGATCCTATCCATAGGGTAGATCCTCATCCTGTTGCTAACTCCTCAGACTGCTTTCTACTTATGTATCACTCTGTTTTTATGTACAGCATTTCTCACACTGCCCAAGCTTGCCCAGTCCTTGCCAACACAGCAGAGTTGACCCTTCTTCACCAAAAGCTTTTGATTCAGTGTGTTTTGGGGACAGTTTCCATGGGAACACGCCTTCAACTTTATAGCAGGAGTCAATAGAGAATCAGAAAATTAGAATTCTCTGTACAGCAATGTGCTTTTAGCAAACTTTGCTGTGTTGCAAATGTGTTTGTGGACCTTAATATTTTAGAACTTTAAATTCTAGTTTATTAGGGCAGGCAAAGTTTCAGGCATGTTGATGTAATGACCAAGTGTGCAGAAGAAGAGAATTTTCATATCTGTGGATAGGCACTATTCTATGACTTCTGCTACACAAGGAACAGTATACCTGGCTTTCATAGGAAGTGACATGTAGCTCAGTGTTCAGATGACACATCTCTTTTGACAAGCAGGCAAGGCAGATGCCATTATCATGTTCATTGAGAACAAACCTATACTGCATATCCAGAATGAGTTCCTGAAATGTTATATGCTATCCCAAGAAAAACACTAAGAAATAGAGTAGGTGCTAGGGCTTAAAGTGGAGGACAGGGCGCCAGACATGGTGATTCTTGCTTGTAATCCCAGAACTCAGGATATGCAGCCTTCTGATAGCATCATAGTAGTAGTTATCATCAATTGACTGAAAATTTACTGAGTACTTCATATACAGTACCACTAATCTTCATGATGTAGATAACCTTACACAGTAAATATTATTGTCCTCATGTGACAGATGAGGGAAATGAACATTAGACAGTGTTACTTGACAACATCATGCAGCTCCAGCTTTAAATCCTAGTGCCAAGACAGAAAAAAGAAGAGAGGGGCTGATAAGCTAATTTACTTAATGGTCCACAGTAACTGGCAGAGCTAAGATTAAAACTCCAGAAGTTGTACTCCTAACTTTCATACAACTCTGCACAGGTAGCAACTGAAATGGAGGAAGGAATTAATTTCTCTGAGAGGATATGAAATCCAGCTAATAAATAGCCTAAACAGAGTTCAAATAAAATTTTATTCCAAAGACTGTTTTCCCCTCTTGTGCAGCTTTCTGACTGTATCATAATAGTAGCTAGTGTCGTTGACTGGATATTTACTAAGTACTTCGTGTACAGCACCACTAATCTTCATAATCTAGATAACCTTATGTGGTAAATATTATTATCCTCATGTGATAGATGAGGCAAGTATGCCTGAGACAGTAACTTGACAACATCACCCAGCTCAGGATGTAAATTCACATCTGCTTCACACCATAGCCTGTGTTTACTAAACCTTCTTACCAATCATATGACATATACGGAGCACAGAAGGTCATCACCAGCACTGTGTGGGTGTGAGTTGTGGCTAAATGCATCAATTGTACGCTTTGGGAAGTTCAGTTAATACTGTTTTACAAGAAGGTGGTGTCAATTAGCTGGCACCTTCAAACTCCCATGATGTCCCCCTTATGAATTAAGGAGCCACATCTGCTGCTTTCTGGTATCCCTTTCCTTCTAGCTCTTGTCTCTCTACCTCTTATCAACTGTTGTTTCCTTTTTTTATCCCTTTCCTACTCTCCTGTCTCCTCTTCTTGGTTCTACCCCTAAACTCTCTCCATTTCTAGGACTATCTGAATTCAGGCAGAGGATATCTTCTGTGGGAGGAGTTGCCTTCAGGGTCATATCAACCCTGAAACTTAATGAACCTTTTACAGAGATAGTGGTCCTGGTCAAAGTGACCTCCTATTGAATGAGGAACCTGGCAATTGGCCCGGATTCATCAATTCTTTTTTATTAATTTGTTGACTGAGTCATGTACAAGAAAGAACTTGGTGTTCTTTAGTGACATTTCTAAAGAGCAGTCGTCTGTGGGGCTATTGCTAGAGTAGACTGTGCAGGAAATCTTCACTTCATTCACTTACTTAGACACCTAATTCTTGAAATGTTTTGGGGGAAACATCTAAATAATGAGAAGTAATAAGAAGGAAGCATGGTCCCTACCCTCAGGGAGCTAGAAATTTCTAGTCTAGAAAATATGATCAAACAATAAGGTAAATATTCTAATGAATATTTATACTCTACAAGATGGCATAAGAGCCCTGAGGAAATATTCATTGTCCTATTTTTAAAAACAGAACATATTAATTTTTTTCCATTTATTCTTCTTGATGGTATAAGAGGCCAAAGAAAGCATCACTGAGGCTGTGCCATTCAAACTAAGCCTGGGCAGTGAGCAGCAGATCACCAGAGGAGAGAAAGACTTTCCAGGCAGAACAAAGTGCTTGTACAAAAGTAAAGGGTATGAAAGCACACAGCTTCTGGCAGCAGTGGTTACTTACGTTCTTCTGGTAAAGGTTCAGCTCTCACTTATCAGCTGTGTGACTGGGAGCAAATCACTTTCCTCCCTTGCTTCCCTTCCTGTTAACTGGTGAGTGTAATAATGTTGATAATAATAATAATTTTGTCTACATTATATATCACATAAAGATTATAAGAGTAACAAATGCAATGGTTAACATGAAATTTTAGTACTTGTGGGGGTGTGGATTACTCTATTGTTTCCATCTTTTAAGTTAGACTCCAGAGAGCCAAATAACCCTATTAAAACATGGGGTACAGAGCTAAACAAAGAATTTTTACCTGAGGAATATCAAATGGCTGAGAAGGACCTAAGGAAACGTTGAACATCCTTAGTCATGAGGGAAATGCAAATCAAAACAACCCTGAGATTTCACCTCACCCCAGTCAGAATGGTTAAGATCAAAAACTCAGGAAACGAGTGAATTAACCCAATCACAAAAGAATGCACATGAAATGCAATTACTGATAAGTGGATATTAATGAGCCCAGAAGCCCTAAATACTCAAGACACTAATAGCAAGTCAAATGATTCCCAAGAAGAAGAAAGGAGAGGACCCTGGGCCTGTAAAGATTGCATCCAGTTTAGTAAAGAAACCGAGGGGGGAGGGGGAATGATTGGGGAACAGTTGGGGAGGGAGAGGAACTATAGGAACTATGGTGGGTGGGAACTGGGAAAGGGGAAAGCCTTTGGAATGTAAACATAGAATATAGAAAATAAAAAAAATTAAAAAAAACTCAGGAAACAACAGGTGTTGGCAAGGATGTAGAGAAAGAGGAACACTCCTCCACCGCTGGTGGGATTGCAAGCTGGTACAACCACTCTGGAAATCAGTCTGGTGGTTCCTCAGAAAACTGGGCATGACACTTCCGGAGAACCCTGCTATACCACTCCTGGTCATATACCCAGAACATTGCCCAGCATGTATTAAGGATATAAGCTCCACTATGTTCATAGCAGCCTTATTTATAATAGCCAGAAGCTGGAAAGAACCCAGATGTCCCTCAATGGAGGAATGGATACAGAAAATGTGGTATATTTACACTATGGAATACTACTCAGCTATTAAACTCAATGAATTCATGAAATTCTTAGACAAATGGATAGAACTGGAAAATATCATCCTGAGTGAGGTAACCCAATCACAAAAGAACACACATGGTATGCACTCATTGATAAGTGGATATTAGCTCAGAGGCTTGGGCTAATACCCAAGACACAATTCACATATCAAATGATGCCCAAGAAGAAGGAATGAGAGGCCCTTGGCCCTGGAAAGGCTCAGTGCAGCAGTGTAGGGGATTACCAGGACAGGGAAGTAGGAGGGGGTTGATTGGGGGAACAGGGAGAGGAGAGAGGGCTTATGGGACTCATGGGGAGGGGGGAACCAGGAAAGGGGAAATCATTTGAAATGTAAATAAAGAATATATCTAATAAAAAAGAAAATTAAAAAAGAAGAAAGTAGGTGTGAAATAGATATAATTGGAAAGCACTATACGCATGTGCACTGGTAATCCTACAGATCTTCTGGACCACAATCAAAGCCCCAAAGGAAAGTGTATGAATTCTGTTTACAGCTTTTTGGCTCCAATTTCTTCTTGCCTAGCTTAGTGTTGGGGCTCATCACTCCATACTCTCATCCCCATGGGTACTTTTCTTCAGTATATCTTGAAGAATGCATGACAAGAAAATTTCTCTTTTCCTGTCCAAATATTCTGTTCTTATTTCTATCTTACATTTTTAGAATGAATACTTTAACTTCTTTTCATTCCACCATCCTCCACTCTGGGAATTCTAGGAAACCTTTAGTCCACCATTTTTATTCTTTTTCTTTTTCTTTTTCTTTTTTTTTTTTTTTTTTTTTGGATTTTTGAGACAGGGTTTCTCTGTGTAGCTCCAGCTGTCCTGGAACTCACTCTGTAGACCAGGCTGGCCTCGAACTCAGAAATCCACCTGCCTCTGCCTCTCAAGTGCTGGGATTACAGGCGTGAGCCACCACCGTCCAGCCCACTGTTTTTATTCTTAATTCCAGCATCTGAAATCCCTATGGTCAGTTCCAAAGATTTAGTCACAATGTTCCCCCAGAGTTTTAGGGGCCTTGCAGACATAACAAATATACCTTCCTGTGGCCTTCTGTAAGTTCACACGCTTTCAGTATAAAATGAATGACTGGATTATTCTGGTGTTTAAGGGGTTAATGATTAGATAGACTCTTGTAATTAAATATCTTTTCTGATCTAAGGAATGGGTGTAGAATATATACCATAAGTAATTAGTATTGTTTCATGGGGAACCCTCTCATCAAATATGGATGATGTGTTGAGAAAAAATGGTAAGTATTCCTGATTAAGACTACGGTTCTAAGTGCTATTGGAGCAATGGACTTTCCCATTTATTATTTGGTTAGTTGTACCTCGTGATAGATGATCTTGTCTTTCTTAATAAAAAATCAAATGCATCGATCCTTTCATGAATGATCATTTCTATGCCATATATGCATCTCCTTTTCGTAGCTATACCAGGAAATCATCATTGAAAGATATACTAACATTCAGAGACAGAAAAGTTTGAGTTGGGGATTCTCTAGAAACCCCTCCTATTTGGGTTATAATATCATAGAAAGTTAAAGTTGCTTTCTATAGAAAATCTGCTATTCCCCACAGACAGGCACTTACTCTGTAAGATAACCTGGCCCATTATTGTTACTTCCTGTCTGCCTTTTATAGCCATTTCCTTCTCTCCTGAAATTAGAAGTAAAGCCATCCACCTTAAAATTTAAACAATAATTAATACCCGTGTGTGTCAAGCACTGGGATTAGCAATGTGTTTCATGGAGATGAATAAGATAGTTTCTGCCTGAAAGATCTTGGGTGTATGAGAGAGATTGGCGTGTGTGTGTGTGTGTGTGTGTGTGTGTGTGTGTGTGTGTGTGTTGTATTCACATACTTGTTATGAAGAAAGTATAGACAAGTCAAATTCTTATGAGCAAAAACATGTGCTGCATTACGTTTTTAAAAAAAAGAATATGAATTTGTTCTAGAAAGGATAGTAAGTTGAATGTGGATATCTAAAAGTGTTTCTAAGTTCTAGCCCCTGGCACTTTGGGTATAAACTTATTTAGGAAAAAGATTTTACAGATATAATTAACTGGAATCTTTTGAGATAAGAGCATACTAGCTTAACACAGTGATGCATAAACCCAATAAAAATGCCAATATTAGATAAGAAATACAAAACACAAGGAAGAAGGTCAGGAAGATGGAGGATGAGATTGTAGTTATGTTGACTTAAGTTACAGAATAGCAGGAACTACCAGGATCTGGATGGTATGTGTAAAGATTCTTCCCTAGACACATGGGAGGAAGTGTGCCTCTTCTGGCAACTTCTGACCTTTAACACTACGAAATAAAAAATTTTGTTGTTTAAAGTCACCAAGAGTGCAGTAATTTGTAGTAACATCCCTGGAAAAATCAAGGAAAGGCCATAGAAAGGATATGATATTTCAGCTAAATCTTATAGGAAGGAAAGCATTTTGATGTGGGAAGGGACAGAAAGGGCATTTTAGGCTGAGGGAATAACCAGAGCAAAGACATGGAGATAGAAAATGGAGAATGTCCCTGTATTTGGAACACCAGCTGTGTAGAGCTGGAAAAACAGGTTGGGGCTGTTTCGTGTTTATTAGCTTAGGGATTTTGACATTTGTTTTTGAGGCTTTAAAGAGCCATTGAAGATTTGGGAGGCATGAAATAAAAGAGAATTTCCTATAACTTAACCAAGTTATAGACAAGTATTGTCTTTTCTGAGCAGACAGTCACATAGGGTATGTGTTGACTCTACATGCCATAGGTGCCAGTAGATTGGCTTATGGATGGCCCAAAATGTTGTATTTTTCTTTTAGAGATGAATAAAAATATCCTTTTCCTTACATTGTCCTGCACTCACTCTTTTGAATCACACCCTTCATCCCTGGTAGGGGTTTCTTAAGACACATTTTGCTTTGCAATCCCTAGTGTAATATTCTTGGGACATTGGTTTGAATAGTCATGTGAATGAATCTGGGAGGCTAGCTCCGGAAAAGTCAGATCTTAAAACTGGACAGAGATTCTGTTTCCTTTCTAAATTAATCTTTTACTGTCTTTTATTTGGTGTCATTTAGTCCACGGTATCAGACAGTCATTATTCTCCAGAGTGTACCATCATTATTATCCCTATTATCAGCATCAACAGCTACTAACAGAGTAAAAAAAAAAAAGATTAAGAATTTCAAGTACAGACAGAAACAAATCCACACCTTCTACACAAAAAATATTGGGGAGGCCCCCTTGCAGGAAGGGAGATTTCAAGAGCTTTGGGAATTTTTCTATAGACACTTATCCTATGCAAATCTTTTACCATGTGTATGTTTGAGCATAGGTGTATGGGAGTGCACATGTGTGTGTATGTGTGTGTTTGTGTGTTTGTGTGTGTGTGTGTGTGTGTGTGTGTGTGTGTGTGTGATAGAGAGAGGGGGAGGGAGAGAGACAGAGAGATATTCAGAAGTCAGCATTAGATATTTTCCTCAATCACTCTCCATTTTATTAAGATTTATTTTTAGTTTTAGTTATGTGTATTTGTGGGGGGGGGCGTGCACACAGAAAATCCAGAAGAGAGGGTAACTCCTGTTAATTCCAGCACCTGGGAGGCAGAGGCAGGCGGATTTCTGAGTTCGAGGCCAGCCTGGTCTACAGAGTGAGTTCCAGGACAGCCAGGACTACACAGAGAAACCCTGTCTCACCCCCCCCCCCAAAAAAAAGAAGGGTTGGGTACTTTGAGGTGTTGGTCTTTACATGAATAAAAGTATTTGGAGGAACTTTTGTTAATGGAATAGAAGCCCTGGGCTAGAAATAGAGCTGAGCTTAGTGTGTTTGTTTCTTCATTTTAGAACTATTCTTCAAACCATGATACACTGTAATTCCCATGAGTGTACATCCAGCACTATGAATGAATATTTCCTATACCAAATGAAGTCCATATCATGCCTGAGAGAGGAATAAAGAGTTCACATTGTGCATGGTGTTATGGAGGTACACAACCCAGGATAGCCCCAAACTGACAGCACACATTCTACACATCATCCTCAAAACTGCAGTGCCACTGAGGCACAAAGCTTCATGATGGATGGAGAATTGCACCTCACCATGACATCTTGCTAATAAGGCCTGCTGACCTCTGTCCATGGTCCTGCCCTGGGTTTTAATAGTCCCTCACCTCATCCTTACTCCTAAATTTCCCAGTGCTGCCACTCTACAGATATCTTTGGACAGTATCTGGAACTGCTTGTGCTGGCTTCATCTGGGGATTCTCCCAGTGGCAAATTTGATACTGAAGTTGGAAATAGTTTTCCCCAAATCTCTAACTTTAAGTCACTCAGCCTGTTCCAGTTATGTTTCAAGTTCTCAAATCAGCTAAGGAAATGGAGCTAAGGGATAAGATATTCCAGATACTTGATAAGAACCATTGCTTTCCTTATGTGGCTTGATTTGTGTACCCTACCATTGTCACCTCCTCCAGCAACTAAGACTTAGCTGATTTAGTAGCTTAGGATAGTGAGCTCAACCTGGTAATTATGGATGTTCCTTTCAAGGATGTAGGAGGGTAGAGACTATATTCTCTCCAGCAGGGCCTTTGAATAGATGGTCACGAATAGATAACATGATGTTTGTAAAAATGCATCATAAATCACAAAGTTCATCATTGCTATTATCTGAACCCTAAAGGTCATTCACTGACTTGACCACCAATCTAGCATGTATCCATGATCTTTCTTTTACACATTTATAAAGCAGAGAATGAGAATTTAAGGGCAAAGTTCTCCAGGGTTCCAAAATCTACCAAGTGGGTCTGACTTATCCCCTCCAAGATTTGCTTGTTCTCTGGAGCAAGCTTTTGGTTTCAGTCATGCTAGAAATGTCACTAATTCCCAAACACATTGCTCGCCATCCTGCCTCAGCATTTCCTAAGCCCATGCTTTTTCACATGCTCCATCTGCTCTTCTCACTATGTAGCATGCTTCTGCTTCCCTGGGGCTATCATACTTGCTGACTGCTCAAGGATCCTGAAAGCCCTCTGTTCCCATGAAGTTCTGAGATACTCTTACTTCTCACTTAGCCCTCATTCTGTACAACCCAAGACATTAGATTTCCCGTGTTTATATTTCATCCACTAGACTATAGGCCTCTTTGAAGCAAAAAAAAGGGGGGAACTTTTAGTTATTTCTTTCAGCTTTGGAGATCTAATACAGGCCTCAAACAATAGTGGATGAATAACCCATAGGGTAGAAATACCTTGCCCCCTCCAAGGTCTGCTGAAAGGGAAAAATGCAAACTTTTGTTCATTGTGAGGAGGACAAGGTCTATACATTTCCAGTGCTATTTAAGATAAAGGAGGGGGATATTGGGGAAAGCTTGTTAGTTCCTCTGCATTTAAATGATTCCCTGAACATGTCAGGTGTTTCAGTTCAAGCAACTGGAATAGCTAATATTGGTTTCAATTTGTTGACCTTCTGAATCTGGATGTGTTTGAGTTATTTTGTCTTATTCTTTGAAAGTAATCGTGGAAAGGTCCAATAAACCCTGAGCCAGAGGCCATTACTATGTCTTCTATACAGTCTCTGGGTACCATGGCAGTATATCATATGAAAAATTATATGATGGTTCCCTTCATTGTAAATGTATGTGATAGCAAAATAATGTTATTTATGTCATCCAACTTCTACCCTTTGGCACTACATTAAGTTGGGCTGAATAACTCCATGTTTGTATCCTCAGCACGATAGAAAGATGCTTCTGGACTTAACTACAGGATGGCAGCACCTCTTGAGACCTCAAACATTTCCAGACACTGTACCTCCTTTTACTAAGAGCAGGTGGTAGTGTGGGGCTGTTGGCGAGGTGATAAAGCCAGGAGGAAACCTTTGTATTTTTGGCTTTTGGTTAGCATTCTGAAAGGCTTTGGTTATTTTGTAATACTAGTTCTAGAGTCCACAGACTTAAAATCACCTAGATATGAAATATAAAAGTAATAAGGAGTTAAATATTTTCTCTAAAAAGAAATTGCAGTAAACTCTACTTGTTGTTACCAAGCTCTAATTTTTAGTGAACACATAGGTTGTGCTCTCTACGTGCCTCAGAGAAGAGCACAGACTCAAAGAGGTCTGGCTAATTGAATCTGGCACAGCTTGGTTTTGACAGAATTAAGGTCAAAATCCAAGCTCTTATGGCCTACTCTCAAATTCTTTTTATCTTACCCAACCCTAAAAGATATGCTACCAATGGCTCTTAAATAACAATGAACAAGGGCCCATTGGCTCACAAATGAAAATATCCTTCTTTGTAGCCTCACAGTGATTTTTGTCATTTGGATGTGCTTTGTAGGAAAGATCACTCTATAAGAGATTCTCTGTCGCCTCTTTAGTCTTAAAAAACATGGAGAGCTGTGAATAGTGCAAAGACTGGCCTGATGTGAGATCCACCCTAGACAAAGCAAAGAACAGGGTGAAAATCCACCCAGTGTCTTTATGTTATTTCTGTTGTACCAGCCACTGCGCTTCGACATGAGCATTGAAACTGAAGTGCTTGCTCTCCTCTCCCAAAAGGAATAGTTTAGAAAGGGAAGAAAAAACATAAGCGATGTTAATATTCCATGTAATTGTGCAGATTAAAGTAAACACAGATGTTATATAAGCCCACAGGAGGATACCCAGGCTAGTCTATAGATAAGGATGGGGTCTCAGAAGTTTGCTTGGAGTAACAACATTTAAATCAATGCCAAGATCATTGAAACTACTGAGCAAAAAAACTAGCATTTTAGTTACTTTTCTCAGTATGATGACCAAATACTTTATTAAAAAAAAAAAAACAACCCAGGGAAAGAAGATTGGCTCACATGTTGAGGGCACACTCTCCATCACAGTGGGGAAAGTAAAAAAAAAGATTATGAGGCTTTTGGTCACATTGCATCTGTAGTTAGGAAGCAGAGAGAGATGAATGCAGCTAGCCTGCTCCCTTTCTCCTTTTCTCTCTTGTCACTCAGCCTGAGACTCCAGGCCACGGTATGGTGATGGCCACACTCAGAGTGGGTGTCTTTCTCAGTGACACTTACTTGAAATACACTTATAGTCATATCCATACATGTATGTCCCAGGTGACTGTAAATCCAGTCAAGTCGACAATCACAATTATCCATCATCATTAGCTATTAGTAATATAACAATATATAGTCCCCCTGCTCTCAAAGAGCTCACAGTCTATCACAGTTGAAAGTATCAACACAGAAGCATAATTATGTAATTCATGCCATGATTGACTGTGGGAGAAAATAGACATAGAAAAGAGCTCACATTTAATGAAGGTTGCCTGTGTGCCAAGCCTTTTTCTAAAGACTATGTAGTCCTTAGAATATATATTTATATATAACTTTATAACACAAGTGTATAGTAGATAATATATAGTGAATTATTTCATATAATTGTATATACACGTTCAGCTCCCATAACAACCTATATCTACTCTCATTTTCCTCAATCACAGGTGAAGAATTGAGGTACAGAGAGGTTAAAAAAAAAACTTGCTTAAAACCACAAGTCTAATGGATGGCGTTAAGATGTCATAAGTGAGAAAGAAGCAAAGGCAGCCCCTAACATCTTTTTATTGATTTACTTTGGTACTAGGGATTGATTGAGCCTAGAGCTCTGTGTATGTGGGGCACATACAACCTCCGATCTATATCCCAAACCTTCTGTTTTAGATTCTTTGTTTTAAATTTTGAGACGGGGTCTCAATAATTTTCCCATACTGTGGCTGAAGCAGGTCTTCAGTTTTTGATCTTCCCATCATAGCCTTCCGAGTACCTGAGATTATAGGCCTGTGCCACCAGATCCAGCTTGCCTGTGCCACTCATAGACAAACCAAGATTTTCTGTTGGACAAAACAACCTTTAAAAAATACCAACATCACATGAAGTTCCTCTGAGAACATGATAAAGAGAGACAAAACAAGACTGCTTCATAGTGTTGTCTAGCCATAGACAAAAAGGTCATTGTGCCGCCCATAGAAGCCTTGTTCCCACTTTAGTCTGACCTCTATATAGATAAGACTGATTGAAATTGCATTTCATATATATCCCTTTCTTTATGACATTATTCAACATGGAACAAATCTCCACTCTCCTTAGACCTCTGTCCAAATCCCAAATTGTATAATAGACCCTTTATTCCATCTTTTTATTGTCACCCCATGGATACTTACATTAGCTTGCTTGGGGTGCCATAACACTATACTATAGGCAAGAGTGGCTTAAACAAAAACTTTGTTTTCTCACAATCCTGAAGATTAAAAACTTGAGAGCAAGCTGTTGGCAAGTTTGATTTCTCCTAAGGCCTCTTTGGCTAGCAGATGACTGCCTTCTAATAGTGTCTCACGTGTTCTTTTTCCCAGTGTGTGAGCTCCTGGTATCTCTGTGTGTGTCTAATGTCCTCTTCTTAAGTACACTAGCAAGACTGGATTGCAGCCCACACTTTGGCCCTATTTTAACTTAATCACTTCTTTAACTACTCTATTTCAAAAGCAGCCACAGCCTGAGATACTGAGGGTTAGAACTTCAGCACAGTATTGGGGGTGGGACACAGTTCAGTATAAGTAGACTTAGGATGTATGTTCTCCTTCACTGTAACTAGTAACAAACTGAAACTGTTTCATTATAGATGTGTGTTCCTTGCTGTCTTTGAGTGGAGACACTGACAAAAATAATAGCTGATAGCTAATAAACAACCTTTGTACATTCATTTTTGTGTGTGCGTGTGTATGGGCACACACGTGTACATACTGTGGCACGTGTGTAGAGGCACGAGAAAAACGTCTGGGTGTTGATTTTCTTCTTCTGCCATGTGGGAGCCTCAGGTGGAAGTCAGACCATCAGAACTGAATGAAGCATACGCTTTTTACCCAGTGAGCCATCTCACTGGCGAGCAACCAACTTTACAAAAGAATAGCAGCACACACGGTTAGCCGAGGTGAAATCAAATGGGTAAAGACTGATTTCTTCTGGCAATTGAAATACAGCCATAGATGGTGGCATTTTATATGCTTAGCATTTGTTTCTGCATTTGAGGGTGGATGTCAAATTGTATTTCTTTTTTTTTTTTTTTATTTATCTCAGTGCCTAAAAGAGGCAAACGTGCTTGCACAGTAAGCAAGGTACCTAAGGCAGCATTCCTATTTTCAAGATGTGTATATTTTGTCATGGTTCAATATTCTAACCTGTAAAGTGGAATAAAATTGTGCTTATCATGAGGATTAAACAAAAGAACTGGTGGAGGTCGCTCACCGTGGTGGTTGTCACACAGGTAAACACTCACAAAGTTTGAGGAATGAGCCATTATTTATGGATGAGTTTCTGTAACACAAAAGAAGGGGACCGACAAGGAGTATTCCAAGAAGGAATGGTAGGTAGACTTTAGCTAAATCTCCCTGCAAACACACCCAGAAGTGTGTCCCCTAGGCATGCCTAAGTTTTAAAAGCCTGCCCCCACCTGGTGCAGACACTATGGCTCCAGGATGAAAGAGCCAGGGACGTGTTCCTTTAACTGGAGCCCGACCTCTGGATCTTTTACTTTGCCTGGAAAAACCTCCCCCCACCCCACCCCCCGCCCTCCTGACCCACACACATTATCTGTGTCTGTGCTGTTTCTGGGGAGGGGTTAGGTGACAGGCTAGAGGCTCTGTGAAGGGTTATAGGAGTTACACATTGCAGATCTCAAAGTCTGACCTTAGAAAATGAGGCTGGAGGGTGGAAGCAGAGAAATCTAAAATTGAGCTCTCCGTGATTGGGGAAGCTGGGTTGTGGCAAGGACTTGCTGGAGCAAGTGCACACAAAGTAGCTAGCTTCGTTCTCTCAGTTCTAGCGTCAACACTTAATCGTTCACCCTGGTTTCTAGTGGCGATGACTGTGGCTCTCAGGCCCCAGCCTTACAGCCAGGGCTTCGATGCATACTACGTGTTCCCCGGTGGGTCGCTTTCCATTTCTGTACTGTTGGATTCCCAGGATGTCAAAAGGGAAATGACCACCTATGGAATTTTCCTGTGACAGCAGTCAGATCCCATTTCCTTCCCGGCCATATTCAAAATCCCTCTTTCTCTCCTTCACTTCCTAAAAAAAAAAAAAAAAAACCAAAAACCAAAAACCAAAAAACAAAACAAAACAACAAAACCCAAAACCCAAAAGAAACCTCATCCTATTCCAATTCTCTGCCTTGTTACAACCCTCCCAGCACAATCCACCTTCCCGGGGCTTGGGCCCTGAAGTTAAGGGTAGGTTGGATGGCTAGATGCTTAATACATGGAGCCATTCAGATTTTCTTCCTGAAACTTCAGAGCGCCCCTCTCTGAACACATAACTGCCCTCAAAGGCGTGGGAGAGTGGTGTCCGGCTGCGTGTCTGCTGGGGAAAGAACAAGCCGGTGGCGCTGTGGACTGGGCGGGCTGCAAGAATGTGAGTGGGGGGCGGGGTGGGGGTGGAGAAGGGGGGTGCGCGCCCTTTATGACAGGTGGCCGCGCAGTGCGCGCTCCCGGACGTCTGAGGGGACCGCCGGGAGGGACAGACAGACAGACAGGGTGGGAGGGGGGCACACACGAGGAAGGGACCGCATAGAGGGTAAGGAGAGAGCGAGAAAGAAAGGGAGGGCTGTGTGGGGAAGGAGGATAGGGAGGGGAACGCGTCCAACAAGAACTGCTGTGTTGGAGGAAACAATGGCAGGGGCAATAGCGATGGTGGCAGCCGAGGCAGCCCCACTCTGGGCACCTTTCTGAATGGGCAGAGGCAGCTCTGGAAGCAGAGGAGAGCAGGCAGAGCCCGCAGAGGCTCTGAGCCAAGCAGCCCAGGGAGGAGAAGGGGGAGGAGGAGGAGGAGGAGGAAGAGGAGGAGGAGAAAGGGGGGAGGAGGGGGCCGAGGCAGGGGGGGGGAGAACCCGGGAAGGAAAACCAGTAGCATCAGCAGCAGCAGCAGCAGCAGCAGCCACCGCCGCCGCCACCACCACAGCAGTGGCAGTAGCGGCAGTGGCAGCATTTAGCAGTAGTGTTCCCAGCGCTAGCGGCAGTCGCAACCGCCCTCCGCACCTCCGTCTCGCGGACAGCGGCAGCCACCGCGTGCGGAGCTGGCTCCGGGCACCGCCGCGCGCAGCCGGTGAGCCAGGCAGTGCCGGCGCGGGCGAGCGGGCGAGCGGGCAAGCGGCGCGGTGAGAGCAGCGCTGTCCCGGGAGCCGGCGGGCGGCAGTGGAGCCTCTGAGTTTCGGCGCCCGAGCCCGACAGCTCTACCTCCATCTAGTGCGGCGGCTGCAGCGGAGCCAGAGTGAGCGAGCGGAGCGAGGCGCGTCCACCTGGCGGGCCCCGCGCGCGGAGCAGAGGCAGAGGCGGCGGCGGCAGCAGTGAGCGGGAGCAGCGGCGGCAGCTCGAGCGACGGCGACAGCGCGGCAGCGGCGGCGACAGCGGCAGCCCAGCCTTGACTGCGTCCGTCCCAGCTCGGGACGCTGGTAGCGGGGACCCACCAGCGACGTGCGCCTCGGGAGGCGGCCTGAGAGGTGAGTCTGAGCGCTGCCATGCAGCCTCCCCCCCGATCCCCGGCCTTCTCGCTGGCTCCCCGGGCCGGCTCGAGCCGGCGGGCGGCAGCTGGGGGGTGGGTGGGGGTGGCGGCTGCGAGGAACCTAGGGCGAGCCAAGCGAGGAGCCCGAGCAAGGAGAGCCGGCGGGGAGAGCGCGTGTGTGCGCGCGCGCCTGTGAGTGTGTGTGAATGTGAGAGTGTGCGAATGGCGTGCGGGTGCTGTCTGTGTGCGGGAGGCAGCGAGGCCGCCGGGGCGAGGGAGCCTGGCTCGCCCCGCTGCCGCCGCCGAGCGTGCGCTGCAATCTAGGAAAGGCCTGTGTGCCGCCGCCGGGGGAGGGGGAGGGGAAGGGGTAGGGAACCGGCCGCCGCCGCCACCGCCGCCGCCGCCACCGCTCGCACACGCCTGCCTGCCGCAGGGCAGCGGCCGCTAGCCGCCTGCCACCTCCCATCGGCTCGGTGACCCCGGGGGGAGCCTCGGGCGTCCGGGGGAACGTGGCATGGCCCGAGGCACGCTTCCGAGGGAGCGGGAAAACGTAGGCACGCGGCGGGCGCCGGCTGGCGTCCCGGCCGAAGCTGCAGAGGTGCGAAGGCGCCGCCGTACGGACGCCTCCCCCGCCCGCGGCTCCCGCGCGCCCCGGGCGCCTCTGACCACCCCGCGGTGGCAACGGGCGAGCGGCTTGCAGCACCCGCTCCGAGCCGCTGCTGCCGGCGACGGACAAGAAGTTAGGGTTCCCGAGCGAGCCTCGCCCAGGCTTGTCACCTTTGCAGGAAATTGGCCCGCTGCCCCTTCCCGCTCTCCCCTATGGTCAGATTAACGCTTTCCTCCGGGACTCCTGGAGCTCGTCGCTGCCGTGCCTGCAGATTCGCTGCTGCGGCTCGATCTTGTCCAGCCCTGCGGGCGCAGAGGCCGTGGGGCGGCCCCGCTCCCCGAAAGTGTGCAGACTGCGCGGTTCAGCTGAAGAATCCAGTGGTTTCAGCATGACTGCTCCTGTCTCATTAGTGAGACCGAACCACCAGCGCAAGGCTTTTAGTCTTTTTCTGAAGTTTAAAAAAAAAATCATTTGACATTCCCATTTTGACACCAGCACTTCAGATTTTTGTCTAGCTTCTGGTAGCATTTTGGAATGACCGAGTCTCATATTTTGCTTCTGGGCTTAGGCTTCCAACATGTTGTTAAATTCTAGGCGCAACAGCACACTTAACTGTGTGGCCTTTTCTAACGTTTCATTTTCAAGCCTTGTCTGAGAATACACAATGGCGTGGGGTTGGCACGGCTTTTTTTTTTTTTTAAGCATCTTTATAAAATACTTTAGCGCTGGGATATTAAAAACTGTTTTAGTTGAAGAAGCAGAGTGTGCTTACAGTTCTGGACTATTTTGCTTGCTGAGTAAAAGGTGCTCTAATGGTTTCCTCTGAACTGCAAGAGACCATTTGGGGTTTGCGGGGTGAATCGCACATCTTTACGCATGGATAGAATGACCAAACATTTTATTTACAGCAGTGACGTTCTCATGGCTGAGGAGAATTTACACTTATTGAAAATATATTTTTAGAAAGGAACAAAAAAGCCCTAAGAAACTGTCATTTTACATATTAACTAGAAAACCGGCTAATCAAATAAAACTGGCTGAGTGTCTGAAACTCTATCCCAGTGAAATATGTGGCTGTGAATATAATTAACCATCTGTCTAGTGAGCAATTTAAATTTGGGCTGGTACATTTTTATTACAGTCTCTAATTTCTGGAAGACTTGTACATTTTACCCAGCACTAACAACAAAAGCGTATTTGCTTACTAGGTCAGAAATGTACTTGTGTGGTGGTGGGATTTCCCTCTATCCCCACCCTTACATCTTATGCAGTCTCCATACTCCTAGACCAGGGAGGTCAAAATAAACCTTGTGCTTTTTCTGCAAGCAGCATATTTACAATAGGGGAATTCAAAGCCCCTCTGGCAGCTAGTGATTAGACATTTTTTTTTTTGTTTCTTGGAAATACTTTGCAAAATTTTGCCTCCCACACAACCTAGATGGATTGCATGTATTTGAGTTGAAAAGACATATTTTTTGTGTGTGTGCACATGTGTTCAAATAGGGTGGGGTGATTCAAGAAAATTTGTAAGACTTAAAATTTGATTTCATTTACTTTGTCCTTTTCTATCTAATTCTTTGTAGAGCTCATTCCCCAGCTTTTCTTCCTGTCTCCCCATCCCTATGCCACACAGAAACAGGCTAAGAAAAATCACACTCTTGTCCCTTTAGCCAGCTTCTTTTTACTTTAGTAGTACCAGATCTGTAATTATTAACAATATGTCAAGAAACTGACTTTTTTTGAAGAGCACAATTCAAATATCAAAACATAGAATATTATGTACATTTAAATTCTTCCTGTGGTATGATTTTTCACTTGAAAATAATTACTTGAAAAAAATGAAAAGTTTGGGGAAAAGATTAGATTTCACAGACTCCAACCAAATAGCTATTGTTAACATAATTAAAAAGAACCACTGATTGACTGTGAAGCAGGCCAGAGAAAGCCATTTAAAAGAAAATACTTTTAAAATAAATATTTGCCTAAATTACAGCTCTGATAAATGGGTAACAATTATATAAGCAGAATTTGACAAATGTCAAGTCTGTTAAATAAATCAGCCTGTTCAATGAATTAATCTTCTATGCATCAATGTTTTTTAACACACACATGCACACGCGCAGGCAACACATGCAAACCTGCAATATTCCTGTTGCCAAAGTCAAGCCACGGCAGAACACTGCTGCTTTCTGTTTAACTCACTGTCTTTTTCTTTTTTTCACAATCTGATTACCTGTAAGCTACCCAGAGAGCAAAGCGAGCTAAAGATGTGCTGTCGCTTCGCTTTGCTTGTTTACGGAGGTAGAAGAGAGAAAGAAAAAGCTCTAAGGGCCGGATTTAAAACACTCAAAGGCAGGCTCATGGAACTCTAACACAATCACTGTGGAGGTTCTAGTCTTACTCAAGTATTTGCTTATGGGAGGGATTGTCTTAGCCAAAGAAGCATTGATTCAACTTTCTCTGTTCCTAAATCCAGTACTAGAGGTTTTTTTTTTCCTTCTGCAAGCCCCTTCCTTTGTAGTAAGAGGAGATTCTAGTTGGCCTTTGACCATTATATATAAACTTTTTATCTGTACCGGTAGTTAAAATATTCCTGCTGGCCGTAAGTAAAAGAAGAGGGAAGGATCAAAGGAGTGAGAGTGATTCACAGGTCATTTTTGTCTTCATTGTTTTTTCCCATGCTGGAGGATTTCAGATTTAAACTTTATATTTTATTTTATTATTTTACTTCCTCTGAAGAGTGGAGCTCCCTAGTTAATAGTTCCTCACCAGAGCCCCCTTTCAAGTCCAAGGTCATAAGGTTGGACATAAAGAACTTAGCTGGTTGCCCGGGGAAAACAAAACAAAGATCCCTGACAAGAGCACAAACTGCAGGCGACCATTAAGTTCCTCCCTTCTCTACTATCCAGGAAGCCATGAAAATTCCCATCATATCAAACAGCATCGGCCTCATGTAGCAGTGAGCCTATCACAACTTAGGGAAGGGGGTAGTTAAGGGAAGCTGCCTCTTTGAGGCCTGCTCCAGGTAGAGGCAAGGATCTTTTGTCTCTTCCCTCTTTTATGAACAATGATTCACAGACTTTGGCTATGGAATGTGCTCCTTTTTACTTGTAAGTGCTATGATCTAATGTCTTTCCTTGTTCTCTAGCGGAAAGGATTTCGAGCGTTTGTGTTGTTTCTGTTGTGTTCTAGTCCAAGCTCCCCCCCCCTCCGTCCCTGTTTCCTGAGCCGAAGATGGAGCATGAGGCCTTGGTCATGCTAGAGAAGTCCTCTACCTCTGAGCTACATTTGCAGGCATTAGTGTTTATGTTTTTATTTTTCATTTTTAAAACAGGGTCTTGTTTGTAGCCCAGGCTACTTTTGGATTTGTGATCCTCCTACCTCTATCTCCTGAGTACTGGCATTACATACATGTTCCAAAAACCCCTGGCTGAATTCTTGAGACCAGCCACAATGCACACATTTTTTTTCCCAAAATGATGTGTCTACGGATCACCTTATTTCTCCCCCATAAGATAACTTTGTTTTAAGCAATTATGTACCATTTTCTCAAGTATCCCCAAATCCTATTTTTAAAAAAGTCAGTTTCATTTTTCTCATTGCTTTTCTTCAAGTGTCACACAAACTAGCTTGAGAAAGAAGCTTCTCCTGATGTTTATCTGGAGATTCTCTAAAGGCTTGAGAAGAAGATTTGTACACTGGCTCTAAATGTAGTAATTTTGACCCACCCACCATCAAGAACAAGCATGAACCTAGATATGGTATAATCCCTCACACAAGAGGCTGAGAGGCAAGAAGATCCTGAGTTTGAGGCCAGCCGTGGAGACAATGAGTTCAAGGAAATCTTGGGATATGTAGTGAGACCCTGTCTTGTTGTTTAAAAGGACAGGCTGCATAAAACTCCATGTTCAGTCTTTAGCGCCACCTAAACTGGGCATGGAGGTATGATCCCAGCGTTCAAGAAGAAAAGGTAGGAAGACAAGTAGTTTAAAGTCATCCTCAAGTAGATAGCAAATTTGAGAGCAGCCTAGGATACACAAGAGCCTTCCCACAGGAAGGTGACAAGGAAGAGATCCATTTCATTTGAACAAAGTTAAAGTATTTCTTCTATTTGGGATTATTAGTAGGTTTGCATATGTTGTGGCATACTTTGTTTTATTCTTTAAAAAAAAATTCTATGATTGCTTGAAATACAAGGCACCTTTAAAAGACACTGTATTTCCTAATTTGAGTTGGTCGTTAATTTGCAAAACTTGATAGACCAGTGAGCTTCGGAGAGATGATGGCCCTTTAACCTGGTTCACCTTACGTTTGTCGGCCAGGAGGTCTTTCTGTAGAAGAGCCTCAGAAGGATTGATGCTTTGTGTCTGACAGAATAGGAATATTGTGTTCAAAGATATTACCACAAACTGGAAGTCTATGTTTGCACATACGCATGCACTCAGAGAGCTACCTACCCTCTACACACCGGAGAGTGCTTCTTACTTTCATGAAAGGCTGGTAAAAGGGGATACACTGGGGCTGGGGAGAAGGCTCGAAGGTCAAGGGCACTGACTGTTTTTTTTCTACAAGACTGGAGTTTGATTCCCAGAAGCCATATGTTAGTCCATGGCCATCTGTAACTCTAGTTCCAAGGGCTCTGATACACACTTCTGGTCTCCTAAGGCACTAGACATGCACATAGTACGCAGAACATACATGAAAACAGAACACCACACACATGAAGTAAAATAATTTTAATTTTTTTTTGAAATACGGTAAGCTTTAAGTTTATCAGGAAAACCTTAGGGTTAGACAGTACATCCTGACCACCATATTCATAAAGAAAATCTGTAGCTTTAAGGGAGGTTTGATAAGAGACAGAAGATGCTCTTTTAAGTGTCTGCTTCCCCGTTCTAAGTCTCTGTGATGGGCTTCATTAATCAGGAGCAGGAGTGAATGAAATAGTGGTTCCCCAGTCTAAATCTCACCTATCAAGAAATGTAATCAAGAAGGAAAAAAATGAAGCTAGTTATAAGTGATATCTGTAAATATTTTCAAATTCTATTACTTGGCTGAACTTTACTAGAGTCATTGTTAACACCTGAGAGCATGAGAGTCTAGAGCACACGAGATGGTGAAAAACCAAGAAGAGTATCAGGGGATTGCCTAAACAGCAAAATTGGTAAGTGACTTTTGTTTCTGTCAATGTATCATTAATTATCACCTTTCTCTCTTCTGCAGTAACCTAAGTTTTGTGGCACTACTAAGTTCTTCCCGATTCCTTTCCCAATATTTGCCATGTTGTTCTGGGCAAATGAGAGTTCTTAACCCAGAAGCTGGTCTCAATGACTTGTATAAGCAGAAACTCACTTTCTCTTGACTTGCTAAATAAATGAGCCATACCCAGAAGATATACTGCCTTACTAAGTAGAGTAGTAGAAAAAGGACCATTACCATTTAACTCAGTGGTCCCTAACTAGTGATCTCTAACTGCAGCATGAACTGGTGCGAAAATTTAAAGGTCACTGACTATAGGCTCTTCAGAGAACAGCATGTTTACATACACATATACCATATACATACATTTCAGGAAGTCCAGTTGTGCATTACAAGTTAAAAAGCCTCTGCATAACCAGAAGATGGCATTACATCCCTTTAATCCCAGAACCTGAGAGGCAGAGAGGCAGGTGGATCTCTGAGTTCAAGGTCAACCTAGTCTACAGAGCCAGTTCTGGGACAGCCAGGGGTCCCAGAAAACAGAGAAACCCTGTCTCAAAAAAATAAATGGAACAAACCCCAAAACCAAAAGCCTTTTCCCCAGTTGTTTCAGAGAACCTGTTGCATTGCCTGTCATGGTCACAGTAACTTGAAATGAAAGCCATGGGAAGGATTTTCAAAAATTCATGGTTTTGGATACTCATGGTCTGTAGCCCGCAGCTACTGTTCCAAATATTTTTCTGATTAACTTTCATAGGCATTTTTATTATGAGAAAGAGCTACTTAATACCAACTTGAACATTACTGTCCTTACTCTAAATAAGTTGCCTCATTTTAACAAATTCTAGACTTGTCAACTCTAGGCTTCTTGAAAATGCCTTTTCATATACATGCATATAATAATTAATGAAAAAGAAGCTATGAATGTGAAAGAACAAGCAGGAGTATATGAGAGGGTTTGGACAGAGGAAAGGCTGGGAAGAAATGATGGAGTTTTGAGATTACATTATAATTTCAAAAAAGAAAAAGGATGGAAACAAGATATGCATGTTCAGTCCTTACCCCAACAACTTAATTATTAATATTTATATTAATTAACACATTATATTTCATAAAAAGCTCTACCTTGCTCACTTTTCTCCTATCTGCATATCTTTCATGCCTTGCTGTCTTTATATTTTACTTAGCCAAGGGGTTAAGAAAAATAGAAGACTGTTCTTGGAACCAATTGTTAGGTATGGTGATAGGGTCAGAGATGCAAATGACAGATATGTTCCTGAGATCCCTGGGATTCATGGGCCCTTTGGGCTATTCGTCATCCTGGAGTGAGTTAAAAGATTTCATCCTGGAACTCTAATATCATATATTAAATGCCAATCTCCGTAAGCGCTGCAAAAATAAACATATGGCACATCTGTGCTTTGAAGTAGGGATGGTAATATGTGGAATCCCTATTTATGAATAAATGCAGTTTGGGCTATTTTAGAGTATGAGGGTTAGTAGAATATAACGCTGAACGGGTCTATTATCACTTACAGTCTAATTCATCAAATGTTTTTGAGCATCTACTGCGTGCTAAGCATTGGGACACTGGGGACAGCAAGAGAAAAAGAATAAAACGAATTGTCCTGTCATAGGAAAGTAGGTGATTGGGTCTTTTTTTTTTAATTTAGTACAATTTTCCTACTGTCTCTGTATTCTATGTCTTTGGAAAATAAGTACAGTTTTCTTAGCATAGCAGAAAATTCCTCAGCAAATAGATCTCAGCCTGGACCGAGACAAGATTTCCAGCTTCTTAAACCTTCTTTGCTTTAATAGGCTCCATTTAATCAAGAGCAACATGTTTCCTTTCCTTGCAGTTCTGAGGAAGGTGTGCTATCTTTGATCTTCATTGGTGGTATGGAATTGCAAAAATAGCATTCATCATTATATGTTGATGATTGCCCCCAAGAGTACAGTACATGTTGGTGTAAGCAGACATGGATGCATGTGAGGATGCAGGTATGAGAAGGCCCGAGACGGACATAGTGTCTTCATCAATCTTTCTTCACCTGGTGCGTTTAAGTTTTAGAATCAAATATATTCTTTACAACTTCATATATACTGTGTTCTAGCTATGCTCATCCTCCACCTCTATTATTTCCCTGCCATCCTTGCCACACCCTCTCTATGAGTCCCTTTTTCACATTTATGCCCTTTTGTGCACCTTATTTTTTGAAACAGGGTGTCTCACTGAACCTGGAGCTTGACAGTTCATTAAATGGTCTTGCCAGCAACTCTCTGGGATCCTTGTGTCACCTCTTCTTTAGTGCTGGCCTGACTTTTTATGAGGATGCTGCAGATATGAACTCATGTCCTCAGGATTGGGCACTAAGCACTTTACTGAGTGATCCAGTGCCCCAGTGCCCCAGTGCCCCAGTGGCCTATCTTTGACTGAGTTTGTTTTTACTACATGGCTAGTGGATGTGTTGTTGGTTTTCTACTATGGCTGCTATTTAAAAAAAAAAACTTTCCCAAAACTTAGTGGTTTAAAATAACATAAATTAGTATTCAGTTGCTGTGAATGTCAGTAGTCTAAACCGTGTTTCACTAGACTAAAGTCAAAATGTGAAAATAGCTGTGTTCCTTTTGGAAACCATAAGAGCAGACTTATTTCCAACCATTGTTTAGCTTCTGGACGCTACTTATATTTTCACATTTTGTGAAGACTTTCTGTATTCAAAACTTCCAGCGGAGGACTGATCCCCCACATCTCATCACTTCCTCCTTTCCTTTCTCCTATAATTGCATTGCACTTGCCTGAATGGACAGTCTCCCCAACTCACGGTAGTCCATTTGCCACCTTAACTATCTACAACCTTAATTCCTCTTATGCCATATAACCGAAAGCATTCACAGATTCTGGGAGTAGCATGTGGACATTTTTGCAATAACTAATGGAAAACACTAGGTTGATAGGATGTTCAAAGACAAAGGAGCCCTGTAGACCACTCACCCAGTTCGCCCAGTTGTTCTACCTTGAATAACCATGTATAATATCAAAACCATGAATTTGCCTTTGTCATAGTGACTGTACAATTCCATCCCATCAAATCACATATGCATATTTGTATAACTACCAACACAATCAAGACAAATAATATTTATCACAAGAGGTTTGCTTGTGCTTGCACTTTTACTCAATCCATATCAAACTCTCATAGTCACTATTCTGTTTTCCATATCTATAGTTTCCTCATTCCAAGAATGTTACATGAACGGAGTCATAAGTGACATGAGCTTTTTATTGACTCCTTTCACACAGTATAATGACCCAGCTTCATTCACATTTTTGTTTTTGTTGTTCTTGACAGTTTGTTTGTTTGTTTAAGAAAGGATCTGACTAACCCTGCTAGCCAGAACTCACTATGTAGAGTAGAATGGCCTCCAACTCAGAGATCTTGCTTTTCTCTGCTTCCTGAGTGCTGGGATTAAAGCTGTGCATCATCAGGCCCACTCATTCAATTTGTTTTGTATGTAAATAGTTCATTCCTTCTTGCAATTCAAAAGTTTTGTATAGTATCAATGTATCACAGTTTAGCTTTTCACCTGCTGCGAGAATTTGCTTATCTACACTTTAGTCTAGCAACACACAAAGCTGCTATGAACATTAATGTACAGTTTTTTTAGAGAACACAAATTTTCATTTTTCTGTGATGAATTTTCAGGTATGAGTACTGGTATATGGTAAGTACATGTTTAGTTTCTTTAAAAAACAAAACTAGTTTTGAACAAACTGTCCCGGGATGGGCATGGTGGCACATGGCTATAATCTTAACACTTGGGAGCTCGAGGTAGGAGGATCTTGAGTTGGAAAACAACCTGAATTACATAGTAAATTTAAGTCTAGGCTGGGCTACATAGGGAGACACTGGTTCAGAGAGGGGCAAGGAAAGGAGAGGAGAGAGAAACCATTTTATAGGGTGCCGGTCTATAACCTATTATAGCTTAGGAAGATTGACATTTCAGCTGCTTTAGTTAATTTTAGAAACCATGACTTTCTTACTTTACCCTTCCCTATTTATAACCTAATTGTTTTAAATATTTTTCTTTATATCAAATATTATATCTATATTATTTCTATCTCAAATATTATAATTTTTGCTTCAGCTGTAAAACATATTTGAGAAAGGTTACCCTTGCTCTTTCTGTTGTTCTTTTTTCCTGAGGTTTCAAGATCATGTTTTTGCAATTTTTTTTGTTTAGAGAACATCATTTAACAATTATTTCAAGGCAGGTTTATGAGCAAGAAATTCTAACTTTCTTCCCTTTGAAAATTTTCTTTATTGCTCTTCCACATAGTATATTTTCTGCAAAGTATATTTTCGTGGGACCTGAGGTTCAAGGTTGACAATTCTTTTATGAATGTTCTCAAGAAATATGTCATTCCATTCTAGCTTTCATGGATTCTAAGGAGAAATCTGCTGTCATTGTAACTATTTTCCCTTGTCAGTAAGGTTACATCTCTCTCTTTACTGCTTTCAAGGTATTATTATTATTATTATTATTATTATTATTATTATTATTATTACCATGATCCATGTTGTACCTTGGCATGGAAGGTTTTGAATTAACCTACTTTGAAATATAGTTAGGTTTTTGAGTACGAAGGTTTAAGTGTTTTGCCATTTTAAGACAGAAGAGAAAAGAAAAGAAAAGAAAAGAAAAGAAAAGTAAAAAGAAAAGAAGAGAAAAGAAAAGAAGAGAAAAGAAGAAAAAAAACATCATTTTAAATTCCTGACCCACCTCCTATCATTCTTGGTTTCCTCTGATGACAGGAAACTTTTTGCTTTAGGTCTATAATTCCCAGAAGCTCTGGACATTTTCCTGAGTCTAGTCATTCTTTCTTATTTGGATCAAATGATTCCCATCATTCTATTGTGTTAACTGTTTCATTTCTCAGCTCTTTCCATTTTGCTATAAAGATTTTTTTTTGTATTATTGTATCTTATTTCCAAAAGTTCTACTGTTTTTCTATATATGCTGGTTTTATATTTTGTATTTTTCTCTTGTAATTACTAATTGAACAATTTTTGTCACAGGAGCTTTAAAGTTTTTGGTAATTCTATTTATTTTATTCTTTATTTTCTTAGTTTTTTTGTTTTTTAATTTTTTGTTTTCAGTACATCCCAATTGCAGTTTCTCCTCCCACTCATTCTTGTTTCCTAGTATAAGGGAGAGATATTTAATTCTTTTGTTCTTGAGGCAAAGCTCCATCCATACCGTAGTCTAGGTTCGTGTGGAGCTCACTGTGAAACTCAGACTGGCCTTGGACTCACCACAGTCCTCCAGCATTGACCACATGAGTGCTGAGATTACTGAGCTGGATGATGAATGATTGACTTTATTGTTTTTGTTTCTTTTAATTTGACATGTACCGGTACTTTGCGTCTGTATGTGCATCATGTGTATACTGATGACCATGTAAGGGAAGCAGCTTCCTCTTTGCTCTTGACTTTTTGAGTTGTCAAGTTGAAGTTTGCATAATGTAAACATTTTCCATTTTGAAGAGTTGAGTCTCAGAGATGTTCTTGTGAGTTTCTCAGAGACACACTACATATTACTTTGAGCCACAGGTATGATTACAGGCCAGACTTTGATCTTTTCTCTTGGGTTTTCCTATCAATGGTCTCTTTAAGCAGAAGATAATAGAGAATCTTACTTCCAAATACAGGGAGCCTGGTTTTATCCATTGCATTTAATACTCAGCTTCACCTGACTTGCTTCTCAACCTACTCCTTCTCAGTTATCAATCAATAGTCTTTAACTTCCCCTTTGATGTTGCCCAGGATCTGGATGTTGTTTGACTGCAGCTCTTTTCCTGGTTTATTGTGTGGCTGGAACAAGGTCACTGCTGTCCCATAGAGTACAGTCTGGATCCAGTATTTCAGGTACATTAGACAAGAGAGGCTTGAGTTCCTTTCTGTGAAAGGGGATCAGAAAGGGAAGAAACGTTCAAAACAGCCATTAGATTATAAGGTACCCTCAGAAAGCAAACAGAGTTTAGAGTTTAGAGCTGAGAAGTGAAAAGGAATGACAAAAGAGGCCAGGACAGGGAATCCGAAGCCACTGAATTGATAAAAGCAAATGGATTCAATGACCAATAAATATGCAACAAGGAGGCCAAGATTATAGATATTTCTCCCAAGTTGAGATAATCAAGATGATTTTTTGACTATGGTAATAAATTGGGAGAGGGCTTAAGGTGGGATAAACAGTGTCTCTTCATTAAATTCAACTTTCATAACAGAACAAAGTTTTTTAAAATGTCAAAAATTTAAGTTACTATGATTTCTCAGAAAACCATGTTCCCTATATGATTCCTGGAAACCAGTATGACATTGGTTCAAAAAGGAATGACAGAATAAATCTGGGTGTGTAACAGATCCCATGAAAAGGTAAGTGGATATAAGCTCTATCTGGAAAACTCAAACAGAAGAATTTAAGAGTCATACGACAGTAAAGTGGGAACATCCAGGAGCCCTAATCCTGAACGAGAGGTGTTTGTTCAATCTCTGACTTACAGACCAGAGCAGAAAAGTGTTGAGTTTCTTTGGTGACTTTGATGTATCAAGGCTACAGGGCCTCTGTCTTATCTCACTGACCATGTCTTTATTTTTCTTTTTCTTGTTATTTTTCTCTTCTTTTCAAGTCCTCTGGCTTTAAGGTTAAGTTCGTTTGTCACTTATCAAAATAATCCTTGAAGGGTAGGAGTATAGCTCAGTCGTAGAATGCATTCAAGGTCCTAGATTTGATAATAGCACTGTAAAAGAAATCCACTAACATTACTGAAGTATGTAGGAAAAATCTAGCATTTTTCTTTTAAACTTATGTATAATTTTGTTTTGGATAATCAAAAGAATTGCAAAGCACTGAGAATCGACAACATAACAAACAAACCTGGATATATCCTCAGCTTGACAAACTTCAATACTTTGAATGTAAATTTGCTTTCAATTTCTATCAGAAAGAGAAAATGAAACATAGCAGACAAGTTAAATTCTGTCCCCAAGCCTAATCTTATTTCCCTTGGTTTCCAGAAACAAGCACAAGATACATTTGATATATATTTTTTTATTTTGTTTTTATACCTCTGTACGTGTAGTTATAACCATAAATAATATACAAAATTGTTCAATATTTTTAATTTTATGTAAGCTAAATCCCAAATAATGTACCATTCTCTGTTCTTTTTTTCTATTCAACAATTTATTTGATGATTGCCTTTTTAAAATGTTCTCTTTCTTCTTTGTACCTTAGAGTAAATGCTGCATGCACATTAGTTTTCATTATAAAAATACACACAATCATGTTATACAAAAATTGAAAAATTCAACCAATTGACCAATTCAACTTGGTAAAGATTCTAGGCAGCTCATTTAACCCAGTGGTTCTTGCAGTAAAATATGAGCAAAATGAGAAGGGTCCTGAGAGATACCTCCTTGTCAGTTCCCTAACACATTTATGAAGGAACTAACAGACCAAAAAGAAGGAAAAGGAACATAAGAAGAACATATATCCAGTACTATATTTGAGACCCCCGATTCCCTGTTTTATACTTGAAAATTTTCTAAAAACAAGCAAACAGATAAACAAACAGGATAGATAGAAAAAGAAACCTAGCCGGGCAGTGGTGGCGCACACCTGTAATCCCAGCACTCTGGGAGGCAGAGGCAGGTGGATTTCTGAGTTCGAGGACAGCCTGGTCTACAGAGTGAGTTCCAGGACAGCCAGGGCTATACAGAGAAACCCTGTCTCGAAACCGCCCCCCCCAAAAAAAAAGAAAAAGAAAAAGAAACCTAAAACTACAATTTTAATTATAAAATGATTTATTTTTTTATAAAATATGAGAAATACAGAAATGTAGAAAAAAATGAAATCAAGGACTTCCTATATTTTAGTATTTTTATTTCTTTCCCTATACAGTTTCCATGGTTCTGTAACTGCTAATTTTTTATTAGATGGATATAGGTTATATTTATTAATTAATATGTCTTAAATGGAATAGTTTAAAGGATAATTTCAGAAAGCATATTTTTCAGAAAGGTTTTCGTGCGTTGAAATCTTGTCAGCAAATATTTTTAGGGCATTTGTTTACTACTTAGCTATTGCGATGATATAGACAGTAACTACCTGATCATACTTATCTGCACTATTGTTTATTCCTGTTTGTTGGGCAGATCTGGTTATTTTAATTTTTAATTATAATTTATTTGTATGTGTTTTTTAATTATATTTATTTAATTTATGTGTTTAAATGGTTGCTTACATCTATGAATATGCACCACATGTGTCTAGTATCCTCAGGTATTAGAAGAGGCTGTCAGATTCTCTGGAACAGAAATTATAGATGATTGGGGACCACTATGAGGGTGCCAAAAAATGAACCCAGAACCTCTGCAAGAAGAGCAAGTGTTATTTTTGCTTATATATATATATATATATATATATATATATATATATATGTGTGTGTGTGTGTGTGTGTGTGTGTGTGTGTGTCTCTGTGTGTATAAGCAATAGTAAATATATATATATATATATATATATATATATATATATGCTTTAATATGTTTGTTTGTTTTGGAAGCTTGCATAGCACCTTCTTGTTCTTTGAAAGTTAGTCACCAGGGCTTTCAGGTGAGATACAGCTAGGATCCTCCAAGGCCTGTGTCCAAAGTACATAATGTTTTCAGCAATAATAGCTTTACCTTTGGGAGATAACCAAGGGCTACAGCAATAGCCTGTATTGTTTGGTAGTCTCTTGGACTTCCCAGACCAACAATTCAAAAGGAGGTTTCTAGTACCTGGTACTGAGATTTTTGTTAGATGGTCTACGGCTCTTAGGGCAGGGAGAATCATTGTCAGTCCAATTGACATAATTCTATTTAAACTATATTTGTATAAGTATACATGTAACGTATATAAACATGTAATTTTGGGTAAACAAAAGTTTTGAGTCCTTCTGGCTTTTTCAAGCATCCTTAGTATTATTTTCCTCTTTCCTCCCTCTCCTTCTGTATTGCTCTCCTACCCTGCCCCAATTAAAGCCACTCTGGAAATCAGCATGGAGACCTCTCAACCTAAAAATAAATCCACCATATGACCTAGCTCTATCACTCTTTGGCATGTGCCCAAAGGACTTACCATCTTACTCCACAGATGCTAATTCAGCCCCATTCACCGCCACTCTAGTTATAAGAGCTGGAAAATGTAAACTACCTAAAATATCCTTCAATCGATGAATGGATAATGAAAATGTGGTACCTATACACAATGGAATACTACTATTCACCTGCAAAAAAAATAAAGGAAAACTAAATTAAAT
This sequence comes from Apodemus agrarius, assembly GCA_964023405.1. NCBI lineage: Eukaryota > Metazoa > Chordata > Mammalia > Rodentia > Muridae > Apodemus > Apodemus agrarius. The sequence continues at coordinate 66,607,365 of OZ030010.1, read as the reverse complement.
TTTAGGTAAAGAGGTGGAACTAGGAAATATACTGACTGGGTAATTTAGATCTAGAAACACGAATGTCACATTTTTTTCCTCATCTGCATCTCCTAGCTCCTAATCTTCAGATGTGAGTATATAACCTGGTATAAGTGTAGAAGCCATAGAAGTAAAAAGGTACTATGGGTTGTGCTGGAGGGGAACAGCAGGGTACAGGTGATGTGGAGGGTGTGTGAGAAAAGGTTGGGGCCAATCTCATGGATCTTCATCCATAGACAAAGAACTATAGATAACTAAGGACTGACAAGAGTGAGACTTAGTCAGCCCACAGATGAGCTATCTAGTTGAAATCGTGTACATACAAACAACACTAGATGGACCCAGAAGGTTGTATTAGAAAAAGAAAAAGAATTTGAAAGGAAGCAAGGAGGTAGAGATAGGGATTAGAGGGAGGAAAGGGAAGGAGCGAAATATCTAATTCTATTTTAATTTTCAAAAGAAGAGTAAAAAGCATGCTTAATCCACTGAACCACCACTGTAACCCCCTAGATCTGGTTCCTTAAAAGCTGACATAAAACCTTAGAGTCTTGAAAAATTCATTCAGGACAATTAGATGGTCCTTTGGAGTGCTTGAGGTCTGACCAATGACATGGAAATAGAGCCTTTCATCTCTAAAATAAGCATGTTTTGGAGTACAAAGGTAGTTACTACTAGAGCTGCTGGTTTCATGGAAGTTTACCTTGGGGAATAAATAGTAGTAATTTACTCTGGTCCATTAAGTGGGCTGGGATGCTTAATTTCTTCACAGCTGGAGAATAAACAGGATGAAAATCATTAAAATGTTTTTATCACTTACCAAGAGAGGAGAGGTACATGTCTAGACAACTTGTATGCATACATATACACACAATTAAAATTGTTTACAATTTTGTTTCTATCATTTAATTGTAATACACGCAAAGTGCATTCAATTGTCAGAAATTACTGGGAGAAAGGATAGTACTTGTTTATTTTGTGTGTGTTATGTACATGCATGTATATGTGTATTCATGTTCATATGTGTGTTGGTACATGTGCACATGGAAGGCCAAAGTTTGCATCAGATGTCATCCTCAATCATGTTTGAGGTCTTGCTGACTCCAGAGCTCACTATTTAGGTTATTCTGGGTCATCTGTTAACTCCAGGGATTATCTGTTCTGCCTTCTGTGTACCGGCATTACAAAAAAGCCACCACGCTCTCACCTGCTGGTATAATCATACAGGCAGGTATAATCATACCCACTTGACTTTTACATGAGTTCTGGGAAATCCAGTCCTTACTAAGCCATCAACCCACACCTGGTGATAGATTTTTGTTTTAGGAAGGTCAACATATTGAGACAGCAAAGCATGGAGAGACTGAGCAAGTTGAGTATCACACAGCAAAAAGGTATGATGCTGATACTAAAAATAAAATAAGTGGGACTACAGAGAACAAATCAGTGGTTCAGAGTGTTGAGACCTGGAGTTTGGGTCCCAGCACTCACATCTGCCTGTAACCCCACGGGAAGAGACCTGATGTCGTCTTTTTGCCTCCATGTGCACAAACCCACACTCAGACATACACATAGACACATAATTAAAAAAAACATAATTAAAAAATGAAAGTGCCATTATCCTTTGTCTTTTAATTCCTACATTTCTATTTGTCCGTCTACCTATCTATCTTATATCTATGTTATATCTATATATGTGCCACAGTGAGTATGTTGAGACCAGAGGACAACTTTTGGGAGTTAGTTCTCTCTTTCCACTATATGAGGGTATGGAACTCAGGCTTGGCAACAAGCACCTTTACCCAATAAGCCATCTTGCCAGTTCTCCCCCAGGTCTTGGGTCTTATAAAGTTGCATCGCAGCCCACTAACACTCACCCATGGCTCTACTTTAATCGAGTTCATTTGGTGCTGCTTTGCCCTTGCTGCCCTTGCTGTCTTTATTTTGGCCAAATGTCAGCTCACAGTAGTTGTTATGAAGCCTTGCCAATTTTAATTTTTCAGTTCTCATCTCCAGCTTTTGGGCAGGACTGGAAAGGTGCTAGAGTCATGCTAGTTGCTAGTTGATTTTGACCCCAAATTTGTCCAATAATGGTTTGTATTTGGAAAGGGGATGGTGTTCATTTACTACTGTGAATTAGTGAGAATTCCAGGATTAAGAACATCATGCTTTTATTTTTTAATATAATTTATTATTTACTTTTAGTTATTCTCTCACACATTTTCATCCACATTCTGGTTTTAAATAAAAATAAATAGACTCCTTTATACAGAATCATTTACCCTGCTTAAAAATATTTTTTGTTTAAATATACCTATTTCTAAAACCACATAGCTACAGCCACCTACTTTTTGACAAAGGTGTTAAAAATATACATCAGAAAAAAAAGACAGCCTCTTCAACAAATGATGCTGAGAAAACATTTGCATGTGGAAGAATGGGGCTAAATACATATCTCATATCTTGCACAATAACCAATTTAAACTGGATAAAAGACCTTAATAAAAGAATGAAATGCTGAAACTTCTAGAGGAAAACATAGGTAATACTTGAAGACACAGGCATCGGTAAAAACTCTGTTAAAAGCAAAGGAAATAAACAGCGAGTGAAGACAGCCTGCAGAAAGAGAAAATCTTTGCTAACAATACGTCTGTCTTTTTATTTTTTTAAAATCAACTTGACGCGCTAAACTCGATTGAGAAAATGCTTCCATTAGATAGCCTGTAGTTAAGTCTATAGTGCATTTTAAAAATTGCTAATGTGGAAGGCCCATCCCATTGTGAGTGGTACACCCTAGGGCAGTAGGTTTGTGGGGATATATCAGAAAGCAGGCTGAGCAAGCCATGAGGAGCAAACCAGTAAGCTTCGTCATAGTCTCTGCTTCAGTTCCTGCCTCTATGTCCCTGCCTTCAGATTTTGCCTTGGCTTCCTTTGATGATAGGCTGTGATATGGGAGTGTAAGTCAAAAAGACCTTTTCCTCTCCAAGTTGTTTTTAGTTTTGGTATTTATCACAGCAGTAGAAGCTATAGCTAAGACAATATCAGAGACGGGATTAATATCTAGAATATATAAGGAATTCAAAAATAGGTGCCAAAACTCACATCAAGCAATAAGCGGGCTATGAATTGAACAAACTTTTTCATAATTAATTAACTTTACATTATGACTGCAGTTTCCCCTCCCCTTCTCCCAGTTCTTCTCCCCCCGCCACTCCTCCTCCCTTTCTCTTTAGAAAATGGTAGGCCTCCCATGAATATCAACCAGCCTTGGCATACCAAGTGCAGCAAGACTAAGCACATCTTCTATTAAGGCTAAAGGAGGCAGCCCAGTAGAGGTAAAGGGTTCCAAAAGCTGGCAACAGAGTGAAAAGACAGCCCCTGCTCCAGCTGTTAGGAGTCCCACATAAAGACTGAACTACACACATTTCTTAAAAGAAACACAATGGATCATACATATTTGAAAAATTTATTATCTTTATCCATCAAGGAAAACTACACTGAGATTCTATGTACAGTCAAAATAGCTGTCTCCAAGGAAACAAATAACAGAGACTGGTGAGGGTGTAGAGAAAGAAGAACCTTTATATACTGCTAGTGGGAATATAAACAGATGTAGCCATTATGACAGTTTATGCAGAGATGCATTAGTTACTTTTGACCAAGGCAACTTTAGAAGAAAGAGTTTATTTGGGCTCCTGGTTGCAGAGGGATAACCATCATGATGGGAAAGCATGACAGCAAGCAGCAGGCCTTGAGGCTATAACAGCAAGCTCAGGGCTTGAACAACGAGCAGGAAACACAAAGCAAGCACTGGAAATAGTGTGAGACTATATATTTCCTCCAACAAATCTATACCTCCTCCGCTTTCCTAAACAGTGACACCAACTGGGTGCCAAGTGTTCAAATATGTGAGCCCATGGAGGACTTTCTCATTCAAACCACACAGAATACTCTTTAAAAATATGTGTAACTGTAATGCAGCTATACCACTACTGAATGGAGCCCTAAGAATTTTGAGTCAGCATACCAAGGGGATTCTTGCTCATCCATTTTCATTGCTGTAATATTCATAATAGCCAAGGTATGAAACTAGCGTAGAACCCCATCAACAGATGAATGGGTAAATAAAATGTATGATGTCTACACAATGGAATTTTATCTAGCTTTTAATGAAGAATGAACAACGTCATTTTCAGGAAAATAGATGGAACTAAGTATCATTTTACTAAGTAAAATATGTCAGAAAGACAAATATTGCATATTTTCCTTAAACATAGGCATTATGCATAAATACACACATGCATGAGCTCATGTGATACATTTGTACAGCCAATAAACCAATAATTATATAATCAATCAATGCCTGAGCTTTATTAATATTTATATAAGGATCCCATTCAGTATATCATATTACATTTAGTCATCACATTTCCTTAGACTCTTTTTGTATGTGACAATTTTTCAGACTGCCTGTTTTTGATGACCTTTACAATTTTCAATATTGCTGTTCAAGTATTCTGAAGAGTATATTTATCTCGGGATTTTTCCTGGTGCTTTTTTCATGATTAGACTGGGTTCACATATTTTGATGGAGAACCATAGGTAGCATTTAATGAAACATGCTATCAACATAACACTTGATATTGACTGTGATTACCTGCTGGTCACAGCACCTTGTTCTCCTGAGTAAAACCACTCCTTCCCCATTCTCACAGTGTACTTTCTGAAAAGAAAACATGTTGATAATCTACACTTCATAGAGGGAGAGATTTATGCGACCTCCAGGATAGAATGTCTACATGAATTAGTTGGAATTCTTGTGCAGTAGAAGTATCTATTCTCATTTATTTACTTATTCAGTTATTTATATAATAAATAAATATGTATTTATGTATTTATTTCAACTTTTCATGTATTTATTTCAACTTTTGGTTATGGTCCAACACAACTTTCTTTACCTTGTATCTCAAATTATCCCAACTTTGGTCTTGGGAACAGTTTTAATTGGCACCCATGTTCCTTTGAGCTATGTTTTTGTTTGTTTAATTTTTTTTTTGGTATACAAATTAATGTTTTTTCGTTGAGCTTGATTTTTGGCCTACTACCTTCTTCCATTATTTTAAAAACAAAGACACATATCTTGTATTTGATAGGCCATTAGACTTCTGGAATCATCTATCATTGTATCTTCTCCAGTTCTGTCCAGACTAAGCATTGCCCACCCATTCGATCAGCATTCCTCCTATGATAGATTTATTGACCTCTTACTCTCCTGGTTGCTTACTTCTAAAACCAATTCATTTTGTATTTATTTGACTTACTACTTCCATTTACTCTTCTAATTCTACAATAATCATAAAATTTAAGAGAAACCAAAGACATTTCTTCTGGAAACTGCTGTGTGACGTCACCTGGCATCTAGGCTGTGTATGTCAGTGAATCCGTAAATCACCCTTTGCTAGCCACCCTAGGAATTAGAGGGAAAATACGCTATTTTGTGAAGAGTTTAATATTTTTCAAAGCGACTTTAAAAAAAATCTCTTTACTTTCCTCACTTCTTCATGAAGTGAGTAGGGTATGTCATGGTATGGAAAAATGAAAGCCCGGAGACAGTGCTTTATCCAAAGTTGCCATATGAGTTACACAGAACTGGATTCTCCTAACTGACTCCATGAACCTTTACGTTTTGTTTAAACTTCAACTGTGTAAGCCTTCAGTTTTAATAGGAAATGTTTATGGGTTGAAGATCACATGAGGCATAACATATGTGAGAAAGTAAGTCTGAAATGCAAGCATTAAAATAAAACCTCATTTTTTTTTTGTATGATGGTAGATAATGATTGATTGGTGAAGCCAGAACCTAGAATGTGTGTGCTTAGCTTTGGGAATAGAAGTGTGAACAGAACAAAAATTAATGTTTTCTAATTGTCGTTGCCTGCTGCAGATATTAAGCAGCTAGCTCTGTGTCTTTTTAAAAACCACTTATCAAATACTAATGGAAAGGTGCTGAGGTGTCGCTAATCCCAAACAGTGTATAATCCCCAAATAATTTTTATTGTAATATCCTGTCATACATCCACACCCCAGTGCCCCATTCCTACTGTTCTATTTGAGAAGATTCGGAGACTGCACTGAGCGATTTGGCAAATGGGGTCAACTTTTCTTGCTGGGCTGTCTGTGTTTATTCACACACAGGGTAAGAAATTTCTAACTGTCTTGTCACATTTCCTGTATATGTGCTCTAATGATCTGGGAAGAACAAAAAGTATAGAGAAAACTTTTCTCCTTTACTACCTGGCCACTCCATCAATCTTAATATCAGTTTGGACAGTGTATAAATCGTGGTGTGTGCAAAATATTTCAAATCACAGCTCCTCGGGATAAAAGATTGCCATAACCAAAGAACCTGAGGCATTGGAAGTGTCTTGTGCTGAAAAGAAATAGCCATCTATCTGTGGCGCCACCTACTGGCCAGAATAGGAAGGAGAAAGTCGCAAATGGGAAGGCCTGAATTTCCAATCCATGCTAGGAGTAGGGGAAAGAGCTGGACTTTTCAACTTCAGCGACACACGGTGGGAAGAAACAGGTGAATAAGAACATTATTCCTGCTTGGACAGTTGGGAGCACCTAATTTATATTAAGTCTTAGCTTTAATGCGTTGTGGGTATCTAAGACAGAGAACTTGGGAATTGTGATGATATAATTGAGTGTCCTGGAGAGAAAGGGAAAATGAGTCAGGTTTTTAATTATTAAAACCTGTGAACACTCTTTGTTTGCCAATATGGACTTGTTTTTTTACTGGAGAAAAACTAAGTCTTTTGGAACATGAATGTTATACCCCCAAATTATTCGGTTTCGGAAGTATGGTTAGTGTGGTTTCCCCCTAAATTAGGAAGTTAATAACACAGCCAGGTCAGCTGTGACTATAAATTCAAATGAATCTGGATGATCTTGTGTTTAGGCAGCTTTGCATAAATAGAGGAAACTAGAATCTTTACAAAATGTCTGATGAGCCCAAGATGAGGCTCTGAGGTGGTCTCCACACTACTTGGAGATGCTATCAGATTTTGTGGAGACATATGCTGAGCACATAGAAATTCTTCCGACTTGTCTCAATCCAGTTTTCATATCTTCGTCTTGGATGAAATATCTTCCTATTCTTTCTCTGACCTCATCATTCTGCCTCATATATGTTTAATGGATGAAATTAAGTATAGTAGTTTTAAGTTGAATAATTTTATTGACTTGGCTTGGCAGCTGTGACTTTGCAGCTAGACATGCGGCAGTATATACGAGTCTTCCCTCTCTAATCAGATGTATCTTTTATGTCTATAGAGACATGAGGTTAAAAAAAACAAAATGCCTGGATTTTCTATTTGCTTTGTACTAAGAGGTCTACGAATATGTCTGCCTTACCTTCTCTAATGGTGAAATAAAACACTTTCACTTTTTCTATTACCAGAAATTGTCTGCTTTTTGGATTATTCAGTCTTCTACCTTCACTCCTCAACTCCTCAGTGCCACATCTAACACAGCATATGGGGTTTGGGGGCCTGGTTCTATCAGAGGAGCAGTCATTGCTTTTAGGTGTGTGTGTGGGGGGGAGCAAAAATTGTAAGGGTTAAAAGCCAATGAGTCCATTTCTGGTATTTAAATCCTAAGTCAGCATCTTTATTTAAAAAACTGTCTGCCTCTCCCTCCTTGCCTACCCTTGCTCCTATACATAAATATTCTCTCCTCTTTGTTTCTCCTTTCTTCCTTTGCTAATATTATGGACCGACTGACAGCTCAAAAACACTCCTATTCTAAGGAACTAAATTCAGTCTTTGATATTCCATTGCCCCCATGGTTTTAATTAGGTGTAAATTCTCCTATGCTTGCTTTGAAACATGCCTCAGGATCTTAGAGAGATGGCAGGCAGATGGGGTATTAATGCAGGGAGATGTTTCTCTCTTCATGGTGCCCATGCAACATTTATTGTCATTAAAATAGTGCCATTCAAATGAGGTGGCTGGTATTGGAAAATGAATGCAGAGTTGTTCATTGTTCTGCGGATCGGAGCTTTGGTGCAGAGGTTGAAGTGGAGACAACTCTCCAGCCCTGCTTATGCAGTATGTATCTATGTATGTATAACTCAATAGAAAATCCCTGACATGAGGACAAAGCTTCTAAGACTATATCAGGGTTGGGGGATGAAGATACCTGTCTCTTCTGCTTTCCAAGCTGAGAGGAAAATGTGAAGACAAAAAAACGTGCAAAGTAGCCAGTGTACTCAGAAGGAAAAAAGTGGATATCTTCTGAGCCCTGTATAAGATCTTCGGGTAATTCCTTTGAGCCCTACCAAGTCCTGGAAGCCCTATAATATTTTTTTCTTTCCTAATCAGGTTTTCTTCTGGTGCCCAGGTTAGAGAAATTGATTCCTTTATGGCCGGTCTTTAGCTTTTGTCCTTCAGCAGTCAGGCTTTCAATTGAGAAGCCCTCTTTTACTCTGTAAGACTGCCCGCTGATATTTAGGCTTAAACATTAAACAATCTTACAGACCTAATTAGTATTTGTGGCTTGTGGCCAAGTCAGCTAATTTTGCTTTGTAGAATTTCTGAGAGGAAAAAAAAAATCTACTTGGTGAAACTTCCTTCGCGATGTCTCCTTGAAAATTGAAGTGTTGCTGACCCAGTGGGAATTTTTTGTAGTAGACTAGAGTGGGAATAACTCTCACAAAACATACCTTTCTATATGTGTTCTTTATTATATCACACTGGGTTAAACTGAAGAGATGAGGACGATAGTAGCCATTTTTTGAAAAGTAGAATAGATCGAATCAAATGTCTAGAGAACACTGCTTGATTAATTTGAAACTGAAGATCTAGCCTCTCCAGTCTCAGGCTCCATGGCGGCAATTTCGTCTTGGCTAGAGGCCTAAGCATCTGTGTCCAAATCTCATATTCTTTCCTGGATGGATTCAGCCAGATAACCTTGAGTTGCTTAGAGTTATTTTTTTTCCACCGTTCCCTAATTTAAGTTAAACTTAAAAATGAAAGCCATTAAGTAGCAAAACAAACGAATACAAGGATAATAAGAGAACATTTTGTCCTGGCCCTCAGAGGTCAATTTAACGTGATTAGCAGCAGAAAACTTCACAGAGGCTTTCACTGGAGGATTCCCAGAAGCAGCATCGTTCAGGGTGCTGCCATGTACTGCCATTCTCTCGCTGTGCCATTATTTATTGATTGTAGCAGGAGCACAGTATTTGTACCTATTAAGCCTTTTAGTTTCCTTTGAGCTTTTCCTGACTAAAAGTGGAATGGCGACCATTACTGTTGAACGGTTCTCAAGGCTAAAACCCTCCTGAATATTGTTTACATGCATGGCTACAGAGGCAAGCGCTGAGGCAGAGCTGCTCTACCTGACTTGAGTCCTATCAACGGTAATGGTGTGTGTGTGTGTGTGTGTGTGTGTGTGTGTGTGTTCATACAGAAGAAGCGAGTGAGTCGAGAGTTTTCAGGAAGGGGGGCTGGAAAGAAAAAACTTTCAATGAATTAAAACCGCATACTGAGAAGATTCTGAAATTTAATTAGGAAAAGATGGCTGTGTTTTTTCTCTCACCTCCTCCTCTCTCCCCCCTTTCCTCCATCCTTCCCTTTGTAATAGCACCAAAGTGAAATGAGACTATGAGATGGAAGCTACACACCCACTGTAGATCTGTTTTGAGAAAGGGATTTTTTTTCCTCCTCACATTTGCTTGGTAGCAGCAGCAGCAGCAGCAGCAGCAGCAGCAGCAGCAGCAGCAGCAGCAGCAGCAGATCTACTGATGAATATAGTCACCATGTGACATCGTGGCAGTGTACTGCTCATTCCCATCTCTTCTGTACTACTTTCTGGTTGGGTAAGCAGAGTCCAAGCCACAAGTGATCGCTGTGTCCACTTTGAATGTATCTTGTGGTTTGCAATGTGCTCATTCAGTGTTCAACCACTAATCCTCTGCTACATGGCTTGAGAGAGCTGGAGATTAAGTTTCTGACTTTAGAAATGCTCGAGTGTGACTGCAGTGGGTTTACCCTTATGGACACAGGGGCTGTTGGGAACTTTTGGAAAAGGAATAGTGCATGTTTTTAACATAAGGAATAAGAATGTGTTTGAAAACAAATACATAATTCAAATAATGCATTTTAAAGTACAATTGCATGACTTAAATTCGAGTTTCCTCTTTAAATTTAAAATTTTTCCTCTTTAAATTTTAATTTTTTGTCTTTAGAGTGCCTGTACCAAAATCCCCTAATAATTTTCGAATCAGTTGTCAATTGTCAACTTATCTAAACCAGAACTTCATTTTCTTAATCTTTTCTGGCTCTTGTTTTTTTTCTAGTATGTTCTTGGTTATAAAAATTAAATTATACCTATTTAATAATTGTAGATGGTCATTTGGCTTTAATACATTCCACAAAAACCCTCCTGTGCACATTTGGGTATAACTTCCCCACTTGTGATAAATACCTCTCCAGCTGGTGAAAAGAGATATAAATACCACAGCATGACTGAGGTCACTGGATATGCACCCAAGTTGGGAGAAGAGTAAGAATATATATGACAATCGTGAGCTTCCAAGAGGAACTAAGTACCTGCTTAGGATGAGGGGAAGAGTGGGTATTGGGTAGGAAGGACCTAGAACAGTGATTCTCAACCTTCTTAATGCTGCAATCCTTTCATTCACTTCTTCATGTTGTGGTGACCTCCCAACCATAAAATTATTTCATTGCTACTTCTAACTGTAATTTACTTGTTTGCTACTGTTATGAATCATAGCATAAATATCAGATATGCAGGATATCTGATGTGATACCCCAAGGGTGTTGCAGCTCACAGATTGAGAATTGCTGACCTAGAAGGAAGACAATTAAATCAGGCTGAAAAGCACCGTGTATAGTTATGGTCATCACCAAACAACACTTCCTGCTTCTTGTTTCTAATTTCTGAGATGTACACTGTATACTTCAATGCACAGAAGCTCTATATGGCGTGGATCATTTCATTCATTACTTTAATAACATTTTATCACTTTCATGGGCTTTATTGGCTCTTATTGATATCTTTTCAAATCTCAGAACTAGATGTATCATTTCAGGGGAAAAAATGAGATGTGCTCTTGGAAGATGAATTTACCACTCAACTATATACATGCTTAGCAGACATTTTAATGACCCCCATTCTTTATTATCCTTTGATCCTAAAATTCTCTGAGTGTTACATATGTTAATCTGAGTTTTATTTTCCTTGTTCTGATAAACAGGATCTTCTATTGGCTAAGAACAACACTTAGCCTTGTGCTCTAAAACTGGCCACATGACCGAGAAAAATTTTAATGTGCATTCTTCCTGCCTCAGGAGGATTGAAGGTGTGCATCACCGTGCCTTAGTTTTAAAATAAACAAAGCTCTGTGTTTAGATAAATTTAGGAAATAATGAAATATACAAGATTCTTTCTGGTATGTGTATTGTGATTCTAGTACAACATTACTCAACTAAATTTGCTGAAAGCATCTTTAGTAATATTTTGAGAAAATTTATTTCAAGGTATGTAGATTGGAACTACCATTAAAATTTATAGAACTTGAATATTTTAGGACACATAATATTTTATTTGTAATTATGGTTCCTGTGCCCACTTGCCCTTTGTCACTTCTGTGCTCAAACAAAAGACAAGTCATTGACTCATTTTTCTACTTTTTCAATTGTTCAATTTTGCCTTTTAGTCAATCTTTCATTTTATGCCCTTTGACCCCAGCTCTATTTAGATCATTTTTATAATTTCCATATATTTATTTATAGTCTCTGTTTGTTGATACATTGTTCCTACACTTCCCTCTAGCTCTTTAGATATAGTTTCCTTTAGTTTTGCAATGTAGTTAAAATTAGTTTGTAGTGTTTTTCCAGTAAGTTCAATATTTGGGCTTTTATTCTTCATATGGGCCATAGTTCCTCTGGATTTCTTCATTTATCTGTTTTGTTTGTTTGAAAATTGGAGTGCTTAAATAATATGAATATTTTAAATAGTAATACAGGATTCTATCTAGAAATCACATTGTTTTCCTCCCTCCATGGGCTATTGATAGTTATCATCTAGTCTCTTTCAGTAATTAATTAAAGTCTATTTTTGTGTCACATGGGGCCAATGAAGTCTGCTTAGTTACCTAAGTAGCAAGCAATGAATGGATAGAGATTCCCTTAAACACCTGCAATCAATAATTCTTCTAGTCTTTACAGGGGGGCTTAATGAACTTTTAAGGGTATACTTTTAACCTTAAACTTTGTGTGTTATCATGTTGTACTTGTGCAGAGCCTCAGGATAAAAAAAATTGTAGTCGCTAGAGGTACAGTTCAATTGATGGAGTATTTGCCTAGCATTAATAAAATACTGGATTCAATGCCCAGCACTGTCTAAACTGGACATAGTGACACAATGAGCTGTAATTTCAGCACCCAGAGGGCAGAGTCTGAAGGTTTAGAAATTAAAGATCATCCTTAGCTACAAATTCAAAGCTAGTCTGGGTTTTGTAAGACTATCTCAAATAAATGAAATGAGAACTTGGACCCTTTTCAAGTTTTCCTAAGCATGCACACAACCCTGAACATAAGCACAGACTTACACATATATGTTGTGCCTATAGAAACATCCGGGAATATGCCAGAGTTTCTCAAATCCCCCTTAGAAACAATTCATTCTTCAACTTTTCCTTTTAGGCCCCATTCTTACATGGTTATTTTTACTTTCTGTTAGCTCATTCCATAATACAGCCATGATGTTAAACAACTGCCATTGGTTATTTTCAACAAATGCCCCAAGCAAGAGGCCATTCACACTGGGATAGCTCCCAGTCCGGTCAAATAAAGACAAGTTTTGTGACTAGGATATTCCAAGAAATCACCAGACAAGTCAAATAATAACCATTTCTCTGAAATGGGTTATTGTAAGACCTTCAAACCCATTTTTCCTCTCCAATGACTGCTCCCTTCATTGTGTTCTACTGTTGATTTTCAGTGTCACTGTGGACTTTTGGTTTTCAAAGCTAGAGCAGAGATTATAAAGAAGAAGAGGTGTGGAATGAGAATAAGGAAAACGCCCCCAAACTTACTCTTCTTGCTGAAACCATCATTGTTTTGCACAAATTCTCTGTGAATTGTTCTGTCTTTGGTTAATTTCCAGAGTTCAAATTCATCAGTTTTGACAGTGTTTGTCAGTGTTTATAAATATTAAAGGGCAAGTTTTTTTTTTTAGGTCATTATTCTGAGCTCCTAGTTTGGCGGAGAGTTGGAACCATTTTTGCTGAAAATGTTAAATATGTTTTTATTTATGTGCTTGATATATGTACCACATGTATGCAGTGCTAACGAGGACCAGATAAGGGCATCAAACCTCCCGGAGCTAGAGCTACAGTCATGTATGAGATTCCCAGTGTAAATGCTGGGACTGAACCTGGGTCTTCTGCAAGGGCAGAGGTGTTCTTAATCACTGAGTCACCTCTCTAGACCCCATTTCCAACTTTTTTTTTTTTCGAGACAAGGTTTCTCTGTGTATCTCCTGGCTGTCCTGGAACTCACTCGGTAGACCAGGCTGGCCTCGAACTCAGAAATCCGCTTGCCTCTGCCTCCCAAGTGCTGGGATTAAAGGCGTGCGCCACCACGTCCGGCTTCATTTCCAACTTTTTATTTGCAAATATTTCAAATTAATAGAAAGTGAGCAACTATAGTGAATATTTTAAAAACAACTTCACTCAGATTTACCTAGTATTAATATTTTGCCTCATTTGATTTATAATTTTTCTCATTTTTCCCAAACCATTGGAAAATAAAGTATATATCCTTATATTATAGTATGGAGATATAGGTTATATATAAATTAGGTTTTATGTATATTTAATGATGATGTTTTATATCTATATATACTCCTTATACTTATATAACCTTAAATACCTCACTATTAAAAAATATATTTCCTTCTACAAAAAAACGAGAAACATAAATTTCAAGCCAACTATAAACCCTTTGATTTTCAGTGGTGTCCTGCCTGCAATATGTGCTAGAGCAATGATAGCGCAAAGCTTGTGGGAGTAACGAATCAATATCTGATTTGACTTAAGACCCACTCCACGAAATGGAACCTATACCAAACACTGCATGGGTAACCAAGAACCAGAGACTATATAGCCCAAGGACCTATAATTTGGTAATACCAAATACTACTATTCTAAAAAAAAAAAAAAAAAAAAAAAGTACAGCAACAAAATGACCCCTAATGTCATTTCTCTATACTTACAGGCCGGTACCTTGCTCAGCCTTTGTCAGAGAAGCTTCCTCTGCAGTAAATACAGAGACCCGCAGGCAGACATTAGGCAGAAAATAAGAGACATTAGAACACTCAGCCCAAAACAGAATGTCTCTATCTAATCCTTCCGTTCAGGGCTCAGGGAAGCCCACAAAAGAATGTCTTAGATAGGATTTCCATTGCTGTGAAGACAAATACCTTGACCAAGGGAACTCTTAAAAAAGAAAACATTTGTTTAATTAGGGCTGACTTACAGTTTCAGAGGTTCAGTCCATTATTGGGTGGGAAATGTAGCAGCACGCATGCAGACATGGTGCTGGAGAAGGAGCTCAGAGTTCTAGGTCTCGATCCACAGGCAGCAGAAGGGGACTATGTGACAGATTTGAGCATATATGACCACAAAAGCCCTGTCTCCACAGTGGCACACTGCCTCTAACAAAGCCACACCTACTCCAATAAGGCTACACACTTCCTAATAGTGCCACGCCCTATGGCCATGCATTTAAACACATGAATCTATGGAGGACATACCTATTCAAAAACTACCACAAGGAGGTAGAAAGAGTGTAAGAGTCAGGGGGGATAGAGGACTCCAAGAAAACAAGGCCCTATAAATCAACATCATCAATGCTCATATGAACTCACAGAGACTGAAGCAGCATACACAGGGCCTGCACAGGTCTGCACCAGGGCCTCTGTGTAGAACACTTTCTTGGTATATATAATAGACCCTTCATTAGATCCCCAGCACTAACAACAGATCTGCTTAAATGGTGGCTTAGGAAATGGACTCCATTTTTCCTTCATTTCAAATTTGTCAAAAACAAATTATCAGATTAGTTAAAGGGGGAAATTATGTAGCCCTCTGGTTCAGTTATATTCTCAGAATCCTTCAGAACACTGGCATTCGTTTGATTGTCTCCTTTAATGAATGTCTCAAGCCTGTCTCCTTTTCTTCTGAGTAGTATCCCTTCGGTACCTAACACACGACAGATTATGAATTGTTTGGGTTTAATCTGTCAAAGTACATCTAAGAGAGAAGCATCACAGGATAGCCTGGGACCACAAAGAGCTTTCCTTGCAGGAAAGACCCTGTTAATTAAATTTTATATAAAGACTTACCAGAAACATCTTCTTTTCCCAAGCTAAAAGTTGTAAGATTTCCCAGAGAGACCTCAACTACAGGCTTTCCTGTGAAAATCAATTAGTGTTATGATTATGAAATAGCTTTCCTTTTAAAAAAACATTTGTCACGATGATAAAGTCTATACCTTAACATAAAAAGAAAGATTCTTGCCTTCACTATATTGCCTTTCAATTCTCTTTTTGAATAGTCTATAACAAATACTTATTTTGTGTGTGTATGGGATCTAAACTAGAACCTTATAATCAAGGCAAGTGTTCTGTTACTGAAATGCATTTCCACCTAAAATACATTTGACATGCTTACATGAATAGCCTAGACCTCTAAATCTTGTTTCTACTTTATTAACACACACATATACACATACTTTCGTGTCCTAAACCAATAACTTTCTTGGTCCAGGAGCCTATTATCTACTTATCCATATTACCATAGCTTGCTACTTCCTTAATGTAGTTCAACTGGTAAATGTTAGTTAAAATTAGTCTGTTTGGTGTTAAAGTGTCTTTTAAATTTATTTTTTCTTTTTACATAATTTTGGTTGAACAGTACAAATTTGTTAACAGAATTCTTTACTTTTAACTTAGATATTTCTTGGCATTATGTTTACTATACTTCAAAAAAAAAATCTAAGGAATTAGTTGAAATCAAAACTTTTCTTTTTTTTGTTTTTTTTTTGTTGTTTTTTGGTTTTTGTTTTGTTTTGTTTTTTGTTTTCTGAGACAGGGTTTCTCTGTATAGTCCTGGCTGTCCTGGAACTCACTCTGTAGACCAGGCTGGCCTCGAACTCAGAAATCCGCCTGCCTCTGCCTCCCAAGTGCTGGGATTAAAGGCGTGCACCACCACCGCCCAGCGAAATCAAAACTTTTCAACTAAGTTCAAGAACGTTTCTAAATGCTATTTCTTCTTTTGGATAATTTGCTCTTTATTGATCATTTCTTTTCCATTTTCTGCCTGTTGACTCAACACCTACCTTCTATTTCTGCATATTCAAACATTCCCATTCTTTTTATCCTACTTAAGCAAGTGCATATCTTGAGAAGACAAAGATGTTTTTATTTATGCCACTAAAGAATGCCTTGACACTGTATACACTAAACTTTAAAAAATTGAATATTACATAACAAACTTATAAAGAAAAGATGAAGTATGCATCCAAGAAGCTTTTCTTGGTGATTCTCTCTCTCTCTCTCTCTCTCTCTCTCTCTCTCTCTCTCTCTCTCTCTCTCATCATCATCATCATCATCATCATCATCATCATCATCATCTTATACAAACTGTTATCTGGGAAGAGGAGCCTCAGTTGAGAAAATGCTTCCATTAGATTGCCTATAGGCAAGTCTTTAGGGCATTTTCTTGGTATGGGAGAGCCCAGTACACTAAAGGTGGGTGGTTCCGCTCCTGTGCAGATGCTCCTAAGAAAGGAGACTGAGTCAGCCACAGAAAGCAATCCAGTAAGCAGTTTCTTATTTCAGTTCCTTCCTCCAGGTTCCTGGCTTGAATTCCTGTTCTGACTTTCCTCAGAGATTCACTGTAACCTGTCTGATGAAATAAAGCATTTTCCCCCAAATCGGTTTTGGTCAGACAGAAATTGGTCATGAGGTTTTGCTGTGATGGACATAGCCTTGTTGTTTTGGAGAGGATTGTAGCAGGAGTTTGGAATTTGGGGGTGGAAAAAAAACCTGTGATTGTTCAAATCATAATGGGCTATTCTGTGGGGACTTGAAAGATACAAGGTGATGGGAGCCTGGCTTGTGAAGTTTCAGAGCGAGACAAAGACTCTATTAAGGTCATGTGATATATTTGAAATACGAATCTATGGTGTTACTCAGCTGGAGCTGAAAGAATGAGCTGTGATTAACAAGAGACAGGCATTATTGAACTGAAACTTTTGCATTGCTGGGGCAATTGATGCTAGGTCACTGGGGCTTAGCAATCCGCTGCTATTAAGAACAGACATACATCAATGAGGTGAAGTCTTATGGGAGTATTTCCTGGGGATCAGCATGTAGAAGCTGTGGTCCAGAGTAGACAAAGGCTGCAAATAATGGAGGTAGAAAAACTTGATAATATGTAAAGTCTCCTGTGGGATACTAGTTTTGAAGGCATAAGAAGGATCATGGAGAGCATCTGAACTTTAGCACTGTTTGAGAGGCTAGAAAGTCTGTTGGTGAAGGTGCCACCGAGTTCTAGTGGAGACCCTAGCATATTGGAGATGGCATGACTGTGGAAAAACTGTCAAGGATAGCAGTAGCTGTGAGTGGAACTGGTCTGAGCCAACAGATCAAAAACTGTGTCTTGTGGATGGGCGAGCCAGAGAAGTGGAGCTGCCCAGGGCCTTTGGAATTTAGAGGAAGCACTGAACTTTTTACACTGGTGAAATTTGGGTTGCTTTGATTTGGTTGTGACTGTGCCCTGATTTCTCCCTCTTGTAGTAAGACATTATGTAATTTTCTTTTCATTTTTACAAGATTCCAAAATTAATTTTATACTTTAAAGGAGACATGGATATTTTAAAGAGACTGAATTTTTTAGCATGTTTAAATTTTTAAACTGGAACTTTTAAAGTTATTTGTGTTTGAGATGTTATTGTGTTTGTTGGCACAATAATATTGTGTTGCTAACATTAATGTGAGCTATTGGGGATCGACTTAAACAGGAAGACTTACTGCAAGTAGTTGTGGTTTTGTTATCCAAACTTCTGTATCCCTTTTACCTTTCAGGAAGATCAGATTTAGGAATGTGTTCATATGGAAAGTGGACTGCTTTAAAACTGTCCTACTGTCCATAGCTCTTTTTTAAAAATCTTAATTATATGGGCCACATTTTGAGATTGTTCTACAGCATTTGGCCTACTGCGGCTGCTGAATGCTCTAAAGAAATGGATGAATGCCTATATTTATTAGAACTGTGAAATGGAAGTATACTATAAATATTTTTATGCTGAATCATCACCACCAAGGTGGGTTGAAGACCACCTCTATATTCAGCCTAACAGTATCGCCTATTATAATATTATAATATTTAAAAACATTTAAAAAATATTATAATATTTAAAAACAACGATGCTCCGGATTCTTCCTAATTTCAATTAGTATGTTAGGTTGGGTTACTATAAAACTTTATCATAGTCTGGGTGTTTATAAACAATATAATATCACATTTACAGTTCTGGATGCTGGAAATACTAAGATCAAAGCTCCAACAGATTGAATGTTTAATGGGTGCTTCCTTTCTGGTTCACAGACATCTTTGAAGTGTACTTTATTTGTAAGAAAAGTCCTTGTGAATGTAATGAAACCATATCAAACCGAAGAGATTATTATAGATTTTTTGTGTGCCTCTGTGTGTGTGTGTGTGTGTGTGTGTGTGTGTGTGTGTGTGTGTGTCTGTTATAAGAAAGGAAGAATCTCCTTGGGTCTACAGAAAGTGCAGCCCTGCTGCTATCTTGATTTTAGACTTCTGACTTTTTGAACTGTGAACAATAAATTGACATCATGTTTTTAGGAGTTTGTTACAAACCCATAAAAATGAAAACAATTAGTTTCAAATTCATGATAAATCGAGGTCAACATATATTCAGTAAAAAACAAACAAACAAAAACCATGATGTTTTTGTCAGCTAGTTTGATTTGTTTATCATGGAAGAAAATCAGCTCATAGTGTTGATAAAGATATTGCTCTTACTACATTTTTATTCATTTTTTTGTGGGAAGAGGCACACATAACAGGTGAATAAAAGTCAGAAGACAACCCAAAATTGTCACTTCTCTTCTTCTACCATGTGGGCCTTGAGGAATAAACCCAAGTCTTTCAGGCTTGATACTTATTTACTTACTTACTAACTGCTAAGCTATCCCACCAGCCTTATAGTATTGTTTTAAACAAATAAGAGCACATTTTAGTATAAGAGAAAAAATAGAAATATGAAAATAATTATAATCCTGAAATATTATTTAATAAGCTATAATATTTTGTCTGTGGACAAAAAAATAGTAAGCAAGCAGTCTAAATCAGACATGAGCTATCTATTGTTGATAAGACAAATAATTCTTCCTTAGAATGCATTCAGTTGATAGGAGGAGTCAGCCAAGCTTGGAACATAATTATCTGACTATTTTCATTGATTAAAGAATCATTTGTTGAGATGAGTAAAGTGAACTTATCTCACTAAGGGTCTGACATATAGTGTGTACTCAAATTTTTAATTCATATTAATATTCTATTATATACTGTTACTGTGAATAACGTATAGCCTTGAATAGACTTGAATTTTTTGAAAGAAGTGTGTGTGTGTGTGTGTGTGTGTGTGTGTGTGTACCTGTGGAGGCCAGAAAAGGATGATGCAGGCAGGGTGTGCACTCTTAAAATCGTATTTCCCAAAAGGCACTTGTAATTGAGCGAGTGAGACAAGGCCTGTGGACTGTGATTTTAAAGTAATGAATATTTGCTTTTGTAAATCAGCTCTTACATATTAAAATGAATATTGTCTTCTAAATTGATCACTTTAGGAAATATATTCATTGGTCTCACAAAATTGACATTACTTAAAAGTGTTTTGGAATTGTCTGGTAATATTTTCTTCAGCTACTGCAGTATATTGCTTAGAATTTTATGGGTGGAAGCCATGTCACTTGGCACCTGCTTGTTCTTTTCTAAATTAACCTCTTTAAAATAGAGCACCTGTGTGCAAAAACTCAGATTGGTTTTCTAAAGACAAGTTTGTTTCATTACTCTATGAACATATTTCATCAGTATTGAAATAGGGCATGTAGACTTTTCTATTGCCGTTTACCTCACCATCCATGGGTGCCTTGCTTCCAATTTCTGATGAGAAGAGTTGATTAGAAATTGCTATGGATCAATATCTTCTGTGTGTCTCCTAATCTATTTTTAAATTAAAGTACTTGCTGGAATCACACCATTGTATATCAGGTATGTGTATGGGTCACATAGTTTGCTTGTTTAGGTAAAAGTCCCTGGATCAGAAGACTTATTTCCGAGGAGCAGTGTTTGCAAGACCTCATCTCCATATATATCATAATAACATCTTCTTGCCACTTTCCAGTCTCTGCCTCCTGCCTAATTCTATAAATTAGTTTGACTCAAATTTCTGCTTCATTTAGTCTTTGTTGCATAAGAAACCATCCCCAAATGTATTCATTTAAAATAACAAAAGAAAATATAAAGAGCCAATTAATTTCTGAAGACACAACTAATCCACTAGTAACCATTTATATTTTAGACATTACTCTATAGCTAAATAAGATAAAATGTGCACATGGCCAATATAGTGCATGAAACATAGAGCAAATATGTGATAAATATTTATTACCCACTTATGTAGCTTAAAATGTAACTAATTTCTAATTGTACTCCATTCTGCAACAAAAGTAAATTGTTAGTTTTTCATCTATATCACAAAGCTTCATTTATATTAAAAGTATTCTAGTCATTAAAATATTTCTCCTCCAAGATCAACACAATCAGGCCCTTTTGTCATCCTCACATGTCAGGATCTATAGATAATGTGTTTTTAAGGGAAAGTAGTACCAAAAGCTTGTTACAGTCCACAGACCTGGCACAATGATCTTGAAAACGTTTTGTGATGAGGGTAAAATATATCTATCTGGGCCTTAAACTGTAAGTAGAATTCAGATAGACTGAGAAAGGACTTGAATGCATCCTTTATATGTGCTTAAAGGGCTTTGAAGGGGTGCAGTGAGGACTATTTATTATTGGCTCTATCTGCCTAAAAAATGAGAGGCTTTTAAGAGTGGAAGTAGTTGTAAATAAGTTTGAAGACAGTTTCATTCTTTAAGGCTATACCCTTTAACTAGCTCCTGTAGCAGCTATAGGGGTTAAGGATGGCTATGAGGAGAATCAGTAGTTTCTGCCAAAGTATGTCCTCTTGCTTTTGGGAAAAGGGATACTAATTACTGTGGATGCTAATTGTTTCTATTTGAAAATTCTTATAGTGTTTTTTCTGAAACACATTAAGTGAGCATTAGGTGGGTAAGTAAATCACTGCCAGTAAAGAATCTTCCTTACTACTAGTGTGGAAAGACTTAGTTGCATAAGGAAATGAGTTTGGTACCTCCTCTTCTATTATGCTCTTCTTGGGAACTGATAATTGAAAATGTTTTAAGAGAAAAGGTTATAATTAGTGTTCTGGAGTTGTGACTTATAGCTTTTTTTTTCCTTTGAGATTTTATGTTTACTTTTTAAGTGACTCACTTGGAGGAATATCAGTTGCCAAAACTCACCAAGTATATTATCCACTTGTATTCTTGAGTTATAACACAAATGGGGTGAGTGTGATGGCATATCCCTTTAATCCAATTACTTGGAAGACAGGCAGGCAGATCTCTACACATTTGAAGACAACCTCATTGGTCTTTGGTCAACAGAGCTATATAGTGAGATGCTGTCTCAAAAATATCAAACAATATCAACATTGTGTTTGAATGGTATTAGAATATTTCTATATCTACTGACAGTAGTAGATTGCAGGTCATTTGTTGTTTAACTGGCCATACAGGCCCAATGTTCACCATCACCTCATTTTTCTGCTCAAATATACCTTGAAAACTAAGCCTATGTGCTAATGAAAAATTTTAATTCCATGGAGCTTCTAGCCATGACCTAAAACAAAGCCATAGAGTATGAGTTATTTGAATGACTTCTCAATTGACACATCTACTTGTTTAGATTTAAAACACATCTTACTTTTGTCTATTTTTCAGCTATGTATATCCTCCTAGTAGATTTTCAATATTCTGGAAGAGAAACAAGATAAAGTAAAGGGCATAGATTCTTTTTTTATACCATAGTGAAAATTTTATTTGATTATTTTCATTTATCATAGCTATCTATTTTTAAATATTTCTCCTTTTCCTCAGTACTGATTACTGAGGTATATATAGTAGACACTTCTTTTCAAAATGTTCAAATTTTCGGGTTTTTATTTCCTAAAGTCAGGGAACATATATTAGCTAACAGGTGACGTGTTTTATGACCCTTAATTCTCCATACAAATATCTTCTCTGTTTGAGCTTGTTTAGTAAAATAATTATTTAACTATAGCCACTGCTAAAAAATGTGAATAGTAACCAATCAACGAAAACTCCGGCTCATTTGAAAAGTGAATGTCCAGCTGGTTTCACTAAAAACTAGTTTTGGATTTATTGCTAGATATTATTACAGAGGTGTCCCAGTTCTCTAATACCTATGTTACAATATATCTTACAATGTACATGAGAGGAAGTCTGAAAGTGTTGAATTAATGGATTAATTCAGAGGTCTCGAGGACTGCTAAATCATTAGCAGCACTCCTTCCAAAATGTTTTATATCTGTGATATAGTTATAGCCAAAGTATAGAAAGGATATGTTTTTATAGTTTAAAAATGACCAAGGCTCTTTAGCTGATCAGGAGAAATCAAGTCTGTCATGTAGGAATTCACTAGAAACCTCAGTCTCTGCTCCCTACAGCCCATCTATATTAAACATTCATTAGGATTGCCATGGGAGTTGAGGTTTACTGTAAGCAACCATTCCTTGTTATCTGAGAGGAGAGCGGCTTGGGAGGCAAGGAGAACTCCTGAAAGTTCCAAACATAGCCCATGAGTCTGGAGTAGTTATTTATGTATACATCACGTTAGCCATGTGGCCTAAGCTGGCTTGGATCTCACAAGCCTCCTTTGTCTTTTGAGTCCTTGCTTAGTTTGAGGGAGTTTAATGATTAATAGTAACTTAAAATTGAAAAATAAAAGTTATAATTTAAACTCCCAATATATGCAATGAATAATGTTGTATAACCGTAACATTAGAATTTTCCCCAGTCATCAAAGAAAGAATATGGGGTTGGCGATATTTCTCTTGAATCACCAGGAGAGCAGTCAAATGTCCATTCTTAAGTAGACACGGAATATCTCCTAGGTCTAAAACTCTATGGTAGCTGCAGAGATGAGTAAGACAAGATCTGGCCTATTTTTTTTTAATCATGTCAGACTGGGTTTTACTGAAATTTCACAAGATGAGCAGGATCTCAAGTGCTTTCCATACACTAATTTTATCATGTGAAAAGGAATGAAGACTAATGAAAGTCACATGATAACTGGTCGAAGTGGCACAAAGAGGTAAGCAGCAATAAGAGCGATTGATGATTAAATGAATGCAGTTGTCACAGAGTAGGGAGACCATTTTTCCAGGATAATTCTTTTTATGGTAACTGAACTTAGTTTTTAGTGATGATAGAGAACACACCACTGAGAAAGATAACTATATCCTAAGGACTGAGCAGGTTACTAGAGTTTTGCCCCAAAATTCATAAAGGAATAAAAATTGTAGGAGGATATGTGTTTAAGCTTATTTAGGTTTCCATTAGTTTGGGGGCATGCCATATTCTCTGTATATAACAATAAATGATAATAGCAAATTACATTTAAGAATTCTTTTCTCTTAATAACTAGATATATGGGATACAATTCCATGGGGCGGGGGGGGGGGCGTTCTTCACTTTTGCTGTGATTTAGCACCTAAAGCAAAGCCTTAAACTCCAACAGTTTAAAACCCAAGAGGAACACTGGAGCAGAGTAAAATCTTTGTCCACTGCCTGGTGTTTTCAAAGGATATCAATGTATTGTTACGTGTCAATAATGTCATAGTGTCATGTGGCAAACTGGCTGAAAGGGGCTAGCAAGCTCAAATATATAAGAATCTCCATTAAGAACATTATGAATTATTAGTCATAGTAATTCATAGCAATGCATGCCTGCACACCCAGCTTTGGGAGACCAAAGCAAAAGGACTGACTTTGGACTACAAATAACAAGACCCTATCTAAATCAGCAGACAATATACAAAAATTATATTTCTGCATGTTTTAAAAATCTCATTTGAAAAGCAAAGTCAGTGTAAAGATCATCACACTTCAGTTATTTTAAACTAAATTTCCATTTAACTTAATACATTATTGCATAGAAATTTTTCCTTTCTAAAATGCCACTTAAAATGTTCATAAATTGAAATTTGGAATTCTAGAAGCCCCAGCCTTCCCTGTGTTCAAACTGATTAAAATTACCACATAGGTTGTTTGGATCAAGTTCATCTATATATAGGCTTAGCATATTTTGCATACACATACAACCACATCAGCATATCAAGATTTTATGAATTTCTGCATTGGAAATATAGCTCCGTGGTAGAACTTAACTGGAATTTACAAGGCCATGGGTTCAATTTCTTTACTGTATTGCAAAAGAAAAAAAGAGCATGAATCCCATTTTGTATTCTTTGAACTAATATGTATATTTAGATTCAAGGTTACTCTGAACTGAAAGTAGTTTTTCCTTTAGGTCTAAAGCCTAAGACCATGATATTTGCTACTTGAGGTCTGCTTAGATTACTTCTCCCATATCACTCTCTTCTGTTCTTATTCACCACTTATTGGAAAACTCACATCCCCACACACTCGCATACTTACTTATAGACAGACAACTGTAATATTCCCTTTAAATAGGAAAGTGCTGTGTCTTTTCCATTACCTCAAGGATTACATTTTCTGTTCAATGTTGGATTTATTCCTTACTCTCATAAGAACTTGATCTGG
Organism: Apodemus agrarius; assembly: GCA_964023405.1. Lineage (NCBI taxonomy): Eukaryota > Metazoa > Chordata > Mammalia > Rodentia > Muridae > Apodemus > Apodemus agrarius. The sequence goes on along the minus strand of OZ030010.1, from coordinate 66,582,276 downwards.
TAGTTACATACAATCTTTGTGCCTCAGGGGACTACTGTCTAATGGTTTCACCTTTTCAATTTCAGACCTGCATCATTGTTCTTACTTTCTTTTCTTCACAGTAGTCTGCTTAGCTTTTCTGTGATATTTGCAGATCTGCCTTTGTAAATGAAAAATACATCGAAAATGCATAAACAGTAGGAAGACGGGATAAGGCAGTAAAGAGATTGCTCTTTTATAATCTACCAGTTGGGGCAGCCAAACTGTAGACTATGTCAAAAGCAAAAACAAAAAAGATTATAAATGTATGATCTTTATTAGTTAATATTATCTTCCCTTTTGGGTAAATAAGATGAGTATCTGATCTGTCCAAGGAGGAAGAAAATTATATTTCTTATGTTTGCTGGTATATAGAACTATAAGAATGTATAGAAAAAACTGGGTATGCCAATTTCTGTCATGTCTTGCGCTGTTATCTATTGCCTTTTCTAGATATTTGTGTGAGGTGGTTTTTCTTTTTTTTTTTTAGCACATATACATATTGTCTATAATGAGTGCCTTAGTTTAGATGCTTAGGAGAAAAGTATGTCCTTAAGGTTGATTGTTAGCTGCTGACCCATAGTATAAGTAAAGAAGTTAATTAGAATAAGATTTCAGGACGTGTAGTAAGCATGAAGATTGTATGTTGCTTTTTGAGTGCTGGGATGATGAAAATGCCAGTTAGCCCTGCTCTCAGGTAGTTAGTTGCCTCTTGTACATGTTGCCTCACATGTTTCTACACATTGTCTCATACTTGCTTGCTACACCTGAAGACTGCTAAACCCAGAACAAATCATAAGTTAGTTTATTTGTGAAGGAAAGAGACACCTAGTGTGACAAAATACTCCTGATCTGTTCTACTACAGTAGTTTTTGAGTATCATTTTTCCTGTCCTCATTGGAGATTATTGTCTGTCATCTTTCTTCTTCCTCTTCTCTTATCCATATGGTCTTTCACCCTCACCTTCTCACCCTAATTTAAGTGTGGGTGTTTGGATGGGAATGACCCACATAATCTCATATGTTTGAACATTTCGTCCCCAGTTGGCCGACAGCTTGTGAGGGAGTAGGAGGTGGAATCCTCTTGGAGGAGATATGTCATTGGGATCACACTTTTAGGTTTCAACAAGTTTGTGCCATTCCCAGTGTGTTCAGTGTCTTCTGTTTGTGGTTGCGGTTGGAAATGTGAGCTCTCAGATGTTCCTGCTACCGTGGTTTTTGTTTTGTTTTGTTTTTGTTTTTGTTTTTGTTTTTGTTTTTGTTTTGAGACAGGGTTTCTCTGTGTAGTTCTGGCTGTCCTGGAATTCACTCTGTAGACCAGGCTGGCCTCGAACTCAGAAATCCACCTGCCTCTGCCTCCCAAGTGCTGGGATTACAGGCGTGCACCACCACGCCCGGCACCGTGTTTTTGCTCTGCCATCATGAACCCTAACTCTATGGAACTATAAGCTCAATTAAATGCTTTTTAAAAAATAAATTTCCATTGTCATAGTGTTATGTCACAGCAATAGAAAAGTAACTAATACCATAGAGTGAGATGTTTCTATGATAGACATTGCCATATTTGTGGGGTGTTTCTTTGTTAAGAATGTGGAAACCTTTGGGACTTTGAACTAGAAAATAATTAAATATTGCAAGCAGAGATTAATGGGCTATCTTAGTATGGGCTTAGAAGACTGAGAGTTACACAAACTGTGGAGGCCCAGGTCAAGACGTTCCAGAGAGGAACATGTTAGTGACTAGGGTAGAGATCATTCTTGTGATATTTTGGCAAAGAATGTGGCTGCTTTAGATCTTTGTCTTAATCACTTACCTGAAACTAAATTTAAAGTAATGGACTAAATTTTTTAGTGGGGCAGATTTCAAAGTAGTCTAATATTGACTAGATAACATTTAATTATTAACAATTACGCATATGTAGGTCTACAGTGAAAAAGAACAAATAATAAAGAAGGAAATGCAAAAATGAACAGTTTGAAGAGAAAAAGAGCAAGGCTTGTGCTGAAAGAAATAGGATTAAGGAGAGGCTAAATCTTCATTGAGTAGAGGTACCCTTGGGGCAAGACCCCACCCAGCTAAGCTTCCAACTTATAAAAGGAAAATGCCTAAATAATTAATAAAAGTTTCTTTAACTCTGATCCAATAGGGCAAGGATTCATTGCAAGCAGGCAACAACTTCACAGTGTTCTTCACACATTGTTTTTTCTTTTCAGCCATATAGGATACATGAGTAAAGGGTTTGCGGACTCTTTTGCAGTTTATTGATCGCTGACTAGGGCAAGTCCGTGACTGAGGAATCCGTGCGTAGAATCACTGAGAGAACATTGTGTAAACTGTGAAAGTGAATCCTGGATTGTAATAGAGACCCCAAAGTGTTAGAGGTGCCACAGCCATGAGACATCTGCCAAGGCAAATAAAAATACAGAGAGTACAAACAGCCAAAGAGAGACAGGGGTGTGTGTGTGTGTGTGTGTGTGTGTGTGTGTGTGTGTGGTTGTTGTTGTTGTTGTTGTTGGCAACAAAGCTGGAAAGGCAGAGCCATCTATGCCTTCTAACACAAACATGAAACTACAAGATTAAGAATTTGCCTTGCTGGGTTTGGGGCTTGTTTAAGTCCAGTATTTTTGCACAATGTCCTGATTCCTCCCTTTTGGAATGGTAATGTGTATATATATCCTAACCCTTTGTGTGTTGGAAGTATGTTGCAGATAATAGGTTGGTTTGGGTCTCAGGTGAGTTTTTGATCTTTGGATTTTTAAAAATTCAGTGTTGAGACGGAAAGACTATGGAGACTTTTGAAGTCAAACTAAATGCCTTTTACATTATGATATAGCCATGAGAACATGGGGGCCAGAACGTGCATTGTAGAGTCTTGGGCATTTGGATAGTTAAATCCTAGTGTAGGTGGCTGTTATGAAGGATTAGGAAATGTGCTATTGCTGGAGGCGATATGTCACTAGGGGAGGACTTAAAGGTTTCCAAAGACTTGCACAATTCTGAGTTAGCTTCTGCCTCCTGCCTGCTGTTTGAGCTGCAAGCTCTCAGCTCTTCGTCCCTGCCACCATGCTTCTGCTTCACCGTTATAGACTCTAGCCCAGTGGAAGCAGAAGTCTCATTAGATGCTTTCTTTTATAAGCTGCCTTGGTCATGGTATTTTTTTTTCAATAATAGCAAAGTAAATAATACAGTAAGTTTAAAAACTTTCCAGTTAAATATTTTTATATCTACTTTGCCTACTCCAAAATCATCTATTCTCTACCTTCAAAGATATAAGTAACTCAGACCATTTCCCAGCTCTCTTCATCCTTGTTTTTGTACTTAGGCATCCTTAACTTTATATTGAAAATTGTGATATGGAACCTACTGTTTCCTTTAAATTTAGAATTTATAATCTCAATGCACCAGCTGCAGGAAGCATCTCTGCTTTCATCTTCTGTGTCTTTTGCTCATCTAGGCAACGAGACAAAACTACTTCTACTTTTCAAGAAAAAATGTGACATACTTCTAGTCTATAGCCATCAGCTCTTGACAACACATTCTGTAAGTTTTTTTTTCTAACGCCAAGTTCACCATCAGTGACTGGTAGACAGAAACTAGCAGTAGTAGAAATTTGGCCTGTATGTGTTTGTTGCCCTGTAAGTATTTATTTGTGTCATTTGTCATTTTTCAAGGGATATAGTCAAGTTTTAGCATCAGTTGTGAATATTCTCAACATATGCCTCTTGTCACATATGTAATATGAAAATCTTTCTCATAGTCTATGGGATATTTCTCTCTTTGAGGTAAGATTCTTTGTAGTACAAATGTTTTCAATTATGAAATTCAATGCAGTTTATTCTATTATTTATTTTCATTTTTTAAAAAAAATGTTGTTTAATAGGGCTTAATGTAGCCTAGACTGGTCTCATACTTGCTGTACCTGAGAATGACCTTGAAATCCAGATTGCCTTGCCTCCATCTCACAAGTGCCAGGGTTGCAGGAATGTGCCACTAAACCTAGGTGATCCTATTGTTTGGTGGTTTGTTTTTATTTTTGTTTTTTTGCATTTTTAGTGTCATATCTAAAAAAATTGTCAAAACAAGACCGTGAATATTTATTTTCTTTTTCCCCAAAGAATGTGTGTGTGTGTGTGTGTGTGTGTGTGTGTGTATAGTAGTATTGGGGATCACACCCAAAGCTTCAATCATGTTAGCAACTACTGTATCACTAAGCTGCCTTCCTCCACTCCATAGGATTATTTTTCCGCTTAGATCTTTAATTCACTTGTATGAGAAACGGGGTCAAAGTTCATTCTTTTGAATATTAAAAATGGGTATCTAGTTTTCCAAACATTGTTTATTTTTCTCTTTTTTCTTTTTTCTTTTGATTAATCATTTTATTTGTTTACATTTCAAATGATATCCCCCCTTCCCAGTTATCCCTCTACAAACTCCCCATCCCATCCCCCCCCATTCACGTTTGCACCCACCCACTCCTGCCTCACCTCTTCGCTGCATCCCTCTTCGCTGGGGCATCGAGCCTCCACAGGACCATGGACCTCCCCTCCCATTGATGCCAGACAAGGCCATCCTCTGCTATATATGCAGCTGGAGCCATGGGTCCCTCCATGTGTATTCTTTGGTTGGTGGTTTAGTCCCTGGGAGCTCTGGGTGGTCCTGTTAGTTGCTATTGTTCTTCCTATGGGGTTGCAATCCCATTCAGCTCCTTCAGTCCTTCCCCTAGCTCTTCCATTGGAGGTCTCCAGTTTGATGGTTGGCCGCGAGCATCTGCATCTGTATTAGTCAGTTGCTGGCAGAGCCTCTCAGAGGACAGGCATACCAGGCTCCTGTCAGCAAGCACTTCTTGGCATCAGCAATAGTGTTGGGTTTGGTGTCGGTATATGGGATGGATCCCTGGGTGGGGCAGTCTCTGAGTGGCCTTTCCTTCAGTCTTTTTTCATTGTTTTGACAATCCTATTGAATCAATTGATCATATATGTAAGAATTCATCAGTTTCTTAACTTTACAAGGTCCCATTCGTCAATTATTGATATAATTTTCCGAGTAACTGGAATATTATTAAGAAACTTCTTGCTGGGAGGTGGTGGCCTTTAATCCCAGCACTTGGGAGGCAGAGGCAGGCGGATTTCTGAGTTCGAGGCCAGTCTGGTCTACAGAGTGAGTTCCAAGACAGCCAGGACTACACAGAGAAACCCTGTCTCAAAAAAAAAAAACCAAACAAACAAACAAACAAAGAAACTCCTTGCCACTTGAAGGAATAGAGTTGGAAGTGACTTGGAAGCCCCCTCCCTGAGGACTAGCTCTAATAGTGCCAGAGGTTATACAAACTGCCAAGGAAGAAAGGCAATTAAAAGGCCCACCCAACTGTAAAGCCTATGAACCACAACAAAGCTATCAAAGCAGGGGACTAGTATAAAAACCTAGAACTGGTCATGAAACAGAGACCAACTGACTGTGGTATCCAACGTCAACTGATGTATTTGCAACACAACCCTTATACCTGGGGCTCAGGAAACATCCCAGAACAGGGTGCAGAAAGATTATAAGAGTCAGGGGACCAGGCTGTTTGTTGTGAGATAGTGTCTTCTATATATTACAGGGAGTTGTACCCATAAAATCTTAGCAATATGATCACCTAAACAAAACCTGCACAATGAAAACACTAGTTGTTATGCCAACATGGATGAAGGAACTCTCACAAGGTCCCACCCAACCCTAAATGAAGAGGAAACTAATGAATGCTGAGAGAGAGAGAGAGAGAGAGAGAGAGAGAGAGAGAGAGAGAGAGAGAGAGTGAGAATCAGTCTTCTCCGGGGACAATGGATATGAAAGGGAGGAGTGGGAACATGGGAACAGTTAGAGTCAGGTGAACAAGGGGTGGAAATGATGTATACACACAAACATACATACATACATACATACATACATACATACATTCAAAGTCCTTGCCTATACTTGTATCTTGAAGTATTTTCTATACTTTTTCCTCTAACAGTTTCATATTCATTTGGAATTTGTTATTGCAAAGGGTAAGAGACAGAGAGCTAGTTTTGTTTTTCTAGATGTAGGCATTTCGTTTTCTCAGCAAAATTCCTGGAAAAGGCTGTCCTTTCTCTGTATATTTTTGACATCTTTGTCAAAAATCATATAGCCCAGTGTCCTGAGCATGATCCCCAGAAGGAGAAAACTGACTCCTGAAAGTTGTCCTCTGACTTCCACACACAGTCACTCACACACACACACACACACACACACACACACACACACACAGAGAGAGAGAGAGAGAGAGAGAGAGAGAGAGAGAATAATAATAATAATAATAATAATAACAGTATACTAAAAAGAAAAATGTGAGATTGAATATGTAATTAATTTCTTGTATGTTTGCTCCCTGTTGGTTCAATTTTGTATTTGTATTGTCATGGAACTCCAATAAACTTTCCATTGTCATTGTTTTCTAAACAACGTGCCCTGAGCTCTGGCATTGACTTACCAATATTCCAGTCCTTACTGTAGTCAATGAGTTGTTTCAAGATTCCCAAAAACATTTAAATCTCATTGAATTAAATCACTAATCAGAAAGAGTCTATTTAATCAATATTCTATAAAGATTATATACTTGTTTGGGTTGCTGCTAATAAATATGCTTAACAATTCAGACAGGTGGTTTTATGTTTAGAAAATATGGAAGTGCACAAATAAAGTAGTGATTTATACTTTACAGTTTTAAATCTTCAGCTTCATCATGAAAAAGATAATAATTTTTTGTGTATCAAAATAAGTAATTATATAAACACCAAGTCCAAAGCTAACAAATCTCTTCAGGATCACCAGAAAATATCCAGAATTAAAGCCTCACTTGAAATGTATAAAGGCATGATGATTTCAGAATATCAAGTATAATTGACTCGGAGGAATTCTTTAGGTGTTTATTATGCTATAACTTTTGTTGCACTACCCACTGTAATCTATTTAAATACTAGCAATACTATCTGTAAATCTCTCATCTCCTGGTTAGTGTAAAGCAGTTGTTTGCTATCTTCTTTCCTTGCCTCTAAGTCGTTTCTTCTTCCACTGCTAACAGAACACTCTTAAAATATATCCTCTTTGCACATGCCCTTATTTCTCACTAAAATACTACCAATGATTCCCACTAGCATTAATGACCACTGGCATTAAGGAACTTCATGATCCAACTCAGTACATTTTGACATCCTCTATCATTATTTCTTCAGAGAAATTTCTTCTAACAAACTGTTCCATTAACTGTTGCCCCGTATGTCTGTATTTCTATTTCTGCCTTAACTCCATTCATTAACCACAGATGGAATTCAATTTTACTAGTTTTCTTTGGTTAGCCTATTCAAGTCCTATCATTTTCAAGGAGCTTTTTCAACTACTACAGCTCAAATGACCTCTTAGGTTAAACCAAAATCCACCTCTATTTTCTGTTCTTTAAAAAATATTTTGCTTAATTAACCATATGTACGTGGACCATGTGCATGCTCGGTGCCAGAGGAAGTTGGAACAGGGCATCAGGTCTCCTGAAGCTGGAGTTACAGGTGGCTTCAAGCCAACATGTAAAGTGCTGGGTATTGAACCCACCTGGGTCCTATGCAAGAGCAACCAGTGCTCTTCACCACTGAACCATCTCTCCAGCACTAGTTTTGATTCTTATATACATTAGCTACTGTACACTGTTTTACATTTTATTTAATTAGAATATCTATACCTAGACAGATACTCTACACTACAGGATAAGTATCATCACACATAATTTCAGATTATACTACAGAACCATAATGACAAAACCACCATGGTTATGGCAGAAAACAAGCACATGGATCAATGGGACAGATTAGAAATCATACATATATGATTTCTGAATCAGCAAGTGCTGTTACCTTAGCCATCTTACTGATTCTAGACTCACATAGTTTGTAACTGTTTGTGTCAGTTATGTATTTCCTTATTTTCTTGTCTAGTTGTTTCATGTGCACCAGACATAGCATCTTTAAGATAACCAGAAGCCTTCCCAGAACTGAGAATATATTTCTCTTTTTAGTCCCACCAGTAAATATCATGAAACACTTATAACAAAATAAGATATTTCTGGATATTTGAGTCTGGATCCATTGTACTGTTGTCGGCCTTTATAACACTTTAGATTCCACAATAGTAGTATGAATGTTGACTTAAATCCAGAACATGATATTATTCCTAATAGATTTTCCAGAAATATTGTTAGAATGTTATAATTCAAACTATAAAGTAGAAACAAATAATTACCATATTTGCAAATTGAGATCAGACTGACTAATGGATTATTCTTGGCTTTTCCATTTGAGTCTTCCAATTAAATTTTCTGACTTCAGATTTTCCTATATGAAAAATGAGACAGTGAGCCGGGCGTGGTGGCGCATGCCTGTAATTCCAGCACTTGGGAGGCAGAGGCAAGTGGATTTCTGAGTTCGAGGCCAGCCTGGTCTACAGAGTGAGTTCCAGGACAGCCAAGGCTACACAGAGAAACCCTGTCTCGAAAAACAAAACAAAACAAAAAAAAGAAAAATGAGACAGTGATTCATACATTGGTAACTGTTATGATGATTAAATAAAATTATATGTAAATATTCTTACAGTACCAATTCCTTGAAAGAATAGATAACCTATTGTCTTTGAGAGGGGATATGCTGGAGCAATGACACTTTTTCTGTCAAATCCATTGAAAAGTTATAGATCTAACTGATGTAGCAGCAGCCCTAACTGATGATACTCAAGTTACTGTCAAGCTCTGTAATGCTTTAATTATAACATCCATAATCCTTTTCATGTGTATTGCTATTTATGATAGAAACACTTTTATACTTACCTCATTGAACCTCAAACTAGAAATAAGAGTATGAAAATATTTATTTATTGAGCCTCTAATATATGGGAAAATTCAGCATATATTCTAGCAGCTAGATAAACAATGTGTGCTCAATAGGACCACCAAGTGCGAGCTAACAATGATATATCAGAGATACATATACATGAAGGTTCTTGTCTTCACGGAGCTTACATTCTGGTGGATTGAATTCTGAATTCTAAGTGAAGCAACCTGAATTCTAGTCCTGATGTAGCTACTAACTTAAGAAAAAATGTGTGCTGGTGGGGCTGTTGGAGTGTTGGGTGGTGTGGGGGGGCAGTGATACCCAGAGGGAGCTCCCCTTCTCAGAGGAGAAGGGAAGGGGAGAATCTATCTGTACGAGGGGGGTACTGGGAGCTAATATTGGGATGTAAAGGGAATAAGTAAATGAATTTTTTAAAAAGAAATAAACTAATTTTGAAAGCAAAACCCCCAAAAAAGAGAGAAAAGTGTGTGTGTGTGTGTGTGTGTGTGTGTGTGTGTGTGTGTGTGTTTCTATTTGCATGTTCTTACCTAGATGCTTTCATGGGGCATATATTGTTGCAATTAAATTATAGTTCAACTCTACTCATTCTCAAAGCTCACTTAGAATACATGGATTTTCTGTGGTCTCTGTTTGGCAGCACCTGCTGGTGTCTTAGAAAATCACTTTATATCAAGGAGAGACCCTAGAAAATTCTGAACCCCCTTTCAGCATGTTAGTTCATTCTTCTGCTTCTTGGTTTGATTTTTGTATTGTTTAAGTCTTGAATTTAATACAGAGTAATTTGGAGTCTCTGAGTCGTTTGCTTTCTGTCTGTTTAATCAAGGCTATGCCATCTAATTCCTGTAATTCTTTACTGGCTCCCTCGCTGAAAGGACGCTTTCTTTCTGATGTTTCCCCACCTCTTTTCTTATGCTCACATCCTCCCTGGGAATATTGGGCCGATTAGTATTATTGCTGTTTGACTGCAGGAGAAACTAAGATATAAAGGGAGTAAATAGTTAAGCCTATGTTCTCCAGCATTTCAAATAGTGAGCATTCCTCTTGGACTTGGACGTTATTCACTATCCCAGAATTCAGTTCAGCAGCCATCACATTAGAAGAAGCTACATTTGTTCTGAACTTGAAGTCAGAAGACTTGTTCTTTGATCTTCTTTCATGACCTTGAACAAGCATCTAAGCCTTCTAGGTTTCTATAAAACTAGATAAAATCGCTTTTCTTAAGATTCTCATATTTTCCTATTCTTTGGAAATCTTTGCCCATCTTATCTTCTTTTCTCCACTACTTTTAATCTCAGCTTTTATTCCTTTTCCTTCAGAGATGTCCACTCTCTTGCAGGACTGACTCCTATTATCTTGGACCAATCTCATATTTATTTCAGTCTTACATTGTCCTATGTAATTTCCTGCACTCTCCTTGAAGTAAGAGAAAGTGATCTTCATATACACCGGAAGAGGGCATTGGCTCCTATTATAGATGGTTGTGAGCCATGCTTCCTGGGCATTGAACTCAGGACTTCTGCAAGAGCAATCAGTGTTCTTAATTACTGAGCCATCTCTCCAGCCTGTAGGGTATTATAACTTAATTTATTACTTGTTAGAAGAATATCAACTACTAAATACAAAGACAATTAAAAATTCTAGATAGCTAACAAAGAACTTCATTTAAATTATTTTTAATGAAGAGGCTATCAAGCCATGGAAACTACATGTTAATTTGGTATGAAGGTGTGTGTGTGTGTGTGTGTGTGTGTGTGTGTGTGTGTAGCTAAGTTTGGGTACTGTTTGGATTGGATGTCTTAATTGTGTACAACAAATGAGTTGTTGCTTGTGATTAATAGTGAGTAAAATTGCTTCTGAGATGTGCTAGTTACTATTTGCTGAGGCTGAATAGTAGAAATACTGATAAAATGAAACTCTCCTTTCTAATTACTCCCAGGGTCCAATTCTGCCTTCTATCTAATCTTCACTAAATCATAACAGCATGCTTTTCAGCAAATTATGATTTAGACAATCTGTTTGGGAGAGGAAGGAATACTTGAATCATGTAAATGCTCTCCTTGAAGCTAGATTTTTTTTTCTTTTTTTATGTTCAGATGGGAATATATTATATGCACCCCACACTGTTTTTTCTCCATGCTTAGAAATCAAGGACAAAGAGTACAAAAGTTAGCTTACCACATCACCCAAGAATGTAGCATACTAGAGTTCTCTGAGGAACAAGAGAATCCAGTTACTACCCCAAAGAAAGCAACTAAAGCAGGAAGCTGGCTGTATAATGCCAAAGGTCCTGAGTTCAAATCCCAGCAACCACATGGTGGCTCACAACCATCTGTAATGGGATCTAACGCCCTCTTCTGGTGTGTCTGAAGACAGCTACAGTCACTTATATATATATAAAATAAGTCTTAAAAAATTAGTGAACAAAATGCCCCTTTTTAAAAATGATTTATTTATTCATCTTTGTGAGTACACTATCACTGTCTTCTGACACACCAGAAGAAGGCATCAAATCCCATTACAGATGGTTGTGAACCACCGTGTGGTTGCTGGGATTTGAACTCAGGACCTTTGGAAGACCAATCTGTGCTCTTAACATCTGAGCCATCTCTCCAGCCCTACCCCCTTGTTCTTGAGACAAGCTTTTGTAATATTCTTTTTTAAAAATACTGATTAGACCAGCATATGCTTTCTCCATAGTGACAAAGCAGGGAGAAGTACAGAGGGGACATTTGCAGACAGGATCTTTGAGGGAAACTGAGTAAAGACTGTAATCAAAGTTGAGTCTCTCCTTTTCACATCTTTGTGAATGGAAGAGTAGATCTGTCGTACAGGGCAAACTTAACACAGGCTATAAAGACACTGGTGCCAGTTAAGTACACAGATCAGATCCACTGAGCTTTGACTTAAGCTTTCTTTTGTTTTACTAGGTTAATAATGACTTGGGCACCTCCCGGTAACTCAGTTTCAATAAAAGAAATTCCCCTTGTCCTTTAAAAAAAAATACTGATTAGAAGGGACCTCCAGTAGATAGGCACAGCCCCCAAGTTGAGAGAAGGGGCCACCCACCCATCTTAAAATTGTTTACCCAGAAATGTTCCTGTCCAAAGGAAAGACAGGGACAAAAAATATATAATAGAGACTGAAGGAATGACCATCCAGAGACTGCTCCTATGGATTCATCCCATCTGCAGACACCAAACCCAGACAGTATTGCTGACACCAAGAAGCACTTGCTGACAGGAGCCTGATATAGCTGTCTCCTGAGAGACTCTGCCAATGCCTGACTAAAACAGATGAGGATACTCACAGCCTTGGGACTCCAATGGAATGAGATGGGGAATAGCTAAAGGAGCTGAAAGGAATCGTAACCCCATAGGAAGAACAACATTATCAACTAACCAGACCCCCCATTACTCCCAGAGACTAAACCACAAACCAAAGAATATGCATGGGTGAGTCTATGGCTCCAGATACATATGTAGCAGAAAATGGCCTTATGTGACATTAATGAGAGGAGAGGTCCTTGGTTCTGTGGAGGCTTGATGCCCCAGTGTAGAGGGATGCTAGGGCGGTGAGGAGGGAATGGGTGGGTGGGTAATAATAACTACTCTGTGTTAAATATCACATGAGATACAAGCATAAATGACACCAGAATCCCAAGGGTTTGGGGACTGGTGTGGGTAGTAGTTACTCTTGTCGCTGTGACAGAAGGAAGCTTAAGGGAAAGGTTTACCTTAGCTCCAAGTTTTAAGGGTAGAGTGCATCATGGATGTGTGGGATGTGCGGCATCGGGAAACAACTGGTCACATTGTGTCCACACTCAAAGTACAGAAGGATGAACAGTAGCGCTCCCTACTTGCTTTCTTTTTACTCAGTCGAAGGTACCAACCCATGGCATGCTGTGTAACCTACATTCAGAGCGGGTCTTCAATCTCAGTTAAACTTCTCTGGAAACTCTCACAGATGTGCCTCATTCGTAGGTGACTTTTAAATACCATTAAGATGACAATCAAAATTAATCTTCACTGTGTGTGTTTGGAGGGGGTGCTGCAAAAGCAGTGTTTTATAGTTCATTAGGAAAAACCCTGATGAAAATCAGAAACCTTAGAAAATCTGAGTTCATGCTTAAGCACGCCATGTAACTCAGTTTCCTCCCTTTGTTAAGAGGCCACTAAACTCAGCTAGTTTCATCTCTGTATTTGTGGAACAAAGTTTCTCTACAATTCTTTATTGGGTGCATTGACCTTTGAAGGTGAAATTTGCAAGGTGACCGATTCTACAATTTTTCCATTATCTTAAGTTTCTCATTGTAAAAGTTTTTTTTCATCTTCTTGGTTAAATAACCCTAGGGGTTTTATTTGAAACTGTTGTGAAAGTGATTTTCTTTTCTTGATTTCTTTCTAGGCAAGCTCTCTTAGTATATAGAAAGGCACCTGACTTTTTCTTTTCTTTTCTTTTCTGCTAAAGAGAGATGTCAGATTAGTATACAAAATAATGGTTTTCACCATGGGCTACTGGCTTTCATATCCTGATTTTGGACCCTGCTGCTAAGCCTTCAAGTTTTATTTAAATATAGGATTGTGTCATCTACAAATAGGAGTACTTTGATTTCTTCCTTTCCTATTTGGATCCATTTTATTTCTTATTGCTAAAGCTAAGACTTTTGGACATTATATCAGATAAGAACAATGGCAATTCACACTTTAGCCTTGATTCTGATTTGAGAGCAAATGCTTTCATCCTTTCTCCACTTCGTAAAATGTTGGCTGCAGGTAGCATTTTATGCCAAGACATGTTTTGTCTACTCCTAGTTTCTTCATGACTTTTATTAGTAAGGGATTTTGAACTTTGCCAAGGGCTTTTTCTGCATCTATTAAGATGATTTTTTAATTCTGTCCATAATATTTATGTGTTATATTACATTTTATTGATTTGCATATTTCAAATCAATCTTGCATCCCTGTGAGGAAACCAACTTCTTCATGGTGTATGGCCTTAATATATTCTTGAATTCAATTTGCAACATTTTTATCACGAATTTTTGCATTTATGTTTACCAAGTAAGTTGGTACATAGTTTTTCTTAAGTAATAAAGTTCTCTAGAATTGAAAGATCAGAGAGGGGCCACATCTGGCACTCTTGCTGGCAGTAATGCTGTCAAGTAGAATAAGTTTGATGGTGTTCCTTACCCTTTTGTTTTGTGGAGATCTTTGAGGAATATTACTGGTCACTCTCTACTAATGATTTGGTAGAATTCAGCAATAAAGCTGTCCATCCCTGGGCTTTTCATTTTGGGGGCGGGAAGACTTTAATAACTACTTGAATTTGCTTTGTTAGGATCTGTTTGGGCTATTTGTATATTCTTTACTTAATTCTACCAGGTGGTATATATCTAGGACTTTCCCCATCTCTTCTATATTTTCCAGGTGTTTTGAAACATAAATTTTCAAAGTATTTCCCTAGAAGTCCTCTGAATGCGGTCAAAGACATCCCGCCTTTAACCTCTAATTTTATTAACTTGAGTTTTTCTGTTTTCCTTTCAGTTAGTTTGACTCTATGGTCTTGCTAATTTCCTTACCTTTCCAAACAATTATATTTTAATTTGATTGCTTCTGTGAATGGTTCTTTTGATATTTTTATTAATTTATTCTCTCATCTCTTACTTCCTGACTACAGTTCCCCCCCTTCTTAGTCCCTCCCACCCTCCCTCCCCATCTGTTCCTCCTTCCTTGATTTCCCTTCTAACAAGAAGATCCTCCAGGGATACCAACAAACATGGCATATCAGGTTGCAATAAGATTATGTACCTCCCCTCATATTTAAAGCTGGGTGAGGAGACCTAGCAGGAGGACAAGGGTCTCAAAAGTATACCTTTTTTAAAGCCTATTTCAGTAATTTCTGTGATGACTTTTGAAATTACTTGCCTTTGTTTTTGATTTCTTCTTTTTTTTCTAAGACCTTGGGGAACATCACTAGGTAAATTATATGTAGTCTTTCTGATGTTCTATGTGTCCATAGCTGTCAACTTTTCCTGAGAGCTGCCTTATCATCTGGGTATATATCTCAGTTTATAAAGTTCTTGCCTAATGTGGTAGTTTGAATAAGAATGGTCCACAAAGGCTCATATATTTAATGTTTGGTTCCCTATTGGTATGGTGGAAAGTTTGGGAAGGATTAGAAAGTATGACCTTGTCGGAGGAGGGAAACATCAAAACCCCACCCCAGGCCCAATCTTGCTTTTTTTCCGCCTATTGCCTTTGGATGAAGATGTAAGCTCCTAGCTAATGCTGTACCACCATGGCTGCCTGCCTGTTGCCACGCTTCATGCCATGATGAGCTAACCATCTGAAACTTTAAACAATTCCCTAATTAAATGCATTTTTTAAAAAAATAAGTTGTCTTGGTTGTGGTGCTTTGTCACAGCAATAAAACCCTAAGAAAAAAGTTGGTACTAGGGACTCCGGTATTGCTGTGACAGGGTTGGCCATGCTATACTTTAGAGAAATATTGAAGACTTTGCAACTTTGGACTAAAAATCAGTTTAATGCTTTAAGTAGGGCTTAATGGGCCATCCTAGTGGGAGCAAGAATACAGTAGTAGTGCTGAAAGCAATGTAGCCTATTGAGACCCAGCTTAAGAGGTTTCAGAGAAGAATATTAGAGGTGATTCTTGTGATATTTTGGCAATGAATATTTTGGCTCTTTTTCTGCCCTTAGCCAAAACTCTGCCAGAGACTGAATTAAAGAGTTTCAGACCAGCATTGTTAGCAGAGGAAATTTCAAGACAACATAGCACTGACTGTCACATGGTTATTAGTGATCACTCTTATGCGGATCTACAAGGAAAAAAAGAGCAAAGAAGGCAAAAAAAGAAATACAAAATGTGTCCTTTGAGGAGAAAAAGGGCCCCAGGGAATATGATGAGCTCAAAGAGATATGAAGTTTAAAAAAAAAAGGCCTGGGTTTAGAGTCAAGAAGGATACAGGAAATGGCTTGGGGAGTCTTCCTCCGTGGTAAAGGAAAGCCACACAGACCAGACATGTAACGGGGTAGCTCTTGCCTAGGGGCCATTGCATGAAGCTGTGAAAGTGAAACCTGGATTGTGTTGGAGACCTCAAGATGTGGGAAAGAGCAGAACCATGCCAATGAGAGCTGTAGAGAGGATGTGGAAGCAGCGCAGGAGGAAGGAGTATGTTACAGTCAACAAACCTGGAAGGAGCAGAAGCTAGGAAGAGCCATCTAAGTCAGGATGGAGGGAGCCCTGCTGGGTTTCTGAGTTGCTTTCATCCAGTATTTCCTTTCTTTCCATTTAAAATGTATATTCTGTGCCATTGTATGATGGAAGTATGAAACTAGCTTTTTGATGTTGTTACTGTTAAGAGATTTCCTTGAGTCTCAGAAGAGACTTTGAACTTTGCATTTTGAAACAGCCCTGAGACTGAAAGACTATGGGAACTTTTGAAGTCTGATTGAATGCATTTTGAATTATGATATGGCCATAAGCCTATGGGAGCTAGGGAATGGAATGTGGTGGTTTGAATAAGAATGGCCCCCATGGTCCTCCCTCTTCTCAGAGGAGGAAGGGGAGGGAGGGGCTATGTGGGGAGGACTGGGAGGAGGGTGCTACAATTAGCATATAAATGAATAAATTAATTAATGAAAAAAGGTTTATATATTTGGAAGTTTGTGTCCCAGTTGGTAGATGGTTTAGGAAGAATTAGGAAGGGTGGCTTTGTTGGAGGAGGTATGTATTAGTCAGGGTTCTCTAGAGGAACAGAACTTACATATAGGCTTGTAGCTACTGCTCCAGAGACATGCCTTCTTGCCACCAAATTCCCCACCATAAGATCATAGACTAACCCTCTAAATATGTAAGCAAGCCCCCAATTAAATGCTTTCTTTTATAAGTTGTCTTGGTCATGGTGTTTTGTCACAGCAATAGAACAGTAACTAAGATGCCTAGTGTGTACAGAGTCCTGAGTTCAACCCCTAGTACCACATAAACTAAGCATAGTGGTTGGTATGCCTGTGATCTTGGGAGGTGGAAACTATACAGCTAGTTAAAGACTGGTCTGGATACCTGAGACCCTGTCTTAAAAAAAAACTGCCTGCCTAGGCTATATCCAAAGGTTCTAGAAGGTTTTGCTTTCATTTTTCACTTGATTCTGGAAATTCTCAGTTTCATCCCTAATTTTTTTCAGTGACTAAGTGGTCATTTGAAAATAAATTATTCAGTCTCCAAATATATATTACATTTTGTAGTTTCTCTTACTATTAGTTTCCAGTTATATTCCATTATAATAGGTTATGATAACAAGAAAATAATTTTTATACTTCTTTATTTGTTAAGACTTGCTTTTGTGATCTAGAAAACAGTTTATTTTAGAGAATGTTCTGTGGGCTGCTGAGAAGAATGTATGTTCTATTTCTGTTGAGTGGAATATTTTATATAGATATCCCTTAGGTCCATTTGATCTATGTATAATTTAATTCTGACATATCTTTATTGGTCTGACATATCTATATAGTTTGAATGACCCATCTAAGGATGGAGGTGAGGAATTGATATCATTCACCCACTATAATTATATCTGGAACTTAAAGATCTATTATGCTTTTTAGTGTTTGTTTTATGAATATGGGGGTCTCCCACATTCACCGTATATAAATTCACAGTTAATATATCATTTTGATAAATTGTTTCCTTTGTTAATATGTAGTTTATTGTCTACTTTATTAGATAACCAGGATATGCCAGCTGACTTTTGCTTTCACTCACTTGATAGGTTGATTTTGATCCTTTGACTGTCATTTCTGTGCTTTTCTACACAATGAGTTGTTTCTTTGGATATGGATAACATATTGTTGGATTTCGTATTTTAATCCAGTCTCTTTATTGATGAGTCCAGCCATTTCAGTTAACATTTTAAAGATATGTTTATTAATTCTTGTAATCTTATTTGTTGTTTCTCTGGGTGGTTGAATTGATGATTCTTTTCTTTCTTTGTTAGTATTTGGGATTAGCTCGTTCAGTGTGTCAAACAAAATGATTCTTTTATAGCTCTTCTTTGTGCAGATATTCATCTCATGAAATGCATTTCTTTCCTATGCTCTTGCATTTGAGACTCTAGCTCAATCTGTGTTTTCCTTTAACTATCTCCTACTGTTTTGGCTTCGTGGTCATGAACTGTCTTAGACTGTGCTTACAATGAAATATTCCTATTTCTCTGCCAATTTTAAAAGACACTTTTGGTGGATAAAAAAGATACTTTTGGTGGTCTCCTTTGTTAGAAGTTATTTCTTTCAGGGCTTTAAAACAATACTGTTCTGTGGTTTACCGTACTTTAAGAATGCTGATTAGATATATGATGCTATTTTGATGTGTTTGCCTTTGTAGGTTAGTTGGCATGTTTCTTTTACAGCTTTTGATATTGTTTCTTTGTTCTGTGTTTTCTTTTGTTTGTGCCAGTTTGTGTCTTTTCACTCCCCTTACCTTCTCTCATCCACCCTTCCTCTTCCACTGAAACCGTTCTTCTAAAGAAGTCATTTTCTGCTTCCATGTTATTTTGTGTATGGCTTACTGAGTTTAATTAAGGGGATACTGGATCATGGCTGCTTTTCAGTTGGCTTGCCACTGAAGAAAATGACGCCTTCTTCTCCAGCAACCATTAATTTCCAGTAGTCTCTCAGGAAGGTTCAGGAAGCCTTAAAAAGATGTGGGGGAAGCGATAAATGGAAATGATTCTGAAGAAGGCATCCAAAACCAACAAGCAGAGTGTAAAGAGTAAAGGAATGGAGGACTTCAAGCCACACCTGGACACATTCACAAGCACTGTGACAGCCACAAATCAGCTGGACCAAGTTGCTGTTCATCTGGGGTGGTAGCAAGGGAAGCAGGAGGCCAAGTGGATGTGTTGCTCCTGGTTTCCTAGAAAGTCCTCACTTGCCTGGTGCATCTGCTTCGACTACATTTGTGAAACTCCCTCATCCTGGAACTCCATTCAAGTCAGGCTGTCTTTTCAGTGGGTCTTGCTTTCTGGGTAGTACCACTTTTCATTAGGATTTGTTGAGAAGTTATTTCAGGATAAAGACCACACCCATTACATCTCACACTTGGAGGCCTGCAGCCTGTTTTTACTTGCTGCACATGACAGAACCAGTAAAGAAAGGAAGCTTCTGTTGTGTGAAACCTCTCCAGCCACCACAGGAGCCTGGGCCTACTGTGATCTCAGCCACTTGGCCATGAGACCACCACAGCCTAAATCATGGAACTACCAACCACATGAGGAAAAGGTAGAACACAGATATCCTCTTTCTGAGCAAATGGCATGTGCCCTTCCCCTTAGTCTACCTCGTTGACTGTCACAGTAGACATTGCTAAATCGATCCCAGTTCTTCTCAGTGATGGCCCTGTGAACCTCACTAGCTTAAACATGGGGATCTAAGCATATGGCACATGTCATGAAGCCTGTTTTGCCTTCCTGGCCTGAGGACACTGCCAGGTCATAATGCTAGCACAGTCATGGGCACAGTGAGATGGGAGGACCCTGTGCAGATAGATGCTGCAGAGCTGCATTGTTTGAAGGTGCAGATAGATGCTGCAGAGCTGCATTGTTTGAAGGTCTAGACGAAGCATGTGAGAATCACTGGTTGAGCTGTTAGGAGAAGCAATCTCCGTTGTCACGGATACTGAAAGAACTACACAGGAAGCGCTGGAGCTGGCATGTAATGTAGAGAATAAATAAAACAAGAATCAGTCATGAAGTAGAGTCTGAGTGTCATCTTTACAGGTTGTCCATCACAGGAACACCTTTGCATTCTACCTACATGAGAAATATGCACACTGCAAAACTTCTCAATTTTCAAAACATTAGAAGAGGCTTTTGAAAGATACATATTGTTCTCTTCTCCTCCTCCTCCTCCTCCTCCTCCTCCTCCTCCTCCTCCTCCTCCTCCTCCTCCTCCTCCTCCTCTTCTCTCTCTCTCTCTCTCTCTCTCTCTCTCTCTCTCTCTCTCTCTCTCTCTCTCTCTCTCTCTCTCAGGCTTCTTTCAGATTTGGGGAATACCTACATTATGTAGTCTGTACTGAAGGGTCCTAGTGAGGGAATGCCAAGTCTACACATCCAGCACATTTCTGTTTTATACACACAGCCGGCAGATCATGGTATGTTATTTTTTTTCATTGGTTTTTAACTTGGGATACAAAATACACAATCTTTTTCAAAATTTTGTGCATGAACAGTTTTATGCTGTGAAATTTTAGATGGATTTTTTTTTGTAGACAAGATCTCATTATACAGCCCTAGACCAGTTTGACCTCAAAGTCACAGAGATCCACCAGCTTCTGCCTCCCAAATGCTTGGATTAAAAGTATGCACAGTGCTGTACATGTTTCAATTTTTAATTTTGATGCTCAATTTGTACCTCTGTCACCTCTTTTGTTGACCTTGAGCTTGTGGCAATGCATCTGCCATGTCTTTCTCAGTGCTGAGAATAAACTATACCCTACTATACCTTGTACTCTGTATGTGTTTTGTGTGTGTGTGTGCGTGTGCGTGCGTGCGTGCGTGCGTGCGTGCGTGCGTGCGTGCGTGCGTGTGTGTGTGTGTGTGTGTGTGTGTGTCTATCTGTCTGTGTGCATGCATGTATATGCTAGGACTGTACCTGTGGAATCTAAAGGTTGATGGTGCCTGGCTTCCTTGCTGCTGTACACCTTATGTTTGAGATGGTCTCTGTTCTGGCTTGAATGAGAAATGTCCCTCACAGGCTCATGTAACCTTGGCCCCAGTTGGTGGCCCTGTTTGGGGACTTTATGGAACCTTTAGGAGTTGGAGCTGTTCTGGAGTAAGCACATCATTGGAGATGGACTTTGAGAGTTTCTAGTCTTACCTGACTTCAGGTTCACTCTTTGCTTCCTACATGTGGTTGAACATGTGAGTTCCCTACTTCTTACCACTACGCCTGTTACTTAATGCCATGCTCCCCACTACCACCATTATGGAATCTCCCTTTGGAACTGTAATCCAAAATAAAATCTTGCATAAGTTAAAAAATAAAGAAAAAGAAAAACACGACATACAAGGAGAAAAACGAAAACAAACGATTGATTAGTTTCTGAGTCTTCAAAATTGGAGGCAGTCAAGTTCCATGTGCGAAGATGGGGAGCAGTTGAACTTACGGAGTCTTATCCCTTCTATGGCTTATGATGGTGTTATGTGTTAGACAAATTTTGTTATCAGCCAAAATAGTGTTCACTTTAGTAGCCTCTCTTTTATATGTACCAGGAACCTCTGCCAATCACATGTAGCTTTGCTATTTGGGGGCTGGCCAGATTCACTGTCAAAACTCCCCACATCATAACCTTTTCCCATGGATAATGTTCTTATGTGAGGTATCTCCTAAGCATTTTAGGAATGTGGGAAACAACCACAGCACTGAGATCTGTAGAGGTAGATGGCTTCTTTTTGTACTAACAACCCTGCTGAAGTGATGCCTCTGTAGGGATCAAATAAACCACTTCGAACTCTACAAAAAGAATAGCAGACGGTTACAAGGTTGGTCTACCCCATGACCTCAGGCTCAGTATTATCAAACTCCAGAGTTATTTTCAGTTGATCAGATCTGTTCCTGGCTTCCAATGGGAGGGGTGCCTTTCCCTATGCACTTCACTATCTGAGCCAAGATTCCTGCCACTTAATGCTTTCTGGCTTTTCAGTATCTGTCCCTTTTCTCGCTTCCAGGCTGTCTCTTACCTTCAGACTTTGGAAGATTGCATTCAGGCTCCCTAAATGACAGTTGTTCCCAATTCTCAGACCCCCTAGCATAGCAAGTTTCAAACAGTAGGTTCTTCTCTTAAGATGGTGCTTGACCCTGAATTCTGAGTCATACCAAGTAATAAAATGTAATTTCTCTCTAATACTGACCCACCAGACAAAGGCATTATTGTCGTAACATAACCTACAATTGGTTTTGACTCATGTAAGGGTTGTGGGATTGTCCTGGGACCCACACAGCTGAAGCTTTGGCTTGGCTTCTTGTTCAGATCTCACCTGTCTTTTTCATAACGTATTTTCAGGTATCCTATCACTGCCTTTGTGAATTTCATAAGTTCTTTACTTTCTGTCTTTGGAACAGAGTCCACCTTTTCCTTATTCGTTTTTTTTTTGTTTGTTTTGTTTTGTTTTGTTCTGTTTTTTGAGAGAGAGAGAATAATATTTTTTATTTTTTATTTCAGAATTAGCTGAGAAATGGAAAGGATTCGCTATGGCATTTGCATATATACTTCATTTTTGTCGAGTCCCTCCTCATTTCTCCTCTGTACCCTTTCACTCCCTAAGATTTCCTTGTCTGCTTTACTATGTCATTATTTTGTCTTTCTCACCTACCTTCCTTAAAGCAGTCTCCCTTCTTAAGGACCCCTTTTAGTTTCTTGTCCTCCGCCTACATTCATTCCCACCTAGATACACATATTTAACTATTAGAATCTAGGACATGTATATGAGAAAGAGCATACAATATTTGTCTTTCTGTGCCTGGATTTCTATGCTTAATATAATAATGCTTTTCAGTTCTATTCATTTTCCTGAAAATTTAGTAATTTCAATTTTCTCTACTGCTAAATAAAATCCATGGTACTAATGTACCTCATTTCTATTATCCATTCACCTATTGTTAGCTATCTAGGCTAATTCCACTTCTTTTATGAAAAGAGCAGTGATAAGCATAGATATAAAAGTATCTCTGTAGTAAAATAAAATAAAAAATATCCAGTGGTATCAGTGGTCCTATTATTGTCCTAGTTTTAGTTCTCTGGGTTGATTTCTACAGTGGCTGTACACTTTTACCAACATGGATAAAAATTTCTCTTTCTTCACATCTTTGTCAACATTTATAATCCGTTAGTCTTTGATGGTAGCCATACTGACTGAAGTGAGTGAGTAGAGCCTCAATGTAATTTTAATTTGTGTTTCTCTGGTGGCTAGAAAAGCTAAGCACTCTTTTGAATATTTGTATTTCTAATGTTGAAAACTCTCTGTTCAGTTCATTGATCCATTTTTATATTGTCATTTTTGTGGTTGTGGGGGTTTTGATTTTTACAATTCTTGATATATTCTGGATACTCACCCCTTGTCTGAAGCGTGACTGGCAAAGATGTTTTCCCCATTCTCTAGGCTTCCTGTCCACTCTGTGGATGGTTTCTTTCGATGTGCAGAAGCTTTTTCACTTCATGCAATCCTATATTTCAATTTTAGGGGCTATGTCCTGTGTCGTTAGGGTTGTATTCAGAAATGGGTTGCCTATACCCATATCCTGTAGTGCTTTTCCTATGATTCCCTTTTGTAATTTCAGCATCTTTTTTTTTTGGCAGTTCCAGCATTTCTTGTTTTAAATTAACACCTTTGATCCAATTTGAAATTATTTTCATGCCTACTGGGAGATACAGATTGAATTCTGTTCTTCTCTTGGTAATATCTAGATTTGTCAACCTGTTTACATATCAAATGATGTCCAAGAAGAAGGAAGGAGAGGCCCCTGGTCCTGGAAAGGTTCAGTGCAGCAGTGTAGGGGAATACCAGGACAAAGAAGTGGGAAGGGGTAGATTGGGGAACAGGAGGAGGGAAGAGGGCTTATGGGACTTTCAGGGAGTGGGGAGCCAGGAAAGGGGAAATCATTTGAAATGTAAATAAAGAATATATCGAGTAAAAAAGGTAAAGAAAAAAAAGGAAGAAAAGAAAATGCTATTACAGGGCTGGAGAAGTGGCTCAACAGTTAAGAACACTGACTGCTCTTCCAAAGGTCCTGAGTTCAAATCCCAGCAACCAAATGGTGGCTCACAACCATCTGTAATGAGATCTGATGCCCTCTTCTGGGGTGTCTGAAGACAGCTACAGTGTACTTAGATAAAAACAATGCTATCACTTTTCCAATGTATTTATTTGATACGTTTGTCAAAAATTGGATGGCAATATCTATGTAAATTGATCTCTGGGCCTTCATAATGTCCCATTGGTCTACATGGCTGTCTTTATACCAGCACATTGTAGTGGAATTTGAGGTAAGGCAACATGTGTTCTTTCTGCTTAGAAATGATTTCTCTATCTGTGGTCTTTTGTGCTTCTATACACATTTTAGAATTTTTTTTAAATCTTTGAAAAATATTATAGAATTTTGATAAGTTTACATTGAATTTGTAGATTACTTATGGTAGTATAACCACCTTTATAATATTTATTCTGTAAATCCAGAAAATGGAAGATCTTCTCATCTTGTAATATCTTATTTCATTTCTTCTTCTAATATCTAAGAATTTTCTTCACTACTGGCTTACTTGTCATGAGCTACCTTAATTTTTGTTTGCCGTGAAATATTCTTTTCAACCTAATTTTTTAAAAGTTTATTTAATCATTTTTTGCCATCCAGATTTTATCTCCCTCCCAGTCTGCCCTCTGACTGCTCCTCATCCCATCCCCCCCATCTCCATGAGAATGTCTCCACCCCAAACCCCACACCCCACACAACACTGCTTGTTGGGTCTTTTGGAGGGCAGTCATAATAGGCCCCTTTTGTGAGTCTTAGTAATAGTGTCAGGCCTTGGGGCCTCCCATTGAGCTGGATCCCACTTTAGACCTATCACTGGACCTTCTTGTCCTCAGGTTCCTCTCCATTTTCATCCCTGCTGTTCTTTCAGACAGGAGCAATTCTGGGTCAGAGTCGTGACTGTGGGATGGCAACCCCATCCCTAACTTGATGCCCTGTCTTTCTGCTGGAGGAGGACTCTCCAAGTTCCCTCTCCCCACTGTAGGGCATTTCATCTAAGGTCCCTCCCTTTGAGTCCTGAGAGTCTCTTACATCTCATGTCTGTGGTATATTCTGCAGGATCCTCCCCACCTCCTTCCTCCTGAGGTTGCCTGTTTCCATTCTTTCTGCTGTTTTTTTCAACCTATTTTTGAGATTATAATTACAACATTTCTTACTTTTTTTCCTCCCTTCAAACCCTTCCATATGTCCCTACCTTCTCTCTTGTAAATTCATGACCTCTTTTTCACTCATTGTTTTATATATGTATGTTTTATATATGCATGTATGTATATATGTATGTGTGTATATATATGTATATGTATGTGTATATATATATATATATATATATATATATATATATATATATATATAAACTTAACTCTAGGTTAAGGTGTGTGTCCTCTGCACTATATGGAGTGCTGGAGCCATTACAGCATTTTCTCTAGGGTCGCAGGTAGAACTGGGCTGTTGGATACCAAGCCAGTGGCATTTACTCTGATTGGCCAGAAGGATTAGTGCAGCCTTGTGGGTTGTTTGTGTTTGTCTTTCTTTGTTTAGATATTCTTCCACTTTTAAAAAATGTAATATTTATATTAATTCTTTGATAATTTCATACAATGTATTTTGATCATATTCACCTTGTATACTACTCCTCCCCTTAACTCCCAGATCAATCCCCTACCTCCCCTCTTTCTTTAATTATTACTATTATAAGTATATACATATAAATACATAAATATAACTGGTTTATTCAGTGCTACTCATATGTATATGTTTCTCATTTTAATTTTTAATTAAATATAATTACATTATTTGCCTCCTCTGTCTTCTTTCTCATATGCCCCACCCCTCCTTTATAGCCCCTTCCAAATTCACAAGGCCTCATATATATGTATATGCTTTTAGTGAAGCTCTCCTCAGCCTCTCATTTTAGAATATTCTCTTTTGTTGCTTTTTTGATTCTACTTAACAGCTGTCATTGCTCTGAAGCCTCTAGCCTACCATCTTACCTAAAAGTATATTTGTTCTAATTCTGAATGTTCTTTTCTCCAGGTAACACTGAGATAGCATCTAGTCTACCATCTTAACTAAAAATTCTTTTTTAGTGTTTTGAGAATTGAGTATTGAGTGTAACTCTAGCTGAGGCTAGCCTCAAATTCATGATCTAATTCAAATTGGCCAAAAACTGATATGATAATTCTTTTCCCTAGGATTTGGAGGTCCTGGGATTACAAGCAAGCACCAAAAAATCCTAGCCCGTTTCTTCTATTTAATGCAATATTTGGATGAGTATTTGTGTTAGTTTTTTTTTATAAGACTGATAGTATTCAGCAGAGTATCCATCTGGTTCTGGGCTTCTGTTTGCTCAGTGTTATATACGTATTACTTATATAGATCTGTTTAAGTTGTTTATATCCTCTTGGTATAATTTTGGAAGACCATATGTTTCTAGAAATGTATTCATTCCTTCCAGATTTTCCAATATATTGAATACAAATTTCACTTGTATTCTATAACAATCTCCTGGATTTCATTGATATCTCTTGTAACATTCTCATTTTCATTCCTAATTTTAGGCTTCCTCTTTCTCCCTCCTTCTTCCCTTCTTCCTCATCTCCCTCTTTCTCCCTTTCCAACTTCATTCATTTGGTTGTTATTTAACTGGTTAAAAAGTTTATAACTCTTGTTTGTCTTTTTAAAAATTCCTTACTTCATTGACTTTGTAATTCATTTATTCTACATTTCTGTAATGATCTTCATTTCTTGCTTCCTACCAAGTTTGGTTTAGCTTCTTCTTATTTTTGTGACCTTGAGGTATATCATAAAATTATTAATTCTCTCTGAATTTTTTAGAGTAGGCATTCATACTTACAAACTTCCCTATAGGAACTGCCTTTGCAATATCACAAACGTTCTGATAAATTATAGTTTTATTTTAATTTGATCCTATGAATATTAAAATTTCCTTCCTGATCTTTTCCATAACCAATTGGTCTGTTAGGAGTGTATTTTAGCTCAGAGTCTGTGATTTTTGTAGTTACTCTCCAAAAGAC
This sequence comes from Apodemus agrarius, assembly GCA_964023405.1. Taxonomy (NCBI): domain Eukaryota; kingdom Metazoa; phylum Chordata; class Mammalia; order Rodentia; family Muridae; genus Apodemus; species Apodemus agrarius. Next base: position 66,555,514 of record OZ030010.1, on the reverse strand, counting down.
CAAAAAATATTCTAAAAATCAATGAGCAAAGGAGAAAAGTGAAAAGTGATGGGCATAAATTAAAAGAGAGAATAAAATAATGACTATAGGAGATGGGGGGAGAGAAATAATAACAGCACAAAATAATAAAAAATAGAAAAACATTACAAATACAAAATGAATCTATGTGTGCATAGACATGCAAGTATGTGGGTATTACATGCCATTCAGCAATACTAGGGGGAAAGGGCACAGTAGCACACTATTGTAAAACTAGAACTGTAAAGGTAGAGCTAAGAGGATCACCAGTTTGATCACAAAGTGATTTCTAAGCCAACTTGAGCTACCTTGTTAAGACTTTGTTCCCCCCGCACCCCCCAAAAAGTTTTAGAAATTAAAATGTTATATCCTCTGGGTAGTCATATGAACAATAGTGGGTGTTCATTATATCTACCAACTGACACTTCTATGTCCATATGTCTAGAACTATAAACTAATTGGAGAAAGCAAATGCAGGTGATGACCACCTTTCCTTTTCTGCTGCCAGCCAATCTGACAGTATGAATGTTTTAGGACTGCATACATTGGAATACCTTCGTTCCATGCTTGCTGGTGTAAGGTGCTATCAACCAAAGTTCCCTCAGACAGACTTTACTCCAAAATATTATTTTAAACATATTCCACACCCCCAGATCAGGGCCTGCCTGATCCTGAGATCCACATAGAGGACGGGACAACAAACTATACAAGGGAGAGTCATACAGCAAATCTCATGTTTTCCTTATTCACAACTGTAGTTTTCCGAGTACCAGTCTACATTTAATCATATGTACTTTCTCTTTTTTATTTTTTAATGTTTTTTAAAGATTTTATTTATTATATGTGAGTACACTGTAGCTATGTTCAGACACTCCAGAAGAAAGCATCAGATTTCATTGTGGATGGTTGTGAGCCACTATGTGGTTGCTGGGATTTGAACTCAGGACCTTCAGAAGAGCAGTCAGTGCTCTTAACCGCTGAGCCATCTCTCCAGCCCATATGTACTTTTTTCATGTGACTACAGTACTGCCCATCTGAAAGGGAAAGGGATCTCTACTCCATTCCACAGCTCCCACCTGAATGTACTACATCTATTTTTCAATGAGCTTTTCCTTAGCAGCATTCTGCCGGGGCTACACTAGAAGTTGCAAAGGACAGAGTGAAAAAATTCACTGCAAATTCTATAGGGAAGGAAACTGTGGGGACATATTTCTCAAAGCAAGTAGCTTGAACATGACCTTTTAAAGATGTAAAATGTAGAGCATTTCCCAAGCACCAGCATGCTATGTAGCTCCCAGCAGCTAAGTTCAGACTTTCTACTCTGCATCTGTCTCTGTGCAGGTTTTGCCCACTGAATCTCTCTCCATTTCTGATAGTACCTCTGACATGCTGCCAAGCCACTACAGGCTCAGCGAGGATGCAACCTTTTCACCCTCTGTTCCAATAACCAGAGGCTCTGCATTTCCCAAGTCTGTGTCTGTCTAATAATGAACTTCAGTGCATTCCCTCCATGACTTGCTGAAGAAGCTATTTTCTGACTGATCTGATTTCTAGCAGGGAAAAGTTTAAAAATTCTGTCTGCTTCTCATACAAAAACTTGGCATATATATTTCCATATTATCATATAAACATCAGTGATTAGCAATAAAAACATGTATTTTAAAGGAGGTATAAGCACCCCAAATGTTCCCCGTTGTGGGATAGATAAATAAAACATAGTGTATATCTATAATAAACTAGTATGCAGCTTCAAAAAGGGAATCCAGTCATGAGCTACAACATGGATGGACATTGAAGATATTGGGATAAGTGAAATAACCCAGCTATAATACAATAAGTGCTGTATGATGGTGGAAAGGAAGACAATGGGTGTAAAAATGTTCATGATACCTCTGGATAATGGGCTAGAAGGGAGGTTGAAACACTTAAGAACCCTAAATAAAGTAGGTTTTGAAAAATATAAGCCCACACACACACATATATATGAAAACGTCATAACAAAGCCTTTATTTTATGTGTGAACCTTAAAATTAGTGATAATAAAAATACTTAGTCGCAGTGCAATCGTATTAAAAAGTATATATCGTATGAAATTACTCAGCTGTGAGCTGTACCTTTATAGATGGAATCTTGAAAATCAAGCTAAAAGTGTTAGAAACTTCCTCTATGCTAGATAACTTCGATAGTGCCGGAAGAACTCTGTAGGCGCTAGAGGAGCCTGGCATGCTAGGCCTGCATGCTATATTGCAGACCTAAAAGACAAGATGTACCCACTGTGGCAACAGCAGCATAACTCTTGTGAGTATATCCAGCCACATTCTCATTTGATTTGAGGAGGAAATTCATGCCTATTTCTGTAAACCTGGTAACAAGTCTGTAGCTCTGGAGGCCATAGACCCTCTAAGGTAAGTGTCTACTCTTGTTTTGCTAAATGGACATATATCCATCAATTTCCCGTCTAAATACTTATGGTTGTGCTCATTCATGAGTGCTATTGTCTGTTCTGGTAAGGGAGGCTTCCTTTTGTAGTGGGCAGCCATTACTACAGATATTCAAAAGTAGTTGAGGTGCTGAGAATAAGTGACTATGGACTACCTAGCCCTAAAGGAATCATCTCTATCACCTGCCCCAAGGCTTGAGGAACCTTGCAGAAAAGGGACAGAAGGAATGGAGCAGTTAGAAGAAAAGGAAGACTATTGTTGACTGCTCTCTTCTTACTGTGACATGGTTGTAGCACTATTGAAATATAATTGCTTGTATAACACCTGGCCAAGATTGGGCCCATCAAATTTCATCATGGGTGGGGGAGGGGAATCACAAGGCCCCACCCTTCCTAGAGAATTTATTGGCAGTTGACAGTTGTTGTATACACACAATGGAATATTTGGCCTTTAAAAGAAATGAGCTTTCAAGCCAAAATGACACAAAGAAATCTTAAATACATATTGCTGAGTAAAATAATTTAATCTGAAAGCCAGACACATTGAAACTAATAGAAAAGAAACTGGGGAAGACCCTGGAGGACATGGGCACAGGGGGAAAGTTCCTGAACAGAAGAAGCTTATGCTCTAAGATCAAGAATTGACAAATGGGACCTCATAAAATTACAAAGTTTCTGTAAGGCAAAGGACACTGTCAGAAGGACAAAATGGCAATCAACAAGTTGGGAAAAGAGCTTCACCAACCCCACATCCAACAGAGGGCTAATATCCAATATATACAAAGAACTCAAGAAGTTAGACCCCAAAGAACCAAATAACCCTGTCAAAAATGGGGTACAGAGCTAAACAAAGACTTTTCACCAGAAGAAATTCAAATGGCTGAGAAGCACCTTAAGAGATGTTCAACATCATTAGTCATCAGGGAAATGTAAATCAAAACAACCCTGAGATTCCACCTCACACCAGTCAGAATGGCTAAGATTAAAAACTCAAGAGACAACAAGTCCTGGCGAGGATGTGGAGAAAGAGGAACACTCCTCCACTGTTGGTGGGATTGCAAAATGGTAAAACCGCTCTGGAAATCAGTTTGGCGGTTCCTCAGAAAATTGGGCATGTCACTTCCAGAGGACCCAGCCATACCACTCCTGGGCATATACCCAGAGGATTCCCCTCCATGCAATAAAGACACATGCTCCACAATGTTCATAGCAGCCTTATTTATAATAGCCAGAAGTTGGAAGGAGTGCAGATGTCCCTCAAAGGAGGGATGGATACAGAAAATGTGGTATATCTACACAATGGAATACTACTCAGCAATTAAAAATAATGAATTTGTGCAATTTGTAGGCAAATGGTTGGATCTGGAAAACATCATCCTAAGCGAATTAACCCAATCACAAAAGAGTACATATGAAATGCAATCACTGATAAGTGGATATTAAAGAGGATACTCAAGGCACAATTAGCAAATCAAAAGATTCCCAAGAAGAAGGAAGGAGAGGACACTGGTCCTGAAAAGACTGGTTGCAGTTTTGCAGGAGAGTACCAGAACAGAGAAAGGGTTGGGGGTTGATTGGGGAATGGGCGGGGGCGGGGGGGAAGAGGACTTATGGGACATATGGTGAGGGGGGAACTGGGAAAGGGGAAAGCCTTTGGAATGTAAACAAAGAATATAGAAAATAAAAAAAGCAAAAACAAAGTCTTTATACTGTATAATTCCAACTAATACAATATGCTTGAAAACTAAAACTGTGGTGACAATAAAAATTATCTTAATTGCAGGATTTGGGGGGGAGGAATAAATAATGCTCAAGGAGATTTTAGGACAGTGATGTTGTATGAAAGTAGGTTCATAGTATGCATGTATTAAAGTCGTTAGATTAAGTGAACATTAAACTGTAGAACCTAGGGATATGCGTACTTCAGAGGATGGCCTTGCAAATTGAACTTAGAGTGTGTGTGTATGTGAGTGTGTATAAATTATATGAAGTTGGGTAGGAATGGGCTGGTGGATCTGGAAGGCTTTAGGGGGACAAGTGGGAATGAATATGACCAAAATATATTGTATAGATATATGAAATTCTTAAAGAATTACCAATGTTTTAATATATAAAATCCTTGGCATAGTATACATGCCTTTAATCCCAGCACTTAAGAGGCAGACACAGGCAGATCTCTATGAGTTCCAGGACAGTCAGGGTTACATAGGGAGATTCTGTCTCAAAAAGTGAATAAATAAATAAATAAATAAATAAATAAATAAATAAGTGAAAGGAGGAATTTAGAGATCTAGAGATGGCTCAGAGATTAAGAAAAGATAACTTGCTGTTCTTGCAAAGAGCTGAAGTTGGATTCCCAGCACTCGCATCAGTCAACTCAAAACTACATGTAACACCAGTTTCTTCACCATCCCTTAGTTTATTCTCTTTCTGTTTTGTTTCTTTTTATGTTTCTTTTTTTAATTTTTAATTTTCATGTGTGTTCATTGTATGCATGTGTATCTGCATGCAGCTTACTTGTGTGAGTGTGGGTACAGGTCCACATGTGTACACATGTATGTGGAGGTCCAAACTCAATGTAAGGAGATATCTTCAATGTTCTTTTACCATAACTCAAGTCAAGGTCTCTGAATCAAATCCAAATCTCAAAGGTATGGCTACCCTCACTAGCCAGCTTGCTCTAGGGATTATGACCACACCCACTAAGTATTTCCATGAGTTCTAAGAATCTGAAATTTGGTCCACATATTTACATAGCAAAAATTTTCACAGTGTAGCCATCTTTTCATCCCACCTTTGAAATTATTATTATTTGGAAGTTCATATATAAACATAATATATTTTGGTAATTTTAACCTCATTTTGTACTGTTTTATTTCTATTTTATTTTCCTTTTTCTGACCAGTTTTCCTTTCCCCCTTCTATCTGCCCTTTTTTTTATATTTCCCTTCCAGGCATCTTTCCCTCTGATTTCTCCTTTTACATAGAGCTGTGATTGTTCCAAACTGATGTTGAAACTAAATATTTTAAGTTATTATAATTATGGATTTATTAATAAAATAAACAATCACATTTTGTTTTTAAGTAGCATAACCAAGCTATTTGGGGAAGAAAGGATTTTTGGGCTTATAGCTTGTAGTCAATCTAAGAAAGTCAAGGCAGAAACGAAAGCAGAGCTTACTGGCTCATTCAGCCCACTTTCTTATACAACCCAGAGCCACTTGCCCAGGAACAGCACCAACAACCATGTGCTGGGCCCTTCTATATCAATCATTGCTTAAAGGCCATTCTGAAGGAGGCATTTTCTTGATTGGGGTTCCCAGCATATCATATAATTGAAGCTTCTGTGCTGGAAGATGTATTGGAAGAAAGTAAACAAAAATATATTGTGAAAGAAATTATAGTAACTGGATCTAAATGTTCTCCTTGCTCATTATTACAGTTATATAAATATAAAGATGTTTACAGGGCTGGAGAAATGGCTCAGAGGTTAAGAGCACTGGCTGCTCTTCCAGAGGTCCTGAGTTCAAATCCCAGCAACCACATGGTGGTTCGCAATCATCTGTAATGGGATCTGATGCCCTCTTCTGGTGTGTCTGAAGACAGCTACAATGTACTCACCTACATTAAATAAATAAATAAATAAATCTTTTAAAAAAGATGTATACAAGACTGCTATATAAGCAACCTTTGCAGAAAGACCCTTTAGTTTCAAGTTCATGAACTCTAGATGAAATGCAGAATGTCTATGATTGTCACACTTAGAGAACTGTTAAAAGTTCTGACTGAGGGAAACTGTTGGGTCTAAGCGTTACTAAGTTTAATGTATTAGTAATAACCTTATGTTCCTTTTTTGGCTTTCCCCCTCCCTTCCCTTCCCTTCCCTTCCCTTCCCTTCCCTTCCCTTCCCTTCCCTTCCCTTCCCTTCCCTTCCCTTCCCTTCCCTTCCCTTCCCTTCCCTTCCCTTCCCTTCCTTTCCCTTCCCTCTCCTCCCCTACCTTCCCCTCCTCCCTCTTTCCAGTCCCTTTCCTTCCAAGATAGTATCTCACCACGCAGTCTAGGCTAGCCTCTAACTCATCGTGTAGCCCACTCTATCTTCAACTCCCTTCCTCCATCCTGAGTGCTGGAATCACAGTAGCGCTCCACCATCCCCTCTGTATAAGAGTCTGTTTAATTCTTTTGCAGGCTGATAAGATTTAGACATCTCTGCCAAATTGTAGGTTTATTTCCTTCTAATCTATACACAGCTAGAGTGGAGTAGAAAACTTTTGGTGCCTTAAATGTTCTTCAAGGATAACATTTGAAATGTAAATAAAGAAAATATCCAATAAAAATGTTCAAGATGGTGATCTAGCCCTTTAGTTTTGAGGTTGGTGTACTGTGTGTGAGTATACATATTTATCACACACAGTCACTATCTTCGAAAGTGAGGGTGCACATCTTTCTCAGCCATCTCTTATTAAGCCATTAAAGTAATGCCAACATCTGGAGCTAGCACATTCTGGTTCTAGAAGGTCAAGAGTTTTTCCTTGGAGTAAACTGAGTTTAGCCTGAGCATAGATATACCTTCATTTTTAAATTTATTATTATTATTATTATTAGTAGTAGTAGTAGTAGTAGTATGTGTGTGTGTGTGTGTGTGTGTGTGTGTGTGTGTATGTGTGTGTGTGTGTACAGAGGCCAAAGGAGGGCATCAAATAACCTGTCCTATCACTGTTTGCCTTGTTCACTTTATGTAAGGTCTCTCACAGAACCATAGAGTCAGGATGAGAGTCAGAAAACTCCACTGATTCTCCTGTCTCTACTCCACTGGGTTTCTGGCTTCCTCCCAGCCATGCCTGGCTTTTTGCTTGTCTACATGCTGAGAGCCCAAACTCAGGTCCTCACACTTGTATAGCACACCCTCTTACTAAACCATCTCTCCAGCCCTAACCAAAAGACTGCAAGGGTAAGGAGTATTAATAATTAATGCAATTTCTTCGACTGAGTCTAACTCTTTTCTAGAGCATACACATTGCTTGTTCTTAAATATTACCTACCTCCTTGTATCTAATAAATAAAAGGAATGGCATTTTGAGAGCATTTTATTTTATTAGCATTCTGCCCTTGCTCAAGCAGCATGGCTGGGCAACCATTGTTTGGCATGAGACAATATACATCTTAAACTTCAAGATACAAATTTAGATTCAGCCCATTTTCCTTTCTTTTTTTTTGTTATCCTTTTTTTCTATTTTCTTTTCTTTTTTTAATTTTTATTTTCTATATTCTATGTTTACATTCCAAAGGTTTTCCCCTTTCCCAGTTCCCACCCACCATAGTTCCCATAGTTCCTCTCCCCCCCCCAACTATTCCCCAATCATTCCCCCTCGCCCCCTCGGTTTCTTTACTAAACTGGATGCAATCTTTACAGGCCCAGGGTCCTCTTCTTTCTTCTTCTTGGGAATCATTTGACTTGCTATTTGTGTCTTGAGTATTTAGGGCTTCTGGGCTCATTAATATCCACTTATCAGTGATTGCATTTCATGTGCATTCTTAAACCACACCTATATACTGGTTTTCCCTTTTCCCTCATTTCCTAGAGAATACAAAACACTGCCTAGAAAGGAGACTTACACCATAGATAGTTTCATTCTGCTTCTTAACTGAAATTATTTCTATAGGATTCCTGGTGGCTGGAAGGCAAATTGAACATTCTACTTTGATCTTGTATTAGTAAAGCAGATGGTTTTGTTAAACAACTCCCTAGGGAAGATTTGGGTCCCTGTTCCAGTTTCTGACATTGCCAAAAAGAATCCCAGACTGGATAGAACGGAATGGGCCTTTGAGACATTTTTTTGCTCAATCCCTCATGGTACATATTGAAAATTCAAGCATAGAATTAAATAAAGAAACTTGTTCAAGGTCACAGTCACATAATGAATTTCTGGCTTCAAGAGAGACCATTTTTCCCTCCCATGCAAAGGAGGAATCTAACAGATACTGTTTAAACTATGAACTCTTGTGAGTATGAATATTTCATGTATGCTGTTATAGTTTAACTTTTAATAATGGGGATAATCCATTGAGGAGAGTGGAGTGTTGAAGTCACCCACAATTATTGTGTTAGGTGTAATGTGTGCTTTAAGCTTTAGTAAGGTTTCTTTTACGAATGAGGCTGCCCTTGCATTTGGAGCATAGATGTTCAGTATTGAGAGCTCTTCTTGGTGGATTTTTCCTTTGGCCAGCAAGAAGTGACCTTCTGAGTCTCTTTTGATGATTTTAGGTTGGAAGTCAATTTTATCTGATATTAGAATGGCTACTCCAGCTTGTTTCCTGAGACCATTTGCTTGTAAAATTGTCTTCCAGCCTTTTACTCTAAGGCAGTGTTTGTCTTTGACACTGAGATGTGTTTCCTGTATGCAGCAAAATGTAGGGTCCTGTTTCCGTATCCAGTCTGTTAATCTATGTCTTTTTATTGGGGAATTGAGTCCATTGATGTTAAGAGATATTAAGGAATAGTAATTATTTCCTCCAGACATTTTTGAAATTATATTTATTTATTTTATTTATTTTTTATATTCGAGAGGTTACCTTCTTAGCCCAAATATCCCTCAAAGGAGGAATGGATACAGAAAATGTGGTATATTTATACAATGGAATACTACTCAGCAATTAAAAATAATGAATTCATGCAATTTGTAGGTAAATGGTTAGACCTGGAAAATATCATCCTGAGTGAATTAACCCAATCACAAAAGAATGCACATGAAATGCAATCACTGATAAGTGGATATTAATGAGCCCAGAAGCCCTAAATACTCAAGACACAAATAGCAAGTCAAATGATTCCCAAGAAGAAGAAAGGAGAGGACCCTGGGCCTGTAAAGATTGCATCCAGTTTAGTAAAGAAACCGAGGGGGGAGGGGGAATTATTGGGGAACAGATGGGGGGGAGAGGAACTATGGGAACTATGGTGGGTGGGAACTGGGAAAGGGGAAAGCCTTTGGAATGTAAACATAGAATATAGAAAATAAAATAAAATAAAGAAAAAAACAAACAAAAAAACCATCAAAATAAAAAAAATATAAAAATAAATAAATAAATAAATAAATCTTAAAAAAAAATGGGGATAATCTTATATTTATAAAACATTGTACAAAAAAATTCATGATCCGACAGAGGGCTAATATCCGATATATACAAAGAACTCAAGAAGTTAGACCGCAAAGAAACAAATAACCCTATCAAAAAATGGGGCACAGAGCTAAACAAAGAATTTTCACCAGAAGAAATTCGGATGGCCGAGAAACACCTTAAAAGATGTTCAACATCATTAGTCATCAGGGAAATGCAAATCAAAACAACCCTGAGATTCCACCTCACACCAGTCAGAATGGCTAAGATTAAAAACTCAAGAGACAACAAGTCCTGGCGAGGATGTGGAGAAAGAGGAACACTCCTCCACTGTTGGTGGGATTGCACAATGGTAAAAACCGCTCTGGAAATCAGTTTGGCGGTTCCTCAGAAAATTGGGCATGTCACTTCCAGAGGACCCTGGCATACCACTCCTGGGCATATACCCAGAGGATTCCCCTGCATGCAATAAGGACACATGCTCCACTATGTTTATAGCAGCCTTGTTTATAATAGCCAGAAATTGGAAGGAGCCCAAATATCCCTCAAAGGAGGAATGGATACAGAAAATGTGGTATATTTATACAATGGAATACTACTCAGCAATTAAAAATAATGAATTCATGCAATTTGTAGGTAAATGGTTAGACCTGAAAAATATCATCCTGAGTGAATTAACCCAATCACAAAAGAATGCACATGAAATGCAATCACTGATAAGTGGATATTAATGAGCCCAGAAGCCCTAAATACTCAAGACACAAATAGCAAGTCAAATGATTCCCAAGAAGAAGAAAGGAGAGGACCCTGGGCCTGTAAAGATTGAATCCAGTTTAGTAAAGAAACCGAGGGGGGGGAAATGATTGGGGACCAGTTGGGGGGGAGAGGAACTATGGGAACTATGGTGGGTGGGAACTGGGAAAGGGGAAAGCCTTTGGAATGTAAACATAGAATATAGAAAATTAAAAAAAATGAAAAAAAATTCATGATCATGTTCTCTTTTATATTGTTGTGATATAATTTCAAAATAAAACCCCAGATTTCATCAGTTTTCTATGCTAGCATCTAGAAAATCAGGATCATGATAACTCAAAACGTTTGATCTTCACATTTCCTTAGTTTTCTCCAGTCTGTGACAGTTTCTTAGGTTTACCTGTAAGACATTCACCCATGCCTAAGTTCAACCTCCTTGAAATGAAGAATATTTGTATATATTTACATATGTAGAAATATAATTCATTTTTTTCTAAGACAGTGTCTTATTGTATAGTTGTGACTGTCCTGGAACTCACTACCATCTGAAACTCATTGTGTAAACCAGGCTGGCCTCAAACTCACAGAGATCTGCTGCTTCTGCCTCCCAAGTGCTGGGATTAAAAGTGTACACAGCTACACCCAGCTTTGTCTAATGCAATTTATAAAAAATTAGATATACAATTTGGAGTTCTTTTAAAAAGAATATCTTTTGACTGCTTATTTGATCATTTACTTAAATGTGCATTAACTTAGAAGTGTTTTAGATGTTAAGTTATAATCCAGTACTACCTTATCTTTTGTTGCTCAAAATGTCCTTACTTTGACCATAAGTGATTCTTGCAGATTAGCTTCTGTAACCTTTTGACATGCAGCTTGAATTTTGTCTTCTTAGATTGATAATTTTCTGGTACTTCAAAATACTCCAGACTTACATTGTATTTTCCCTTCCTTTAGACCTAGAACCAGCAGTTTCTCCAAGGAATCTTAATTGATTTTGTTGGGGACTATATTTGAAAACCAAGATCTGAGAATAAGCCAATCTTACCAAACTATCATTGTTTCTATACTTCTTCAATGGACAACTTAAGGAATATACAACTATTCTATATATATTCATATGCATCTACAATTGTATATCAATTCATTTTATGATATTAAACTAAATATGAGCTCATATCAGTGCCATGAACAAATCTAGTACTAGCCTTCTGTTCCTGTTTACCCACAAATTTCTTCTCTAGCAGTGAGAAAACTGTGTTCTACCACCTACTATCCATTTGCTTATTTCTTCAATCCCAACACATGTAAGCCAGTTTCAGAATTGACCTATTTTCCCACCAAACTGACAAGAATAATGTTTATGCTCAGTTATTTATCCTTATAATTTTGTGTCAAACACAATTTTCTCAAGTTACATTTGCTTTATATCCCTCCATACACTTTATATATATATATATATATATATATATATATATATATATATATAATTAAGAGATATATTATGCTTAATATAGAGAAGAGTTCTATCATTTCTAAACTTCTTCTGTTGTTACCAACCAGGACTCCTTCTCCTAACATTCAGAAACTACTCATGGGTTTCCATCTCTATATTCCAATCTCTTTTACAGAATGACATATTAATATAACAATATAATAGGTAGCCTATTTGTGTATAGTTTCTGTTTCTTAGCAAAGTTTAATTTAAGGTACAGTTCATAATGTATGAATTGGTAATGCATTTAAAATGGTCCCTTTTGTCTTTGGCCATATGACCCTAAATATGCCTAATCGTTCCAAGTATAGTAGTATTCCATTGTAGGAATAATTATCCAATATTTTGTTAGAGTGTTTCTAACTTTGGGAAATTATGAATAATGTTACTGTAAACATGTACATGTATTTTGTGTTAAATATACATTCCTAATTTATTTTGGTAGACTCCTAGCAGTGTAGTTGGGGGGGGGATCATACTATCAGTCTATTTATATTTGTGCTTTCAATATACATTTCAAAGAAGTTTAGGTTGAAGTTGTTTGTAGGATGTAATAGGATCTCTGCTTGTAAGCTGATTGGAATAATTATCATTCTCTAAGCATATTCTCTATGGATAGAAAATGCAATATCCATAGGAAGATAGCTGAATTTACCAGAATGATGAAATTTCCGTAAATGACCACTAGATGATCAAGTATTTGTTAACATCTAGAAAGTCATAAATCTTTACAAGATTATGGAAGCATTAAAATTTGGTCATTTTACATACAAAGTACTGAAACAACTAAATTAGAAAACAAACAACTGATTTTTTTAATTAGCTAAAGAGCTGAACAGCGAACTCACAGAAAATTGTTAATAAACACTTTTCAATGAGTTCAACAGTCTTAGCCATCAGATAAATACAAATTAAAACTACTTTGAATCAGAATGTCTAACATCAAGAAAACAAATGACAACTAATCTTGGTGAGGATATTGGAAAAGAGGAACATTAATACCATTGATAGAAATGTAAACTGGTATGACCACTGTGGAAATCAGCTTGGAAGTTTGTAAAGTAACTAAAAATTGAATGATTGTATGGCCCAGTTATATCACTGCTGGGCATATACCCAAAAGATTATATCCTACCACAGAGATACACACATATCCATGTTTTCTGCTGTACCATTCGCAGTAGCAAGGATATGGAATCATCATAGATGTCCATCAACAGCTAAATGCATAATGAAAATGTAGTACATATGGACAATGGAATTTAGTCAGTCATAATGAAAAATGAATTTATTGATTAAATTTTCAGGAAAATTGATAGAATTAGAAAAATATATTAATGGAAGCAACCCATTCTCAGAAAGGGAGACACTTGATGTTGTGTCCAGTATTCAGATCCTAGCTTCTAGCTTTTCTATATGTGTAGTTATGTGAGAATGAGTGTGTGTAAACACCAGAAAACTAGAAAAGGGCCCATGAAACTGGAAGAGGAAGCTTTAAGAGAGAAGGATGAGGAAAGCATCATCAGAATACATGTAATATGAAAGTGGAAGGAGGGGTGTGGGCAGCAGGGCATGTGGAAGACAAGTAGATTAGGGAGAGGAGTATAGATATCAGGGACTTGGCTGTGGGAGTTTTGTCTCCTAGTAACTTCAGAAGCTATACCCATAAGTTACACCCCACCAACATGACCACCAAATGCGAGCTGAACAAGACTGAAATCAACTAATTTGCCAAACGGGATGGGAAAAGCCCAGGAGGCTTCAACCCTACACAAAGATCTACACAGGCAACTTAATAGTTGGGAGCATGAGAGGTGGTCCTCCCCAAGGAAGAGCATACCAATTGGTTGTCCCGTGCCAGTCAGCCCTCTCCACATCTGATGTGCTCCAATTTCCCTCGCCATCTACTCTCCCATCCATTCACCTCCCTCCATCAATTTCCCTCCCTCTATCCATCTTCAATGTCTATTTTATTTCCCTTCTGAGCAAAATTCAAGAAACCTCCCGTGGGCCCTCCTTTTTACTTGGCTTCTTTGGATCTGTGGATTGTAGCATAGTTATTTATGTCCTTTATGGCTAATGTCCACTTACAAGTGAGTACATATCATGTATGTCTTTCTGGGTCTGGGGCACCTTACTCAGAATGATATTTTTAGTTCCGTGATGTCTTTGTTTTTAATGGCTGATTAGTATTCCGTTATGTAAACATACCACATTTTCTTCATCCATTCTTCAGGTGAGGGACATCTAGGTTGTCTCCAGTTTCTGGCTATTACAAATAAAGCTGCTGTGAAGCTAGTTGAACAAGTGTCCCTGTGGGATGGTGGGGCATAATTTGGGTATGTGCCCAGGTATGGTATAGCTGGGTCTTGTGATAGAACTATTCCCAATTTTCTGAGAAACTGCCAGATGGAGTTCCAAAGCAGGTATGCAAGCTTGTAATCCCATAAGCAATAGAGGAGTGTTCCCCCTTGCTCCACATCCTCTCCAGCATGTGCTGTCAGTTGAGTTTCTGAGTTAGCCATTCTGATGGGCATAAGATAGAATCTCAGGGTTGTTTTGCTTTTCATTTCCCTGATGACTACGGACACTGAACATTTCTTTTTAAATGCTTCTCAGATTCCTCTGTTGAGAATTGTCTGTTTAGATCTGTAACCAGTTTTTGATTGAGTTATTTGGTTTGCTGATGTCTAGTTTCGGAGTTCTTTATATATTTTGGATAGCTTCTTTCTGTCAGATGTAGAGTTAGTTAGCAAAGATCTCTTCCCAAGCTGTAGGCTCCTGTTTTGTCCTTTCGACAAGATCTTTTGCCTTACAGAAGCTTTTCAGTTTCATAAGGTCCCATTTATTAATTGTTGATCTTAGTGCCTGAGCTGTTTGTGTTCTGTTCAAAAAGTTGTCTCCTGTGCCAGTGAGGTCAAGGCCATATGGTGAGTATTCTAATGTAGCAAAAAGAACATAAAATTTATAAATAATTTAATTCTACTTTCAACTCAAGTGATTTGATTTCCTTGAAACTTGGTTTCCTTTAGCATAAAATAGAGGTGATAATCCATAATGACATTGTAATATAGTATACCCAATACCAGTTCTACTCTTGACAGTTTGCTAAAAGGATCCAGAAGTCATTATAATCAGAATGCTACTTGTTATAACAAAAAAAGATGGAAGGCCAGACCTATAATAGAAAAAAGTGTGCATCAGAAAAAGCCTTGAAGACCCCATGTATAAGTTTCCAAAGTCTTCTTAGTAGTAGACTCACATAGCATATGCTTAATCCCTAAGCAATGAACTATAGAAATACAGGTAAAATATTTTTCTCGGGGATACTCTCTAAGATGAAAGCCTGAACTTTAGTAATTGAGTGTAATTACCCAAAACTCAGATTCCACAGAAAGGATAATAAGTTATATTTTATAACTCCATTCACATAAGTTTTATTGCACAGTTCAGAACTTTAGGCATTCACAATGTCTTTGTCAGTGTGTGGTACAGGTGTCATCCTATGTCTTCAGTTTCCAAGAGCCAACCGAGGTCTAGTCACATACGTGAGCACTTTGGAGACTATACAAGATTTGAGAAAATTAGGTCTGCTTGGCCAACATTTTCCTTTACAGATAGGTATGAAGATAGTAAACCTCTCTCTCTCTCTCTCTCTCTCTCTCTCTCTCTCTCTCTCTCTCTCTCTCTTTCTCTCTCTCTCTCTCTCTCTCTCTCTCTCTCTCTCTCTCTCTCTCTCTCTCTGTGTGTGTGTCTGTCTGTCTGTCTCTCTCTGTCTGTCTCTGACTGATGTGTGTTAATAATGCCGTGTATAAAATGTGAGAAATTATCATAACTGTTTAATAAGAGCTAGAGTTGGTCTAGGGTATTATTAAGTACAGCAGGAAAATAAAATTGCATGGGAAGTTGTCTTGAAAATTGCAAAACTGTTTAAAAAAATCCACTGAGAATTTTATTTTTCTTTGTAATTAGAAATAATTTCATCAATAGCACCACTGTGTTCCTTACCAGTTTAACATTGCAGTTTCTTATCAGTAACTATATTTCTTGGTGGATTGTAGTGTAGAGTTGTTGTTTTGTTTATTCCAATTGTTTTTTATACAAGCTATATTGCTCAATAACCCAGAAGGGTTGGCAAAGATGTAGACCTCTCAAAGAAAATACAGAACTGAAACACTGGAGAAGAGAATAGCCAGATTCTTCCCACCAAATCTTAGGGAAGTCTCTGTGAAGAACTTTCACTATGGTGACTAGTACCAGCAGTAAATTTGAAGAAGAATGGAAATGAATTCATGTGACCCTGAGTATAGCTCAAATGTACTGATTTTGAGCTAAGTACTGGACATTATTTCCAGGCCAGCCTTGATGCTTCTTCCACGGGGCAGAAGTTGGGGGGGGGATGGAGCACAGGGGATAGAGGTGAAGTGTGCTCTAAGGATGAAGAAAAAAGCATGAAAAGAAAATCCATGCATAGAGGTGAAGATGATAATGCATGTACACGTCAAAGGATAGTCTGTTTCCTGTCTGAATCCAAGTAGTAATGGCAAACAAGATTGTTAAACAGCTTCCAGAGGGACCACTAGCATCCTAATGGAACTTTGTTAGGAAAGTGGGTGTCAAATATATTTTATCTCCCTTCAAGCTCTTCCTCTGCTCTAAACCTCATCCCAAAAGTGGGTCCTGAGGCAGTTCTTTAGTTTGTATATGAGCTTGAATTGGCTCATTCGTTTAGCTGATACATTAAATTCACTCAGTGTCTCAGAGCAATGTCAGTGATTCTCCTTTGATTGGCCTTATGCTGCCAGATGTTAGTAGCCCTGGAAAGTTTTCATATATAATACAGTCTCTTTAGAGTGCTGGAGGAAGAAGACAGAAATAAGGTGGAGAGATCCTGAAATTAAGGGAACTCATAACTTCTTTTGAAGTAAAGTATTTGAAGGTTGTACATAAAGAAATAAGGGACTGATTCATTCCTTGTCTTACTACATCTTGCCTTAGAACTAACTGCTTCTACCCTTTTCTAACAGTTACAAAAGAATTTGCATGATTTTTATACTAATGCTTTCCTATGGGGAAAAAAAGTGGATCCTTGCACTATTTTTGTTGATGCACTAAGGCCAAACTCAAATGTCTTTTCCACACAAATATTGAATTTAACTTCCTATGTCATCTTGAGGAATTTTATGGGATGCCCTCTTATATTTAGTCACATTTCTTTCCATTTTAAATTATAGTTATTCATATATGTATGTATTTCATTTATTATATTTGAAAATGGTCAGTGGCATGATCTAGATAAGAGTTACAACTGACATAGTGAGCAAATAATAAATAATGGAAAAGAAATAGAATAGAGGGCTTGAGAGATGTCTCAGTGGTTAAGAGCACTGACTGCTCTTCCAGAGGTCCTGAGTTCAATTCCCAGCAACCACATTGTGGCTCACAACCATCTGTAATGGGATCTGATGCCCTCTTCTGGTGTGTCTGAAGACAGCTACAGTGTACTCATACACATAAAATAAATAAATCTTTTTAAAAAAGAAATAGAGTAAAAAACAAATATTTAAAGCTTTGATAACATTGATAATCATTTAATTACTGACAAACATGGAATTTAAATGTGATCTTTTTCTAATTTTGTATTACCATCTTGTATTATTATTTTAAATTCCTCCAACACACTGTTTCCTAGAACACACTTACTCTTCACAAAAATAGAGATGATTTAAAGGAGTGGTAGACCATGAGAAATCTCTGGTTCCTACAACGACTCCTCCCACTCTTCCACAGAACTCCCTGAACTCAGGCTAATGTTTGGGTGTGGGTCTCAGTATCTGCTCCTGTCAGCTGCCAGAGGAAGCTTCTCTGATGATGACTGAGCTAGACACCAATCTATGAATGTAGCAGAATATCAGGAGTCATGTTATTGATTTTTTTGGTAAGTCCTGTTTAGTTCTACCCTAGGTCTTTGCACCGTCCAGCTTTCAGTTCCTTCACATCCGGGCAGTGCTGGCCATGGGGTCCTTGTGGCTTCAGTCTCAAGTTAGAGCAGTCATTGGTGGGCCATCTCACAAGCTCTGAGTCAGCACATCTTGCAGGCAGGACAGGTGTGGGTCAAAGGTTTTGTGGCTAGGTTGCTGTGCCAGTCCCACCATTGGAATCCTTGCCTGGTAACAGAAGATGGCCAGTTCAGG
This sequence comes from Apodemus agrarius, assembly GCA_964023405.1. Taxonomy (NCBI): domain Eukaryota; kingdom Metazoa; phylum Chordata; class Mammalia; order Rodentia; family Muridae; genus Apodemus; species Apodemus agrarius. The sequence continues at coordinate 66,537,501 of OZ030010.1, read as the reverse complement.
CTGTATATCCTCCATTACTAGGAGTCCCCATTAGGGTCACCCTCATTGGTTTCTGGAAGTTTCCACTGCACTAGATTTCCACCCACGAAATAATCCCCCTATCTCAGTTATCTCTCCCTCTTTCCTCCCTTCCATACTGGAATCAGATCTTGTTTCTTTGACTTCCTAGTTTTTAGGATTTGTCAGATTTCTTAATTCATCTGACTCTTAAGATTATTTCTCCTTCCATGAAAGATAATGCTCAATTTATAATTTTATTGCACAGACCAAATAAAATAACAGATGTGACATCTTTATAGCATATAAAATACTGTGAAAATAAAAGGTAGTTTTATCATATTAGTCAAGAAATGCCAAAAGGCACAAAATTTTATCCCATCTGTGAACCATGATTTTTCACTAGATCATGCGGTATATTGTTCTGAGCCTATTTATAGACCCAGATTTGCTTAAGTTCAATTCACTTGGATACTTTGAGTAAAGTTAATATTAGAAAAAAATCTAATTTTTTTCTGATTGATACAAAGGCCAGTAGCAATTATATCACATGGATATAGTTAGATTTTTTTTTCAGTTGGTATCTTACTCAAATCCCTCAAGAATGCCCAAGAGTGATTAAAACAGTCTTCCTTTAACAGAAGAAATATTGTATAGGCAATTAGTAAAATATAAGAAAATTAGGTGAAAATTAAATTTACATTCCCCTAGCTACTTCTAAGTATAAAACATAAATCTATGTTCCAATCTCCCAATATGTAGAAACATCTTTAAGGAGGTGAAAAGAAAGTATTAAATAATCCTTCATTGCATACCATTGTAAGAATTCCTTCCCTAGGGAGATGTAGACAACGGATTGCCTTCCTCTTAACACTCCAAGGACAAACCAAAGTATTATTCCCTCAAAGTCTAACTTAGACAACCTGAGTATATTGGGTTTACTTATAGAGAATAAGTGACTTCAGAAAGTCTCACCCAACAGAGATGATGAACTCTTCAGAGATATATAGATGGAAGACTCTCACACATACTTCATTTAACATTTCCCAGTCTGTATAATCCAAACCCTGAGGGCGCATGCAATTAAGGTAGAATTTTATACAAATGACTGGGAAGTGAAGAAAAGAACTGAGATTTTCAATGAGAGTGCAATGACTCTCCCTATTCCCACCTTATCTGAGACAACACCAACAGTCAAAAGGCCAGTCTTGATGTCTTTATAGTCTCCTGCAAGCAGGCACAGCTCATCATTAATGAAGGTAGCAGCTGTTTTCGTTGGAGTACCACATTCTACAACATATATTCAGATCACTGTGTAGGGGCTTAGTGAGGTAGTATATGTAAAAGTCTAAGATAATGTAGCATCATGTATTAAATGACGTGGAATAAAAGGCATTCTGGAAAGATGAATATCTGTGTAGAACAGAATAGATTTCAGAAGACTAACAGAAAGACTACAGGGAAATGTTTGAGTATGTTCAGACAGAAAGAGTAAGAATGTCTTCCAAACAGAAGTATCATATCAGGCACTGTGCATGTTCCAGGTAAGGCTCTTGAGATATGGCAGGGGCAGACTATGGACAGACAGTTCTTGAAATTCTGACAGAGAAGACTAAGTTGGATATGGTAGGCAGTGGTGACCCTTTGTGAATTCCTGAGTCAGAAACCCGAAGAGAAAATAATGTGTTAAGCAGTGCACAGGACATATTATTATAGACATAAGCACTTACTATCAAAACTCTTGTTAGCTTTCATTGTGTGATATAGCAGTTGGTTTGAAGAAGGTAATATTGAATGAAAGCAAGATACAGTTAAAAAGAGAGAACAATAAGAACACTGGGGGCTCAGAAAATTCCTATCAGTCAGAAGTCTGGCATAATGGGGAGTTTTAGATATGCCATAGATGGGCCTGAAATTCAATCCCTTCCCAGAGCTGAATCAGGTGAATGGCTTCTGGAGCCAAAATGGGCAACGATCTTTCCTCTTCAGACTTTCTCAAAGCATCTGGACTCAACATTTGTGTTAGTGTGTGTCAAAATGACCTCTATTGTCTGAAAAGAAAGAAATTCAAAGAAAAAATGAACAAACTAAGCATCAAAAGACTATAAACAATAAAGAAGCTAAATGGAAAACAAGTAGCAAGCTGTTTTGACTCAGGAAAATGTTCACTCTGACACACATAAACGTACTCAAGCATATGCATTTCTTCCCCACCCTAAAATACTTATATTACTGAACTGGAATGATAAGGCTGTGTGACTTTGAGAAGGTTTCTGAAAACTCTCAGGTTTCTCATTTGTGAAATAGTAATGCTAATTTCTTTCTACTTCAGAGGATTTTGCATAAGGGTAAAACAACACAATTCAATATAATGCTTCTAGAACAGAGCATGAATTTAGCAAACTTAGAATGATTATTAGACATTAAGAGAACACAGGTCAGCTTATTATTGGTTCTTAAACTTGGATTCATTTATAAACAGCAAACATTTCTCTTGGCTTTGCTGTTTAAGTGGTGGCTAAAGGATAGAATTTAACCTAGTGTGGTAGCAGCTGCTTAAATAGCAACTGGGTTTTAGTTTATTTGACTAGCTACAGTTGAGTAGAGGTTATGGTGGATGAGTGGTCAGCGGCTAATAAATTCAGTATGTAACGTTTTTTGATGAGATACTATATCTTTACCCTTATTATTTGTAATCACATATTCTGTGAATAAGATAAGCCTACTCCTAAGGGTAATGTGACTTTAATCTAACTGGTTAAAAAAAAAAACATGCATTTTCTCAAAGAGTTTGATTAAGTTCACTTGAGAGAACTTAAGAAATAATGAAAGATACCATATGGAAATCATTGAAAATAAGAGCTATTTATTGCCATTTGCCTGCACATGCTGTGTGTGGAGTCTGTTGGTGCGTACCAGACACAAGGATACTGTTCATTGATCTACAGTAAATGTGATGGCATGCTTACATGTTTTGGTTATGCTTGGGTTCTTGGATGAATTGCTTTCTTTGTTCAACAAGCCTGGGATTTAATCTGCAGGAGTACAAATACTACCATGACTTTTCCCAGGTGAGGTTGTGTATACATCTTGCTCCTTTACCTTTGCTCACGCTTATGGTTATGCAGACAAACAAATTGTTCTTTTTAAGCATAAATAAATTATACAAAAATAACTAAGACTATAACCTACTATTAGGTATTTGTGGTTCATTGGATCTAAGATGCCACAATATTCTCTAGAGTAATTTAGCAAGTGATAAAATGTTTAGCCTACCATAGCTATTCCATTAGAATGGAATCAAATTCTATGGTACTCTGCATTACCTTGTCATCCCATAGCTTCTTGGTGACAACTATTTGGATGTCTACAAAGATTTTAGTGTCAGCAGCTATAGTTGTGACCTGCCATGGCAGGACTGAACCCTTATACTCTGGCTAGTATTGTGAACAAAAATTAGCAGTCAATTTTGTCATGTTAACTCACCTGAAAATTTTACAGACTTCAGCCCTCCTTTCCATTTATGAAAAAAACAACTCCTTGGTCTTATTTCTTCATATTATAAAGCCATAAGTTTGTTTCTCTGACAAGTAAGTTCAATACTTGCCAGTATTAGCAAAATTACCAACTGATTCTGTGATGTGTTTGCAAATAACAACGTACTTTTTATTAAATAGTCTCTGTAGGGGCTAGGGATCGTTAATTACAGGATCATATCTAGAACGCTATCTTTATAATACTAGCTTTTTGCCCTTTCAAGATCCGGCATCTTGGAAAAAAGAATTCTACCAGTTATACATATTGTGGTTAGGATAGAGATAGAAATACCTTGTCTGGGCTCGATTCCCCAGAATAGGGGAATGAAAGTTAGGAAATTGGGAGGGGCTATAAGTAGGGGGAGGGGGGATGGGATAGGGATAGGGGATTTTTGGAGGGGTAATGTGGAAAGGGGATACCATTTGAAATGTAAATAAGGCAAATATCTAATAAAAATATAAGAAAAAAGAAACACCTTGTCTGAATATGGTACAATTTCTCCAGAACTGTATAAATATACTGGAATATTTTGTAAGCAAAAGAAGTGAGTGATAGCACAGAACTAGTTGAGAAAACTAGAACATTGGAGCAAAAATGAAAAGAGGCCGATAAAAGATAAAGAAGAAAGAGTGAACAAAAATAACTTGGGCCAGAATAATAGTCCCCTCCCCCATCTTTTAATATGTGTCAAAATAACTTGTCTATAATCCACAGGTTGTCTCATTATATAGTAGATTCATTTGATCTAGTAAGATTTTTATCTAGGTATATATTAAGAGCTAATTAGGCTGTCTTTTACACTAAAAAAAATAAAGGCCAAAATGTAGATTTTTTTTCTTTAACCCATGATGGAAGATATTGGGAGACATTTTGCTACAGCTCTCTCTCCTATGACTCATAACCCATATTCCTGTCATCTTACTGGTATCTTAGTTTTAAGTGAGGCAGAATCTTTGGGCCCTAATGGTCTCAGGAGTACAAAGCAAATGGGTTATGCAATAAGAAAAGTCTAATGTCAAAAGGAGCATGCCATGGTTGTCTCCGGAGGGACCCTGCCAGAGCCTTACACATACAGAGGCAGAAGCTAGCAGCCAACCATTGGACTGGGTGTGGGGTCCCCAATGGAGGAACTGGAGGGTGGTCCAGAGGAGCTGAAAGGGTTTACAGCCCCATGTGAAGAACAATGATTTCAGCCACCCAGATGCCCCAGGACTCCTAGGGACTAAACCATAAACCAAGGAGCACACATGGTCCCAGCCAAAAATGTGGCAGAGGAAGGCCTTGTTGGGCATCAGTGGGAGGAGTGGTTCTTGGTCAGGTAAACTCACCAGAGGCCCCAACAAAGGGAAACCGAGACGGGGAGATGGGAGTGTGTCTGGTGGAGGGGCATATACGTTGAGGCAGGGGGAGGGAGGAGGAGTTGGGGGGGTCTTTGGGGAGGGGGGAAATCGGGAAAGGTTTTACCATTGGCAATGTAAATGAAGGCAATATTCAATAAAAAGAAAAAAAGAAAAGTCTAATGTCACCACATTCATCTTCCCTTCTAATTCAAGCATGGTACCTACATTAGTTACAGAGCATATTGTATGATGAACAACTATTTTATATCTTCGTTGAGAATGTTATGGGTCAATATACTTACCATAAATGACAGTAGACTGGATGATCCATTGAATATTTATTTAAAATTTATAACTACATTAACAAAAGTTTGATTTATTTCAAAAAAGCCAATCGCGCTCTGTGTGTGTGTGTGTGTGTGTGTGTGTGTGTGTGTGTGCATGCGTGTGCATGTATGTTTTGTTGGGATTAAACCAAGCATGTTATGCATGTTAGTCAAGATGACTACACTCTCAGGCCAAAGTATCTTTTATTTATTTACTTTTTTGAAGTCCTGGGAATTGAACCTAAGTATTCTTGAATCCATTGTTTCTCTCATCTGAGCTCCCAATACATTTTAAATATTAAAAGCAGCATTGCATACCAATAATGAGATAAAGCCATGATTTAAACTTGGGCCCTGGCTGCTGCTAGTCCAGCATTCCCCTTGTTTCACACTATGACCTCTTGTGATTCAAATGAAGTTGACTAACCTAATGTGCCACTTTGGTCACTTTTCTTTTCTACCAAAATCTGTATTGATAAACTACAAGATTCAAAGCCCTCAGGGCCCAAGCAGCCCCATTGCAACAACTCTATGCTATTGTTTCCCTGGCCCTTGCTTTTTCTTACCAACAAACCAAGATGACAGTCACTTTACAGACACATGGTATAGTGATATTCAAATGTAAGAACATAGGTGACCATTTTGTTAAATTGTAAAGCCATCTGTAATTATTTATTTATTAATTCCTTAAATTTAACTGAAAGCTACACTGGAAGAGCAGACTGAGACCCTCCCTCAAAACCAAACAAAACAAACAAAGTACACCACAATTTTGGGGGGGATCCTTCTTACTGTATTTCTTTTGACAAAAATATATTGATTTTAATGCTAACTCTTGATTTCAGGTGTTCTGCAAGCTGAGAACTGACTTCAGCCTCCTCTACTTTTTTATTAGTTTCCTGTAAGTAGATATTTTATATACGAAGAGTTCATTGGGATTGTTTTACTACAGCTGCATGTTAATGAGTTCAAGATTGTCATTTAATTATTATAATCAGTTGGTCCACATGTTTGTTATTAACCTTTTGGTTGTCACACAAAGAAATGGGTTTCATTGTGACATATCATTATATTTTGTTTATTTTTTGCCCACCACTTTCTTTGCCTGTTCTTCTTGCTGGTTCTTTCTCCACTCAAATAGTACCACTTTCTAGTTTCATGGCACATATATTCCAGTATCTAATCTTGTTCTTCCTACCCCTCTTCTTCCTCACCTCTCACAGTACCCTTTCTACTTTCAGAGAGAGGGAGAGGGAGAGGGAGAGAGAGAATGAGAGAATTGTTTTATTTTCATACTGAGAATGTTTCACATTGATGTGGCAATGCATTTGTGTATCATAAATTGTAGTAGAATAAATGATTCACTGAATCTATGCTTATGGCCCCATCAAAGAGCCTTTACCCTCAGGTATATTAATACAAGATAGGATGATAAACTTTATGAGAAATAATTTAGTGCTGGGTCTAAACCCTGATTTCCTTTCTATTAGTTAGATGGAGTTCAATGAGTTAACTTTTTCTGAGATATTTTCCCTATTTATTAAAGGAAATAATAACATCTGTCTAACAAGGCTGCTATTTGCATAAAGTAATATATTTAAAGTACTTACTAAACTATCACTCAATACATGTTAATCTTCTTTTACCACACTGTGAATGTAAAGTATAGCCAGGTGAGTTTGTGGATGGATCAATGTGGAATACATCCCTACTCCTATAGAAAGACCTTCTGAGAACATATCTTAAGAATGGAGAGGGTTTCCAGCATCCTATCTGAATACTAATGGCAGCATTATTATAGATATACAAGCAAGTAAATACTCCGTCTTTAACAGCTGTGTTTAGTTAAGTAACAGATTTAGAAAGTGCAGACTTTAATCTGTGTTTTCTCTTTGGATTTCATCACCATCTGATTTACTTTCTTCTAGATAAAAAGTGTAATTGTAACTTGATTTTTCCCTTCCTATACACATATTTCAGCCATCCTCCAAAGCAAAAGCTGCCTTTTAAAAAGTCTAAATAGACAATGTGTAAATATTTGAAAGACATGGCAATAAGTGGATACCTGAAGAGGACTTTAGAGTAAACATTTTAATGACTAATATCTTTTTTCCTGAAAAGTCCTGTTTCTTTAATGCCCAAAAGGAACAAATAACTGTAGAGATCCCGCACCAAAGCCTTGTTTCTACCTATTTGCATAGCTGGGTGAGTTAGTAGCCAAGAAAGAAGTTATAATTGAGTACAAGAGGGTGACAGGAGTGTCCATGGGATGAGAGGCATGCCTCCTTCCTCAAGGAGGAACTGGGGAACAAGGCAGAATTCTGGGACAGAAACCATTGGTCACTCTGACCTCTCTCTTCCACCTAAAAACTTATGATTCTAGATTCTACCTTGGGATTAGAAATTTGATAGCATAGAGTTATAAAGATCTGAGGACAGGGACCAAATGTAGTCTTTGGGGTAGCTCTGGGGATCAGCTAGGTCTATGTGAAAACATTAAGGCTACAACCCTGAAGAAGCTCCACTACTGAGAGGGCAAAGGTTTTCAGTTTATCCTGAATCATGGCCCTCCACAATCCACAGCTTCACTTCCCTTCCTGCTGCTAAGCAGTAGGCATGTCTGGAATCCCAGTGTTCTCACAGGAAAGCAGAGACAAGAAAATTCCCGGAAGCTTTCAGGCCACCTAGCTTGGTGTACACAGAAGCAAATCAGACTCTGTCTCAAAATGGAAACTGAAGACCCTTGTCCAAAGTTGTTCTCTGACTTCCAGATAGAAGCTGTATCATGTGCATGCCCATACACACACACACACACACACACACACACACACACACACACTAAATACACAAATATGTACAGAGGTAAAAGAGAATTCATTGTATATATAACCTATTCACAAGTGCTACTAAGACTCAGAAGTCAATTTGTTGGCTTCATTCAAGGCTAATTTCTTTTTCTCCATACTCTTGCTTCTACCTATATAAAAATACTACTTAAGTATTACCTATCACTGTCAGTATTTTATATCATGTATCACCATTGTTATATAGTGTATCACTAGCTTTATGAACTCCATGGATTGGGAGGAAAAAGAAACTAGATGTATTTAGTAAGTTCTATACTCAGCACTAAAGGGATGTATAATAGTAACAAGTAACTATTGTTGGACCATAGCCCCCTAAGGTTGATTTGGGATCTTTGATTCTACAGCCCAGACTTAATAGGATTGTGAAATCAAGAATTTTATATCAGTCAATTCTAATTAAGTATCCTTTATGTTGGAGCCATTCCCAGGGCCATGAAGTGCCTCTAGTCCTGTTAACACAAGATCTGAAGCTTGTGGACATAGTTTTCTGGATAGGTAAGGCAAAATACATTGGTTACCTTGGAAACCTAAAAGTCATGTGCCACCAAATAAAATTTGTGAAATCCCTGTGAAGACATCTTGATTATAAATGTGATGAAAAAGTGTGCTAACAGTATAGCCTATGCAGATGTGGCAGATGAGAGAGGTTTACAAGGTTGAGGAGACATCATAAGCCTAAAAGAAGGTTTAGTTTTCTTTCTGCCTTTCTTTCTTTCATATGTGAGGAAGCTCTTGTTTCTTTTCATAGAGTTGGCATTTGATTTTCATTTTCATTTTCATTTTTGTGGTATGTTTGCACTTAATTAGTGCTGGGTCAGGTTGGCTGCATGTTGTTTGCTTTCTGCAAGCCTTGATTGTAATCTAGCCTAGGTTAGAAGGGAAACTGTAGAGTGAGTGCCACAGGCAATAATATCCAGCCAAGTGGAGTGAAGTGTCACTTCGTTTGGCTTTCAAACGCTGCTCAGAGACTTAGAAAAATGTGGCCATACATTTTTGAAAAAGCATGCCTTTTTAAAAAAATTATTTATTTTATATATATATATGAGTACACTGTAGCTGTCTCCAGACACAACAAAAGAGGATATCAGATCTCATTACAGATAGTTGTGAGCCACCATGTGGTTGCTGGGATTTGAACTCAGGACCACTGGAAGAGCAGTCAGTGCTCTTAACCTCTGAGCTGTCTCTCCAGCCCAAAGCATGCCTTTTTGAAGATGGAGAAAATATAGGACCAAGATACCAAAGGCAGATTTATGCATATTTTAATTGAAAAATCTCCGTGATTTGGGGGGGTGGGGACTATGGATTGGGAGTTTAAGAGGTTTGTAACCTACCACACTCCTCTATAGCTCAGTTTCTTGTCTTTGACAGAATCTCCCTGTCCTTTATAATAATGCAACCCAAATATGGCACAATATGTGAATGGCTTCTGTTATTATTCCCTTTCTCATGCATGGCTGAGCAACTTGAGTAGGACGTAATTTGATTGGATTTGCTGTGTTTTCTTGTATTTCTTCTTAGAAGCTGACCTAATTTATTTTAAATTTGTGCAACTGATTCTCTTGATGTCACATAAAGCCCTCCAGTCTGTTTTCTCCATCCATTACTTAAATCTGTTTTAATGTTGTCAAATTGTTCCCCAGCTAGTGACAGAAAGCTCACTTTCTCCGTATGCCTCTGTCAGCATTTGCTTATCTTTAGACTTTTCTCATAGTATTATGAGCTAATCTTTCTCCCTTGTGTGGTCTAACAAAGCCAACCTTTGTGATAGATTTATTTAAAGACAGAAATCACACTTCTTGAATTTACTCCCCTAATCTACAATTTGGAATATTCTAGACTTTGCTTTCTTAATAATTTCTAGTCTACTGCATTGTTCATCAAAGCTAATTAGAACATACATTCATTCCCTTTCTGCCAACTTAATGACAACCTGTATTCCTTGTTCAATTGCTTATTTCTTTTTCTGTAGATTTATTTGTTTGTATTTGTTTGTGGCAGAATCTTACTATGTAACCCTGATTTGCCTGGAACTTTCTATATTGATCAGGCTGACCTTGAACTCACAGTGACCCATCCGCCTTTCTCCTGAGTGATAGAAGGCATGCATCACTACTCCTGTCCTAGTTTCTGACGTATTTTTTAAGATTGTTATGATTTTTAATGTTAGTTCACTAGCACTGACAATTTATTTTAGATAAAACACTTTCCATCAACACCTTCTTCCAACCGATCCTCTCTCCCTCAAGAGACAAGCATTCTAATTTGGCATGACATTATCTGCCTAACAGTGCCTGGCATCTGAAGTACCCAAAAGGTCATCATCCACTGGGTTAGCCTTCCAGAGTAGTTGAATTAAGTTCAACCTCAGGATGTTTTTGAAATCTTAAATCTCTCCGGGGATGTTTTTCATAACATCTTTGAACTGGATAATGCTACAATAAATAAAGTATGCTGCACTGGATTAAAAGGTTATTTCCCTAGTGTATCAAGTTAACAGACAACATGAAACTTCCCATTAAGCTTTGGACATGTCTGGCTGTCAGTGTAGTAACCCTGTCTCCATTAGGTCCCTAACCCCTGCTATTCCATAAAAACCTAAGCCAGTAAGCTCCCTGTCAGCGTGGATGCTGAATGGCAGCCAGAGCAAGGCAACAAGACATAGACAAGGCTAAAATAAACAAAAGATATGAGATACTTCATAAGCTCAGACTCTGAGACCCGGGAATCAGAGCCAAAGACCAATGGCAACCCATTATTTGAAATTGAGATTGGGAAATAAACCCTATATGAGACAAACAAAATTTACAATGACAGCAACAATCAATCAATAATAAATAATACCAGTAAATTAAAATAATAAAGCACGGGGCAGGTGTTATAATACCTTCAGTTAAAAGTGAGATCACACAGTCAAATGCTTTCACTTATATGAGTCTCTTACAGACTTTGTGTATGTATGTGAAGTCAAGAATTTCCATACAGTGCTAGGCTGTGTATTCTGAGTATCTATCAAAATGAAAGTAGAAGTACAAATTGTGTAAGTATATCCCATAGAGAATTCTGCAGCAGATAAAAATTTAAAACATGAAATATTTGCATAGAAGTGTGAACAAATCTTACAAATGTGTTATATAACAATTAAAAATAATGAGGCCTAGCATGGTGGTGCAGTCCTGAAATCCAGCACTTGTAGAAGAACCACTGAACTTTGAGGCCAGCCTGGCCTACTTAATGAGTTCCAGGCTGGCCAGCACTAAGTAGTAAGAACTTATCTTGAGGAGGAAAAAAAATCTTAAATGGTGAGCTCCATAACATGATGCCATTCACATGTGAATTCAAAGTACAAACATATAACAGTACTCCTTTGAATGGGTATGTATGCATGGACAGTTAGCACATTAGTAGGTCACCTGTGAAAGAGAACAGGATAAGCAAGAGCAGCGGAGTGATATACAAGAGGAAAGTTTTGCTTGGTTCATTGAGACCGAAAAAAATAATAAAAATCATGCAAGCATGTACAAACAGAGAAAATGACTAGATGAACAGCAAGAACAACAGTGCTGACTTTTTTACATTTGTATGATAATGAAAATGTTCAAAAAAAAGAAAAAAAGAAAATGTTCTCTATTGGCTACACTAGCCACATGTCATTACTGAACATCTGAAATGTGACTAGAATAGTTGATGAGATGGTTATAATCTTCTCATATTTAAATTTACAGCTGACTACTAGCTACAATAGCAAAAGGTAAAATTTAGAAGTTCCAAAAAAGTAGATGGATATTATAATTTTTTAAAAATAAAATGAGGTCATTATAATACTTGGTTCTATTGATAGATAAGAAGAGTATAAAAGAATGTAAGAAAACCAGGAAGAATGTGATTGTCCTTATCTTCCTTAGAAACAGCTTTTCTCATTAGTAAGTGACCTTCTAAAAGCCTGGTCCCTCAATATAGACTTGGATGATAGAACTTGGATGATATGGGTAGAGTCCTACATAACTAACTTCTCTCCTGTGGCAAGCAAGCTGTGCACACACTAAAAACAATTCCCTGTGTTTAGAGAAACTGAGGTCATAAGACTCTTGTCTTAAGTTTTTGGAGTTTTCCCCCAAGCACTCAGAAATCTCACACAGCATCATTCTTGGACTGTGTTCCAACAATCACTGAAAACTCTTAAAGTTTTTTACTTGTAATTTTATCTCTAGTCCTTCTCACTCCAAAATTTTTCCAATGATGTTTTAACTTGGTCTTACTAAATAGTTGAATTCATTTTAGCACTTTGAGATTAAATGAATCCCTAGTTCCAGTCATATTCCAACCTTTGGTTCTCTGAATAGCAACCTCATTTCACACTGGGAAAAAAACATACTGTGCTTTTACTTTGGGGTACACAACTCTCTCTCTCTCTCTCTCTCTCTCTCTCTCTCTCTCTCTCTCTCTCTGTGTGTGTGTGTGTGTGTGTGTGTGTGTGTGTGTGTGTGTGTGTAATAGGAATTAGTCTGCTTTATGTGCTTTATGGTACAGGTACAACACAGAACTCTAAAATCTGAAAGCTGGATTTAGCAGAACATTTTCTTCCCCAGGTGAATGTGAACTCTTTTACTTCCATCTCTCTCTCTCTATTCCATCTTGAGATAAACAAGGACAGCTTTAGGACTTGTAACAACATTTCTGACAATAAAGAAAAAGAATAAATTAGAAGTGTTATTAATGGTTGTTTTATTTGTAATTTATTTCAATTAGCAAAACATGATGCAGCTCTGGATGCTTCTGGACTAGAATTAATACACATAAAGTGAGGGATAAATAACACCCACATACAATACCCACATACAATACCCACATACAATACCCACATACAACACCCACATACAACACCCACATACAACACCCACATACAATACCCACATACAATACCCACATACAATACCCACATACAATACCCACATACAATACCCACATACAATACCCACATACAATACCCACATACTTTTTGGCAAATACTTTCTTCTTTTGGAACTTGGTTTCTGTCTGTAAAGTGGGGAATTTGAGATTAAATTATCTTCCAAGATCCTTCTAGCCCAGAAATATAGTTTAGTAACTAAATTTTTGAAAAGAATTGAATAACTTTTTAAATGTTATTAACAGAAAATATCAGTATTTAAAAAGAGATTAGAAATCATATCGAGAACGTTTTAAAAAATTTACCCAAAGCTATTGAATTCAAGCTTTAAATGTACCTTAACTGGCAACAAAGTCATTCTGATTATATCTTATATAAACTCATTCTCATAAAGTACCATGCTCAATGATGAGGTCCTTCCAGGGGCCCACCACCTTGGACATACCAATAGGTGTATATATGTTGCTTTGTTCTGATATGCTATTATACTACCTATATGGGTGGGTCTACAGTCAAGAAGGGTTTCTTTTTAGAAAGAACTATCTGACAAACCATGATGGGACACCTCTATCATTTTTTTGAACATGAGAGAAAATAATAGTTCTGAAAATAAAACTCTTAAGTTGTCCCAGTAAAGTTGAGCTACATACAATATAAATATCTAGAAGTGAAAACTACTTCCTCTAAGTTCCCATAAGTTTTTGTTCCTTCTCTTTTTTTATTTTTTTATTTTAATTTATTTACATTTTAAGTGTTATCCCCTTACCCTATCTCCCACAAACTCCCTCTCCTATGCCCCGTTCCCCTGCTTCTATGAGAGCATTCCTCCACCCACCCACCCACTCCCAACTTTCCACCCTCCATTCCCCCACATGGGGCATCTATCAAACCTTCATAGGACCAAGGACCTTTCTTCCCATTGATATCTGATAAGGCTATCCTCTGCTACATTTGCGACCACAGAGAACCATGTATATTCCTTGGTTGGTGGCTTAGTCCCTGGGAGCTCTGAGGGTCTGATTGGTTGATATTGTTCTTCTTCCTATGGAGTTGCAAACCCCTTCATCTCCTTCACTCCTTTCTCTAACTCTTCCATTGAGGACCCTGTACTCAGTCCAATTGTTGGCTGCAAACTTCTGACTCTGTATTTGGAAGGTTCTGGCACAGCCTCTCATTAGATAGTTATATCAGACTCCTCTCAGCAAGCCTTTCTTGGCATCTACAATAGTGTGAGAGTTTGGAGACTGTATCTGAGATGAATTCCCAGGTGGGGCAGTCTCTGGATGGCCTTTCCTTCACTCTCTGCTCTGCACTTTTTCTCCATATTTGCTTCTGTGAGTATTTTGTTTGCCATTCTAAGAAGAGCAGAAGCACCCACATTTTGGTCTTCCTTCTTCTTGAGCTTCATGTGGCCTGTGAATTGTATCTTGGATATTCAGAGCTTCTGGGCTAATACTCATTTATCAGTGAGTGCATACACTGTGTGTTCTTTTGTGATTGGGTTACCTCACTCAGGATGATATTTTCTAGTTCCATCCATTTGCCTAAGAATTTCATGACTTCATCGTTTTTAATAGCTGAGTAGTACTCCATTGTGTAAATGTACCACATTTTCTGTATCCATTCTTCTGTTGAATGAGAATAATTTTCACTATCCTGGGTTTTTTGTTATTCCAAATGAATTTGAGAATTGCTCTTTCTGACTCTGTGAAGAATTGAGTTAGTATTTTCACAGCAATTGTATTGAATCTGTAGATAGCTTTCAGCAAGATGGCCATTTTTACTATATTTATTAATCCTGCTAATCCATGAGCATGGGAGAACTTTCCATCTTCTGAGGTCTTTTCGATTTCTTTCTTCAGAAACTTGAAGTTCTTGTCATACAGATCTTTCACTTGTTTGGTTAGTCACACCAAGATACTTTATGTTGTTTGTCGCTATTGTGAAGGATGTCATTTCCCTAATTTCTATCTCAGCCTGCTTATCCTTTGAGTATAGGAAGGCTACTGATTTGTTTGAGTTAATTTTATATCCAGCCATTTTGCTGAAGTTGTTTATCAGCTGTAGGAGTTCTCTGGTGGAATTTTTGGGGTCACTTAAATATACTATCAAATCATCTGCAAATAGTGATACTTTGACTTCTTCCTTTCCAGTTTGTGTTTCTTTCACCTCATTTTGTTGTCTAATTGCTCTGGCTAGAACTTCAAGTACTATATTGAATAGATAGGGAGAGATAGTCTAGTCCCTGATTTCAGTGGGATTGCTTCAAGTTTCTCTCTCCTTTTAGTTTGATGTTGGCTACTGGTTTGCTGTATGTTGCTTTTACTATGTTTAGGTATGGGCCTTGAATTCCTGATCTTTTCAAGACTTTTAACATGATGGGATGTTGAATTTTGTCAAATGCTTTTTCAGCATCTAATGAAATGATCATGTAATTTTTTTCTTTGAGTTTGTTTATGTAGTAGATTACATTGATGGATTTTCCCTTACTGCTTTTAATATTCTTTCTTTGTTTTGATCATTTGGTGTTTTGACTATTATGTGATGGGAGGGGTAATTTCTTTTCTGGTCCAATCTATTTAGAATTCTGTAGACTTCTTATATGTTTATGTGTATCTCTTTCTTTAGGTTAGGGAAGTTTTCTTCTATAATTTTGTTGAAGATATTTACTGGCCCTTTAAGTTATAAATCTTCCCTCTCTTCTATACCTATTATCCTTAGGTTTGGTCTTTTCATTGTGTCCTGAATTTCCTGGATGTTTTGGGTTAGGAGCTTTTTGCATTTTGCATCTTCTTTGACTGTTGTATTAACATTTTGTATGGTATCTTCTGCACCTGAGATTCTCTCTTTTATCTCTTGTATTCTGTTGGTGATGCTTGCATCTATGACTCCTGATCTCTTTCTTATGTTTTCTATCTCCAAGGTTGTCTCCCTTTGTGATTTCTTTATTGTTTCTATTTCCATTTTTTAGATCCTGGATGGTTGTGTTCAATTCCTTTACCTATTTGGTTGTGTTTCCCTGTAGTTCTTTAAGGAATTTTTGTTTCCTTTTTGAAGGCTTCTACCTGTTTACCTGTGTTCTTTATTTCTTTAAGGGAGTTATTTATGTCCTTCTAAAAGTCCTCTATCAGCACATGAGATGTGATTTTAAATCAGTCTTGCTTTTCTGGTGTGTTGGGGTATCCAGGGCTCGCTATGGTGGGAGAACTGGGTTCTGATGATGCCATGTAGTCTTGGTTACTGTTGCTTATGTTCTTACCCTTGCCTTTCACCATCTGGTTATCTCTGGTGTTAGCTGTTTTTGCTGTCTCTGACTGTGGCTTGTCTTTCCTGCAAGCCTCTGTGTCAGTACTCGTGGGAGACCAACTCTCTCCAGGAAGAATTTAGGTATAAAGGGCTATGGTACAGGGTCAGCTTCTGGAATGCAGACTGAAACTAGAAGGATCCTGTCCCCAGCTGATCCTTGGTTCCTGTGACTTGATGGCTCTGGGAGGGTCCCTTTTGGGCCAGGAATTTGAGCAGAAGTGGTGCTCTTATCTGTGCTTGCAGGTGTGTTGGCTCTTCTAGGAGACCAGCTCTCTCCTGGCACTATTTGAGTATGGAGCCCTGTGGCACAGGATCGACTCCTGGTGCAGAAGGAAACCTAAAGGTTCCAGCCCCAGGCCACTCCTTGGTTCCTGTGTTCTGAGGGTTCCTCCAGGTCCCTCTGAGCAGCAGTGGTGATTTTCCCTGCACTCACAGGCTTGTTGGCACTCCTGGGAGGCTAGCTCTATGCCTGTGCTTTTTGGGTATGGATCTCTGTGGTGAGCCCTTCTTTTTCTCATTCATACCTTAGTAAATATTTTACTTTCTAGCCTTTGTATAGCCTTTTAACATAAGCACTTCATTCTGTATCTAATTTCATATTGATTTTTGGTCTTACAAATGTAGTCTACTTGGAAGTCTCTTTAATGTCATAAAGATGATGCAGATAGGGCTATGGGAGAAAGGAAGTGATAAAGTTGGAAGGCTCACATATTGAGCTAGGACAAAATGTAAGCACCATCATTTTGATCAGCACCTCTCCAGCCCAACTTGACTGATAGTTGCCTAAAATGAAGGTGGGAGGAATATTCTGTTCCTGTTACCAGGAATAGCATTCTACATTCTACATGTAACAGGATAAATGTGTGAATTATAAAAATTAAAGGGATGTAGACAAGGACATTCAATGAAATGGAATAAAGCATTCCCTGAGGTATATATTTGTCTCATCTTAATATCACACCAAGTTCAAATGAAAATTTCTTCACATGTACCCATTTCTAAAAGTGAATGTGAATTGTCTAGAACTAGATGAACTCATATATATATATATATATATATATATATATATATATATACTTTAACTCATTTTGACTGTTTTATATATAGCTCATAAGAGAAGAAATAGAGCTTGTCTAATGTTACTTAGATAATTAGAAATTGTATTCTATTTATCACAGAGTATCACTTCTTTTATATAGGCTTTTGGTTGCTTCTTAAAATTTTGAAATATTTACAATGAGATAATATGCTACAGCTTGATTTTTTTGAGATATATAGAATCTGGGAGGAGAGAATGGAGGTAAATACAAAAGGAAGAGAGGAGTGATTAAATAATCACCAAGGATGTCTGAAAAACTCATAAGGAATCATGCTATTTACTATGCATCTAAAAATCTATAATTCATGTAATTATACATATACATATGTATATTTATATATATTATTTTAAATAATTTTTTTCTCATCTGGGCTGACAGACTCTAAGAGCCAAAGAACACCTAACAAAAATCCCAGTAGCAAAGGTAAAAAGCCCTCTTTTGAGTTATTGGACAGGACTATCCAAGAGACTCACAAAACATACACCCTATGGTTGTTGCCCTTGGTTGACCCCATACATGGAAGGTAAATCCCTATTGCTGAAGATGCCATATACTTCAGAAAATGGGCCTGGGGGCTCCTGGTCTGGAATTGACTTGAATGTCACCTTTCTATGGTTTGCATAGTATCAGAAGGCACAATGTAAGCATCCAAAGAAGGGAAACAACAAACAGTTCTACCAGCCTATGAATCACAATAACCAGCATGACATGACAACCCTACAGGCATATTAGTGGCACCTAGACCTTACAGTAACCAACCACTCTCTAATTGAACCTATGGCCCACTTAACAAGAGCTATACCATGCCTGGTACTGAAATCCTAGCCAACTTCTCAGTGATAGTGAAATCATGGATCTTGGAGGAATACCTAGGAAGAGGACCTACAATCATTCCTTTACTAAAGCAGAATAATTCCTAACAACAATCTATAAACACTTGTCCTTATATTTACAGAGAAGTATAGTCTTCACCTCTTGTCAAGAGCAATTCTCTTTCAACAGATGGAGACTATTATAGAAAACTACAACTAATTAAAATTCAGAGTTGTGGAGCCCCAAAGTCCAATGAAAAACCTAAAAGCATCAAAGGCTCATGGATTATTGGGGAATAGGGGGTGAAAAGATTGTAATGGCCAGAGGATCAGGAAGAGATTGAGTCTCCTAGGAATGTCACAAGCTATACTCATTAAAAACTCACCAATATAAGTCTAAACATGAGCTGAAAAGGAAAACAACAATAAATACACCAAATTGGACTGGGAAAACCCATGAGTCCTAGACCTTACACACAGAAATACAGCCAATTAAGGAATGATAAGATACTTTCAAGGGGATTCAGGTCAAGTGGTGCCCAACTGTAGGGCAGTAGTATGGGAGAAATAACCAAGAGTGAGTACTGCTGTGATAAATATTTTAAAAGTGTAAAAAAAAAAAAAGTCAGACTAGGAGACTTCAAGTTTAAAGACCTGGGAGGGTATACCAACAGTTTAAAGATAAAATATCACGTACAAGGGCCAAGTCAGTTTCCCATTCATGGGTCTGCACTATGAAATTTGATATATGAGATTGCTTAGACCCACAGCATGAATATGATTCTATTGTAATTCAACATCCCCATAAACCTGGACAGGATACTCCAAAACAGACAGAGGAGGTAAAAGATTAAAGGAGGAGAAGAGGAAAGGAAAGTTAAATATAAAGATAAAAGGCCGGAGCTTGAGGAAGCCTGTCAGCTCTTGAATTACGTTGTGATGCCTTTCTTTGTTGATACAATCATAAAACGGTGCCCACCCATTTAGATGAGCCAAGTACCCATACTACAGCAGGGGATTTGACAGGCAAATGGAGGGGGAAAAAAGCAGTAGGAATGCTGTGGCAGCATCTGCTCTGAGTTGGGAGCCTAGGCTCTAGCAGTGCAATGTAGCCAGAGCCTGGGTTCAAAGGGATGCATAGCCATCAGAGTCTCGGTGCAGAGCCCATAAGTGATGGTGTTAACTGACAAGCAGTCCACACTGGACAAGAAGGACCTAATGGACTCACTTTCTGAGGGTGACATGCCTTGCAGGTGAACTTCCATAGCTCCCAACAAAGCCAAAAGTGCTAGGTGGCACAGATCCCAGTGGAGAAGCAGCTGGTGATTCTGATGTCCTTTCTGGCAGCAGATCTTGACATCCTGGACATCCAGTGCCGGACAAAAAATGTTGCCAGTATGTCTGAGCAAGGCCTACATCTCAGTGATCAGTTCCATCTTAAACTCCACAGATCCCACTCACTGTAAACCCCTGCCAGGACTTCTTCAGCTATTTCTGTGGGTCCTGGATGGAAGCCCACCCTGATGGCCACTCACATTGGAGGACCTTTAGAAACCTCTGCAAACACAACCAAATCATCATAAAGCACCTGCTCAAATGTTCCACCGCCAGCATGAGGGAGACAGAGAGAAAGGCCCAAGTTTACTAGCATAGGTATAAGAATAAAACAAGGATTGAGGTGCTCCAGGCCAAGCCCCTAATGGAGCTTATTGAAAAGCTTAGGGCCAGACTATTACTGGACCCTAGGCTTAGAACAATTTCAAGGACATGGTGCAGGTGATCACACACCATTACCCAACTTTACTCTTTTCTGTCTATGTCAGTGTTAACTCCAAGAAATCCAACAGCAATGTGATCTAAGTAAACCAGTCCAGCCTGGCCTTGTCCCCTTACAGACCTGAACAAGATGGAATATAAGAAGATGCTGAGCCGGGCGGTGGTGGCGCACGCCTGTAATCCCAGCACTCTGGGAGGCAGAGGCAGGTGGATTTCTGAGTTCGAGGCCAGCCTGGTCTACAGAGTGAGTTCCAGGACAGCCAGGACTACACAGAGAAACCCTGTCTCAAAAAAACCAAATCCAAAAAACCAAAAAAAAAAAAAGATGCTGATGAGATACCTGAACTATATGGTCCATCTGGAAAGCTCCTGAGCAGACAGAATGAAGACTGCATGTAAACTCAGAGGCAGCCAATCCTGGACTTTGAAACAAGTGCTAGCCAATATTGCTATCCCCCAGGAGATGTGCCAAGAAAGTCACAGCATCTGAACTGCAGATGTTGGCACCTCCCATCAACTTGTTACCCTTTCTCAACACCAATTGAGAAAGAGATCAATGAATCTGAGCCCATTGTAGTCAACAGCAAAGAATACCTGGGACAAGTCATTACTCTTATCAACAATAGCAACAGATGCCTACTGAACAACTACCTGATGTGGAACCTGGCACAGAAAACAAGCTCCTTCTTGGATTGGTGCTTTCAGGATGATGATGAGTTTATGAAGGTCATATATGGGTCAGAGAAGACCTACCTCCCTCAATAGAAGCTTTTTGTGACAGAAAACAACTTGGACTTTGCCCTGTGGCCCATGTTTGTGAAAAGTAAACTTGACTGAAGACAGCAAGAGCATAGCCAGTGATGTGATCTTGGAGATCAAGAAAGCATTTAAATTGTCTGAGCACCCTGAAATACATGGATGAAGACATCCAGAATTAGGCCAATAAAAAGGCAAATGCCATCTACTACATTATGGACTACACCAACTTCATCATGGACCCTAAGGAGCTCAACAAAGTGTTCAATGATTACACCATAGTTCCATGGCTATACTCTGAGAACCCTATACTTTTTCAACTTCTTAGGAAGAGTCACAGCCAACCACCTCAGTAAAGTCCCTAACAGTGGAGTATGACTCCTCAAACAAAAAGCATGTTTGCATTTTCAGTCAGAATTTTCTAGGCACCATTCTGTACCCACTCTTCACTCTTGCACTTTGGTGGCACTGGTATCATCATGGGCCACAAGCTGACTCATGCTTTTGACAATCAAGGCCAAGAATGTAACAAGAATGGGAATCTCCAATGATGGAAGACTCCTTCCTGGTGGAAGAACTCATTCATGAAAGCCTTCGAGCATTAGACCAAGTATTAGACCAAGTGAATGGTGCAGCAATACAGCAACTGCATTATGAACTGGGTACCCACAAATGCACGCATACTGTTGAGGAGAACACTTTCCACAATGGGGCCTCAAGGCAGCATACAAGGATTGCCAGAACTGGGTGAAGAAGAATGGAGCTAAGCAGATACCACCTACACTGGATCTCACCAACAACCAGCTTTTCTCCCTGGAATTTGAACAGATCTGGTGCTCTGCACACCTGGGAGCTCCCATGAAGATCTCAACACCGACCCCATACTCCTTCCTGCTTTCATGCCAGTACCAAATATTCAGCCCTGAAAACATACATAAATAAATAACATTACACAGACTGAGCAAGTTATATTTAGGAATGTATATGTATATACATATACACATAACAATGAATGAAAAAAGAGACCATGAATTTGAAAAAAAATAACAAGGAAGGGAATATGGGAGTGTTTGGAAGGAGAAAAAGGAAGGGAGAAATGATGTAATTACATTAGAATTTCAAAACTAAAAAAAAAAAGTAAAAATACATGGATTTCTTAAAAGGAGCTTTTGTGGTTCTCAACCTTCATAATGCTGCAACCCTTTAATACCTCATGTTGTGGTGATCTCCCAAACATAAAATATTTTTGTTGTTACTTCATAGCTGCAATGTTTCTACTGTTGTGAATTATAAATATCTATATTTTCTGATGGTCTTAGATAACCCCTGTGCAACAGTCATTGGGCCGTTTAAAAGGGTAGCAATCCACAATTTGGGAACCACTGTTTTCAAGTCTCTTTGTGATCATTTTTATGTTCTCATTCTTAATATTTTTAGGGTTGTATGGTTGATCATTTCAGTATATTAAACTATTATGTACAGGTTAAATAGATAGCTCGAAAGTTAAGAGCACTAGCTGCTCTTAAAGAGTACCAGAATTACATTCCCAGCAGTCATGTTGGGCAGCTCACAAAGGAGCAGACCTAGCAAGACAGGGAAAGAATGTTCCAGACGAGAAAACCAAATAACCCTATCCAAAAATGGGGTACAGAGCTAAACAGAGACTTTTCACCTGAAGAAATTCGGATGGCTGAGAAACACCTTAAAAAATGTTCAACATCACTAGTCATTAGGGAAATGCAAATTAAAACAACCCTGAGATTTCACCTCACACCAGTCAGAATGGCTAAGATTAAAAACTCAGAAGACATCAGGTGTTGGCGAGGATGTGGAGAAAGAGGAACACTCCTCCACTGCTGGTGGGACTGCAAGCTTGTACAACCACTCTGGGAATCAGTCTGGCGGTTCCTCAGAAAACTGGACATGATACTTCCGGAGGACCCAGCCATACCACTCCTGGGAATATACCCAGAAGATTCACCAGCATGCAATAAGGATACATGCTCCACTATGTTCATAGCAGCCTTATATATAATAGCCAGAAGCTGGAAAGAACCCAGATGTCCCTCAACAGAGGAATGGATACAAAAAATGTGGTATATATACACAATGGAGTACTATTCAGCCATTAGAAACAATGAATTCATGAAATTCTTAGAGAAATGGATGGAGCTGGAGAATGTCATACTAAGTGAGGTGACCCAGTCTCAAAAGAATACCCATGGTATACAGTCACTGATAAGTGGATATTAGCCTAGAAGCTTGGAACACCAAAGACACAAATCACATATCAAGTGATGTCTCACAAGAAGAAAGGAGTGGACACTGGTGCTAGAATGTACCAAAACATCATTGTGGGAGAGTACAAGAACAGTAAAGTGGGAGGGGGCGGATGCGGGAGCAGGGGGAGGGAAAAGGACATGTGGGACCTTTGGGGGTGGGGAACCAGAAAAAGGGAAATGAATTGTAAATATAGAATATATACAATAAAAAAAAATAAAAAAAAAAGAATGTTCCAGATGAGCTAGTTGAAGCTATAGGATTGAAAGAAGCAGAATCAATTGGTGATGCAGGAAAGGAAGCTCCCAGAGGAGCCATATGTCCTATGGAGTGGGGAAGAATAGGCCTACCTAGCTACAAGGGTAAAGGAAGTCCTGGAGTAACAGGACAGGTCTATCAGATGGGAATGAGTGCGTTTACCTGGTGGGCACCAGAAAAGGAAGTCCCAGAGTCAGCCAGGCAGGCCTGTGAGGTTGAAAGTAATGAATATGCCTGGTGTCTCCTGAAAGGGCTGTCCCAGAGAAGCAGTGAAGGCCATTTTATTTTGCTTTGTTTTTGAGTCAGGGACGTACTATGTAGACTAGACTGACCTTGCATGTAACCTCTGCCTCCTGAGTGCTGAGATTACAGGTGGATGATGGCACATGGCCTTAGTGTATGGGATAAAAACTGGACCTTAAGAGAAATGGTTCTCAAAATTCTATTGAAGTCATCTAAGTCAAGAAATTAAGTTGTCCTCTATCTCTTTCAACTTCAGAAATAAAAATTTAAGGCAAAGAGAAAATAAGTGTGATTATATAATTATAGATAATTAATTATCTATAGGATAGGGATATAGGTACAGATACAAACATAGATACACATATATTAAAATGAGGCCAGGAATTAGAGAGGTAATGAAGCAGGGGTGGGGCATGGTAGGAGTTGGAGGAAGGAAGGGGGATGTAGGAAAATTATATAATGATACTTTAATAAAAAGATATTAAGTATGATGTATATGAATATATATATATATGAATTGGTTTGCTTGAAAGAGCGTCTGGACATGTAAAGTAGAAACAAAGTAAACAAAACTAATTTCCTCATATATATGTATTATTTAAAATTATCCTAGACCTTATATCTTTTCTAATTGGGCAACTATAATCAGGCTAATTTTGTGCATTTTCCTGCTTCATCCTGCTTCAGTTTTGAATACTATGGTTGTTAATAGGAAATGTGTACCTTATATAATAGGTGTAAGCTATTAAACAAAAACAGAAGTAATGAAGCCAGTCTAGAAAACAGATCCCAGTGAGCATTTTACAAACCGTATAGCTGAAATAACATGTAAAATACAAAATACGACAAACTGAATGACTGACACTGTATATTTGAAATGTGCAGGTTGTACAACATTGAAATTGGAATGAAACAGTAAGAGGCTACATTCATGGATAACCAACAAGATAAAGTTATTGCTGCCTCAGCCAATGGAGAAAACGATCTGATTAATGTGGTCAAAGAAAATGGTAAGAGAGTTTAATGATGATATACACTCTCCTTTCTTATTAATTCTCTTTTCTTATTAATGTGGATTTTGAGTATATAGAAACTTGAGACAGGTTGAATCCAAAATGTATCTGAAGTTAAGATAAATCTAAACTTTATTATACCAGATTTTTAACTGAACTAGAAGAATCCCTGAAAGACCTCAGATAAATTCCCTTGCTCTGTCAGATTCATTTGTTAAATGAAATGTGTCAAAATTGCTAGTAAATTAGAAGTATGTTCTGATGTGAGACTTCTATAGTTTCACTAGGAACTTGTCTAAGTTAACTTTTCAAGTGTGAGCATGGACCTCACAGCTCAAATCATGAATGTCCTCCTGTGCATCTTCCCCTCTGAAAGCTTTGGCTTTCCAATTGACCGATTAGTCCAGTTCTGTCCTCATTTCTGATGGGGGAATCTACCTTTTCCTGGGCTAAAAAAAAAAAAAAAAGATTATTTTTCGTGTATATAAATGTTCAATATTAAATTAGAATTGTTTTTCTAACGTTTAGGTGGTAATTCGTAAAGCTAGATAAACAGAGGCTTAGTTTGTTATATGATGACCACATATTAAAAACTAATCAAGGGAAAGAGACTTGAGTCTCATCTGAGAGCCTTAACTTTATTCCTGCCTTTTTACCCCTTTTTTCTAGACTCGGAGGACCAGGATGTGGCGATGAAGTCATTCGTAGCTCTAGAAGCTACTACTCCAATCCAGCCTATACCAGTGGTACAAAAAGAGCCCCCAATGTTTCCCAGGGGTCTTCTTCCTCTGCCATCTAAGAAGCCGTGTATGCAGAGCCCTCCATCTCCTTTGGCCCTGATTGAAGCACCTGATCATTCTGCTAATAGTGCTTCTGTGAATGCCATCTCCCTCACATCTGGAGTTGCAAAGGGCCTGAACACATGGTCACTGCCCAATGAGTGTGACAAAGCTCCATTTGCCATCATGGAACCTGCAGGCATGTCAGCTCTGAATGGAGACTGCCTCATGCAGCCGAGCCGGACTTGCTTAGGTTGCTTCATGGAATCAAAAGAAGCAGTAGATCCTGAGCCAGGGATCAGTCTGAAAGTCAGTGATCTAAATCGAGATTACGAAACATGTGCAGTCTCTGACATAGGGATTCAATGCATTAATGCTGGGGAAAACATCAAGTATGGAGAGCAGCTGCTTTCCGACCAGCTGTTAAGCTTCCCCCTGCATAAATCCAGGGCAGGAGATAGACGAGAATCTGAGAAACCTGACATCGACTTGGAAGACCCAACTCAGAAAAGTTATTATGAGGCATTACTATTAGATAAGTGCAACACGGAGGAAGCTTTGCTGGCAAATTCCAATCAGGATTGGGGTTACTTTGAGACTTTTATTAGTGAGAGTAAGATTGAGCTACTTGACCTCTGTTCCAAGAATGAACTATCTGTTAACCTTTTCTCTGAAGAAGATGTGGAGAACTATATGTTCGATGATGATGAGTCAACCCTGGGCAGTGATGTCTGCTCCCTCAAAATTCGATACGAGTCCTTTCAGGACAATGTTCGAGACAAGACCACTCTTCTGATGCAGGAAGATGCCCAATTCAATTTTTTCCCCAGTGTCTTTACTACGTGTCCCAAGCGGGAATCTAAAAGTGGAGTCCTCAAGCCGAGCAGTGATCTTTCTCAATTCAAGGTCCCTGATGTGAGCATCATCTGGGGAGAAGAAGATAAAAACTTGGACAAGAAGAAAGGCAAAGAGGAAGCACATGAAGACAAAAATATAGAGAAAAAAGATGAAAAGGATAATGGAGAAAAGCCTGCATTAAACACCAAACCATGTAGTGGTCTTGAGGTAGAGCAATTTAAGAACCTAAAGCCCGACCAGCTTACTAATTCCCTGGAGACATCAGGGAATTTCAGTGATGACAGTTCCTTCATTGAAGTCTCATATGATGCCATGGGGGAGATCAAAGACTGTAGCCGCTATATGGCTCGGGACACTAATTCTGGAAGCTCATCCTCCCAGCAGAACTATGGGCTGCGAGCCAAGAGAAAAGTCAGATACAGTGAAGATTATCTATATGATGTTGATTCGCTAGAGGGGGAAAAAGTAAATGAGAGAAAGGAATGGCCTCCAGGTGGTTCCAAAGAAGAAGATGATGATGAATGGTGTCCCAAAAAGAGAAGAAAAGTAACACGTAAGGAGCCGCCTGTTATTATTAAATACATCATTATCAATCGCTTTAAAGGTGAGAAGAACATGTTAGTGAAGCTAAGTAAGGTAGATGCCAGTGAGACAACAGTAAATCTGAGTGAGAATCAGCTCAGTAAGTATGCCAAGTTATCACCTTTGAAAGGATTCTGGCAAAAGAAGAAAAAGCAGAAAAACGGCAACACAGACTCCGTCAAAACACCCTTATGCCAAAAGCAAAGCTTTGAACCAGGTAGCTTCGAGGTGTCATTCCTGCCTCCTGCTCGTAAACGAAAATCCAAGCTTGGCAGTAGACACAGGATCCAAAGGATCCAATCCATGGAAACTTCGGCAAGTAGTAAGCAGGTTTCATTCTGCAGTGATCAGAAACAAGCTAGTAATCACAAAGAAGAAGGAGGTTTAAAAGGTATGCCCAAATCGGCACTTCTTGCTGCCCCAAGCTGTGCCAACGGGTCGCATTTGCGGGGCCTCATAGTCTCCGACTCGGTGAAAGTCAAAGCTCAAGATCCAGAGTCCAAGGGGCCAGAGAGGAAAGTGCTTAACAAAATTAAATTTAAAAGCGAAGCTCGGTTAAAGTCCAAAAAACTCAAAACTGGACAAGAAAACAAACCAGTTGTTCAAATGAGCC
Source organism: Apodemus agrarius (assembly GCA_964023405.1). Lineage (NCBI taxonomy): Eukaryota > Metazoa > Chordata > Mammalia > Rodentia > Muridae > Apodemus > Apodemus agrarius. The sequence goes on along the minus strand of OZ030010.1, from coordinate 66,510,149 downwards.
CTGTCTCAGAAGACCCATCCTCCAAGGCTAATTTAAAAAATGAAGTCACTCCTGGAACCTCAAATGGTTCCCATATGTCTGAATTTCATGAGACAAAAGTTGTTAAGAATTCCACTTTCTTACAAACCACCTGCTCTTCTGAAATGCCTCTCTCATCTGTCAATGTTGCCACTAATATACCTGTTATTCCCGGAGGGTATCTGCAAACACTGTTAGATGCTTCTGACTTGTCAAATAATACTAGTATCTCATACTTCACCAACCATTCTGCAGAGCAAACTGAAGGCAGCCTCACTCAAACAGAAAAAGCATTTGTACCTCTTCAGTCTGCTCAGGACTGTGTGCTGTCCTCGTCTTCTGATTCTCAGCTGCAACAATCATCTCAGAACTTCAAAATGGAAGCAAGCAACTATGGAAGTTTGTGGTCCGACAAGGATGCATCTGGCTCCCAGGAGTTCATGACTGAAGTCTCAAGGGAGATAGCCACAAACCAATCTAGTGAGTTTGAAGCTTCCCAAGTTGTCTCCATGGAGAATAACCTCACAGCTATAACATACAGTCCTGTCTGCCTCACTAGTGGTGGCAGTGGTTGCAACAAGGTTCTGTATGCCTCTGTGCAGGACTCACATCTCCCACCTGATGACTTGTATCAATTGTGTCAATTTAACAATGGAGAGATCTGCTTTCCTTTCCAGCAGGGCCCACTCAGTACAGATGATGATGGCCGGCTCTTCAACTTTGATTCCATGACTCCACTTTCTGTTAGTTCAAGCAATTATTGTTCCTTAAGCTTGAAATCCTGTGAAAAGGATGGTGATGATGATATCAATGATGACTTCCTGGCCCACTGCAGCCCCAAACTGGTGATCCAGCAGAGCATTGATGAGATAGCACCACTAAAGGAGTCCACTGACCTCCTCGACATCTCCAACTTCACTCCTGACAAGTTCCGACACTCTTCCCTCTCAGAAATGTCTCCACCGGACACCCCCAGTCTTTCTCCTCAGAGTACCAGATGTGAGAGTATCAAACCACTAGGAACAATGAAAGGATTCCAAGAAGGTGTCCTGGGATCGTTGAGCACCGTGGAAAAAATCAAGTGGGACTGTACTACCCTTTCACAACAGGTCCAAGCTGATGATGGCTTTACATTAAATAACCATCAGTTTCAGTTCCATATGTTCAATGATGAGGACTCTGTTGGCCTGCTCCAAAAAAACCCTTGCCTGTCAACATTTGATGAGTCAGCTGGGCAAATTAGCACCAACAACAAAGTGTCAAAGTCAAGAAAGAAAACTTCACCTGGCAAGAGTGGGGCTGTAAGCCAAAGTTCTCAGAAAAATACCAGGAAAAAATCTCCAAAGGCCAGCAACAAAGGGGTTGAAAAGCCACCTAGCAAAACCTCCCGCCAGGTTCCTAAACCAGCAAAGAAAGGGAAATATGTGGCTGCTGTCAATGGAGAGAAAATGCAAATTGGTATTAGCCATAGTGGAGGCCAACCTCCACTATGTACATCCTCCGATGCAAAGACACTGACTGAATGTAATCAACATGGTGGTCCTGTTGCCCCTATGAAGATACCAAGTCAGAAGGGACTTTCTGGAGATTGGGCTTTGGGAAAGGAAAGCAGGCCAGGCTGGAATGATATGAGCGTAGTCACTAATACCAACAACCTTCTGGATGATGACCAACGAGAATTTCAAGAGCCTTCCTATATCTTATCCAATATTGCCTCTGGTATGGCAGATGTGCAGAGATTCATGATGGCCTCCATGGAGCCCCTTTGGGAACCCATGGAGCAACAAGGGGAGTCCAACACATTCTACTCCCCTGATTCCAATAGCCTAAAATTAAAAACCCTCAAAATACTGGCTGGAACACCACAAGAATCTAAGAAAAAGATTAACAATGGGTCTTCAGGAGCTACAAAGAATCACAGGTCAGTCAAGGCCGTGAGCAAAAGCAATGGAAAAGCAGCAATTGGTGATCCTGGCCATGCAGATATGCCTGGCTCCAGTGAGGACTCTCGATCTGCCTTCTTTGATAAAAAGTACAGTAACATGAACACTCTAGGCAATAATGGACCAACACACAAAAAATTATATCGTCACAAATCCAGCTCCAAGGGCCTGCGAGATGAGAAATACAAGGGAAAGCGCGTGGAACGAGAACAGGTCCACAAGGATGAAGCTGGGACAACTTTTGAGAAACTGAGGTAATGCTGCACCAAAATGGCTGAGATGAGATGCACCCTTGGCTATCCTATTCATTACTTGCTGAGCCGAGTTCCACATTTTTTCCCTCTTGAAAGCAGAAGTTTTGCATGAGAGACTCTTTCCCATTCTCTTTTTTCAAATTAAAAAGAAAAGAAAAAAATGCATGGAAATCCCTATACCTTTAAGCCACCCAAAAATATCGGGCAATTTCATTGTGGCTTAGCTAGGGATAAGTTCTATCAAAGGCTACGTTTTTCTTCTATTCAACATTAATTTTTGCTTATTGAGAAAAATACAACAAAAAAAAACATGCTCTTGAATGATTTTTGGAATGGAAGGGCTTTGCAATAAAGACAGATTCTGAACAACATATTCAAAAAGTCATTTAGACAAAAAGCCAAGATCATTTAAACAAAAGAGCATTAGTTTTCAGCGCACAACAATTAGGAGTGCTTTCTCTCTACCTTTCTGCATCATACAACATCTAGTATGATGTTAATATATTTACAGGGTATGATCCCTTCGTGGGACATACACTAAAACTTACTAAGATGGCATAAATTCTTTGATTTTTCTGCAGGGATTCCAACTACAATCTCCTAAAAGCAGAAACAGCATTTGGGGTTTTACCTGTGTTTGAAGAAGAGACTCACATTTTCCAGAAAGACATTTGATGTTTGTGTTTTCTTTCTTTCAAAATAAGCTTTGTGGTATGTATGTTGACCTGTAAGTGCTTAAAGAAAAGAATTTTAAATCGTGGGAATAAGTCTTTGAAATCAAACTTTAATCTGATGTTCTGTGTAAAAGACTTTAAAAGTCATACAGTTGCACGAGTAGTTTATGCACTGTTTGCCCACAAGGAAAAAAATGGAAAACATTGTGCCAAACTACAAATAAGTAACTGTACTGTATATAGTTTTACTTCTATATCAACATTTGGTTGTGAGTATTTGGGGGACTTGTCCCTGTTAATTTACTAGAAACATTCCAGTGATTCTTGCTATTAACCATCCCCACTTTTGTGGATAGCACCTATAGATCACAGTGGGAAAATATGTTGTGTTATACAGTTTACCAAAACAAAGGATAATGTTTGAATTGTGCCAAATTTTCTTACTTCATCTCACAGATTCACCTCACAGTTTAAAGCTCATTCATGATTATTAAATATATATAGACACACATACACACATCCATCCATACATTCTTTTAATGTTTTAAACTCTACTATCCTGTGTGGAAATATGAACAGTTAAACAAGGCAAAATAAAGATGTGTTTGTTCCACCATCTAAGGATTACAATGTTGGAAAAGCTTGAAGGTCACAACAGCTAAGTCCATCAGGGACAGAGTATACACACTTACAGAACCTTGTACAAGGAAATAAAACAGCTGCTTTGAAAGTTTGTTTTCCAAAGCAAAATCTGTAGCGGAAAAGAATTTAAAGTGCAAAGTTATATTGCTGATACTTTATATCTCAGTTTTATATATTTTATAATAGCCTGGGATAAATTATAAGATAGCTATAAAATTGACACTAATAATAAATGAAATACATAGATTGCTTTTATTTAAGTAGTTTCCTAAATGTTTTATTCCAGTTTTGTCAAAAGTGCACTCACAACAAGGCTTTAGTGTTCTTTAAATGTTGATCTTGCAATGCCAATGTCATTTTTAGAAATGGCATCTCAGATTGATAAAATTTTTCTTCCTATGAATAAATACACGTAATACCAAGTAAAGCTGAACAGTGTGTGGAAACAACTAATTCAGGCCATCTACATATAGCCTGAGGATGACAACTCTTTTGATATCACACAATAAACATAAATCTCAATTTTTAATTACTTTTTAAATTCATATTTTTGGTTCAACCTTCCCTTCCACTACTTTAAAAAAAAAAAAAACTTCACAGTCCCAACATTCCTCACTGCTAGCCTTTTCTTGCCCTTTCTTCACCACTTGACTTATACCATTTGATCTCTTTTCCTTGCACAGTTAAGGCCTGTGTGCCTGATCACTGATGCATCGTGGCACAGATGAGATAATGGATGCGACAGCGCTTTGTAGATCATCAAGTGCTATACCAATATAGGGGACTAATATTATTAATGTTGTTGGTTGTTGTTGTTGTTACTATTCTTACTAATATTGTTACTAACCTATTAACTTGTGAATATAGAGGCTGGGGTGGGAGGGAGGAGGATAAGGGGGTGGGAGAAAGGGGGACTTTACAAAACAGGGAAGATGTTTCAAAAGACATTTTTGAATAAAATATGAGCAACCTACCTAGTTATTGACACCTAAATATATTCACAAGCAGAGAAGCAATGTTTTCAAGTAGTCAGAGAGAAATGGAAGGGAGCTTATCATGTATATAAACATACACATTTCCCAGTCCATGATTCCTTTCACCAGCTTACTCTACTACTTACAGCTAGGTAGGAAAATGAACAAGCCCATGATCTAGATTGTGTGTGTTCTCAGCATCAGTCTCTTTTGTCTGTGGGGATGAGTGGGTGAGAAGTCTGTGAGGAAAGTTCAGGCACATTCCTAGGCCTTGGCACTGTGTTCAATGAGCCCTGGAAAATGATTTAGTGGAAAGGCATCAGCTGAAACAAGTCTCTTGCCCTACAGTGGCCATCCAAAAGAGAAAATAATCAAACTAGAACACTTTCTTTTGTTTCTTGATACTCTGATAGCTAGCTGTTTGTACTAAATGTGATGGCTACTTTCTAGGAACTGGTCTTTGTTCAGTTTTGGTTTTTGTCTTGTTTTGCAGCTGAATTTTTACTTAGAATCACCAACTCAGCCTGTATTGTGATTCCCCAAGACTCCAGACCTCAAAGTCATCTTGCTTGGTTTTAGGAATGGAGTGCTTTCTATGTAACCAAAAAGTGGAAATTAAAGAAGAAATAAAGAAAATGTTCTATGAGTATAATGTGTTTTTATAAAAGTAAATATGGGAGCCGTTGTCCCAGATTTTTTTAAAGCATCATGGTGTTCAGCTTTGGAGAATGGGGTATGAATAGGGTAGGATAGCTTGAAACTGTTCCCAACAGTTTCATTGTCAGAACTTTATCATCAGTCCTTTGGAGTGGATACTCTTTCAGTTGCTCCTATGGAGCCCACTAGGGGCCAATTTTAGGGCATGGTCCATATCTTTCTCCAAAGAGAACTGCCATTTTAAAGCACCTTTTTATCGGCCTGCCATGCATTGTATGTTTTTATCATATAAACTAGTGACTTGTAAGCAGTCATTTTGTATTGAAACATAACAAGAAAGTGAATTTGAAGAGTGAGCAACAGACCAAGGCAGAGATGCTTATTGTCTTAGTACACGATGCTCTGCATTGTTGAGCACTTTGCATTCTGTTGGTCCTGCCTCTGCTCTCAAAATTATTTTCCTTTCTGTCACAACATAGTAGGCCAAACTTACTGGAGATCTCTTATTCAACCAGCTGCCTTAGTGGAGTGAGGACCAATGTATGAAAATAGTGTTTTGCCCTATCACTGATTTCTTCAACTCAAAAACCCTGGGTTTACCTTGGTCTGAAATTTCTGACTACTCTCTTCTAACCTCTCCTTTCTGAGAAGCTGCATCCTATCAATGCCTCCTCATTGGAGTCTCATTTAATCGTTGCTTTCCTGGAAATTATATCCTCCCTTGTTCTTCTTTCTTAACTTTTATCAGTCTTAGAGTTTTTCTTCTTGTATAGTATTCTATTCAATATCCCAAACTGTCCAAGTCTAAGAAGTTCAGCTAGAGGCTTTCTTTTGGAAGTTTAGAGGACTTCCCTTCCCAGTCTTATTCACTCAAAATACAAATACACGAGCACATGCACACATACCATTGAGAAAAGATGGAAACTGCTTTCTCTTGAAGATGTGTGATAATAGGTCCAATCTCTTATTGTGGTCAGGTGCTGTACTACATGGAGCAGGGTGCAGATACAATGGCCCCAGCAAGGGTCTTCAAGACTTTGAGGGTTGTGTTGGGACTAGAGTAACTAGCTTGAACCTGTGGCCATCCTCTATGCCTCTCCAGTGTCTCAGATATCAGCTGCTTCATATATGCTGCTCCCGACTGCTCAGCTTTCCCTACTGACTTCTTGCTGCTCTGTGCAATTATGTGTTAAGGCCTTATCTTTTCCTAAATCTTTTCAAACTTTCTGCACTACTTCATTCATCACTTCTTTAGCCATCTCTCTGAAGTCCTTGGTGCTAGGTGGGCTTTTGTGACAAAAAATTCACCTTCTCTGACTCTTTTCTTTGCTGGGAAGAATCGTTGGGGGGTGGGGAACACAAAGGAGGGTATGTGTGTGTATAAGAGAGAAGCACAAAGGATGCTTCAAATGCTGTAATCAACTCTCATCCTGTGTTATTTCACGTGAGGTCTTGCAGTTCTAGTGAATTTCCATTTTAGTGGGTTTGAAATAGTGTTTACTACGTAAAGGAGAAAAACATATCCAAGGACCTCTTTGCCTTGTTCTTACCAAACTGAACTAGTGTTTTGGAGATCTACAATTTACAGATGCACTCAGAACAATTCTGAGAAATGAGGAGTTAGAGTTGAATTTCTTTGCTGAAGAGGTAAATGGAACACTAGCTAGCTCTAGCTGTTGCTAGAACTAGAAATGTTTGTTTTCTCCTGTTTGACTGAAAGGTTGTCAAATTTAAAGAGTTTTCATTTTCATTTAGGGTTTTAATGCTGCCAATCATAACAGAAATATCTCCTTTTGTAAAATAAAACTAATGCAAGTTTTGTTTTCTAATCATAAAATTCTCTAAGCCAATATTATGTTTAGAAGGCTTAGTACCAAAATCAAACATTTTCATGACAGATAGAGATCTTGTCAACATAATGTAGGCCAGGGATTTTCTAGAGATTTCTCAAAGACCCAAGTAAAGGATAGAAATTAGTTGAGATGTTTAGTTTGGGGAACACTACCATCACCTTGAGAGTCCTCAGCCAGCATGGAGTTATTTTGGTGACTATGCAGGCTACCCTTTAAGACACGGTTTTCACTCAACATTAAACAGTAGCTACAGTCATGATGCGGGGATCCCATTGCAGCTACATGATACTTGAGGTGTACTCTTGGTTTGAGAAACATCACTAAATGATAAAACACTGGGGAAGAACACTGTAAGAGAGTGGCTTAGTATAAAGTTTTAAGAAATGAGTGAGGCTTTTAAAAATCAGTGTTTAGGTAACTCAATACTAAAGACACTAAAGAAACACTCACCCATATGAAATGAAAAGGATGTCTGTGTATCCAACAAGCTCAGGGCTCTCTGGGCCCACTGAAAATGAAGAAAGGTAGCCAGGCATGGTGACCCATGCCTGGAATCCTAGGCAGGATTGTTGAGAGTTCCAGACCAGTCTGGTCTATAGTGTGAGACCCAGTCTGAAAAATAAAAATATAAAAGAAAGAAGGATGAGGAAGGAAGGAAGAGATGAATGAATGAACAAATGAAAGAACCAAGGAAGGGAGAGAGGGAGAGAGGGAAGAAGGAACATATATGAATGAACAAATGAAAGAACCAAGGAAAGGAGGAAGTGAGGGAGGAAGGAGATACTGAAATCTTTCTGCCTCTTTGAGAGATGCCTAGTTTTACAGCACAAAGGAAAAAGGCTTGAATGAAAACTAAAAGGGGCCTTTTGTTTTTCACTCCCAGGGAGGTAGAGAGCTTCAGAGTCTCCACTGGGATAGCTGTAGCACTGACTGGAGTTTGCTGCCTACAGAGTTTTGAATGTACTTACTAGACTTTAGTTTCCATAGAATTGAATGCACCTCTTTAGTGAGTGAAATGCTTTATGGTGCTAAAGAAAATGATTATCCCCATTTTTCTTCTTCGCCAAGCCCCTTAAGCATTTAAGAAAATTTAAAGGAAAAGCATTTAGAGACCCTTTTTATGAATGTAACCTGTTTCTGTTTGACACATGACACTGCAACTTTAAAGTTAGGAAATTATTTGCCTTTTTCTTTTAGAGTTAAGCTTTATAAATAATCTGTAGAGTCAATTGAAGTATAAAGCTTAAGGATTACTCTTAAGACGCCTACAAAATCTTGTATATTTTTAAGTGTGCCAATTTGTAACATATTTTGTAAGTGTATATTTTTCTTAGAAAAGTGCTGTGAAGTGTCTGTATGTGAGAGTTTTCCTTTTTCTGCACCACTATGTGCTAATAAAAGGATATTTACTTCAAAGTTTCTGGTTTTAGAAACCACAATACAAAGAAAAAAAACACTTTTGTTGGGAATTTTGTAACAGAAAATATGTTGTGAAAGAGTGTAGTGATCTTGTGAAAAGAAAATGAACATTTGTGAGCTTCTTGCTGTTTTATAGAATTTCTTGTAAATTATTCTTGTAACACCTCTGGTTTTGTTGTTCTTGTTGAAAAAAGTTTTAAATATTTGTGACTGAATGTATGGTGAAACTGTCATAATGTTACCTAGCTGAGCTTTGTTATTGTTTATGGAATAAATAAAAGAAAAGTTTAAAATACTGCTTTAGAATCATATGTAACAGAATTAAAAACATTTCTAATTGAATTTGTATCTTAAATAAACAGTTCTTCAGTGTCTAGAGCAGTGTTTCTCAAACTGTCTCTAGCGAGAGAGTAGGTTTTCTTGCAATCCATCTGAGAATGTTAAAAATAAATAAATAAATGAATTTCTGAATAAGTAAAGTGGAAAAATAGGCAAAATAAAAGCCCAGGTGTATTTGTATTTAGATCAAGGTATAAAGCTACCTTTCAAAACAGCACAGAGAAAAAGAAAAGAATTCCCAGAAGTCGGTATCCTGTTGGAGAACAAATGCACAAATCAATGTCAAGTTGCCATAGAACTGAAACACACTAACACTGAGTAAGACCAACATCATTGCCATCGTTTGATAATGTGTTAGGAATGCCGAGTGCCAGTCTCTGTGCCAATTCTGAATCAGAATGTGGATTTCAGCCAGAACACTAAGTGATGTGTATACATGAAAACGTTTGAGAAACACTGGGCTAGAATTCTGTGTGCCCCTCAAATTTGAGAATTATTCTCTAGTTTGTCCCTTCTTCAAGTAATGTTAAAATAAATGATATTCTTCATTTGTGGTCCAGATGGAGGCTGCAGAGAAACATTCCTCTCAAAGTGTAAAAGCTGTTTGTTGGAAGTAATAAATACTGATTTGCCTGTTACCTAAGACTGTCAGATTTTCCATAATTCCCTGCAGTTCCCACATTATCCTATTTACTGTGCAGCCATGGTCCCTAACTGAATCAGAACTTCCCAGCTTCTGTCCCACTACAGCATTCCAACATGTTGATACTTGCTGTGTCTAGAAAAGAAATTAGTCTTTTATGTCCTCAGACATTTGAACTGCTCATCAGAGCCTAGAGTTCTGGCTAACCACAAGTCATTGTGGCACACACAAGCCAATAACTGCTTCCTTGGTTTTGAATATCATTACTCAAAGAAGCTGAGAAATGTTTATGAATGAGTGCCCCTCCTCTCATTGGAACCTTCATCACTCCAACTACCCCCTTGATCTTCCACAAATGTCTCCCAAGTTCCTGCATATACATTTCCAGGTATAGACGGGTCATCTACTTGTACATTCTGCAACATCCTCAGACCAAATTCATCAAGATTATTTTTTGAATCGTTTTACCACCTGAGTGTGCCTTATCACAGTGAATTAATCTTGCCATCCACCTAGTCACCCATGTCAGCAACTCGTCACCTCTGACCTCATACCCTTCTGGTTACTTTAAATACTGTACCCTTCTAAGTCCATTGTCACTACTTCAATTAAGCTTTTAATGGTATTTTACCTTTGCTATTTCATTATTTGTCTTAATTTAGTGAGTTTCAGTTGAATTTTATACCTAGAAATTTTGTAGAATTACAGAAATGTCAACTTGCTAAGTAAAAATATCAAAGAATTAAACTCATTAGTTCAGAGATTATTTTAGCATCAAAAGATGATGAGGCAGTCTCTATTTCAAATTCATTATATTGTTTTTTTTTTCTCTTCAACATGTGTCATGGGAGACCGAAACCAGGGTTCCAGAAGTTTCAGTCCATGGTCACTTGCTCCTATTATTGGTGCTGTTTGGTTTGGTTTCTTTTGTTGTTGCTTTGTTCTTATTTTTTCAGAACATCTTTATGGAGAGGGTATAGCAGAGCAATGGTACTCACCTCATGGCAGCCAAGAAACTGACATACAGAATCACCTGAAGATAAAATTTATCCTTCTTGAGCACACACTCCTGATAACCTATTTCCTCCAAATAAGCTCTACATCCTAGTTTCCATAACCTCCTAATAATATGGGAAGAATTGACCAGTGGATGCATCCATTGATGAATATCATGACCCAGTAACTTCTCAAAAAACCCATTAGCTAACAAACAAGTCTTTAATACATGAACCTTTGGATAATTCAGATTAGACAATAGCAGGTTATTATGGTACTGTTTCTAATAGTTTTACATTTGAAAATAATTGAAAGTGTAGTTATTAAACCTTTCAGGCTACAATCACCTTGATATCTAATTATGTCAGTGAGTCTTATCTACAAAATGTAATGTACTCAGAATTTGATAGAATTTCAGAGGTTTTGCAGATTTGTAATTTGTAATTACTATACTGAGTGGGAGCATGAATCCTATAAAGCATTTTCCTCACTTAATAAGTTTTCTTAATCTGCTCTTTCTACAATGATACAAGACAATAACTATCATTGTTATTGCCTAATATGTGACAGCTACTGTACATGAATAACAAATTCTCAAAACTATGCAAAGGTATTTTTATCTTACATATAAGAAAATTAGGACAGAATTACAAGATGGCACGATAATCTTCAAAGACTGCACAAAAGTTGATAAGGTCCTTTGTGTCTGTCTGTTTATGAGCCCTGGTTTCTAAATCAAGATACTTATTTCTATCAAAAACCATACTGACTATTCTAGCAAAAACCATACTGACTACATATAACAAATTACAAATATGATAAATATTAATTCTGACATTCATTATATGAAAGAAATAACTAGCTTTGTGGTGTATGTGTGTTAAATGTTATGAAAACAAGGAATTTAAATGTAAAGTGCCTGTTTTTCTCTAGTAATCCACAAATTAAATAGACAGGTTCAATTTAATAGTTTAAATAGAGAACTAGCCAATGGTTAGTTTGTTTATGGTTGTGCGTTCAGTTGTTTGGCAGTTCTATTTTATTATTTTATGTGTTTGAGTGTTCTGCTCAAATGTATAGGTATGTACAACATGAGTACCTGATTCCCATGGAGATGAGAGACAGTTTTGAGTCCCTTGGAACTGGAGATATGAATGCTTATGTTATGTGTCAAAATTCAGGAGCTAACACTAAGATGTTGCAAGGTAAAAAAAATTATTTTTTATGGTCGGGCCAAACTTATAGAAAGTTGCCCAGACTAGGAGCAGGAAGGCCTTTTCATAATGAGCAAGCAAGTGATTACAAAAATAGTGTTTGAATTATTTTTATGATCATGGGAAAAATAGATGTTGTGGGTTTATAATCAGACGGTTCCAGTAACATACAACGCAACAACGGAATCAATTTGTGACATGTGAATCACAAGATTATTGAGGAAGAATACATCAAAAAATAAAGTTGATTTTTTAACTGAAGACATGAACTGAGAGGCGAAAAAAACACTGTTATAAACAATATAGGAATAAATTGGAGTCTAACATTGTTTGACTAAAAAAGAAAAAATTGGAGTCAGCTGTTCTTTAACACTTGTGAACCTCATGAAAGTGCTGCGACCCAAACCTAGATCCCCTGTAAGAGCAGTAAGTTCTCTTAAATTCTGGGTCATAGCTTCAGCCCTTGTTTTAATTTTTTTTTTAGCTTTTAAAATATTATGTTTGTTTAGATTTGTTTTATGCATATGAGTGCTTTTGCCTCTTTGTGTGTATGTATGTGCACTATTTGGGTGCCTGATGTAGGTGGAGGTCAGAAAAAGGCATTGGGAACTCTGGAATTGGAGTTACAAGTGAGTATAAGCCACCACATGAGTGTAGGAACAAAACCAAGGTCCTTTGGAAGAGCAACCAGTGCTCTTAAATATGAAGCCATCCAGCCCCATTTTTACAGTTTTTTCTTTTTTTAAACATTTTGTTTTAATGCTTGTTTTTTATTTTGTTTTGTTTGCTTGATTTATTTATTTTATGTTTATAAGAACATTGTAGCTGTATAGATGGTTGTAAGCCACCATATGGTTGCTGGGATTTGAACTCAGGACTTTTGGAGGAACAGCCAGTGCTCTTAACTGCTGAGCCATCTCTCCAGTCCCCAGTTTTTCTTTTGAGAACTACATACACAAGCACTACATCTATATCATTCCTGCCCTTCCTTTTCCCCTCCAACTCTTCCCATATTCATCATCCCAAATGTATGATCTCTTTAATTATTAATTATTATTGATATATATATATGTATATGCATGCATGCATATGTATATAACCTACTGACTCCAGTGGGCATTTGCCCCTGAATTATTCCCCTCTCAGCAACCATTGACTACCTGTGGCTCTTCATCTAGGACTGGGACCATGTCAACTTTCCCTATTCTCATTGACATGTCAACTGGTGTTGACATTATGCTAGACTTGTTCAGGAAACCATGTTGTTGAGAGTTCATGGGTCTACTTTCCCCTGTCATATCTATGGATCATAATCTATTAATGGGTTCCCTGGGCCTCTGCCTCTTAACAATCTTTTTGTCCCCTCTTCCCTGATTTGCTCTGAGCCTTAATGGTAGGGCTTGCATTGCAGATGTATCAATTGTGGCTGGGCATCCTGCAGTCACTGATTTTCTTTTTCTTTTTCTTTTTCTTTCTTTTCTATCTTTCTTTCTTTTTTGGCCATTTGTGAATCTCTGTAATAGTCTCCATCTGATGCAAAAGAAGCTTTCTTGATAAGGTAGTAGAGCTATACCTATCTGCAGATATAAAGACAATTGTTTAGAAAGTAGAAATCATATCGGTTTAGGAAACTGACAGGAGTAAGGCCTATCACCAGACCCTAGTTGGCTAGGTTTATAGCATCAGACAATTCCCTCCTGTTGAGCAGGTCTTTAGTCCAATTAGATAGATGTTTGTGCCCCCCCATAAAAGTGATATTATTGCATTATTGAGGGTATCTTACCAGTTTATCCGTTGCTGTGGCTCGTGGGCTGTTCAGCTAGGTTGGACTGCTGGTTGCTCCCCTCCTTTTTTCAGCCTGCCCTGTCCCCTCCTATACTTTTTTTTTGAAGATTTCTATATGTAAGTACACTGTAACTGTCTTCAGACACCCCAAAAGAGGGCATCAGATCTCATTACGGATGGTTGTGAGCCACCATGTGGTTGCTGGGATTTGAACTCAGGACCTTCAGAAGAGCAGTCAGTGCTCTTAACCACTGAGCCATCTCTCCAGCCCCTGTCCGCTCCTATACTATGAGAGCCATTCTTCAGATAAAAGGCTTCCAAGCCACTCTCAACTCTGTTCCTCCGACCCCTGTGTCCAAACGGTATCTTCAATAATATGCCATTACCTTTTTAGCCTCTGGCAAGAAACCAAAGGCACCAGCAATAGCCTATATTGTTAGCAGGGGCTCGGACTCCCCTGAACAGCAATTTGAGAGTAAGATTTTCATGCCTATTGCTGGGATTTTTATAAAAAAAAATTTATGGCTTTGAAGGGAACATTATTACCCCCAAGTGATCTAGTTATTCAAACTTGTATATGGGTTTTATTATTTAATTTTGATAAAATTAGGTAATGTGACTCCCTTTACCTTTTCCAACATCTTTAGTGCTATCTGTCCTCCCCACTCTACTTCCTTCCCTCCCTTCTCATATCACTTGATCCTTCTATCCTCCTCTCTAATGCTCTTCTTCCACCCCTTGGTCACTTTTTACTTTCCTGGTTTCTGTGATTCCTCCAGGTTATATACTCATGTCTAAGGATTTTGAAACAGGACCATAAAAAAAGAACATGTGGTGTTTGACTTTCTGAGTCTACATTACTTCAGAGTACAATGTGCTCTATTTCCATCCATTTACCTGAAAAGTCAATGATTTCATATCTTTCTTTACAATTGAGTAGAATTTCATTGTGTAGATGTACCACATTTTCATTATCCATTTATGGGTTGAAGGACATTTAGGTTGTTTTCATTTCCCAGCTTTTGTGAATAGGACAGCAGTGAGCATGGCTGCACAAGTGTCTGTAGAGTAGGATGTAGTATAGCTGGGTCATAGATTAATTTTTAGATTAGTTTAGTTTAGTTTCATATAATTTATTTCTCTTATGATCCCCTAGTCACAAGAAATAGTAAACCAACATCTCGGTCTCACCAAACTGTTTCTTTGGAATTCAGGGTTATGATGGAGAAGAGCATTTTGCATTCTTTGCTCATTTTAATTCTTCCCTAATAACAACCAAAATAATTTTTAGCTTTTTGAGAATTCTCCATACTCATTTCCAGAGTATCTGTACAAGTTTGCAGTCTTATCAAAAATGAGGGAGAGTTCCCCTTTTCCCACATTTTCACTGGCATTTCTCTTTATTTTTCTATGTACAAGCATGCAAATGCTTTTCTGGATATGTACCATATATACACAGGTACCTGAGGAGACAATAAGGTGTTGAATTCCCTGAACCTGGAGTTAGAGGCAGTTGTGCAGTGCTCAGTGTGGGTGTTTCCAGGTCACCAGGTCCCTCACTGAACCATATCTCCATCTCTAGGTTTTGTTTTGTGATAAGCCTCCTAATGGAGCCTGAGGCACTAAACTGGAACTCCTCCTGCCTCGGTCTCTAAACTACTGAGACTATAGGTATGCTCCATAACACCCATCTGCCAGTAGCAGGTTAAAATAACAATCACATATAAAGTGAAATTGCTACTGTCCATCAGAACCTGGGATGGAAAAATTACTATCCACTGTAATAGCACCAAATCAATGTCACCAAATGTCACTCCCAAATATCTTGTCTTCTATTCTGCCTCCCATTTTAGAATCAAGTGTCAGAGCATATTAGTGGTATTTGGGATTAGTTACTTTAATCTCTGTGTTCTAAAGTCTCTGCCCCAAAACCAAAGTATAGCGCTAGCAATGTAACTCAATGATTGAGCACACGACCCTGGATTTGAGCCCAGCACACCACACACACACTGGTGCGGGGAGCAGGGTTGGGGAGTGTAACTACGTAACCTAGTGTTCTAGGTTAGCAGTGATATCCCTCTCAGGCTTGTCATGAAGATTGAAGAAGTGTGTGAAGACACACTTGTGAAGTCTTAGTAGCAATAAACAGTCAAGTCTTGCTTAACAACGACTGCTTTTTATTAGATACAAGCACACATCTACATAGTTCTTTTCGTGTGTTTTCCCCCCTTTGGTTTTTGTTTGTTTGTTTGCTTGCTTGCTTGCTTGCTTTTCTAGGTTTTGGATTTTTGAGACAAGGATTCATGGTGTAACAGCCCTGGCTGTCCTGGAACTGGCTATGTAAACCACGCTAGCCTTGAACTCACAGAGATCTACTTATGCTTGCCTCTCAAGAATTAACATTAAAGGAGTGTGCCACCATACCTGGCTCCATCTTCATACTTCTCATTTTGATTTTTAGAGGTCACTTCAGATGCTGCTAATATGTCTCTTTTTATTTGGCTTCCAAGAAAATTAGTAAAATAAATAAATAAATAAATAAATAAATAAAAAAAAAGAAAATTAGTAAACTACCTTGAAAAGACTTAGATCTTCATTTGGAGAAAGATGCCATTTTGAAGATAAAAATTTGAAAAGCTATTATATGAAACATCATTGTTAGAACTAATTTAATGTTGGTGGCGGGTGAGATAAAGCTGCAAATTATTAATCATGAAACCTGGACTCTACTCCTGGCTATGCTACTGTATTAAATTTAAACACATAGCCAGAAGCTGGAAAGAACCCAGATGTCCCTCAAGGGAGGAATGGATACAAAAAGTGTGGTATATATACACAATGGAATACTATTCAGCCATTAGAAACAATGAATTCATGAAATTCTTAGAGAAATGGATGGAGCTGGAGAACATCATTCTATGTGAGGTAACCCAGTCTCAAAGTAATACCCATGGTATGTACTCACTGATAAGTGGATATTAGCCTAGAATCTTGGAACACCAACAACGCAATCCACATACCAAATGATGTCCGACAAGAAGGAAGGAGTGGACTCTAATGCTGGAAACGATCAAAGCATCAGTGTAGGGGAATACCAGAACAGGGAAGTGGGAAGGGGTGGATGAGGGAGCAGGGGGAGGGAAAAGGGCATGTGGGACCTTAGGGGGGTGGGGAAACAAAAAAAGGGAAATGAAATGTAAATATAGAATATATCCAATAAAAAAAAGAAAAATTCATTTTACCACATGTTTCAATTTTCTCATCTAGAAATAAGATTGGACCACCTGGCTTAGCATTAAAGGCATGATGAGTTTTAAAAAGCCCTGCCCCTGGAAGCATTGCAGATGTGACTGCTGTGTCACATCTGTGTCAGTAGGTGGCAGAAAGGAGAGAGTCTATGTCTACGCTCAGTGTTCTAACCGATGGACATCTTAATGGTTAGTAGCCTAACATTCCCTGAGGGAAAAAAAAAGTGAGCCTGAGATGACCACGATTTGGGCGCCAGGTAGGTCTGGACGGGCTCCCAGGACGGTAAGCAAGCCTGACACTTTGGAAGCTTCAGGTTAGTCAGCCTCAAGGATGTGAGTGTGGGAGAGATGGCCCTTGTCTGCCATGTAGCAGTGCTCCCTACCCTCACCACTCGCCACTAGGACAATGGAAGAGCTGGCACTAGGATCATAAGAGAAAGAAAGCTGGTCCTACCCCAGACCTAGTGAAGCACTCCAGAGAGCAGAGCCTGTACCTTGCCTGGGTAACATGGTAGAGCTGGTGAGCAGCGGTCCGTGGCACCTGGATATGGGAGTTACAGGTGAGACAGGACCGAGGGTGTACACAGAGAACCAACTCTGCCTCTGTCTGTTGGGAGGTGACGCAGATGAAGGACACTCTCCTCCCCTCCCTCATCCCTCCCTATTTGTGGCAGATGAAAACTGTTCCCAGGATTATGAGAATGGAAGAACTGGCCATGTCCCTCACTGACTGCAGCACTCAGGAGAGCAGGCATTGCACCTCGCCTGGGCATCAGTGTAGAGCTGGCCTTGATGGCACGGTTACAAATGAGCTGGCCTCAAGAGCATGAAAGCCAGTGCAGTTACCATCTCTGATACCTCTCAGACCCAGATCCAGGACTTTCAATTACCCCATCCCAACATCTACCCCACCATTGCTGGACTGCATGAAGGGGCCCATTCTACAGATCCAAAACTACAGGATCTCCATGACACAGGGCAACAGCAGGCTATTCGAGGAGTCCCAGTCAAGTTCAAGTATTGATAGAGTAGCAGAAGCCAGAGACCTCATATCAGACCAGTGACCCATTGCAATGAACATTTGCAAGCAAAGAAGTGTGGACAAAAAGGAATACTGTGGGACACATTGACACACCATAGCATCCACGAGATTTTTTTCTCTGCGTGTGTGTGTGGGGGGAGTGTCGCAGGGGTAAAGGGCAAATTCACAGGGAGGGGAAGATGAGTGGAATTGGGGTGCATAATGTGAAGTTCACACACACAAACAAAAAATTAAAAAAAATCTTTTTAAAAAAAGAGCATGAAGAAAAAGAACATGAAATGTGAAATCAGACAGATTGGATTTTAATACAAGCTTCTCTTGCGAACAAGATTTACCCAAGTTTCCCAACATGTAATATATACATATATATGTTACATATATGTGTGTCATACAAGTATATATAATATACCTCTTTCATAGGAGTTAAGTAATAACTGAGATGATGCATGTAAAACATTTAAAATACTAACTGCTACATGTATAAATGCCCAATAAATACTAGCTATTATATTAAATAATCCCTCCTACAATTTAAAACCTATGATCTGTTATCTAAGCTGCTGTGGCTGAATTGGAATTTACTGAGGCTACAATAGGTATTTGTTCTTTATTTGATTAAGTCAATAAATTGTCATGGAGTACCTTCTATGTTTCAGTAACCAAGCTAGATAGTGAAGCTGAAATGACTGACAAAATAGAACTTTGTCTCTCCTCATTCAATAATCATACAAGCACTTCGGCTATGACTGTGTACTTTTAAAATAAAATAGAAAACCCTAAAGTAAAAGGACATACTTCTATGAAAAGCACAAAGAAACTTGGCCTGGGGGCTGAAGAAATGGCCCAGCAGCTAAGAGCACTTACTGCTTTTCTAGAGACCCTAGTTCAGTTCCCAGCACCATGGCTGGCAGCCCATAACCAATGCCCTCTTTCTGCACCTCTATTTTGCACTTATACATGTGGTATATGCAAACACATCCTTTTTTTAAAAAATTAAAATTAAAACACTTGGTCTGATACTGGAACTGGACTATAATGATCAATAGGATTTACTCAGATAAATAAGATGGGGATGATTGGTCTTTTGGCAGGGTGAAGCATTTGAAACCACAGATCTAACATGCAGAAGACAAAATGTGAGTTTGACTGTGTAAAACTTTATAAACAGTTCAAATAAAGAACTGATTAAACAGAAGCAAGCACAGTGAATTTCAACATGAGCCAGAATGTAAAAATAAATAAGCTTTGTTATCCTTGCCTATTCTTTTCAATTTATATATTAAATAAAAATGGCCTGTGTCTTTTCTCAGAATTATAACAGTGTTGTATTATACAAGTATGATCTTCTCATAAAATTCAGACAGACATTACTTGTATGTAACTTTGAAATAACCTCAATATATATCTAATTTCTACTTTCTAAAAGTTGGATTTCCAAGTCTCCTTGTATAGTTCAAGCATTTTTTATAACCATACATAACCACTTAATGTACAGTGACTAATATCACTTTAACTTAGCATGATTTACCATAACCCAAACTTAAAATATTTAAAATATGAGTGTTTTTTATAATTCTCTCAGTGCTAAATAGGAAGCCAACTCATCATTTTCCATTTTAAAGGATGCCCTCAGGAAAGTATTCAGGATTGAACATGAATTTTCATGTTCTTAGTAAAAAAAAATTCTTTCTTTTTACTTTAAGCATAAAATACATGAGATAACAAAATGAGAGCATGGCCTTTCCTTCAGTCTCTGCTCCACACTTTGTCTCTGTATCTCCTCCCATGGCTGTTTTGTTCCCCCTTCTAATGACCAAAGTATCCATACTTTGGTCTTCCTTCATGAGCTTCATTTGGTCTGTGAATTGTATCTTTGGTATTCCAAGCTTCTGGGCTAATATCCACTTATCAGTGAGTACATGCCATGTGTGTTCTTTTGTGACTGAGTTACCTCACTCAGGATGATATTTTCTAGTTCCATCCATTTCATGAAATTTTTCATGAAATCATTGTTTTTAATAGCTGAGTAGTATTCCATTGTGTATATATACCACATTTTCTATATCCAGAGGGACATCTGGTTTCTTTCCAGCTTCTGGCTATTATAAATAAGGCTGTTATGAACATAGTGGAGCATGTGTCTTTATTACATACTGGGGAATCCTCTGGGTATATGCCCAGGAGTGGTATAACAGAGTCCTCCAGAAGCATCATGCCCAATTTTCTGAGGAACCACCATACTGATTTCCAGAGTGGTAGTACCAGCTTGCAATCCCACCAGCAGTGGAGGAGTGTTCGTCTTTCCCCACATCCTCGTCAGCACCTGTTGTCTCCTGAGTTTTTGATCCTAGCCATTCTGACTGGTATGAAGTGAAATCTCAGGGTTGTTTTGACTTGTATTTCCCTGATGACTAAGGAGGTTGAACATTTTTTAGGTGTTTGTCAGCCATTCAAATTTCCTCAGGTGAAAATTCTTTGTTTAGCTCTGTACCCCATTTTTAATAGAGTGATTTGGTTCAACAAAACAGCCATGGGAGGAGATACAAAGTGTGGAGCAGAGACTGAAGGAAAGGCCATCCAGAGACTGTCTCACCTGGGGATCTACCCCATATACTGTCACCAAACCCAGACATTAATGTGGATACAAACAAGCACTTGCTGACAGGAGCCTGATATGGCTGTCTCCTGAGAGGCTCTGCCAGTACCCGACAAATACAGAGGTGGATGCTCCCAGCTAACCATTGGACTGAGCACAGGATCCCCAGTGAAGGAGTTAGAGAAAGGACCCAAGGAGCTGAAGGAGCTTGCAGTCCCATAGGAGGAACAACATTATGAACCACCCAGTACCCCCAGAAATCCTAGGGACTAAACCACCAACCAAAGAGTTGGTGGAGGGAGCCATGTGTCCAGCTGCATATGTAGCAGAGGATGGCCTTGTTGGACATCAAAGGGAGGAGAGACCATTGGTCCTGTGGAGGCTTGATGCCCCCCAGTGTAGGGGAATGCCAGGACAGGGAAGCGGGAGTGGGTGGGTGGGTGAGCAGGGGCAAGAGGGGATGGGATAGGGTGTTTCCAGAGGGGAAACCAGAAAAGGGATAACATTTGAAATGTAAATAAAGTAAATATCTAATAAAAAATTTCTTTAAAAAAAACACAAAATGAGATGTGGCTAATGAAATAGCTCAGCTGTAAATGGATGTGCTGTCAAGCCGGACAATCTTGAGTTTGATCCAGGGTCAAACATGATAAAAGAGAATCAACTCCCTCAAGTTGTCCTCTGAAATCCATATACATGACATAGCAGGTGTGTGCCCACATGATATGCATGAACACAACAATAAATAAAATGATTTTAAAACAATTTGTAGGGGCTAGAGAGATGGCTCAGTGGTTAAGAGCACTGACTACTCTTCCAGAGGTCCTGTGTACAATTCCCAGCAACCACATGGTGGCTCATCTGTAATGGGATCCAATCTCCTCTTCTGGTGTGACTGAAGAGAGCAATAGTGTACTTATATACATTAAATAAATAAATAAATAAATAAATAAATATTTTTGAAAAACAATTTGTAATTAGCATTATTCAATATAGAGTTGTTCAGTCTTCATGAGTTTTTAGGCTTTCTGTTGAAGTCTAGCTTGACCACCACAATCCATGGTGGTCTGATAAGATACAGAGAGTTGGAGATCCGCACCATCTTGGATCCTGCAGTTCAACCAGGGAAGCTCCTGATCTACAGAGAGCCCCGCGTTAGACAGAGCTCCGCGGTCCCACACTATCTTGGGGAGAACAACTCAACCAGATGGAGCCCTGCGGACTGAGAGAGCCACTGTCCAGGCTCCAGCACTCCAGCCAGGGAAGCTCCGGTCTTGCAGGGAATCCCGCGATTAGACCTGCCACCATCTTGGAGCTGATAGACTAACCAGGCAAACCAGGAGGAGACCACTGGAGGCCAGTTAAGCGCCCAACAGCAAGCTGGGAGGAGACTTGAGTCACAAGGCAGACATTAACAGATACAAGAAGATCGAACTAATCCCATGCCTCCTATCAGATCACTATGGAGTAAAAGTGGTCTTCAATAGCAAGAAGAACAAGAGAAAGCCCACATACACATGGAAACTGAACAATACTCTACTCAATGACACCTTGGTCAAGGAAGAAATAAAGAAAAAAATCAAAGAGTTTTAGAGTTCAATGAAAATGAAGGTACGACCTACCCAAATCTATGGGACACAATGAAAGCAGTGCTAAGAGGAAAACTCATAGCCCTGAGTGCCTCCAAAAGGAAACTGGAGAGAGCATACACTAGCAGCTTGACGGCACACCTGAAAGCCCTGGAGCAAAAAGAAGCTAATTCACCCAGAAGGAGTAGAAGACAGGAAATCATCAAACTAAGAGCTGAAATCAATCAAGTAGAAACAAAGAGAACTATACAAAGAATCAACAAAATAAACATCACTAAAGCTTAAATCACACATTGTTTTAGTGATGTTTTAAAAATAAATATCACTAAAGCTTAAATCACACATTGAGCCCCATACATTAATAGTGGGATACTTGAACACCCCACTGTCACCAATGGTCATTCAAACAGAAACTAAACAGAGAAATAATGAAAGTAACAAAGGTCATGAATCAAATGGACTTAACAGATAACTACAGAACATTTCGCTCAAACACAAATGAACACACATTCTTCTTGGTACCTCACAGAACAGTCTCTAAAATTGACCATACAATTGGTCATAAAGCAAGTCTTGAAAAACACAAGAAAATTGCAATAACTCTCTGTATCTTTTTTTTAATTTTTTTTATTTTCTATATTTTCGTTGTTTACATTCCAAAGGCTTTCCCCTTTCCCAGATCCCCCCTCACCATATGTCCCATAAGTTCTCTCCCCCCCCCCGCCCATTCCCCAATCACCCCCCACCATTTCTCTGTTCTGGTACTCTCCTGGCTTCTGGCTATTATAAATAAGGCTGCTATGAACATAGTGGAGCATGTGTCTTTATTGCATGCAGGGGAATCCTCTGGGTATATGCCCAGGAATGGTATGACAGGGTCCTCTGGAAGTGTCATGCCCAATTTTCTGAGGAGCCACCAGACTGATTTCCAGAGCTGTTGTACCATCTTGCAATCCCACCAACAGTGGAGGAGTGTTTCTCTTTCTCCATATCCTCGCCAGCACCTGTTGTCTCTTGAGGTTTTAATCTTAGCCATTCTGACTGGTGTGAGGTAGAATCTCAGGGTTGTTCTGATTTGCATTTCCCTGATGACTAATGATGTTGAACATCTTTTAAGGTGCTTCTCAGTCATCTGAATTTCTTCTGGTGAAAATTCTTTGTTTAGCTCTGTACCCCATTTTTTGTTTTTTTTTTCTTTTTTTTCTACTTTCTTTTCTTTTTATTTTCTATATTCTTTGTTTACATTCCAAAGGCTTTCCCCTTTCCAGTTCCCCCCCTCACCATATGTCCCATAAGTCTTCTTCCCCCCCCCCCGCCCATTCCTCAATCACTCCGCCTCCCCGCCATTTCTCTGTTCTGGTACTCTCCTACAAAACTGGATTTAGTCTTTTCCGGACCAGGGTCCTCTCCATCCTTTTCTTGGGAATCTTTTGCTTAGCTAAGTATTCAGAGCTTCTGAGCTCTTTAATATCCACTTATCAGTGATTGCAATTCATGTGTATTCTTTTGTGTTTGGGTTAACTCACTTAGGATGATATTTTCCAGATCCAACCATTTGCCTACAAATTGCATGAATTCATTATTTTTAATTGCTGAGTAGTATTCCATTGTATAAATATATTACATTTTCTGTATCCATTCCTCCGTTGAGGGACATCTGGGTTCTTTCCAGATTCTGGCTATTGTAAATAAGGATGCCATGAACATAGTGGAGCATGTGTCTTTATTACATGCATGGGAATCCTCTGGGCATATGCTCATTTTTTAATAGGGTTATTTGGTTCTTCGGGTCTAACTTCTTGAGTTCTCTGTATATATTGAATATTAGCCCTCTGTCAGATGTGGGGTTGGTGAAGATCTTTTCCCAATTTGTTGGTTGCCGTTTTGTCCTTCTGACAGTGTCTTTTGCCTTACAGAAACTTTGTAATTTTATGAGGTCCCATTTGTCAATTCTTAGAGCATAAGCTACTGGTGTTCTGTTCAGAAACTTTCCCCCTGTGCCCATGTCCTCCAGGGTCTTCCCCAGTTTCTTTTCTATTAGTTTCAGGGTGTCAGGTTTTATGTGGAGGTCCTTGATCCACTTGGAGTTGATCTTAGTACAAGGAGATAAGAATGGGTCAATTCGCATTCTTCTGCATATTGACCTCCAGTTGAACCAGCACCATTTGTTGGAAAGGCTGTCTTTTTTCCACTGGATGGTTGTAGCTCCTTTATCAAAGATCAAGTGACCATATCTCTGTGGGTTCATTTCTGGGTCTTCAATTCTATTCCATTGATCTACTTGCCTGTCACTGTACCAATACCATGCAGTTTTTAACACTATTGCTCTGTAGTACTGCTTGAGGTCGGGGATATTGATTCCCTCAGATGTCCTTCTATTGTTGAGAATAGTTTTAGCTATCCTGGGTTTTTTGTTACTCCAGATGTATTTGAGAATTGCTCTTTCTAGATCTATGAAGAATTGACTTGGGATTCTGATGGGGATTGCATTGAATCTGTAGATTGCTTTTGGCAAGATGGCCATTTTTACTATATTGATCCTGCCAATCCAAGAGCATGAAATATTTTTCAATCTTCTGAGGTCTTCTTCGATTTCTTTCTTCAAGGACTTGAAGTTCCTGTCATACAGATTTTTCACTTATTTGGTTAGAGTCACGCCAAGATACTTTATATTATTTGTGGCTATTGTGAAGGGTGTTATTTCCCTAACTTCTTTCTCAGCCTGCTTGTCCTTTGAGTAGAGGAAGGCTACTTATTTTCTTGAGTTGATTTTTATAACCAGCCACTTTGCTGAAGTTGTTTATCAGCTGTAGGAGTTCTCTGGTGGAGTTTTTTGGGTCGCTTAAGTATACTATCATATCATCTGCAAATAATGATAGTTCTACTTCTTCCTTTCCAATTTGTATCCCTTTGACTTCCTTATGTTGTCTAATTGCTCTTGCTAGAACTTCAAGTACTATATTGAAAAGATATGGAGAGGGCAGCCTTGTCTAGTCCCTGATTTTAGTGGGATTGCTTCAAGTTTCTCTCCATTTATTTTGATGTTGGCTACTGGTTTGCTGTATATTGCTTTTACTATGTTTAGGTATGGACCTTGAATTCCTGTTCTTTCCAGGACTTTTAACATGAAAGGATGCTGAATTTTGTCAAATGCTTTTTCAGCATCTAATGAGATGTCCATGTGGTTTTTCTCTTTTAGTTTGTTTATGTAGTGGATTACATTGATGGATTTCCGTATATTAAACCATCCCTGCATCCCTGGAATGAACCCTACTTGATGATGGTGAATGATCGTTTTGATGTGCTCTTGGATTCAGTTGGCAAGAATTTTATTTAGTATTTTTGCATTGATATTCATAAGGGAAATTGGCCTGTAGCTCTCTTTCTTTGTTGGATCTCTGTGTGGTTTTGGTATCAGCGTAATTTTGGCTTCATAGAACGAGTTGGGCAGTGTTCATTCTGTTTCTGTTTTGTGGAATAGTTTGAAGTATTGGTGTTAGGTCTTCTTTAAAGGTCTGATAGAATTCTGCACTAAAACCATCTGGTCCTGTGCTCAACTCCAAGTGGATCAAGGCAACAATGTTCCAGCAACAATGGCCTGAGAGTGTTTGTGTTTTCTTCAAGGAACTACATTTTTATAAGCATGTTTCTCTGCCTTAGTAGATCATCTGTTGTAATATTCTTTTCTAATGTGCAGTATTTCTTTTTCTTTTTTAAGAAACTAAAAATTTTAAGTTAGTGCTTCCATGTTGAAGTGTTTTTTTTTTATTTAAAACCTTTAGGGGCTTATAACATACTTGTTAACTTTTAATGGACCTAACTTCCTCAATGAAATTCAAGCTTCTAAGAATATATGCTTTCAGTAGCAGGAAGGGTACCACTTATAAAGCTCGTGGCAAGACAAGTATTTGGGGTAGTATTTACTGACATACCTGTAAGTGCAGTCATTGCGGAAATGCATACTTCATTAAAACCGTATATGGATATTCGAACCCCTTTTGTAGTTTGCTATATGCAGACTTTGTGTCGTTTTAGCCTATTGCATTAAATTATTGTCTTTCGCTTATAATAAGAATTAAAATTGTATGTAGAGGCACTGAATATTACTTTTTTGAATATTACTTTTGTAAAACTTATTGGTACTTCTTAACATCTCTAAATCAGCACTTGGATTTTAAAATGCTATTTGTTTTATCTGCTGATACAAGGAATAAACAGGAAAAAAAGTTGCTGTGTAGCTTAGGCTGCCTTCAAACTCATGACCTTTCTGCTTCACTCTTCCAAATACTCAAATTACACCAAGCCCAGTTCTTGGAAGTATAATACTGGTCTTTTGATTTTTTTTTTACACAAGTCACCACTGTTTACAACAAAGGCCATGGACACTTGGGTTTGAACAAAATTCTAATCAAGTTAGCCATCTCTACCCAGCATCAAAGACAATGATTATCATAGACTGTACCTCAGTTAAGTGGGTAGGATGAAAAATAGAGGTGAGGCCCCCCAAGTGGAACGATCCCAATGTTCTTAACTAAGGCTGAATAGTTTCTCCCAAGCAAATACTTTTCACTGAATTTCATACTTCTGGTTAATGTTTAGAGTTCTGAAGTAGTTCTTTAAATAATTTTATCAGTTTGATTTTCACAGGATAAGATTTACTAAGTCTTCATTCTGCCTGAATTAGATCTTTTGTTTCATCTTGTTCTTATTTATTAAAGTGTACCCTTTCTGGGCTCAGTAATCTTGTTTATGGGCCTGAGATACAGCTCAGTGGTTAAGAGCACAGGGTGTTCTTCCAGATGACCTAGGTTTGATTCTTAGTGCCCACGTGGAGGCTCATAATTGTCTGTAATTTCAGTCCCAAGAGATCAACCCTTTTCTGACCTCTTTGGGGAATAAGCATGCAGTTGGTGCAGAAACATACATGCAAGGAAATATAAATTTTAATCATATTTATTTATAGATATTTTATTTTATGTGTATGAGTGTGTTCCCCGTGTACATGTATATGTGCTATATGTGTGAACATGCATGTCAGATCAGCTGGTTGTGAGCCATTATGTGAGTGCTGAGAATTGAACCCAGATACCTGAATCCTCTTCAAAAGAAATAACTGCCCTTAACTGCCATCTCTCCAGCCCTTATTTTCTTTTAATTGAAGATAATGTTGTACATATTTAATCAAGCATGATACATATAATGTTAGCATTTGAGGATCTGGGACAGAAAGATTAAGAGTTTGAAACCAACCTGGGCTCCATAACTCTTGTCTTAAAACAAATCCTGTGTATTTGTTGTAAAAAGTACAATATTTTGAGGAATTTCTACATAACAGAACCTACATCATTTATTAATGTGTGTATTATGTCACAAAGCTATGCTTTTTGTGGTAAGAGTGGTTAACATCCACTCTAAGTATTTCTCCAGAATAAAAGATTAGAAAAGCCAGAGTTTCAGGAAGCCTATTGTTAGGTACTGTATGACAGGGAAGCTGCACCCAGGAAATTTCAACAATATGGTTACCTGAACAAGACCAACAAATTGAAAACATCAGTTGTTCCCCTGCAAGGACAGGGGAAACTCCTCATGGTCTCATCCCTCAATGAAGAACCACAGGAAGTCTATGACTGCTAAGAGAGAGGAGTAATTTGTTTTCTTTAGGGACAAGTTCCTACATAAGGTTGTCTGATCTCAGCCGGGCAGTGGTGGCGCACGCCTTTAATCCCAGCACTTGGGAAGCAGAGGCAGGTGGATTTCTGAGTTCGAGGCCAGCCTGATCTACAGAGTGAGTTTCAGGACAGCCAGGCCTACACAGAGAAACCCTGTCTTGGAAAACAAAACAAAACCATAAAAAGGTTGTCTGATCTCAAGTGGTTAACACTGGATACATGTACATACAAGCAACACTGAATGGATACTGTAGGTTCTGAATACATGTAACAATAACCATTTCAAAAGGGTCCGTGCGCTTTGGTTGGGGCTCATGGGAGAAGTTTGAGGTGGGAAGGACCGGGTGGGAGCAGTATAGATACAATGCTCATTATGAAGTTCTCAAAAACTAAAATACTGTTTAAAGTAAAAATAGAATAAATGTTAACCAGGCATACTGGTGCATTCTGTAATGCCAGCACTTTGGGGAGGTACAGATTAGAAAATCATAAGCTAAACACCAACTTGGGTTACATGAGACCCTGCCTCAAATAAACAAAACAAGAAAAATTATGTCAAAAAAACTTGCCTTAAACTGTTATTTCTCACACAGACCAGCATCGTATTAAACAGAGATCAGATATGCCTAAAAGACTTTTCATCACATCAAAGTAACTGAAGACTATTTGGTCTAATGTGAAATTAATATGCTTCACTGCACAAATAACTGCTTGGGCGTGCAGAAAGTTTCTGACTGAATGTTTTTCATCATCATATTCCTGTGAATGCTTTACAATCTGCCTTTGAGGATGGCCTATAGGTCATTCTGCTGTTCAGATTCATCTGTGATCACAAGTTTGCACATTATGCTGGGGTTCTGCCTTAGAGTTGTCATAGCACTTTGTTACCCGTGTTCTCACTAATCCTTAAGCCAACTCAATGAGGGAAGCAGAGGAGGTATAGACCTGTCTTCTTTTCTTGAGGAAATAGTGACGCTCAGATATATAAAGCTAGTGTTGGAACCAAGACTTAAAGTCAGACTTTCTGTCTCCTTGATATTTTTTTGATCAGTTTTTTCTACATATCACCATTTCACAAGTCCCAGTGTAAAGATGATAGCAGTAACAGGAAGAAATTGTAAGACTAACTAAACTGGATAGAAAATATTCATCTTGAATGTCACAAAGAGGGCCTAAAAAAGAAAAAGAAAAAGTTGAAGTTAACTACATTCTTGACCACATGGACCAGGAAACATCCCCAAATCTGAGCTGTTTGAAACATGAAACTGTTTTCTCCTTCATACAGCATTACTGGTGATTATCAGCAAGGACTTCTGATCATCCTGTTCATCTAGTGTCCCAGACTTAATGATGACAAATCACACCACTTTACTTCATGGACACTGGGAGCCATGGGTTCAAGTTTCTGATTAGACTTAATTGCATAACACAAGGCATATGGCTTTTTTTGGACCTCAATGTAGAAACAGATGTGCAATATATTTTTGTGCCAAGGAACGGGAAAATATAAATATTATTATTTTCTAAAATGAACTACAAAATTACCCACAAACATACACTAAGAGGACTGTGACAAAGAATAATTCCTATTCACAGGAGTTGAGTTTGGAGAGGCCAATACATAAGAGGAGTAACTCTCTGGGAAAAAAATGGTGGGTGAGTGCTCCTCTTATCTGCCTCTCAAAAGGAACAAATTGGGGTACTTTCCCTTACCTCAAACCAAAGGGATACATGGCAAAATAATGTCCCCTAGGGTTTGTGAAAACACAGGACTTGTATATAATTCAAATGTGAGATGATAAGAGGTGCCAGATCCTTGTGGTGTCTCATGTTCCACTCCAGAGTCTAAAGGGAGCTTCCGGGGTGGGGGTTGGGGGCAGCATTGCCTTATCCAGAAAACAAGTCAACAGAAACTGTTTTCCAGGAAACAGATGGTACCAGGAGTTAGGGAGCTAGAAAGTGATTGCGATTTTTATGAATTTGTCCCAAGACAGGTAAAATAGACCCGTTGGTGTGGTGTAGGGTGAGCCTGAGTGGCAGGGATAATGGTAGATATCCTGAGAAGTGTTGGTATCCTCAGGAGAAGTAGAACAAGAGATCCTCAGTGGGAGCACTCTTGGGAGTGCACAAAAGTGGCCCTTGAGATATACAAATGACCAGCTTCCAGGTTAACAATTGTCATGTCACATTGTTTATATTTGTCACCTAATTCCTCCCTTATGAAATCAGGTCTGTCGGGACTCCAATTTTATAGATGCTGAAACTGAGGCATGTGAAGGTCACACAGGCTTTAAACTAGAGTCAAAATTTGAATCAAGACTGTCAAATTCCCTAGCTCAGCCCTTAATTATTTAGCTGTCCAGGCTACCTTCTACTATATTCATCCATGTATATCATCAATGGAAAATTTAAAACTTCATACAGAAGAATTTTCTAGGAAATCTGTATTGGGGGACAAGAGAAAGGGAAAGAGATTGAAGTCAGAACTTCAGAAGATACAGAACCCACTCAGACAACAAGTTCTCAGCATGAAGGAGTTTTATTACTCTGGAGGGACAAGCAGGGTGGGTGGGGATGCTTCTGTATCAGACAAAGGCAGACAGCATGTTTTTTGTTTTGTTTTGTTTTGTTTTGTTTTGTTTGTTTTTTGTTTTGTTTTTGTTTGTTTGTTTTGTTTTGTTTTGTTTTTTGCAGGAGATGGTTTTTAAAGAGAAAAGAATGGGAGTTCTGTGGTAAGGTGAGTTGGCAAGTCCTGATTGGACATGTTAGCCAGTGTTGCCAAAGTATGAATTTTGATCTGCTGGACCTTGGAGTTTTGATAGCTGGACCTTGGAGTTTTATTCAGGCATAAGGAGGTGGCCAAATAAGGGAGTAGACCTTGGGGGCTAGCGTTCAGAATGTAATCTAAAGGTTTAGGAAAGAAGAGGGGAGAGGAGAGGGAAAGACCTACCAGCCCCATGTTTGCCATGCTCAGGCCTGTTATAGAGCCCTTCATTTCCACCTTATGATTTTATTATTGTATCATTGGGTGTCAGGTAAGCGGACATAGTTCTTCTGGTTTTCTGGTAATGGGGGGGGCCGCACAGTGGGAGTGGAGGTGTTGCTATTAGGGACCCAAGGAAACAGGAATGGTGTTAGGCAAGGTCTGGAAGAACAGGCTGTCATTTGCTACCTAGGCTCTGTGAAACCATCTGGGTTTAGGGAAATACGGGCAGTTGTTGGAGCAGTTTGTGAGACTGGACCATCCAGGGCTAGCAGTTTTGGAGGTAGCTAGGATATAGATTCTGAAGGAACAACTGGGGCTGGTAAGTTGCTGGAGCAGTAGTTGATTTGAAACCTGCTGGCATGGATAGACTAGGGACAGAAGGCAAACTTAAAGGAGTTTAGGGAATTTTTTTATTTAATCTTTTTTTTATTGGATATATTCTTTATTTACATTTCAAATGTTATCCCCTTTCCCAGTCCCACCCCCTCTCCCAGAAACCCCCTATCCCATCCCCCCTCACCCTGCTTTTATGAGAGCATTCCTCTACCCACCCACTCCCACCTCCCCGCCCTCGATTCCCCTACATTGGGGCATCTATCAAACCTTCATAGGACCAAGGACCTCTCCTCCCATTGATATCTGACAAGGCTGTCCTCTGGTACATTTGCAGCCAGAGCAATGTGACTCCTTGGTTGATGGCTTAGTCCCTGGGAGCTCTGATGGGGTCTGGTTGGTTGATATTGTTGTTCTTCCTATAAGGTTGCAAACCCCTTCAGCTCCTTCAGTCCTTTCTCTAACTCCTCTGTTGGGGACCCCATGCTCACTTCAATGGTTGGCTGTGAGACAATGTAAGGTTCTGGCAGGGCCTCTCAGGAGACAGCTATATCAGGCTTCTTTCAGCAAAGATTTCTTGGCATCCACAATACTGTTGGGGTTTGGTGATTGTATATGGGATGAATCCCCAGGTGGGACAGTCTCTGGATGGCCTTTCCTTCGGTCTCTGCTCCATACTTTGTCTCCTTTATTGCTCCTGTGAGTATTTTGTTCCCTTTCTCAGAAGAACCGAAGCACCCACACGTTGGTCTTCCTTCTTCTTGAGCTTCCTGTGGTCTGTGACTTGAATCTTGGGTATTCCAAGCTTCTGGGCTAATATCCACTACTACTGAGTGCATACCATGTGTGTTCTTTTGTAATTGGATTACTTCACTCAGGATATTTTCTAGTTCCATCCATTTGCCTATGAGTTTCATAAATTTGCGTTTTTAATAGCTGAGTAGTACTCCATTGTGTAAATATACCACATTTTCTGTATGCATTCCTCTGTTGAAGGACATCTGGGTTCTTTCCAGATTCTGGCTATTATAAATAAGTCTGCTATGAACATAGTGGAGCATGTATCCTTATTACATGTTGGAGGATTGTCTGGGTATATGCCCAGGAGTGGTATAGCAGGGTCCTCAGGTAGTACTATGTCCAATTTTTTGAGGAGCTGCCAAACTGATTTCCAGAGTGGCTGTACCAGCTTCCAATCCTACCAGCAGTGGAAGTGTGTTCCTCTTTCTCCATATCCTCGCCAGCATCTGCTGTCACCTTAGTTTTTGATCTTAGCCATTCTGACTGGTGTGAAGTGAAATCTCAGAGTTGTTTTCATTTGCATTTCCCTGATGACTAAGGATGTTGAACATTTCTTTAGGTGCTTCTCAGCCATTCAATATTCCTCAGTTGAAAATCCTTTGTTTAGCTCTGTACCCCATTTTAATAGGGTTATTTGGTTCTTTGGGGTCTAACTTCTTGAGTTCTTTGTATATATTGGATATTAGCCCTCTATCTGATGTAATATTGGTAAAGATCTTTTCAGAATTTGTTGGTTGCCATTTTATCCTATTGACAGTGTCCTTTGCCTTACAGAAGCTTTGCAACTTCATGAGGTCCCATTTGTGTCGATTCTTGGTCTTAGAGCATAAGTCATTGATGTTCTGTTCAGGAACTTTCCCCCTGTGCCAATGTTCCCCAGTTTCTTTTCTATTAGTTTCAGTGTGTCTGGTTTTATGTGGAGGTCCTTGACAAATCTCAAGTTCAAGTAGATCAAGGGGAAATTTTTATTTTGGGTGTCCATTTGAAACTTCTAGACCCATGGTCCCAGCAGAGGGAGGAAGGAGTCCCAAGACCAGGGAAAGGAAAGAAGACAAGGAAAAGGAGAATGATCTCATCCTCAGGAATAGACAGGTAAGGAAATGTAGGCTGTTGGTTAACAGTAGTACTTACCTGGAGTCCATTTGATTTGTGACAAGTGGATTCAAGTTGATTTCCTGAAGCTTATAAGAATTTTTTAAGTTTATAAAAAGATAAAAGTTTTAGATATATTAGACTGAAATTAACATTGTAAAAAAAACAGTAGATGCATGGTTTTGCATTATAGTAAAAGTTGGGGAACCCAAGAAATAGCATGGAGAGAAAGAAGGCTGACGAACTTTTTACAGCCTTAAATCATTTTCTTAGATCCTCACTTAAGCTTTCATACCCTCAGAACTTAGCCCTTTATAACTTGTATTTGCAGGCTTTTACAATTCATGTTTTACATCCTCAGACCTTTATAATTTGTATTTATACACCTTAAGACATTTTCCTAGACTTGTACAACTTTAGACCTTTATAACTTGGTGAGTGGAAAAGATAGGGGGTCCTAGAATGGAGGTGGGGTTAGTTCATTGGCATATTGCAGGTTTGGGATCAGTTCTGTTAAAAAAAAAAAACTCTTGTCTGTTGAGGCGAGAGCCAGGTGTGTTTGGGGGGAAGCTAGTATTGGAGTGAACTGTGTGATGTATACATCGAATCATGTCTTATATTGAAGGGGATGTTGTAAGGTGAAGAGCTGAGGCATAGAAACTGCTTGGATAAAAGGGATTGAATGATGGGTTTGAACATGGGAGTGCGTATGGGAAGTTGAGTATTGGAGGTTTGGAGATGTAGGCAGAAGGCTCTTTAAGTGTAATAGAGAGGGGTTTAGGGGTTTTGAAGAGTGGGAGAGTGTACAGTAGAGACTGGGGAAAGGAACAGGAGAGATATAGGGATGTCTTGGGAGCTATTGTTGGGACAGAAGGCAAAATTTATGTCAATTTTAGACATGATACCTCTTGATACTAAGGGAATGGGGCATGAGATGTAAGTTTATTTTTTTCAAACTTTATAGTGATGGTTCTTAAACTTTTAACCGCCCTTATAGCTCACCACCCACCAGAGGTAGTAGAAAAGAAAGGATACAGGGGAAGTGGACCTGTTTAGAAAGTTTCTTTGAAGCAACTCCTGTCTGTGATTTCTGGAAATCAGCAGTTCAGTTCACAAGTTAGCAGGCAGTGGTAGCTCAATTCACTCACAAAAACTTCACGGATACACCAGCAGTCCAGTTTGGTAGAGTCAGGTTAGCAACAGAGGTGCCATGACCTAGTAGAGACAGCCAGGACTCAGCCTAGGCTCAAGTCAGCAGGAGGGACCAACAGAAACACAAGAGAAGTTCTCAGCTGTGCCTCTCTCAGAGAAATGAAGATCAGCAAAGAGAGACCCACAAGCACTGCACAGCTAGCAAGCCAAGCTTTGTCTCTATCACTCTGTCGAGTCCTATTTATACCCTCCAAACATCACATGTTCTCCAATGCCTTGCCTCAGCACGTGCATCCAATCAGCCTGAATATGCAGAAGTGGCTAGAAACTGTGGTACACTACCAGAAGTTTTTTGGTACGTTTCTCTCTATGGAGTCCTGACAAATGCAGCTCAACTACACAATGTAAGACAGACCAATTCATGCACGTCATTAGCAAAGAGTCCTTCGTCACAAGTCCTTTCACGTGCTTGCTTTATTTAGCAGACCATCCTCTCTCCTGTGTCTGCTTCAGCGAAACATTCCTTCAAGAGTCTGCCTTAGCCTTTCACATCTGGGTCCACTTTAAGCAAACATTCCTTCACATGTTTGCCCCAGCAGATTACGATCCAACTGACTTTCCAAAGAACCCTTAAGTTCCCACTTCAATGATGGAATGAGAACCGAGTAGGGAAAAGGAAAGTCTTTGAAGGAGCAAATTAAGGGTGAAGTTTGGAAGGGTCTGGAGGGCTGGCTATGAATGAGAGAGGGGTGGGTGGGGTGAGTGAGGAGCATGACAGGACCTAAGTGAGACCCTAGGCTCCTGGAGAGTGTTTGGTGTGGGTTTAGGCAAGTTAGTCAATATCATCAGAGATCTGAAAAAGAAAAATTGTAGTAGGAAGTATAATCCAAATGGCCTATGTGTCTGTCAGTTAAACAACAGGTACTTATCCATGACCTAGACAGTTGCCCTAGATTCCCATGTTCTCGATGGTTGAGCAGTGAGTAGTAAGTCTTCAGTTCCCATACAGGGCAGCTGGCCTGTGGCTATCAGACCCAGGTTTGATAGAATTTTCCTTTGGAGAAACTTGGGGAAATTGACTAGGCAGAGTAGATCAATTAACCCCAAAATGTTTACAGTTTGAACAAAGCTCCGGCAGCAGATGAAATGTGGGACAATTTAGCCCAGTGCTTAGCATTATCACAATCCAAGGGTAGTGGTGTCCTATCCGTGTTCTTTGGAAACCATAGGGTTTTTTCTAGGCATGTCTCTATAATGGAAAGCTTAAGCATTTTAAATATCATGTTCAGCAGCTCTCTGAAGAGTTTGAGGACCATCTATCTAGTATGTTTGATTGTAGGTCTGGTATGCAGGGAAAGGGTTAAGTTGTGAAGTGGAGGGAGGAGGGAGATTGGGATTTGAAAAGGCAATTAAGAGCAGCTGTGGGGTGGTAAGGGCCCTATCAAAGATAAGGAATTTGGCTTCAGGATGGGAGGGGGAGCAGTAGCAGCTGCAGGAGGCAGTGATCTCCAGCAGCGGGCTTTGGAGCTTCTCAGCAGGGAGAATGGCAGGAGAGGGTTTTTGTAGCTGCGTAACTAGGCAGGTGGAGGCCTTGAATGCCTTCTGGTGGCACCCAGGATGTAGAAAGGGTGGCAGCCAGCAGAAAGCGCGTGCCCAGAGCTCTGGACCTTCTGTCAGCCTTGGTGTTCCTACAGTGCAGTGCAAATGTAAGGGAGAAGCATGGAGCAGAGACAGAAGCAGGCTGGGAATGCAAGAAGGGCAGGGTATCTCCTTCCTTCTATCCATGCGCCCACAACATTGTAAAGTGATGTTGTTGTTGTTGTTGTTGTTGTTGTTGTTGTTGTTGTTGTTGTTTGATATCTAGGGTGTATGAGGTCCATTTTTTAAATTTTTATTTTCTATATTCTATGTTTACATTCCAAAGGCTTTCCCCTTTCCCAGTCCCCCCCCACCATACGTCCCATAATTCCTTTCCCCCCGCCAGCTATTCCCCAATCATTCCCCCCCATGATTTCTCTGTTCTGGGTCTACAAAACTGGATCCAATCCAATCTTTACAGGCCCAGGGTCTTCTCCTTTCTTCTTCTTGGGAATCATTTGATTTGCTAATTGTGCCTTGAGTATTCAGAGCTTCTGTGCTCATTAATATCCACTTATCAGTGATTGCATTTCATGTGTATTCTTTTGTGATTGGGTTAACTCACTTAAGATGATATTTTCCAGATCTAACTATTTACCTACAAATTGCATGAATTCATTATTTTTAATTGCTGAGTAGTATTCCATTGTATAAATATACCACATTTTCTGTATCCATTCCTCCTTTGAGGGATATCTGGGCTCCTTCCAATTTCTGGCTATTATAAACAAGGCTGCTATGAACATAATGGAGCATGTGTCTTTATTGCATGCAGGGGAATCCTCTGGGTATATGCCCAGGAGTGGTATGCCAGGGTCCTCCGTTTTTGAATGCTAAGAAGCTCCAGTAATGTTGCGTGTGAGTTGGAGTCTTTAGGAGACATCCCAGAGGTGTATCAGTCAGGATGGAGAAGGCAGAAACCCTTTGCTAGTGGTGTCAGGTAGCCAAAGTCGAGAGCCCAGGGCTTCCTCTTCTCATGTGGCCGAAGGGAGGGCTCCCCACCCAAGATCTGTCACCAAGAAAGGGCACAGTAGTCCCAGGGGAAAATCTGGGACCTGTCCACAGGAGATTTCTGACAGGAACAGACACTGGATTCCTGCATAGTAGCCACCAAAAGTAAAAGGGTACTACCAACCAAGGCAAACTGAATGAAATGTGCCTACTGGCCATGAAGGGAGGCCATCATAGCCACTGAAGACCATGGTGGGCTGCATCCTTCCCAGCCCCACAAGACAGTGGGGAGGCTGGACACTCAACTATCATGATCCAGTGTCCTGGGGGAATGCTTAGGAATGCTAGTAAGAGAAAACTCACCAATTAGCCAATGTTGGATGAAGGGAGCCAGCGCTGGATGGCCCAGTAAGTGCAAGAACTGTGTTAGGGATCCTGTAAATCAATTTGAGTCCTGATCCAAGTCACGAGACACCAAAAGTAAAGGGGCCCCTCAGAGGCAGTACAGACCACACCCAGACACCGGGTTCTCAGTACAAATGGGAGTTATTACACTAGAGGGAGGGGACTGCTCTGAATCAGAAGAAGGCAGACAGCATGTACATTTTTCTGCAGAAATGGATTTTTAAAGAGAAAAGGGGGAGGGAATCATGTGTTGATATCTGGACCTTGGAGTTTTGTTCAGGCAAATAAAGGAATAGATATTGGGGATTAGCTTTAGGAATACAGTCTAATGGTTTAGCAAGGGAGAGGGAAGGGAGGAGGGCTAAACCTTCAGGCATCATGTTTGTTGTGCTGTGAGGCAGCAACCTGTGAGACGAAATCAAATGCAATCAGAAAACAAAAATTTCGAGCCAGTTGGGGCTGCACATATCTGTGGTCACAGTACTTGGCAGGCAGAGGCAGGACTAGATTAGGAAGAAGTTCAAGGCCAGCCTCGGCAACTTAAAACTGTATCGAAGACAACAAATACCCAACAAGTTTATCATTTATGGAGTTGGGCTGTAGCTCGGGAGATAGAGTGCTTATCCAACGTGGACAGAGCCTGAGCCAAGCACGGTATCATACCCCTGTAATCTCAGCAATTAGAGGTAGAACCAGGACCAGAAAGAAGGTCGCAATCATCCTCAGCTACATAGCCACTTGAAGGCCAGCCTAAGTTACACAAAAGACTCTGTCATAAAAACAAAAAAAAAGAATGAAAGGTG
The DNA here is from genome assembly GCA_964023405.1 of Apodemus agrarius. Taxonomy (NCBI): domain Eukaryota; kingdom Metazoa; phylum Chordata; class Mammalia; order Rodentia; family Muridae; genus Apodemus; species Apodemus agrarius. The sequence continues at coordinate 66,472,433 of OZ030010.1, read as the reverse complement.
CCAAATTATAATAAACTCTCTTGCCAGGTGGTGGTGGCACAATGCCTTTAATCCCAGTACTCAGGAGGGAGAGAAAGGCAGATGTTCAGGTTCAAGGCCAGCCTGGTCTACAGAATGAGTTACAGGACAGCCAGGGTTACACAGAGAAACCTTGTATCAAAAAAAAAACACAAAAACAAAAACAAAAAAAAAGGAAGGAAGGAAGGAAGGAAGGAGAAAGAAAATTCTCTCGTCAGTGGTTCCTAGCTCTAAATTTTCACATGTCAGGATACGACATGGAGTAACCTCAGAAACCAGGAAAATATAAAGGAGCATGGAGTGAGGGGCCCCTTGAGAGGAGACTAGAAGAATGCAGATGATATGAAGTGAGAAATGGAAAAATGTTGAGGGGGACCCAACTGGAGAGGAGGGAGGTCAGTCAATACAGAAAGAGAGGAAGAGATGAGAGACAGATAACACCAAGGCTGTTTTGATAGGGCCTCAAGGAGTTGAATTATTTTATATTTACCTAAAATTATGTTATATATGAAAGAAAGCCATGTCACTTGTGCTGACAACGCTCCTTACAAAAACCAGGTAGAGAGCATCACAGATATTATAACAGGTATTAATAAAATAAATGTCTGTGGCTTCAGGTGGAGAGCTCAACAGATAGATGGTAAAACAAGATGGCTGCTCTAGGCAGAGAGCTTAACAAGTAAAAACTACCTGCTTCCTATAGGCAGATATTAGTGAGAGTTTGAATTAAATGCTTTAAAGATGATATGATAAAGATGAGATATGTTGCTCTAATACATCTAAGAGGATACTCAAATTCTGTCTAACATGGGCTCCACAGGAATTTTAGGTTATTATCTTGCATGGCAAAATAGAAAAGGCCTAAGAATAGGCACATACAATATTTTAATTTACTTCATTTGTTTTGGATTGTTTTAATTTTCAAAATGGCTATGATGTTGAGTTTTGTGGTTATATTAGTCCTCTGGGAGAGAGGTCAAAATAAAGTTTTTTTCTGGTTACTGGCTCAAGGATATGCTGATTTGGGAGAAAGGTTTTATCTGCTGTATGTTTGGAAAAGGTGATTAGGCTCTAGACATGTTCCAGGGCTATATGGATCAGAATTGATAGAGGGAGACCCCCAGAGAACTAGATTCCAGAGAATCAAACAAAACAAAAAAGTTATCTTGATGATACTAAAATTTTGTTTTGAGATTTATAGATTACAGAATATATAGGTTTAGTGAGATCCATCGTCAGACATGCTGAACTGATCTGCTTGAAATAGCTCCCCCATTTTCCCTCCCCTCCCCTCCCAAAGATATCTCAATGCCCATATTCAGCTTGAAGAAGTTATGAAGAGTTGTTGTCCCAGTTCCCTGGGCTTTAGGGCTGGAGGTGGTTATTCTAAGGTTGCCTTTCTAGGGAATTTAGAAATGGTCATAATTGGAACAGGGAGGAAATAGGTAGAATTGATTGTATAGCCATAATCTCATTTGGTAGGAATCTTTGCAATAGTTACTAAGTTAAAGTCATAATTTCTTATTTTGGTACAGAATTTATTGATACAAAATCAAGGCTTCATTGGTATAAATTTCTTCTATTGACACAAAAATTTTAAAAGTGCAAGACTTGGACCCAGTCCTTCTATACATGCCATTATAAACTGATCTGAGATGTTTAAGCCCGTGAGTTAAGGGCCAAATAGCAAACTCATGGCTCTGAGTTTATTGTTAGGGCGTTTTCAGATATTTTAATTAGAAATAGCTGAGGGTACTTAACAGCCAACAGTCCAGATTACTTTACATAGATAGTTGGTTTTCAAAAACGTTAGGAATCCACAGAATGTGACATTTAATGTTACTTATTCATTTGATGGGAATTCAGGGATTCAAAGAAGTAGCTGAGCATCTTACACCTCCGGATGAGGCGGTGCATTGTGGCTAGGTGGTCACTGGGCAGAAAGTGCCTGTCTCTCCTGCAGACCTGTGCTGTTCTTGAAAGGACATAATTTACTGGTTAGGACAGCTTGGTTCTGCCGAGACAGAATAGGCTAGTCCATAATATTTCCTGCTTTTCAAGGTCTGTCAGATGATCCTGGGCCAGAAGGCTGAAGACTGATGCTCCACCTTCCTGACTTACTGGGGCTGTATGGGTAGGCAGCTGTCTCTACAGCTTGTCTCAGCTCTGGAAGCTGTGTTAGGCTTCCTGTATCTTGAGATAATGTTGCTCATTCTCAGATTTCTGATGGGGTTGAAAGACTACTTATAGTCTCATAGCCAACCCAGACTATTTACTTTGAGAGAACAGATTTAAGAGGATGGTTTTCAGATGGCATTCAATCTGAGGCCAGGACATAAGTCAGGTATAGAATTTTAAGTCTTTTAAGTTAGGACAGATGACAGAGTTTTCTATTTTATTGACAAAAAATGATGCACTGGGTGTTAGGGCCATCTTGTACTTTATAAATTACAAAATGGTAATAGTTGTGCTCAATTTATATCTGAGATAAAAGAGTCTTTTAAGTGGACAGAAAGGGTAAAGTGTTGTGGATGGCTTTGGTATTATTTATATCTTGATGTTAATTCCACTTTCCCAGGAGGGGCTGTCTGGACCAAGGAATGAGTCACATATTCAGGTGACTTCTTGTGAACCTTCCCCTAGTGAATAAAAGAGCCAATCACTGGGTGAGGAGGCAGGACTTCCAGGTTGGATAGGGGAAGAGAGTAGGCAGGAGACTGGGAATTTTTGGACAAGGATAGCAAGAGAACAAGTTGTAGCTACTAGTGTCTCCCAAATTAGATGGTGAATTCTAAAGGAATTAGATTTAATATGGCTTACAAGATTAGAACTCTAATTGTTGCACCCAGAGATTGAGTTACCAATGTTTCTGGAAAAAAAAAAAAAGAATTGTGCAAGCTCCAGCCAAACAAAATCATAGAATAAAGAGGCAGAGATGGTGGACATGAAATCCCACCACTAACTAGGGACCAATTGTAACTTGATAGCTTCTGGGAGAGGCAAAGTCAGTTTTCTTTAATGATGTGACCTCTGTGATCCCTGATAGGGTGACCATACACCATGAAAGGCGCCACTCCTAAAACAAGCTGAGAAACACAATATGGAATGGATGGGGAAAGAAGAAAACAAGGAAGTAATCTCAAATTGGGATGGGAAGGGATGAGAGTGTAGGTAAGAGAAGGAGATGGGAGAAAGGAGGACTATGCTTAAAATACATTGTATGAACTTCTGAAACACTTAGAAAAAAGGCGGTGGTGGCGCACACCTGTAATCCTAGCACTTGGGAGACAGAGGCAGGTGGATTTATATATATATATATATATATATATATATATATATATATATATATATACATACACACACACACACACACACACACACACATATATATATATATATATATATATATATATATATATATATATAAAGAAAATCAGCAACTATAAGAGATAACAACACTACCAATTACTGGTATGTAATTGACATAGGACAATGGACCCAACAACAGCAGAATGTATTTTTGTGCTGCTCCTTCGTGCTATACATATCCTCAACTTTTTGTTTGTATATTTATTAGGTGTGTTTTGTTTCAGAAAAAGTCTTCTCTTGCACCTCCTGCCTCATCCTCCTAAGTACTGAGACTATGCCACATCCAGTGAAGTATATATTTTTGTAAGTGTATATGGACTATTCCTCACGTAAAACCATAGCTTCTGCTATAAAACAAATGCAGGCAAATATAAAAGAACTGAAACAATATAGTGTGCTCCTTCTGTCCAAAATGTAATCAAACTAAAATGCAATAATAGAAAGGCAATTGAAAAAAATGTGGGAGCTAAAGAGATGGCTTAGTGGTTAATACCACTGGCTGCTCTTCCTGGGGTCCTGAATTCAATTCCCAACAACCACATAGTAGCTCAAAACCACCTATAATGAGGTCTGCTGCCCTCTTCTGGTGTGTAGGTATACATGTAAGCAGGACACTATATACATAGTAAATACATCTTTAAAATCTTTTTTAAAAAGGATCAGTTTTTTAAATGTGATTAGAAATAAACATGTTTTAAAATAACCCAATAAAGGTGGTTCTTGAAAAATAATTGAACTCCATGCAAATAAGAATTTGAATATTATCCAGGCATAGTAGTGCATGCCTTTAATCCCAACATTTGACAGAGGCATCTTTGCAAGTTCAAGGCCAGTCTGGTCTACATAGTGAGTTACAAGACAGTCAGAGCTGCATAGTGAGTCAAATATTATATATATACACATATATATAAATAGTATATATAATTTTATATATACATGTATAATAAAAATAAAGCTGGGCAGTGCTGGCACACACCTTCAATCCCAGCAGCCAGGAGACAAAGCCAGACAGATCTCTGAGTTTGAGGCCAGCCTGTTTTACAGCATGAGCTCCAAGATTTCCAGGGATATACAGAGAATTCCTGTCTCAAAATAAAATAACAACAACAATGAAAGAAAGTCACTGGGTATGGTAACTGAGAAGGCTGAAGAGAAAAGTGAGCTCATGGCCATCCTGAGATAGCCGCATAATGAGATCCTGTCTTAATGTATATACTTAATCAATGTTGACAGGTAAATGTATAACAATAGATGTTTGTGTTGGAAAATAGATCTCAGAACTGTATTCAGTGAGTCTATGTCAAAAAGCAGAAAAACCCCAAATGGCAGATGACACTCAGCCTTGATCTTCCAGAATCTCCAGGAAATAATCTGGAGGAAATGGAAAAGACAGACACTGGGGACAGCTGGGGGGAAAGGCTATACTCACAGAAGGAGTAGCAAAAGCAGAAGGAGAATCCAGGGTGAACTCTGTGCCTGTCGGTACTGGATGTTCAGAACTGGCAAGAGGCAGAACAAGAGCAAGATGCCATTTCAAAATGATTTTCTGCAGCCCAAGACCCTTGAGAAAGCACAGGATCGCCGGAACTCTGATTGTTCTAGAACTGTACACTGAAACTTCACAAACAGAATACTGTTTTGATACAGCCTAAAAGGAAAACCGAAGAAAAGAAACTGTAAAACAGATCTGAACACTTGATGGAATTCGAAATTTCCATGGGGACTTGCATGCAGACTCTAAGCGTCATACAGGACATTGGCAAGAGGTGCACAAGGGCAGAACCAGCATTCGTCATCAGAGCTCTGCACAAATGCCCAGGACAGCGATCAGATCTGAGATGCCACCCATGAGTCACTGTCCACAGACAAAGACGGCATTATAAAAAAACACAAAAACAGGCTAACACCCCAAATCAGTAGGAGTAGGTATAATGAAATAACAGCAGGGCAGAAAGCAATGAAACAGAATTGAAGAAACGGTACAAAGAATCAATCAAATAAAGAAAAGATAAGCAAGCTCAACAAACCCTTAGTCAAACTAATGAGGGGAGACTTGGGTGAATGGAATTACAGATAGAAAGGAAGGCATTACAATAAATATCCATGAAATTAAAAAAAATCAAATGTCTATATCTTAAAAACTGGGAATCTGAAAGGAATGAATTTTCAGATGCATGAGAACTACCAACTTTTTAACCAAGGTGAGACAAATAATTTAAATATATTTTAAACTAACAACAAAATTGAAGCCATAATTTAAAATTTCTCAGATTGGGAAGGTAGTAAGAACTTGCTGTGCAAGCATGGCCGTGAGTTCAGCTCTCCAGAGCTTACCTGAAAGCCAGGGGTATAACTGAACAGCTGGTGGAGGGGGGGGGCCAGGGGGTAAGGACAGGCAGATCTCAGGGGCCAACCAATTGGGCCAGAATTGTGAGCTCCAAGTTAAGTAACAGGCTCTGTCTCAAAAAAATAAAGTGGACATTGATAGAAAAAGTTATCTAATATCAACCTCTGCCCATTAACATAAACACAAAGGTGACTTAAATGTACCTAACACATTTGCATACAGATGTGTACATACACAAAGAAACATGCAGAGTCCTGAATGGCAGTTACTCTTCTCTTTGAAATTCTGAAAAGTAAATACTACGGTATGAAACTTCCTAGCATTGATGATCAGATTAATCAGATTCTGTATAAGAAAGAGAAGAAAACAAATATATTCTTTACAAATTTACCCAAAACTGAACATTCGTTTAGAAAGAAAGAGAGAGAGAGAAAGAGAGAGAGAGAGAGAGAGAGAGAGAGAGAGAGAGAGAGAGAGAGAGAGAGAGAGAGACTGGAGAGACTGCTCTTCCAGAGGTCCTGAGTTCAATTCCCAGCAACCACATGGTGGCGCCCAACTATATGGGATCTGATACCCTTTTCTGGTATGTCTGAAGACAGCTGCAGTATACTCACATACATACAATAAATAAGTCATTTTTAAAAACTAGAAGACAAACATATGCAGAATAATTATAATCTTTGTTTCTGAAACTGTTCATGTGGTCATAGATGATGTTTAAAATGACTTTCTTCCACTACTTTTTCCCTTGTTCCTGTCTCTGGTCCCTTTGCCCTCAGCATGGATCTGAAATGGTCATGCTTCTTTGCCTGATGTGAGCCATCAGCACAGACAGAGTTTGACTTATTGTACATTTCAGGCATTTCATCTTTTACTTGAAGTTTTGTAGGAACTCTGTTAAGCAAATCTTTTGAAGCCATTATTCCAATATCATGTTCACATGTCATTTTATTTGGTGAACTTCACAATATTTTATTCATTATTCAAACAATATTTACATTGTGGATTATATTATATATGTAATGGTTTGTGATTGGTGATCTTGGACATTATCATTGCAATTGTTTTGGTATACCATAAATACACTTATATAAGAGAAGGACCTTAACAAATGTGTGTATTTTGACAGCTCTACTTTCTCTCTCTCTCTCTCTCTCTCTCTCTCTCTCTCTCTCTCTCTCTCTCCCTCTCCCTCTCCCTCTCCCTCTCCCTCTCCCTCTCCCTCTCCCTCTCCCTCTCCCTCTCCCTCTCCCTCTCCCTTTCCCTGAATCTTCCCATTCCTTGAAAGACAAAAATTTTTAAATTAGCATAATATGTGATACTACACTGGTTTCAAAGAATGTTAGTGGAAGAATTATACATTTCTCATTTTTCAAGAAAAGCATATCAAATGCTAAGAGAAATCAAATCTTAGACCTTCTATAGCAGTTAGCCAAGTTGATAATGCAAAAATGAAGGTCTTTTTTTCTATATTCTTTGTTTACATTCCGAAGGCTTTCCCCTTTCCCAGTTCCCCCCTCACCATATGTCCCATATGTCCTCTTCCACCCCACCCCACCCCCTGCCTATTCCCTAATCACCACCCCACCATTTCTCTGCTCTATTCTGGTACTCTCCTACAAAACTGGATCCAACCCTTTCAGGACCAGGGTCCTCTCCTTCCTTCTTGGGAATCTTTTGACTTGCTAATTGTGCCTTGAGTATTCAGAGCTTCTGGGCTCATTAATATCCATTTATCAGTGATTGCATTTCATGTGTATTCTTTTGTGATTCGGTTAACTCACTTAGGATGATATTTTCCAGATCCAACCATTTGCCTACAAATTGCATGAATTCATTATTTTTAATTGCTGAGTAGTATTCCATTGTATAAATATACCACATTTTCTGTATCCATTCCTCCTTTGAGGGACATCTGGGCTCCTTCCAGCTTCTGGCTATTATAAATAAGGCTGCTATAAACATAGTGGAGCATGTGTCTTTATCACATGCAGGGAAATCCTCTGGGTATATGCCCAGCAGTGGTATGACAGGGTCCTCTGGAAGTGTCATGCCCAATTGTCTGAGGAACCGCCAGACTGATTTCCAGAGCGGTTGTACTATCTTGTAGTCCCACCAACAGTGGAGGAGTGTTCCTCTTTCTCCACATCCTCGCCAGCACCTGTTGTCTCTTGAGTTTTTAATCTTAGCCATTCTGACTGGTGTGAGGTGGAATCTCAGGGTTGTTTTGATTTGCATTTCCCTGATGACTAATGATGTTGAACATCTTTTAAGGTGTTTCTCGGCCATCCGAATTTCTTCTGGTGAAAATTCTTTGTTTAGCTCTGTACCCCATTTTTTGATAGGGTTATTTGGTTCTTTGGGTCAACTGGAGGTCAACATGCAGAAGAATGCGAATTGACCCACTCTTATCTCCTTGTACTAAGATCAACTCCAAGTGGATCAAGAACCTCCACATAAAACCAGACACACTGAAACTAATAGAAAAGAAACTGGGGAAGACCCTGGAGGACATGGGCACAGGGGGAAAGTTCCTGAACAGAACACCAATAGCTTATGCTCTAAGATCAAGAATTGACAAATGGGACCTCATAAAATTACAAAGTTTCTGTAAGGCAAAGGATACCATCAGAAGGACAAAACAGCCATCAACAAATTGGGAAAAGATCTTCAATCCTACATCCGACAGGGGGCTAATATCCAATATATACAAAGAACTCAAGAAGTTAGAAAAATGAAGGTCTTAAACAAAATTTAAAGTTCTTCTTAAGTGAATAGAGAAACTATTTTTAAAAAGGAAACAATCACATTGTCAATACCGAGAAAGTTGTGGTGCTTTGGATAGAAGACCAAGCCAGACACAGCATTCTCTCAGAAAAGGCTCAATCTGGAGCAAGGTGCTCATTTTCCTTAATTATATTAAGATTGAAGTAAGTTAGCAAAGGGCAGAAGAAATGTTTGAAACCAGCAGAAACTGTTTGAAACTGGTAGATGAAATTTAAGAAGCAGTCTCCCTTACATAAAAGTTCAAGAGGAAGCATAAAGTACCAACATAGAAATTTCAAGTTATCCAGAAAATTTAGCTAAAATCATTTCTGAAAGTAGCCACACTAAATTATGGAGGTTTTTGCCAGTTCTAGGAATTGAGCCAAGATCCTTGTATATATTAGGCACGTGCTTAACTACTGAGCTATGTTTCCAGCTCTTGGTTTTTGTTTTCATACTGTTGAGATGAAGTCTTACTATGTACGCCCTGATGGTCTGAAACTCACTATGTAGCCAGGCTTACCTCACATCCTTAATCCTCTGATACCAGCCCCCAAAGACCTGCTACATGTATGTGCCTCTATGCCATGCCCAATTAGCAGGGGAATTCTTTTCTTGGTTTTTTTAAGGCATGATCTCAGTCCAGACTGGACACAGAGTATATATGTAACTAAGGACACCTTTACCATCCTGATCACCCTACTTTCGCCTTCTGGGCTTGCAAATGTTAACTACATCCAAAAGGACACAAGGAATAAATAATACTATAACTCTTAATTAAAGGAGATTAAAAACACATAGCAACAAAATAAAAGGAGGGAATAGACACCATTCAATATTGACAATTTCAGTTCCCAAATAAACATTACTGCTGCCTTCAAGAAACATACCTCTCCATCAAGGATAGCTACTGCTTTAGCAGAATGTCTTTTCTCCTGTGTCTGCTTCAGCTAAATGTTCCTTCACGAGTCTGCCTTAGTCTTCCACCTGTGTCCACTTCAACTAAACATTCTTTCACATGTTTGCCCTAGCCAAACACCATCCAACCAACTTTCCAAACAACCCTTAAGTTTCCTCTTCAGTAGCAGAAAGTGAAGGTATATCAGCAAGCAGCATCTTTCTTGCTAGCCCCCTGAAGGTGCTATCCACTCTGAGGGAGGGTATGTTCCCCCTGTATGCTCCCCTCCCCCAGCAAATTCTTTCTGAAGATTCCTTCAGAAATCTGCCCAGAGTTTTCTTGTAGTTGTTTTCAAATTTCATCAAGTGACCTTATGAGTTCTAGCTCAGGGGTCTTAATTCCAAAGAGTAGGATGCATCCATAAAGAGATACAAGGGTTTCATTGAACTAGAACCCAAGATAATTACTTTTAGGCCCGTGTGTTTCTGCATACACAGCAATGAAGGGTGTTAGTATACTAGCTGTGGGAATTGATCCTGATTACCAAAAACAAAGCTTGCTCTACATTAGGTTTCTGTTCTACAAGGGAAGCAAGGGTGAGCATGCTTGCTGTATAGTATATTCTTTAGAGACCCTCTAAATGCTGTCATGCCATGTGAAAACACCCACAATGACAAGCCAATAGGACAAAAGACATACCTTAGAGATGTTTTGTTGGGTTCCAGAACACTGTTGTAAAATGAATATAAAATTGAAGTTTTCTGTATGAAGTTTGTAATTTACCAGTGAGTGACAGAAATAGCTGTGCAATGCTTGTGGGTCTCTCGTCTTTGCTGATCTATGCTCCCCTGAGAGAGGCACAGCCCTCCTGTTGGGTTGAGGCCTGGCTGTCTCTGCTAGGTCATGCCACTGTTGTTGCTAACCCAACTCTACCGAACTGGAATGCTGGTGTATCGGTGAGGTGATTGTGAGTAGATCAAGCTGCCTGCTGCCTACTAACCTGTGAACTGAACTGCTGATTTCCAGACAACAGATGGGAGCTGCTCCAAAGAAACTTTCTAAACCGGTTCACTTCCCCTGTATCCTTTCTTCTCTACTACCTCTGTTGTGTGGTGGGTTACAGGGAAGGTTAAAGTGTTTGAGAACCATCGAAAATAGGTTTGAAAAAATTTAAGTTATAGCCTACCATTAGTGTTGTTCCTTGTTACTGCTGTTGCACTGATGGTGACACTGCCACCATCTTTTATTGATGTCATACCATATATTTTACTGACATCACACCCCAGCCTTCCAACATAGACTGAAGACTCTCCAGGTCTCACTAGGAATCTTTCAAATTTTCAGTCCAAGATTGAGACTGCTGAGGCATACAGCATCGTGGGCTAAACAGCTACCAAGTTCTCAGCTTCTCCTATAATGTAGACAATCACTGCTGAACTTCTGAGTCCATATGATATAAACCAATCTAAAATACCCACTTTAATAATAGATATTCGTTCCACTGGTTCTATTTCTCTAGAGAACCTTGATCAATACAGTCACAGAGGCAGGAAGAAAACTTTATTTTTAGATTTGATAAACCCTCAAAGAAGTATATTATTTTAATTATACTCAATGCATATAAGTGTATTTGTGTATACACCATACACAATACACTCAGAGAAACACATATACACCACTTTAACAAATTATGCCTCTTGGGCTTATACTGCTCCCCACAACAATCATAGAGTAACAAAACCATCAGTACTAGGCACAAGAAATGTCCTTTATAATGGTTGGTCAAAGTTATTCAAAAGACTCCCAAAACAATATAGATTATCCTTGTAGTTCACAGTTACCTCTCACAGGTTGGACTTGAGCCCCTACTGTTGAATACACCACACAATTAAAGAACAGAATTTGGATTCAAGCTGTATCTAACCTGACAGCCTCTTTCATGCTTAAGCCATAAGAGGACAGCAGGGATGAGCAAGAAAAAAGAGAGAGAGAGAGATTTAACTGGCAAAGTTGTTCCTGGAACAAAAAGAATTTGTGATCTGTGGTCTAGAACTATGCTTCTGGTTTTATTTTTCAACTATTTATTTATATCCCAAATGCTGCCTCCTCCTAGTCCCCTTCACAGAATCCCTCACCCATCCTCCTCTCCTTCTCCTCTGAGAGGGTAGGGTCTCCTGGGTATCCCCCCACCCTGGTGCATCAAGTCTCTGCAGGGTTAGGCCCATATATGCTCTTTGGTTGGGGGCTTAGTCTCTGAGAGCTCTCAGGGATCCAGATTAATTGACTCTGCTGGTCTTCCTGTGGAGTTCCTATCCCCTTCAGGAAGTAGATGGCAAAATAAACTAGGGGCTAAATCAATAACATATAAGCAAAACAATACAAAGAATCAATGAAACAGGGTTGGTTCTTTGAAACATCCAATAAAAATGACAAACCCTTACATAAAGTAATTAAAAAGCAGAGAGAAAATATTCAAATTAACAAAATTATAACTGAAAGTGGGATCTAACAGCAGACACCAAGGAAATCCAGAGGATTATAAGGATACATTTTTTAAAACTCTACTTCACCAAATTGAAAAATCTAGAAGAAATTGATAATTTTCTTGATATATACCACCTGCGAAAGTTAAATCAAGATCAGATAAGCTATTTAAATAGATCAATAACCCATGGTGAAATAGAAGTTGTCATTAAAACACTCTCAGAAAAAAAAAGTCCAGAGTCACATGGCTTTAGCCCAGAATTCTACCAAACTTCCAAAGAATTAATTCCAATATTTTTCAATTTATTCCACAAAACAGGAACAGCAGGAACACTGCTCAGTTCATTTTATGAGGCCATAGTTACCATGATACCCAAACTACAAAAAGGCCTAACAAAGAAAGGAAATACAGACTAATTTCCCTTATGAACAGAGATGTAAAAATTCTCAATAAAATACTTATAAACTGAATCCAAGAAAACATCAAAAAGATTATCCACCAAGATCAAGTAGGCTTCATCCCAGAGATGCAGGGATGGTTCAACATACCTAAAGTGATAAATCTAATCTATCAAATAGACAGACTGAAAGACATGATCATCTCATTGAATTCAGAAAAGGCCTTTGGTGAAATCCAACAGCCCTTCCACCTCACACCAGTCAGAATGGCTAAGATCAAAAACTCAGGAGACAGCAGGTGCTGTTGAGGATATAGAGAAAGAGGAATGCTCCTCCATAGTTGATGGAATTGAAGGCTGGTACAACCACTCTGGAAATCACTTTAGTAGTTCCTCAGAAAACTGGGCATGATACTACCCGAGGACCCTGTTATACCACTCCTGGGCATATACCCAAAAGATACTTCAACATGTAATAAGGACACATGCTCCACTGTGTTCATATAGCAGCCTTATGTATAATAGCCAGAAGTTGGAAAGAACCCAGATGTCCCTCAACAGAAGAATGGATACAGAAAATGTGGTACATTTACACAATGGAATACTATTCAGCTATTAAAAATAATGACTTCATGAAATTCTTAGGCAAATGGATGGAACTAGAAAATATCATCCTGAGTGAGGTAACTCAGTCACAAGAGAACACACATGGTATGTACTCACTGATAAGTAGATATTAGCCAAAAAAGAAGCTCAGAATACCCATGATACAATTTACATACCATATGAAGCTCAAGAAGGAAGACCAAAGTGCTGATGTTTCAGTACTACTTAGAAGGGGGAACAACATAATCACTGGAGGTAAGGGAGAAAGGGACCTGGGGGGAGAGAGGAAGGGGAGGTAAAGGGAGAAGAATCAGGTGTGGGAGGAGACTGGGGGGCAGAGAAGTACAGAGGGTCAGAAAATTGAATGGAGGTGTATAACAGTAGGGGATAGGGAACTTGGGGTAGCCACTAAAAAGTCCCAGATGCCAGGGAAGCAAGAGGTTCCCAGGACCCAACAGAGATGGCATGAACCAAAATATCCAACAAAGGGAGATAGAACCTATAGAGACCATATCCAGTGGATAGGCATGGCCCCTGGTTGAGGGATGGGGCCACCCACCCATCTCAAAACTTTTAACCCAGAATTGTTCCTGTCTAAAGGAAATGCAGGAACAAAGAAGGGACGATACTGAAGGAAAGACCACCCAAAGACTGCCCCACCTAGGGACCCATCCCATATACAGTCACCAAACCGAGACACTATTGCTGATGCCGAAGTGCTTGCTAACAGGAGCCTAACATAGCTGTACCCTGAGAGGCTCTGCCAGCACCTGACCAATACAGATACAGATGCTCTCAGCCAACCATTGGACTGAGAGTGGGAACCCCAACGGAAGAGTTATGGGAAGGATCGAAGGAACTGGAGGGGATTTCAACTCCATAGGAAGAACAACAGTATCAACTAACTGGGACACCCCATCTCGAGCTCCCAGAGACTAAATCACCAACCAAAGAGTCCATGGAGGGGGCTGGGACTCCAGCTACATATGTAGCAGAGGATTGCCTTATCTGGCATCAATGGTAGGAGAGGACCTTGGTCCTGTGGAGGCTCAATGACCCAGTTGAGAGGAATGCTAGGGTGGTAAGGAGGGAGTGACTTGGTGGTGGTTGAGGGAGGACCCTCATAGAAGCAGGGGGAGAGGAGATGGAATAGTGGTGTTGCTGAGGGGAAACTGGGAAGGAGGACTGTTGTGGATGGGCCTGGTGCTGTTTGTATGTTGATGCTAATTCCACTTTCCTGGGAGGGGCTTCAGACAAGGCGTGAGTCATACTCCAGTGACTTCTTGTGAACAAATTCCCTAATGAATAAAGGAGCCAATCACTGGGCAAGTAGGCGGGACTTCCGGGTTAGAGTGAGAAAGAGAGGAAGCAGAAGAGAGTTAGGTCCTTTTGGACAGAGATAGCGTGAAGGACAAGATGTAGCTGTGAGTGTCTCCTGGTTTCAATGGCAGATGCATCAGGATTCACCACTAGAGGATTTAGATTTAGTAAGGCTTACAAGTTAGGATTTTAGTTGTTGTACCTGTTGTTAGCGATTGAGTTACCATTGTTTCTGAACTAAGTAAAGCATGAGTTTGCCAGACGTCCACCACAAAGATCGTGGGGTTTTTGAAGTATGGGGCTTGTGTAGTAGTGATCCGCCAATGGGAACTTAGTGAGCTGGGTGGAGATGTTTCAGGAGCTCCAGGCCAGAGAGTCTAAAGGAGATAAAAATAGGTCAGCCATTGCCTGCCAGTGCATGGCCTGCCAGGTCACCAAGGCAGAGAGTTGCCACCAGTAGCACAGGAATATGCTGGTTCTCTTTTTTAATATTTCCTGTAACAGAAGACAACATTTGAAATGTAAATAAATAACCAATTTTTAAAAGTCCCAGACAGATTAGGAATACAAAGGACATACCTCAACATAATAAAAGCAGTTTACAGCATGTCCAGAGCTAGCATCAATTTGTGGAGAGAAATTCAAAGCAATTCCACTAAAATCAGGAACAAAACAAGATTGTCTGTTCTATCCATACCTCTTCAATATAGTATTTGAAGTTTTAGCTACGGCAATAAAATATTTGAAAGAGATTATGGGGATATAAGTATGACCTGAAGAAGTCAAAATATTTTTATTTGCAGATGGCAATTATATTAAGTGACCTTAAACACTTTCAGCAAAGTAGCAGGATACAAAATTAATAGTGGTGCAATTTTGTAGTATTAATTATTAGTGGTTGTTCTATATATAAATGACAGATAGACTGGGAAAGAAATTAGGGAAACAAAACCTTTCACAGTGGCCTCAAAAAATATTTTGGGGATAACTCCAACCAAGCAAGTGAATGACTTGCATAATAAAAACATAAGGCTTTGAAGAAAAAAATCAGAAGATGGAAAGATCTTCCATGAATATAGTAAAAATGGTCACTCCATCAAAAGTAATTACAGATTTAATGCAATCCCCATCAAAATTCCAACACATTTTCTCACAGAAGTTGAAAAGATGATTTTCAGCTTCATTTGGAAACACACACACACACACACACACACACACACACTACTGAATAATATAAAACTGCTGGAGGTAACACTATCCCTGCTTTCAAATTGTACTGCAGAGCTATAGTAATATTTAAAAGAAAATCATGGTATTGGCACAGAACCAGACAAGTTAATCAATGGAATCAAATGAAGACGCAGTCTATACTCCTATGGATAGTTGAATTTTTTTGTATAAATAAACCAGAAATACACACTGGGAAAAAGACAGTGTCTTACAAAACCATGCTTGTCAAACTGGATTGCTGCATGTAGAAGAATCCAAACAGATCTATACTTATCTCTGCATAAAAGTCAATTCCAAGTGGATCAAAGACCTCAGCATAAAACCAGACACACTGAACGTGAGAAAAGAGAAGGTGGAGAATGACCTTGAATGCATTGGCACAGGAGACAACTTCCTGAACAGAACACCAATAGCTCTGGTAATAAGATCAACAATTAATAAATGGAACATCATAAAACTGAAAAGCTTCTGTAAGGCAAAGGACACTGTCATTTGAAAAAAGTGCAAGTTACACAACAGGAAAAGATTTTTACCAGGTCCATATCTGATATAGAGCTAATATCTAACATACATAAAAATCTAAAAAAAAAAAAAAAAAAAAAAAAGCTGGGCAGTGGTGGCACATACCTTTAATCGCAGCACTTGAGAGGAAGAGGCAGGCGGATTTCTGAATTCAAGGCCAGCCTGGTTTACAGAGTGAGTTCTAGGACAGCCAAGGCTACATAAAGAAACCCTGTCTCAAACAAACAAACAAACAAATAAAATAAAATAAAATAAAATAAAGACCCAGGTATCAAGAAAATAAATAACCCAATTTAAAGATGAGGTACAGAGAATTCTCAATAGATGAATCTCAAATGACTGAGAAACAGAGAAATGTTAAATATCCTTAGTCATCAGAGAAATGCAAATTAAAACTACTTTGAGATTTCATCTGCCGGGCATTGGTAGAGCACTCCTGTAATCCCAGCACTTGGGAGGTAGAGGCCAGCCTGGTCTACAGAGTGAGTTCCAGGACAGCCAGAGCTACAAAGAGAAATCCTGTCTCGAAAAACCAAAGAGAGAGAGAGAGAGAGAGAGAGAGAGAGAGAGAGAGAGACAGAAATTTCAGAATGCCCAAATATCGATACAACAAATGACACCTGATGGTGGCAAGGATATGGAATAATGGGAACATTCATTCATTGCTAGTGGGAGTGGAAATCAGTGTGGTGGTTCCTCATGAAGCTGGAAATCAATCTACCTCAATGCAGCTCTACCACTCTTGGGAATATACCCAAAGGATGCTGCATCCTACTACAGAGATACTTACTAAACTCTGTTCATTGTTGCTATATTCATAACGTCCAGAAATTGTAAACAACCTAGATGTCCATTAATGAATGAATGAATAAAGAAATGGGATTCATTTACCCAATAGAATATTACCCAGCTGTTTAAAAAAATGAAATGCTGAAGTCCACAGTTAAGTGGGTGGAGCTAGAAAACAATAATCCTGAATGAAGAAATGCAGATTCAAAAAGACATATATTGTATGTATACTTATAAATAGATGTTAGGTATTAAGTCTTTGCTAAGCAGGATATACTCTATATAACCACAGAAGTTAGGTATAAAGGACTAGGGTGGAGGAAAAGATCTCCCAAGGAAGAGAAAATAGTTATGGATGGACACACTGGGGGACTGGATCTGAAAGAACAAATGGAGATAGGGAGGGAAGAGGGGGTTGAGGGAGAGAATACCAGAAGGGACATCAAAAACTAAGGGTCATTCGAGAGGTCATATGCAAACTTAATACAGTCAAAGCTTCATAAAATATAAACATGTATGAAGATGGTCTAAATGAAATTGCCAAATAATGGCAGAAATGTAGCCTCAGCTGGATATGTCTCATCACCAAATGAAGCTTCCAGTACCCAAAATGGGTTTTATCTAATCGAGTTAGCCAAAGAGCCTCCATAGGAACCCCCAAACAACCCTGGCTATTGCTGAAGACAACACCTACACAATTTATCAAATACGGAGAAATGGATTCAGCATTTATGTAGAACCTTCACCCATACTGCTAGTAGTGCCCGTGGTACTGGAAGGTATTTTGAATGCTACAAAAAAGAAAGAAAGAAAGAAAGAAAGAAAGAAAGAAAGAAAGAAAGAAAGAAAGAAAGAAAGAAAGAAAAGTTCAAACCAACCCAACTACAAACCTTCCTGCAAAATGTACCAGTGCAATGGTGGAACAAAGCTTGTGAGAGTAGTCAACCAATATCTGATTAGGGTCCATTCTATGAGATGGAGTCAATCCCTGAATCTGCTCATGTAGCCAAGAACCTAAGACTAGATAATGGGCTAAGAACCTAGGGAAAAACCAAACACTACTGTTCCGCTAAAGGAATGTAACTATAAATGACTCCTAACCATATCCTGCTCTACTCATAGACCAATATATTGTTCACCCATAATTAGAGAAGCTCCCTCCTGCAGTAGATGGAAACAAATACAGACCCACAGCCAGGCAATGGCCCTGGAACACTAAATGGGGTGTTTCCTTCAAATCCTGCTCCTCGGGAGCTCAGAGAACCCTGCAGAAGAGGAGGCAGAAAGTGTAATAGCCAGAGGGGGTTTAGGACTGACACCAAGGAAACAAGGCCTTCTAGACACAACAGGATTGACACACTTATGAACTCACAGAAACTGACAGTATGAACAGGGCTTGTGCGAGTTTGAGATGAATGGTGTCCCAGGACTGAGAGGGGAAGTGGACACATGCCCTTGCCTATAAAACAAAAGCTGTCTCCAGTGGATAATCATTCACAAAGAAAGTCTTCTTCAAGAGTCTCCCTGGGTATAAAAACTAGTCTTAAAGGCAGGCCCCATGACCAGCAGTAGATGGCCAACACAAAAAGAACACAATGGCCACACACATGATGGAAGACAAGATGGAGATGTAACACACACACACACACACACACACACACACACACACACACACACACTAGGTAAATAAGCTGGGTTGATGGACAGGCTGGTGATTTAGCTTAATTGGTAAAGTGCTTGTCTAGCATACACAAGGCCCTGGGTTTGATCCCCTGCATAAACTGGGTATGGCAGTGCATGACTAGAATCCTAGCATGTCAGAAGTAGAGTCAGAAGAATGGGAAGTTCAAGGTCATTCTCCTCTACATAGCAAGTTCAAGGCCAGCCTGTGATACACTAAGCTCTGCCTAAAAGCCTAGCCTAGCAGTAGTGGCTCACACCTTTAATCCTAGTACTCACGAGGCAGAAGCAGGAGAAATTCTATGAATTTGAGGGCAGCGTTGCATATACAGTAAGTTCCAGGACAGCCAGGGCTATAGAAAGGAGCCCTGGTGTACTGGCTGGTTTTGTGTGTCAATTTGACAGAGGCTGGAGGTATCACAGAGAAAGGAGCTTCAGTTGAGAAAATGCCTCCATGAGATCCAGCTGTGGGGCATTTTCTCAATTAGTGATCAAGTGGGGGAGGGCCCCTTGTGGGTGGTGCCATCTCTGGGTTGGTAGTCTTGGGTTCTATAAGAGAGCAGGCTAAGCAAGCCAGGGGAAGCAAGCCAGTAAGTAACATCCCTCCATGGCCTCTGCATCAGCTCCTGCTTCCTGACCTGCTTAGTTCCAGTCCTGACTTCCTTTAGTGAGGAACAGCAGTGTGGAAGTGTAAGCTCAATAAACCTTTTCTCCTCAACTTGCTTCGTGGTCATGATGTCTGTGCAGGAATAGAAACCCTAACTAAGACACCTGTCTTAAATAAAATAAAATAAGACAGAAAGTAAACAAACTAATAAATGTAGTTGAAAAGGGAGAAATATAAATATTTTTCTCTAGGGAAAATTGAATAAAATGAAAGGACAAATGAGAGGCTAAGGAAAATGTAGCACAAAATGAATAGTTAGTTAATTCCTTTATATATATTTAATAGAGGAAATGACTAAAACAGCTGTAGCAATATGAACAAAATATATGACTTGACACTCAGAATAAAGTACAGTAATCTGGCTTTCATATAAATGAAAAGGCAAACAAAACCATAATAAAATAAATGCAATTGCAAGCTATCAAGGAATAGACATTTGTACCTTTCAGATACATGTTTGGTGGGGTTTTTTTTCTCTTATTTTTATATTTTTCTTTTTTGAGAAAGGTGCTCACCCAGGATGGCCTTGATCATATCAGCTGGGTTGACAGGGAACATCACTATGCTCAAACAAAAAGTCAAAGATTGTTTTTAACATAACAGCATGCTGTACTATGAGATTGTAAGAAAACTAACGCTGTATTGACATTGATAGTATAACCCTAACAATGATTAATGTGATAATATGTAAAACAAAGTTAAGTGATAGTGACACATCTCAGGACATAGATAAATTCTGTCTGTCTGTCTGTCTGTCTGTCTGTCTCTCTCTCTCTCTCTCTCTCTCTCTCTCTCTCTCTCTCTCTCTTTCTCTCTCTCTCTTCCTCTCTCTGCTTGCTTGCTTGCTTGCTTGCTTGCTTGCTTGCTTGCTTGCTTGCTTGCATTTTGGAGACAGGGTTTCTCTGTGTAGCTCTGGCTATCCTGGAACTCACTCTGTAGACCAGGCTGGCCTCAAACTCACGGAAATCTGCCTGCCTCTGCCTCCCAGGTGCTGGGATTAAAGGAAGGCCAGCATTGCCTGCATAACATTCTATTGTGCTCATTGTTTTGGTTTGGGGAGCATGTTCCTTGCTTGTTTTTGTTGTTGTTGTTGTTGTTTTGAGTCAGGGCTGGTTTTACTCTGTAGCTTTGTCAGACCTGGAACTTGCTACATAGATCGGGCTGCCTTGAATTCCCAGAGGTTGCCTGCCTGTCTCCTGAGTGCTGGGATTAAAGGGGTGCACTCCCAAACTGGGCAGTGGTGGCACAGGCCTCTAATCCCAGCACTCTGGAAGGCAGAGGCAGGCAGATTTCTGAGTTTGAGGCCAGCCTGGTCTACAGAGTGAGTTACAGGACAGCCAGGGCTACACAGAGAAACCCTGTCTCGAAAAAAAAAAACCCAAATCCAAAAAAGGGGGTGCACTCCCACTCTACCCCTTTATGCGTCCTTGTTAACAGTGATAAAGGCTGGGCACACGCCTGTAATCCCAGCACTCTGGGAGGCAGAGGCAGTCGGATTTCTGAGTTCGAGGCCAGCCTGGTCTACAGAGTGAGTTCCAGGACAGCCAGGGCTATACAGAGAAACCCTGTCTCGAAAAAACCAAACCTCCCCCCCACCACCACCAAAAAAAAAAAAAAACAGTGATTAAGGATTAAAATGAGTACCATAAAACTCAGTTAAATAAAATTTCCTATTCTCATACTAGAGTACAGCATAGCCATCAACAAATAAACAAGATAATGGAGAGATGACTCAATGGCTAAGAATTTGAATTCCAGCACCTGTGTAAGAAGCCAGTGTCCTCAAAAACACTAGTAACTGTCAGGATCCAGACCCAGACAAGCGGCTTTTACAAAACAAATCAGACCTGGCCTCCAAGTTCTCCCAGCATCCCTCAGTCCTTACCTGTTACAACGCATGGCTGGCATACCCTGCTGTCTGCCCTGAACTTTTCATTCTAGGGGCTGGCTTTCTCTCCCCCAAAAGCTCTTCCTTATATAATCCAGACAGTTTGGTCTCTCTCCTCTGCTCTTTCTCCCTCTCTACATTTTCTCTCTCCCTGCGTGCATAAGCCTTTGCTCTCTTTCTGTTTTCGATCCCCTCTGTCTTTCTCCCAATGGCGACTTCCCTAGCCCTGTTCCTTGGAATCAGTGAACCCACCGGAGAGCTGCCCCCTAATAAACCTACCTTTATATACTTTAATTCGGCTTGAATTGGTTCATTTCACCAGTGGAGAATAACTTATCAGTAACCCTGGATCCAAGTGGAACAGAGATATCTATGAAATAGTCTTCAAATACATTTAACCTTTCAAAACTGTTTAAGCTAAAATTTCCATGTAATAAAATGTGGGAATTTATTTAGTCACTCATCTTTCAATGAACATTTGGAATTCGAGTATTTGACAGTTATTAACAAAGACTTTATGTCTTTGTACAGGACACATCTTGACTTTTAATATAGTAACATGATTTTGGATACCACAGCTCACCTCTCTTACCATTATATTCCGCTGGCATAGCTGCAGACTGAACTTTGGAAGGCAAAGACTGACTGGGTCTTTGTGTTAACTTCACATAGTATGTTGTTCTTTACTCTGAAATACATCCACCGTCAAAGAAGGCAAGCTAGCACAGCTCACCTAGAAATCTAACTGGTTCAATTTGCCTTGCTTCTGAAGCCCTTTCTTCTATCACAAGTTCTTGAATTGCTTCTGATTGTTCCTCGGATAGACCTTGATCCTGGTTGCCAATTCGAAAGGTCCAAAAGGTGGTGGATTTGACTAGAAAGCAGCTCAAGAGGCATGAGGGCAAGGAATACACAGGAAATGTGGCTTCACTTAGGACTGAGAAGGCGGGGGAGGGGAGAAGGCCAGTGAAATAAATTACAGCAAATCCAAAGGAAAACATCAGAACAGAAAGTGCACTAGAAAAAACTGTGGCAGTAATGCCTTGGCCTTGAGAATCTGGTTGGCACAGCAACAGCTTAAGGACCTTGGCAGCAGGCAGAGCAACTACAGTGTGTTTTAAATGAACAGAGAACCACAGCCCAGGAGACCATTTTAGCTTTAGAAATGTCAGAAGGCAAAGCAAAGGATTATCTAGAAATAAAGGTAGCGAAGGCTTAAGATCTTAGAGGTCAAAGTCTGCCTACATGAAAGGGAAAAGAGGGATGTACCCTAAAACATAGCCCTAAATCTAACAGCAACGTGTGTGTGCCTACGGATCACTGTATTGTTATCAGTATTGTATTTATTACATATTTATTTAAATGTATTTATGTACATGTAAGGCCAACAAATGATGTTTTGCTATGAATTAAGAAAACCTCCCCCCCACACACCAAAGAAAAAGAAAAAGAAAAAGAATATATCTTCCTGTTATTAGATCTAGAAAGGGTAACTCTGAGACTTAATGAAAAAATAAAGGACAAAATAAAATTATAAACTGGAAGGATTGTTCATGCCTCCCCACAAGAAAACCCAGATTCAGAAAGTTTTTAAGGTGCTCTCTGAAAACCACAAAAGGTGACAATAATAAGATCATTGGCAGACATAGTGGAGCACACCTGTAATCCCGGAACTTGAGAGGTGAAGGCAGGAAAATCAGGAGCTCAGCGACATCTCAGCCACATAACAAGTCTGAGGCAAGTCTGAGCACGTTTGCACAGGTCTTTAATTCTAGCACTCAGGAAGCAGAAGCAGACACACTCTATCTGTGAGTTTGAGGTCTGGGTTGCACGTTCTAGCCACTGAAGACCATATAATGAGACCCTGTCTTTTTAAAATCAATAATAATGATGATGATGGTGTCGATGGTGGTGATTAAAAAAAAAAACAATAAAAGCAAACTACCCAGCTTCCCTGCATGCCTAAACATTCAGAAAGAAGGCCTGCAAGAGGGTTCAGTGGCTACAAGCTTTTCCTGTCAAGTCAGATAACCTAAGTTCATTCCTGGAACCCACAAGGTAGACAGAGCAAACATCTGCAAGTTGTCTTCTGACCTTCACGCATGTACTGTGGTATATATAGTCACAGACACAGCGTGCACACAGACACACACACACACACAGACACACACAGACACACACACACACAGACACACACAGACAGACAGACAGACACACACACACACACACACACACACACACACACACACACGGGGGGGGGGTAGAGAAAATATTTTTGTTTTTTAGGTTTTTTTCGAGACAGGGTTTCTCTGTTTAGCCCTGGCTGTCCTGGAACTCACTCTGTAGATCAGGCTGGCCTCAAACTCAGAAATCTGCCTGCCTGCCTGCCTGCCTCTGCCTCTGCCTCTGCCTCCCAAGTGCTGGGATTACAGACGTGTGCCACCACCGCCCGGCGAGAAAATACTTTTAATTTCAGAAAAAGAACTCAAAGGGAGGGAGACAGATGAGCAGCATGAGTTTTAAGCTTGTCCTTTGGGGAACAGGATAAACTGGGCCAGCGGGGGAAAATACCCAGGACTCAGAGTCAGGACACTCAGAGAAGGGGAGAAAAGAAACTCAGTAAAGCCGGATTTTAACATGTATGAGTCAGTTCTGACCTACATGAAGGAAAGATGCACATATCTCCCAGAAAAAATTACCCTGCATGTGAATGTGAAAATGGTCAAAGATTTTTTTTTTCATAATGATGAATGCTTTCAGAAGGTCACGAATTTTTTCATTTGTAGCTCTCACTATGAGAAAGGCAAAACCTGAAGAACTGTTTGAAGAAAACTAATGTCTTCAACGCTTGCTTGTGAGCCTGGCCTTTACCAGCTGAGCCATTTCTGTGGTTCACTCTGCTTATCCCAGCACTAGGGAGGCAAAAGCAAGTAGATCTCTGGGTTCGAGGCCAGCCTGGTCTAAAGAAGGAAATCCAGGACAGCCAGAGCTACACAGAGAGACCTTGTCTCAGGGGAAAAGAATAAAAAGTAGGATAGGAGAGAGAGAGAGAGAGAGAGAGAGAGAGAGAGAGAGAGAGAGAGAGAAACTACCGTTAAGAGGGAGTCCTGTTCATCGCAGTACTGCTCAAGAGACATTCGGACCAGTGCAAACCAGTCCCTTGCCAGCCTGGGATACTTAAGCTCCCTGTCAGCCTAAGGCTACACAGCAAGACTCCAACTCAAAAACAACAAGAACAGCAAATCAAGACTACCAAAACCAAAATAAACCTGCAAGTGGTGCTGCCCTTTCACAGGTAGAAGAAAAATAAAAAAGAGGGGACCTTAAGTAAATATGAACAAAAGAAGAAAAAGAGCATTTTAAAAAAAAATGTTCTACTATTGGTGCTTCTGTAGCTCAGTAGTCCTTAGCCACACCCTGTCTCCCCAGACTGTGCTTTCTTTATCTTCTCAAATACTCTAGGGCTTGGATAACCTGTAGTACAACATTCTTTTGGCTAAAGGCAAACAATAACTTTAGTTGAGGAATGTGTTGTGAGTGCTCTACGTGCTAGGTCAGATGTGCAGGGACAATCAGTGGACTTCTTTTAACCAGTAGGTTTTGAAGAAGTCAACAATATTGAGCATTACTAGGCGGTGGTGGCGCACGCCTTTAATCCCAGCACTTGGGAGACAGAGGCAGAACTCTGTGAGTTCGAGGCCAGCCTGGTCTACAGAGTGAGTTCCAGGACAGTCGGAACTACACAGAGAAACCCTGTCTAAAAACAAAACAAAACAACAAAATAAAACATCTCCAGCAGTCACCACAGGACAGAATAAATCTGCTGGGCTCTTTGTGGGGATACGGATGGATGCACAGAGTTAAATAGGCAATGGAGGCTATAAGGAATGCTGAGTCACGAACATGGAGAACAACAAGTTGTAGATTTGAGCAAGTCGTAGATTTCCTCTCAGAAGAGGAAATCCACTCAGTTCATAAGAATGCGTGAGTCAAAGGCATGAGGCAGAGTCATGGGTATGGTGTCATATCCTTGGAATCCCAGCATTTAGGATGCAGAGGCAGGAGGATGCCTATTAGTATGAAGAAGATAGCCTGAAATTTATACTGAGTTCCTGGCCAAGCAGGGCTATAAGCAACACAAAAAGGAATTATTTTCTTTAAGTATGTAAGTAAAGTTGTTAGTCTGAAGAGGTTTGGCCTCCATAGAATCGTGAGTTTGAATGCTTGGCCCATGGAGATTGGCACTATTAGAAAGTGTGGCCTTGTTAGAGTAGATGTGGCCTTATTGGAGGAAGTGTGTCATCGTAGAGGTGGGTTTTGAGGCCTCATATGCTCAAGCTCTGCCCAGCATGGAATTGCAATCTCCTCCTGGTAGCCTGAAGAAGACAGTCCCCTTCTGCTGCCTGTGGATGAAGATATAGAACTCTCAGCCCCTCCTGCACTATGTCTGCCTGCACACTGCCATGCTTTACCATGATAATAATGGACTAAACCTCAGGGTCTGTGAGCCAGCCCCAATTAAATGTTTGCCTTTATAAGTGTTGCCTTAGTCATGGTGTCTCCTTACAGCAATGAAACCCTAAGACACTGGGTAATGACATAAAGAGGAGGCCCTTACCAACCAGGCAGTGTACACCAGCTGATATGAGGCCCCCAACACACATACAGGGGAGGACTGCCAGGTCTGTGTTCATTCAGAGAGGTTGCACCTAACCCCCAAGAGACTGGAGGCCCCTGAGAATGGAGAGATCTGGAGGGGTGGGATACGTGTGGTGACATCCTCGTGGAGATAGGGGAGAAGGAGGTATGCGGAACAGTCAGAGGGTGAACTGGGAAGGGGATAAAAGCTGGACTGTGAAAAAAAAAGATTAAATAAAAAAATTTTAAAAGGAGGCCCTTAAGGGAAAATTAATGAATAAGACTACCTTAAAAAAAATTGAATTCTACAAGACAAGACAGGAGTCTGTCCAAACCAGTAATTCATGACCAAAACTTGAGATCTGAGACTCCATATGGAATAATCTATCTGTATCCCATGTCCTTATGAAGACATCCGCTCATATCATACAGCTTCCTTCTGCAGAATGGATGTAATGTTTGAAGAAGAAACCACAACTTCCTCATACCCAAACACTCTCTCAAGAAAGGGTCAGTGGAGTGAAGGACTCACATCTCTTATGCAATACTCATTAATGTGTTAGGTGACTAGAGTGTTAGTCAGTTAGTCAGGCACTTTAGTGGCAAAGGTTAAATCTGAAAAGCCCATATTTGGGAATAAGGGACTCTGCGAAGGGAAACGGGCTGCCCTGTGACCTTTGCACACCAGCTGCAGCTTCCCATGATAAGCACTGCACATTGCTAGCGTCTCTGTCCTACTTAGGTCACCGCTGTCATTTCCGCTTTCCTCCTCTGGTTCCAATCATTGTTCTGTCCTGTGAGAAGCTGCCTGAAGATACTTGGAATGCATAACACACTGCCCAACTTCCCAGGATTCCCTTGGAAATCTCAGTGGAAGCCTCCATTTCCCCCATGACCCTTGCATTCTACCAGTATGACGTGGAACATGACGAAGTGCTGTGCCTAAGCCTGCCTGAACCCTGGTCACACTGGTCTCTGAGTGTCTAGCTAGAAGAACAATTCTGTAGCCATTTCTGAGCAAACCAGGCACTCTGAGGATATAAGAAAATACACACAGGGCCAGTGAGATGACTCCGTTGACAAAGGAACTTGCCGTCAAGCCTGACTACTTGATTTTATTCCTCAGGACACAGATGATGGAAAGGGAGAATTGACTCTTGCAAGTTATCCTCTAATCTCCATACAAGTGCTCCCCCACATAATAAGCAAACAAATAAATAAATGCAAAAAAAGATTATGGTCTGGGCTATCTTTGGAACAAATTTGCACTTTTTTTTTTTTTTGAGACAGGGTTTCTCTGTCTAACAGACCTGGTGCTGTAGACTAGGCTGGCCTTGAACTGGGGAGGCCTGCTTCTGCCTCCCCAGTGCTTTGATTAAAGGTGTGCACCACCACCACCACCTAGCCAAATTTCCACTTCTATATTCCTGAGCCAGTGCTAACTAATGCCTTGGCAGTTGCTGGGGAGATTTCGGGGGCCATTCTTCCTGTTGGTCCCAGGGCAAAGCGCTGAGCTTCTTTTTTCAGTATCAACAACCTAACTGTTCTCATGGACCTCTTTACAAGGACTTTTGTCTAGCTGAGCTCTAAAATTTTCCAGTACTTCTTTGTTCTTTTTGATTGGCGATTCTCACTGTAGACTTTGCTAAAGGCAGCCAGCCACGCTCATATTGACTCCTGTGTATTTTACTGCCTTTCTTTTTTTTTAATTTTTATTTTCTATATTCTATGTTTACATTCCAAAGGCTTTCCCCTTTCCCAGTCCCCCCCCACCATACGTCCCATAATTCCTCCCCCCCCCCAACTATTCCCCAATCATTCCCCCTCCCTCAGTTTCTTTACAAAACTGGATCCAATTACTGCCTTTCTAATCCTATACTAAGCTCATCACCTTTAAGCTTGGTTTCTCCTTTGGGTCTCAAGACAATATTATTTTTTGCTATGGCAGGTAGCAAGGGTGGCCTCTACTCCAACCCCCAGTCAGGGATTCATTTCCATCTGAAAGTACATTAGCATGGACTGGACTACTCATAATTCTATCCAAATTCTTGTTACCAGAGATTCACCCGCTAAACCAGTAGCATTTTCTGTGTTACTTTTTGTCTTGTAACAAAATACTTTTAAAAATAAATTTTCAAGGTATTTTTTTTTTACATTTGATTCTTTTGGGTGGCCTGTGCATGTCATGTATGTATGTCAGAGGAAAACCTTTGAATGGTATGTTCTCTTCTACTACGTAGAATCTGCAAACTAAGCTCAGGCTTAGCTTTGGCCACAAGCAGCACCTTTACCACAGATCAAATAGTCTCACTGGCCTTTTTTTGAGACAAGGTTCTTTTTCTGTATAGCCTTGGCTGTCCTGGAACTCACTATGTAGACTTAAACCCAGAGATCTACGTGTCTCTGCCTCCTGAGTGTTGGAAATGAAGGTGTGCACTACAACCCAGGCACTCACTGGCTCTTAGAGGATCAATTTGGTTCACAGTTTTTAAGGTTCTTGTCAATAATCAATGCCTCATATTTGCAGCTAGGCTGTGGTGATCCCCATCTTTAATGCCAGCACCTGGGTTGCAGAGGCAGCTGGATCTGAGTTGGAGGCCAGCTTGTTCTACAGAGTGAGTTCCAGGATAGCCAGGGCCACATAGAAAAACCTTGTCCTGAAAAAAAAATGCCTATATTTGCTTTGAATGAATGCATGGCAGTATTGGCAGGAGCAGATAGTAGAAAGAAAAAGTCCCACACAGCAAAGAGAAGAAGACAGGCTGGAGTCCTAAAATTGCTTTCAAGTGTGCACCTTTAATTATGTAAGAACTCTTAGAAGGCCCCACTTCAAGGCTCTACTGTCTCCCAATAATACCACCCTTGGGATGAATCCTTTAACATATGGACTTTAAGATGACTCATGACATTTCCAGTTAGCTCTCTCCTTCCTGCTTGTGAATTAGATGTAATCTCTCAGCTAGAGCGCCGCCAGCACCATGGTTGCCTATCTGCTGCCATGCTCCTGCTATGATGCTCATGGTCTCACCCACTAAAACAGTATGAAAACCCCCAGTGGATTACTTTCTGTCATAACTTGCCTTGGACACGGTGTCTCTTCACAGCAATAAAATAATAAGACATTCTCATCCTTTTCTGTGTATGTCTCATTTATAAAAGTGGTCATTTGAATGAGATGTCTCCCATAAATCTTGGGTGTTTGAGTACTGGATTTCCAGTTGATGACTGTTTCAGGAGGATTAGGAGCTGAGGCCTTGCTGAAAAAAAGTATGCCACTGGGGACTTGCTTAAAAGCTTCAAAAGACTCATGTCATTCTGAGTGCGCTTACAGACTTACATGTGGGCTCTTTAGATGAAGCTGTTGCTTCATCCACCTGCCACCATGCTGTCATTTTGTCACCATAAACTCGTTGGAACAACAAGCTCAACAAAACTCTTTCTTTTATAAGTTGCCCTGGTCGTGATATTCTTTTCACAGCAATCGAAAAGTAACCGATAGAATGAACTTTACATTAGAAATGTAATAGTGGCAAATAACGGAGCACTCCCGAGTCCTTACCGTCACTACCAGTCATTACTACCAAAATTTCATATCCTCTATGACTTGACTGACACATCATTATGAATGAGTTATGAATTTCTCTTAGTGTGTCTGGGAGAGAATTGCCAAGAGGATTGGCTGGGAGGATAAGGGTAACTCTAAAGGAGGGCAGCACCATCACTGGGGGCTGGGATCCTAGACTAAATTAAGACAGAAAGGAGGAAATGCCTACGGAATACCTCAAGTCCCCTATCTTGGCATCCTGAGCCTCCCGGAAATAATCCAACAGCCTTACACTTCTGCTGCTAACAGATGTGAGCTGCTCCTACCTCCATGTCTTCTCCACCCTGATGGACTACTTTCTTCTGAGTGGTTAACGAAAAGCAATCCTTCCTCCCTTAATTGGCTTTTGTCGGGCAAAAAGAAAAGTAACCAAAACATTCTGATCCCTAAAAGACAGGATTTGCGGAATAAGAATAGCCACACCCACTAGGCTGTGATCAAATAATGGATTTGAGGTTACGTGAAACAGGGATCCCTGAAATCACCAGCACTAATAAGCATTTGTTTTACACAAATTTTACCATAGAACACATAGAGCACAAAATTTACCATAGAACCTTTTTCATTTGTTGTTCATCCTTGGCGTTCGCAATTCTTTCCCTTCCTCCCTCTCTCACACATGATGGATATCCACATGGAAATTTTATTAGTTTCTTTCTTTCTTTCTTTCTTTTTGTTTTTTTTTTTTTTTGGTTTTTTGGATTTTGTTTTTTTGAGACAGGGTTTCTCTGTATAGCCTTGGCTGTCCTGGAATTCACTCTGTAGACCAGGCTGGCCTTGAACTCAGAAATCTGCCTGCCTCTGCCTCCCAGAGTGCTGGGATTACAGGCGTGTGCCACCACCGCCCGGCTTTATATTAGTTTCTTTTTTATTAATATTTTTTATTTTCTATATTCTTTGTTTACATTCCAAAGGCTTTCCCCTTTCCCAGTCCCCACGCCCAACCAGTCTGATCAATCAATGTGAGATGAGGAGACTAATAGAGAATGTCTTAACAACTGAAAATAAGGTTGTAATTGTTTCTTGCGGACACTTGGGGGAGAAATGATAAAGTGTGTGTGTGTGTGTGTGTGTGTGTGTGTGTGTGTGTGTGTGAGAGAGAGAGAGAGAGAGAGAGAGAGAGAGAGAGAGAGAAATAGAGAAAGAACACGTGCACATTCACAGTCCTATAGTCCTGTAGTTGCCAATTTTTCTATAATATCTTTGACAGGATAACAGTCCTCTTGGGCAATCAGAGAAAAACAAAAAGAAAAAGAAAACCACTATCATAAATATGAGATAAAATTGAGTGAGTGGGATGGATTATTTTCTTTTTCCACACTTTCTTAGAAATAAAGGTCATTGGTAGGGCAAAGGGTGGCACATGCTTATGCTTATGCTTATTTATACTCCTGGCACTCAAGAATCAAAGCTACAAAATTCATGTGTTGAAGCATAATTTTTGCCTACATATCAAATTCTATGCCAGCCTGGGAGTAAGGTGGGAGTTGAGGGTATGGCTAGACAGAGCTCTTAATACCATTTGATACCCAAGACCATGATAGACAGACAGGAAGACAGACAGACAGACAACAAGAAAGAGGGCTGATAATGTAGTGCAGGCAGTAAAGTGATATAAGAAGTCTGAAAATTGATTGCCAAGAACTCATATGGCACAGTATTGTAAGTTTGGCACTCAAGAAACGGAGGCAAGAGGGTCAGATCAAGGATATCAAGGCTAGCCAAGAATACATAAGACTCTATAGTTTAAAACAAAGAAAAGGAGGAAAGTGCCGGGCGGTGGTGGTGCACGCCTTTAATCTCAGCACTTGGGAGACCGAGGCAGGCGAATTTCTGAGTTCGAGGCCAGCCTGATCTACTGAGTGAGTTCCAGGACAGCCAGGGCTACACAGACAAACCCTGTCTCAAAAAAACCAAAAAGAAAGAAAGAAAGAAAGGACGGAAGGAAGGAAGGAAGGAAGGAAGGAAGGAAGGAAGGAAGGAAGGAAGGAAGGAAGGAAGGAAGGAAGGGAAAAAGAAAAGAAAAGAAAAAAGAAAAAGAAAAAGAAAAAGAAAAGGAGGAAAGAGAGGGAGAGAAAGAAATATCAAAGTCATGGGCCTCTATGGGCAATGGTCAATACTGAAATATTACTACAAATAATGATGCACACTGTGTGATTGTGAGAAGCCTGGGCTCCAGCCCTAGAACGTCACAGAACTATTGCAGATCCTTGCTGCAGTGGATAAAGAATAAATTAGTTTATGTGAGGTTAATCTTCATTGCTGGCCTGATTGGATTACAAAATGCATAGAAGATTAATTAGTAAAGGATACTCCACGAGCTCATCTTCAGAGGCAATTACATCAGGATGGGCTCCGGCCTATGAATGGATTAATCCCTTGATGGGTACATAATATGATGTGATGCCGTTAGTAGAAAGGGGTGAAAGGTACAAAATACAGCTGAGTTGGTGGAAATAGGTCACTGGAGCAGGATAGTTCTTCTCCTCAATACTGTTTCTATGTCCCTCATTCTCTGTTTCCTGGATACCATGATACAGACTGCTCCACCATTACACCCCACCCTCATGAACTGTGCTGATTTGAATGAGGATGTCCCCCATAGTCTCTGGAATTTTAGTGTTTGGGCCCAAATTGGTGGTGACACTTGGATAGGTTTGGGAAGTGAGGCCTTGTGGAGGATGTGGTAGTCAACATGTAAAGAAAAAAGTGGGACAGAGAAAGAGGCACTGCAGGTTCCTGTGAATCCTCAAAGAGTACTACTCTGCCTTACACAGCATTAGATGGCTCCCCCATCAAGATATAGAATGTTTCTATCACTCGAAAATGTTGTTTCAGGCCTGTGATGTGACTCAGTAGTAGAATACTTGCCTAGCAAGTGCGGGGCTCTGTGTTCAGTCCCCAGTATTACAAAATAAAGTGGTTGCCTGTTTCATGGCAAAGATACAATATAATATAATATAATATAATATAATATAATATAATATAATATAATATATATGCTGTTTTATTTCTACTTTCTTTCACTCAACATGAAGATTTTAAGGTTCATCCATCCTATTGTGTATATCAATACTCGTGCTTTAAAAAAAAATCTTTAATAGGCATAGTGGTGGTGTGAGGTAACTTCGCCAGAGAATGCAGGCACACACTTAAAGCCAAATAGAAAGTTATTCACATTCAATTGTGACATACAATTTTCTTTTTTAAAAAAATTATTGGCTGGGCGGTGGTGGCACATGCCTTTAATCCCAGCACTTGGAAGGCAGAGGCAGGCAGATTTCTGAGTTCGAGGCCAGCCTGGTCTGTAGAGTGAGTTCCAGGACAGCCAAGAGAAACAGAGAAACCTTGTCTCGAAAAACCAATATATATATATTATTTTTTTAGGCCAGTCTGGTCTACAGATTGAGTTCCAGGACAGCCAGAGCTACACAGAGAAACCCTGTCTAGAAAGAAAGGAAAGAAAGAAAGAAAGGAAGGAAGGAAGGAAGGAAGGAAGGAAGGAAGGAAGGAAGAAAGAAAGAAAGAATAAAAACAATAACAAAATTTATTTATTTCATGTATGTGAGTACACTTTCGCTGTCTTCAGACACACCAGAAGAGGGGATCGGATCTCATTAAAGATGGTTGTGAGCCACCATGTGGTTGCTGGGAATTGAACTCAGGACCTCTGGAAGAGCAATCAGTGCTCTTAACCACTGAGCTATCTCTCCAGTCCTACAATTTTCAATTATTAATTTTGTACTGGCAGAGAACTAAGTGCTGGCAGGATTCTGGTATTGTCATTTCTAAAGCCCATCTCTGGGTTTTCTATTTTGTAAATATCCATCCTTCCTCACGTGCCTAAAGGCAATCTAGAATTGTATCAAAGGTCACCTCACTGCTGGTTGGATGTAATAAAGAGCTGACGGCCAATAGCTAGGGCAGGAAGTAGGAACCAGAACTTCCAAGCAAAGAGAGTGGTGCAGGAGAAGAAAGCAGGTGCAGGGACTCAGAGAGCTGAGAAGAGAACGCTATAAAGCTAGCCATGTGGCAGGTTGTGGGCTAGTGGGTTAAGTTAGATGAGCTAGCTGGGAGACTGCCCTAGCAAAATGCCTAATCTTTAAATTTTATTAGCAGCCTCTGTGTCACTACGTATAACACTGGCAAACCCAAAAATATCCAGCTATACAGGGAATTTGCCCAAATCATGCAGCAGTTAACTTTGCCAATCTTTACTTTTTATGCACAAAAGCTACATCCTTCTTTGGCATACTTTAGTTAGCAATAACCGAAGATACAGAAGCCAAGAAAACAAGGTTAGTAAGTTTAGGAACTTTTCTAGAACTATGGACTAAGATGGATTACGTTCTTGTTTTGGCATGTCTTGGGGTCTACATGCTGGGTTCTTAGGTTAGAATGGTGTCTCTCGCATGGCATCAGTTGTGGTAAGGTCTGGGAAGCTGTTACATTCCTCACTGGTTCTATTGGGCATAAGTCAAATTGTAGACTCGTAGTAGGGCAGAGGTTGAATTATATCATCCCCTTAGCACTAACAATGTAACAGAATTTGCTCTGTTTTACATAGTTAAGTAAATAGTGGAGTAAGCAGGGTGTAAAAGAGTAGAAGGATTAATGGTCCAGCAATTGCTATAAGTAGAATAGTTAACCAGGGGGACCAGGAGAATAAGAATTAATAATAGCAATCAGATTCTTGGCATCTTTTTCTTTTCTTTCCTGATAATAATTTCTGACCATATCCAAATTTTCTCTAATTATCCTTAACTGATTGGCACAGAAGTAACAACTTTCTCCCAGCACCATACAGAGACTTCCTTGCTTCATGAAGAGGGTGTCCAGACCTCTTCAATTCTGAAGAACAACTTCCGCTAAGAAATCTATCTCAGCATCCATCTACAACTTACCATATGGCTTAGGTCTATGTTTGCTTGAGTGCTTGGCTCTCGAAGCTTTAATTCCCCACAATTAGGAGTGAAGTCCTGTCTCCAACAGAGCCTGCAACGCCTACCCCCACCGAGAAGTGAATGAGAATGGGAACAGCTTGCTGCACATGAGAAATTTCAGAATCCCAGTTTAGGTAGGCCCTACCCTCCTAGTCCTTATAGATTAACCACCTGGGGTAAACATATATGAGAATGCAAAGGAGAATGTTCCTACAGAGCAAATGACTCAGAAGATTCACAGTTGGTTAAACCATTAGTGCAAGCAAGCCAGGTAGTCTCTGGGGCCAATTACAGTGGTATATATCTCTGCTCACAAGGCCTTTTGTTCAATCCCAAACCCTCCTCCTCATCTTTATGAGAATAATATTTCTACATCACAAAATAAGTAAACTGAAGTATATGCCAGGGGATGCTGTACAGTGTAATGGAATGAACTAGAAGTTGAGAGAATTTGGGTTCCTGCTCCATCTTCCTGAAAAGTCTAGCTCCTACTTTGTTTCATCTTTGTTTTACAGGCTGGGGAGAGAACCCAAAGCCTTGTGCATACTACGTAATACTCTACCACTGAGCTACACCTCAAGTCCCGCTGTTTACTAATCTATTAGTGAGTAATTCATTTTTGTGTGTTTATAATATATAGCATTGATCAAAATACCTTTTTTTCTATACAGATATTCATTTATTCCAGTACCACTTATTGAAAGGATTATCAACTGTCCATTGACTTGACTTTATGTAAAATATCAACTGAAGTTCAAGGCTAACCTGAGGCTATGTGAGTCTTGAACTGATCAGGAAACAAACTCTCCCTGATGGCTAGATTTCATAGTGCTGGGGAATGCTGTGCTGGTTTCTGGGAAAGAAAACACACCAGAATCAAAAGGATTCAAAGGATACCATTGAGAAAATGAAAAACATCAGACTACTCAACAAAATAGTTCTAAAGTATACTTTATAAGAAATGTATATCTAGCTGGGCGGTGGTGGCGCGTGCCTTTAATCCCAGCACTTGGGAGGCAGAGGCAGGTGGATTTCTGAGTTCGAGGCCAGCCTGGTCTACAGAGTGAGTTCCAGGACAGCCAGGGCGACACAGAGAAACCCTGTCTCGAAAAACCAAAAAAAAAGAAAGAAAGAAAGAAAGAAAGAAAGAAAGAAAGAAAAGAAAAGAAAAGAAAAGAAAAGAAAAGAAAAGAAAAGAAAAGAAAAGAAAAGAAAAGTATATCTAAGAACTCAAGATAAAAGGACAAGTGTAGGACCTGATGATTAAGAGCACTGGCTGCTCTTCTAGAGGGCCCCGGTTCAGTCTCAGCACCCACATGGCAGCTCACAACTGTCTGTAACTCCAGTTTCAGGGGATTTAATGTCCTTTTCTGACCTTCATAGGCCCTGAATGCATGTGATACACAGACATAGATGCAGGCAAACACCCATACACATAAAATAAGAATAAATGAATGTTTTTCTAAGATATGCACAGGTATGATAGTTGGTCTGCGTCGTGAACTTAATGGGTTTAAGGTACATGTAGGTCTAGTGAGACCTATTTTTGTGTTCATGGAAGTATTCTCCAAATTGCATCTAGGATAGTAAGGATAAAGGACCCACTCTAAATAGGGTGGGAATGTTGAGTGGGCAAACTTTCTGGACAAAGAGGGTGAGAGTCAGAGAGGCGGGTGATCCAGCAAGTCTATTCCTGTTCTCAACGACTGAGTTTGTCTACATAGAAACACAGCCAGCCAATTTCACATTCTAGCTTCTTTGGTCCTTCAGAATGGACTCACTTTCAGTAACTCACCTGGTAATGTCCAAGCTTTTGGCATTGAATTGGAACTTTGAAAGCTTTCTACATTTCTTCCTGAATTAGAAATCTGATCCTCAGCTGGGCATGGTGGTACATGCCTGTAATCCCAGCACTTGGGAGGCAGAGGCAGGCGGATTTCTGAGTTTGAGGCCAGCCTGGTCTACAGAGTGAGTTCCAGGACAGCCAAGACTACACAGAGAAACCCTGTCTCAAAAAAACCAAAAAAGAAAGAAAGAAAGGAAGGAAGGAAGGAAGGAAGGAAGGAAAGAAAGAAAGAAAGAAAGAAAGAAGGAAGGAAGGAAGGAAGGAAGGAAGGAAGGAAGGAAGGAAAGAAAGAAAGAAAGAAGGAAAGAAAGAAATCTGATCCTCGGCTTCTCCTGCATGCAGATGGCCACCATTGCACTACATAACTCCTCTCATGTAAGCCAATCCAAGAAATCCCCTTTGATAATACGGATATGTATTTGCTATCAGTTCTGTCTTTGTAGAGAACCCTGCCTAACAGCAGATAACCAAACTTAAAAGCAAATAATATAAGTGTTATGTCAGGAGCCTGTAATTGAGGTTGAGGCAGGAGGATTTAGAGTTAAAGGCCATACTCACTTTGGCATCACATGTACAAAAATTTGAACAATGCAGAGAAGATTAGCATGGCTCCTGCCCAAGGATGACACACAAGTTCTCAAAGCATTTGATTTTTTTTTGTGTGTGTGTGTATGTGTATGCATCCATTTTCCACCATGAACATCCAATCAACAGTTTAGAACCAAGGACTGTCTCTTTCATCTACCCTTGCCACGGGGAACATGGAGAATGCCTTCGCCTACAGAGCTGTGCTGCCTAAGTCCTCCATAGAAGGCCTCTCTGTGCTTCCAAACAACCTCCACTACCTTTGCTGATGAGCTAAGCCAGAGCTGCCAGTCCCAGTCCTGGGCTAGACACAGTCCTCAGCCCATAGGTCCCCAATGGCCCTGGCCTCATCACTGGCCTGTGGGCCCCTGACACTTCATTCCCAACTTCTCTGTATGGTTTTCTAGCAGCACCTAGATGCCCAGGAGTCAAGGAATAAGTTTCAGACTGCATTTTCCCACCCCCAAGTGGTGTCTAGGTGCTTCCCTAAAGCCCAGCACCCACTTCCTCTTTTACCCTCTTCCTTGCCTTCCTTCCTTTTTTCCCCCTTTCTTTTGGGGATTGAGCCCAGGCCTTATGTTCACACTAGGCAAGTTCCAGAAGAGCTGACTTCCATGGGCAGCAAGTACTCGTGTGGTGCAGACATTATGCAGGTAAAACACCTATGCACATAAAAATGAAAATAAATATCAAATTATTAAAAATAACATCTAAAATAATAAAGACATTATGCTCCTATCATGTTTGACAGTGCCAGTTATTTTTAGGACATAAGTTTTAGATGTTATTCTTTTAATAGTCCAGTTTCCAAGTGATGCCAGCCACTTCACTTACTTTTATTACTTATCCCAAAGATATGTATGTATGTATGTATTAACAGGGTCTCACTATGTAGCCCTAGCAGACATCAAACTCAATCTTGGCATACCCTACAGGGTATTAAGATTACAAATGAAATGTATGCTACTCTACTGTGCCTGATACTTCTTCTATTTTATAGGTATTCTTTCAAAGTGTATCTATGTGTGTGTTTCAGTATGTAAAAAATGACATTGTATTATGCTTCTCATTCTTCCACCAGTGCTGTTTATATCATGTGCCACTCTGTCAGGCTAAGCATTTCCTGTGTATCAACTGAATTAAGTGCTTTGGGTTAGTTTTCTGAAACGATGGCCCAAATCTTCTCTCCTACCTTCATGAGAGATCAAGAGGCCCAGTCTCCCCCATGTACTTAGCATGTCCCTGCTAACTAACACACACCCAGGCTCTCTCTCTCTCTCTCTCTCTCTCTCTCTCTCTCTCTCTCTCACACACACACACACACACACACACACACACACACACACACACACAGGCTCTCTATCACACACACAGAGACACAGGCTCTCTCTCTTACACACACACAGACTTTCTCTCTCTCTCTCTCTCTCTCTCTCTCTCTCTCTCTCTCTCTCAGGCTCTCTATCAGACACACACAGACACAGGCTCTCTCTCTTACACACACACAGGCTCTCACACACAGAGAGACACAGACTTTCTCTCTCTCTCTCTCTCTCTCTCTCTCACACACACACACACACACACACACACACACACAACATGGGCTCTCTCTCACACTCACTAATTTATTTTTAAAAATAATATATTTTAGTTGGAGGTCTCATATATATCAGGAGATAAAAGAAAATTCCTTCCTTCATGAATTTGCCACTTTTATTAACAGATTCAACCAACAATTCCTCTAATAAGGATCTTGACAGGTACTTATATGCTCAGTGATCAGTTCAGAATTTACCCTGAGCAGCTGACCACACATTTTAAGATACATTTACAAGTCTCATTGATACTCAGTTTAACACTAGCAGGCTGTCTTAGTCACTGTTCTATTGCTATGAAGAGACACCATGACCGAGGTAACTGATAAAAGAAAGCATTTAATTAGGGGGTTGCTTTCAGTTCTGGAAGGTTAGCATTCATGATCAGCATGGCAGGGAGCATGGCAGCAGGCAGGCAGGCAGGATAGTGCTGGAGCATTTGTTAAGAGCTTATATTCTGATCCACAAGCACAAGGCAGAGAGAGATAAAGAGACAGAGACACAGAGACACAGAGGAGAGACAGAGACAGACACACAGAGACACAGAGACACAGACAGAGACAGGCGCTGAAAAAGTATCAACTTTTACATTCAGTTTCTCATCCCTATAACATATAAATGTGTATTTAGTGCTTGCTATGCAAAGAAATGATGGAGAAAAAAGCCAGTGGAGTTAAAGCTGTGCTGGAGCTATATTCTATGAGTACACACTGTGCCCGCAGCATAGGGAGGACAAGCATATGATGTCATTGACTTTTTCAACCAGGAAAGGCTTTAAAGTAAATGCATTTCTTATAAATCCTCGACTTTTCAGTTACCCTTTACCAATCTCCTTTCTTCATCCCAAGAGCACCTCTTACACCTCCCCACAGAACACAAAATAGAGGACATTTTGAGAACCATACTCCCAAGGAAAGATCTTTAATGATTGAGAGGCCTCAAAGAAGGTTAGGATTTTAATTATTTACAAGTGAAAGTTTCTGGTTAATTTGGAAAACAATAAAAGAGTAAAGCAAAGTCTCCTAAGGCCACCCCAGTGCTCCCTCCTCTTCAATATTTGCTGAATGTGGGGACGCTGCTGCCAGGGCTCTGGTGTGATTAGCAGAGGGAATTTTAAGCCATGGTCCGCTGCATGGTGCTTCTGACTTTAATAGCAGCATTTTATAACTTGACAGCCCAATAAATATGTAAGAAGACAGTGGCACTAGTGTGTCCCCAGGTACAGCTTCCAATGGGTTAACATAATGAGGCAGTATAAATTCACAGTTGGTCGATCTGCTTGGATTTCTAAACGCCCCACTTTACTGTGTAAAAATTTCCTACAGGAGATTTCAGAATCAATAATTCCCCATCAGCGGCTTTGAGGAAGCAAAAGAAACCCTACCCTGTTGCCTGCTGGGTCTCTGAGGGAAGACCAGAGTCATGATCAGGCTCCAACCCATCTCCTTAGCTCTGCAGCAGCCATAATTAAGGATAAGCCATAATCTGCCTTTAAAATGTCCTCCACGTTCTGCGCCTTCCTTTGCACAGCAGTAACTATTTTTAAAAAATCAAATCATCAAGAGCTGAGATTGGGTCTTTATCCTGCCCTTCTATTTCTGATATCAAATGTGTAAATCCTTCAGCCCTGCTGTCTGATTCTGAAGAGCCTGTTCGAGGGCTTTTTAATAATTTAGTGGTTTGAGGGATTTGAACATTCATTCTCCCTTGGGCACCTGCTGATAACCCAAAGTACAAACTTTGTACTCTTATCTCAGTTTTGATGCAGAGCATGGAATTCTGAAGACACAGTAAATGAGGTGTGACTGAAGACCTCTGAACCTGTCTGGCTTGTGTGCCTCTCAACAGGACAAGGTCCTTGTCGTCTCAGCTGATTAAACACTGGCTGCAACAAGTAGCCCAGAGTGGGTACAGACGGCCCATTTACCACTTGCTGTGGTACATAGCTTTTCCCTTAAACATTCTCAATAAAGAGCCCAGACAGGCTAGTTAGGAGAACTGTAGGAGAACTGGACCGAATCTCACCAAAAGCAATCCAAGAAAATAATTATGTGGGCAGAAATGGACAAATTTGATTGTGGTTACCTGAAATCATTATTGGTCACTCTGTATCCTCAGCCTTGGCAGATAGAGAACACCATTCTATTCTCAACATACGGCAAAAGGCCCATTAGCTCTTTTGAAACAGCTGCCTTTTACTTTTTTTCTCATAACTGATGAGAAAGGGGGTGGCATATTTAAATATGCATGCCTGCATAGGTACATAGGCTTATATGTATGCGTATGCACGAGTGGACTTAGTCAACATTTATTGAATGCAGAATACTGTGTGGCAGAAGGTACCAGGGGAAATTAAAAAAAAAACTAATTTCTGCCCACATGATAGTTACAGTCTAATGGACAATTTGTGATGCATAGAATGATGAGCAAAAATTGATTACTCTGGAGATAACAGCTTCTCTGTTGTAGCATTTTTTCCCAACCAAGTGCAAAAGTAATGCATATTTCTTGCAAAAAAAAAAAACTTTAGAAAGTAATCACCTGTAGCACCAGTGCCCAGAAATCTATATTAGCATTTAAAGATATATCCTAAAGACGTGGCTTTCTGAGGCTTACAAAAATGTATTTTAAACAGTTGGATGCCAGCTGGGAGGTGCACATCTGTAATCTGAGCACTCAGGAAATAGAGATAGGAATTTAGAACTTCAAGGCTATTCTCAGCTACATAATGTGTTTGAGGCCAGCAGTGGCTACACGACACCTTATCTCAAAAACAAATAAACCAGGTGGCATATGTGTCTAATCCCAGCACATAAAAGACAGAGCAAGCAGAACTCTGAGTTGGAGGCCAGCCAGGTCTCCAGAGTAAATTATAGGTCAGCCAGGGCTATGTAGGGAGATTTTTGTCTCAAAACCTAGCAAACAGAAGCCAGAGAGATGGCTCAGTAGGTAAGAGCACTGACTGTTCCTCCAGAGGATACAGGTTCAATTCCTAACATCTACATAGTGGCTCACAACCATCTGTAGCTCCATTTCCAGAAGATCTGACACCTTCTTCTGGTTAGCCATATGCAAACATATATGGAGACAAGACACCCATCTACATAAAATGAATAAGTAAATAAAACATACACAGCTGAAATAAATTGTACTCAGTTGAACTCATTTAACTCATTGCAGCTGTGTATCATTCTAAACACTATTTCCTCAGAGACAATTCACTGAGCTGCCCGACTGTCAGCCAGTTTATCCACCCTTAGGACTTAGACCAGGATCCTGATCCACAACCCTAGATAGAGACACTCAGAACCTGTCTGCTCCTCCCCACTCGCTCATCACATCAACCGCCCCAATCTGGGAGAGCTTGAAGTCCAAACCCAGAATCTGAACCAGAACACCATGTAGGAGTTCTCAGTTCACTGACCCTCCAAACTGTTAGACATCCCATCTATTGTTGGACCCCGAGTTTTGTGGCGCTGAACCCAGAAGGCTGGTAAAGCCTGACGCTGAACCCCAGTTAGAGATACCCAAAAGCAGTATCCTCCACACCCACTGCTGAACTATTATCCAGTCTTACTACTTGTGTGTGTGTGTGTGTGTGTGTGTGTGTGTGTGTGTGTGTGTGGTTTTTTTGAGACAGGGTTTCTCTGTGTAGCTCTGGCTGTCCTGGAACTCACTCTGTAAACCAGGCTGGCCTCAAACTCAGAAATACGCCTGCTTCTGCCTCCCAAGTGCTAGAACTACAGGCATGCGCCACCACGCCCGGCTCAGTCTTACTACTTTGATCTGGAACCAGTACCTCAATGTAACCCCAACACTTAGAATCAAGCACTTTGAATATTTGTTTGTAAATACTATTTTGAAGTCCTTACAGTTTCAGAGCTCAAAGAGGATATGAATAAATGTCTAAATGAAAATGATGAAAACATATTTGAATGAAATAATAAATACATAAAATTTAAGATGTGAAAATAGAATGTAATTAAAGACTCTTTGGGGGGTAAAAGTAAATATGAAGTAAAAATAAAAAATAAAAACTTATAGCCAGGCGTGGTGGC
Organism: Apodemus agrarius; assembly: GCA_964023405.1. Taxonomy (NCBI): domain Eukaryota; kingdom Metazoa; phylum Chordata; class Mammalia; order Rodentia; family Muridae; genus Apodemus; species Apodemus agrarius. The sequence continues at coordinate 66,430,182 of OZ030010.1, read as the reverse complement.
GCATGCCTGTAATCCCAGCACTTGGGAGGCAGAGGCAGGTGGATTTCTGAGTTCGAGGCCAGCCTGGTCTACAGAGTGAGTTCCAGGACAGCCGGGGCTACACAAAGAAATCCTGTCTCAAAAAAAAACAAAAAACAAAAACAAAAACAAAAACTTATGAAGTTTCAGCTCTGGTGTTGCACCACTTTAATATCAGAACTTGGGGGACAGAGTTATAGGCAAGCTTGATTTACATAGTGAATTCCCAGAGATCCTGTCTCAATAGATAGATAGATAGATAGATAGATAGATAGATAGATAGATAGTGATATAAAAGGAAAACCTCATCAACAGTCTGGCTTGAATGAGTGGAAGAGAAAATATGAGGCCTGAATTCCTTTTAACTTTTATATGTTACCCAGTTGTATCTCCCAATATAGAAACCTAGTGGAAACTCTCTGGAATCTATGAGGGTGACCCTAGAGAAGACTTCTAGTAACAGGGGATATGGAGCCTAAACTGGTCATCTTTTATAACCAAGCAAGGGACTGAGACATCAACCCAGACACCAAACCTTCGACCTACAATCTATCCTGCCTGCAAGACGTGCTGGGGTAAAGGTGAGGTAGAACTTGAGGAGAGAGACCAACCAATGAGTGGGCCAACTTTAGGCCTAGGCCACAAGAGGGAGCCCACGCCTAACACTTCCTCGATGGCCAGAAACCAGAGGCAGGACAACCTGAGACCCAGAATAGAACCGAACAGTACCAACAAGAGCGAGCGAGCGAGCGAGCAAGCGAGAGCCAGAGCGAGAGCGAGAACAAGAGAATTCCTAATAATACTCTGCTATACTCATAGATCAGTGCCTAGCACAATTATCACCAAAGGGGTGTCTTCCAGCAACTGGTGGAAGCCAAGCCGATTCAAAAGTCCACAAATACTAGGCGGAGCCTCGGGAACCCCAGCAGAGGAGGGGGAGGATTGTAGAAGCCAGAGCACCTGAGGACACCAGGAAAGCATTACCCACAGAGTCAACTCTTGAGGGCTCACGGAACCTCACAGAGACTGAACTGATAATAAGGCAGCCTGGACAGGTCTGACCTAGGTCCTCTGCATCTACATTATGATTGAATAGCTTGGTGTTCTTGTCAGAGTCCTAGCAGATGGGGGTGTCTCTGATTCTTTTGCCTGATTTTGGGACCCTTTTCCTCCAACTGGGTGGCACAGCCTTGATATTAGGGTTTGTGTCAAGTCTTACTGAAACTTGATGTGCCGTGCTTGGTGGCTATCCCTGGGAGGCCTGCTGTTTTCTGAAGGCAAACAGAGGAGGAGTGGATCTGAGGGAGGGGAGTGGATGGAAGAGGAACCAGGAGGAGTGGAAGGTAGGGAAACAGATGGGGATTTAATGTATAAGAGAATAATTTTTATTAGATATTTTCTTTGTTTACATTTCAAATCTTATCCTTTTCTTGGTTTCCCCTCCGAAACCCCCATCCCCTCCCCCTCCCCCTGCTCACTAACCCACCCACCCATGGCTCCAGCTGCATATGTAGCAGAGGTTGGCCTTGTTGGACATCAAAGGGAGAAGAGAATAATTTTTAAAAATTAAGCAAATAATTTAAACAGATCCATAATAGCTAATTAGATTTTTTTAAAAAATAGTACTAAAATATCTCCCAACTAAAAAAGGCCAGAGTGGCCGGGCGGTGGTGGCGCATGCCTGTAATCCCAGCACTTGGGAGGCAGAGGTAGGTGGATTTCTGAGTTTGAGGCCAGCCTGGTCTACAGAGTGAGTTCCAGGACAGCCAGGGCTACACAGAGAAACTCTCTCTCAAAAAAAAACAAAAAAAAGAAAGAAAGAAAAAGGCCAGAGTGAGATGCATTTAACACAGAATACCATCCGATTTTTAACATTTTTATTTATGTACATATTTATTTATTGTATAAGAGCTCTATCTGCATGTACACCCTCCTGCCAGAAGAGGGCACCATATGCCCAGTCATGAGCCACCATGTGGTTACTGGAAATTGAACTCAGGACCTCTGGAACTGCTGCCTATTCTCTTAACGACTGAACCATCTTACCAGCCCCTCCATCAAACTTTCAAATAAGCCTTAATGGTAATGCTGCTCGGTATTATGCAAAACACAAAACAAAAAACATTTCTAAAGTCTTTTTCTTTCTTTCTTTCGTTCTTTTCTTTTCTTTTTTTCTTTTTCTTTTCTTTTTCTTTTCTTTTTTTTTTTTTTTGAGACAAGGTTTCTCTGTGTAGCCCTGGCTGTCCTGAACTCACCCTGTAGACCAGGCTGGCCTCGAACTCAGAAATCCACCTGCCTCACCTGCCTCTGCCTCCCAAGTGCTGGGATCAAAGGTGTGTGCCACCACTGCCCGGCTTCTAAAGTCTTTCTATGAAGCCATAATTACCCCAATACCAAAACCAGGAAAAAAAAGACTCAGTTAAAAAAAAAGTATAGACCAAAATCTTTTATGAACATGGATGTAATGCAATCCAAAATCAAGAACATATCAAAAAGATTATTCATGTGCTCAAGCTCATCCCAGAGATTCAGGGATAGTTCAATATATGCAAATCAGTAAACGTAATCCACTATATAAACAGACTAAAAGACAGGAACCACATGCAGAAAAGGCCTTTGACAAAATCCAAAACCTCTTCATGATGAAAGTTCTAAACAGGCTAGGGATACAGAGATATACCTCAACATAATAAAGGCAGTTTACAAGTCCACAGCCAGCATCATTCTAAATGAAAAGAATTCCTACTAAAACCGGAAGAAGACAAAGATATCTCCTCTCTTCATACCTGTGCAGCACAGTGCTTGAAGTGTTGTCTAGTGCTATAAAACAAGAGCGAAAGAGCAAAGGCCCAAAAGGAAGTATTTGGGATCAGAGAAACTATGCAGACATTCTATTATACCTAAAAGACCCCAAAGATTCCACCAATGAACTTCTATATCTAATAAACAACTTCAGTAAAATAACACGATACAAAATTAACACACAAAAATCAGTAATTTTCACACATACATACATATACACACGATAAATATACAAAGAAATAAATAAGAAAAATAATATTATTCAAAATTAACACTAAGAGGAAAGCTTATATAATAATAGATTCATAACATTGAGAAGACATTGAATAAGACACTAGAAGATGGAAAGACTCACTATATTTGTGGATTGTTAGTACCAATATTGTAAAAATGGCCTTGTTACTTTAATCTATAGATGATGCAATCCCCCATCAAAATCCCAACACAATTCTTCACAGAACAGGCTGGCCTCGAACTCAGAAATCTGCCTGCCTCTGCCTCCCAAGTGCTGGGATTATAGGCATGCGCCACCACCGCCCGGCAATCTTAAAACCATATGTTAGCCAAAACAATCCTACACAATACAATAGCTGCTCAAAGTATCACCATTTCTGTTTTTAAGCTGTACAGAAGAGCTTTAGTAATAAAAATCAGCATAGTATTATCATAAATACAGACACACTGATCAATGGAATAGAACTGAGAACACAGACCTAGTTCCAACACCTACAGATACCTAATTTTTGACAAGTAGCCAAAAGTACATGCTGTAGAGGAAAAAAAAAACCCATCATCTTCACCAAAGATGCTGGTCAAAGTAGATAGCTGCTTGTGGTAAAATGAACCTAGATTCTTTTGGGACAATTGGTTTTTCAAGCCAGGGTTTCTGTTTGTTGCCTTAGCTGTCCTAGAACTTGCTCTGTAGAGCAGGGTGGCCTCAAACTCACAGAGATCCGCCTGATTCTGTCTCCTGAGTGCTGGGATCAAAGGTGTGTGCCACCACAGCCCAGTTCCCCATTTGTTTTTTTAGGAAATTTCTTAAAATTGAATCTACTTGGTTAAAAGATGTAAGGGAAAAGCAGAACCAATCTCTTTTTTTTTTTCCACCTAGAAACTGAGAGGACTGCAAGAAGGCCTGGCCAGACGTCTCAAGTGAGATTTTTGTCTCAGGAAGTCTTCAAGGTGAAAACAGGGAATTGGGGGAAGGGTCATTTGGGAGATGTTACGTGCACTGATGCACACTTGTAATCTAAGTACTGGAGAGGCGGAAGTGAGAAGATCCCAGAGTTCACCGGCCAGCTAATCTAGGCTAATTGATGAGCTTTAGACCAAGAGTGGTCATGTGTCAAAGGATGTAGAAGGTTTTCCTGAGCTGGTCCTATGGGCTTCATGTGCACATGGGACACATATGCACACAATGCTGAAAAGGAGGGGGTGCTGTGCTGGTGAGGTGGTTCAAGGGGTAAAGGCATTGGAAGGCTGAGGCATAGCAAGGTGTGACTCTCACTCCTGAAAACAACTAATGTCTCAGCATCCAGAAAAGCAAGTGTCCCTTGCGATACACTAACTTTTCTTTTTGCTTTCTTATTTCTCCAGGACTGAAAGACACACTTAAAACACACTTGAATCTTTTTTTTTTTTTTTTTTGAGATGTAGACTGACCTCAAGTTGAAGCTCCTTTTGCTTCAGACTGCCCACTTCTCCCCCAGTTCTGGGATTGCAACAATGTTTGCTTTTGCTTTCTTTGCTTTGCAGTGCTGGATATTGAACCCAGGACCTTGAATATGCTAGACAAAATTCTCTGCCAGTGAGCTATAGCCAGCGCCCTCTAATTTTTAAAACATCTTTGAGAAAACACAATTCCAGCTAAGAGTATGGTAGAACATTGTTTTATATATTATATGTAAGGCTGTTGTTGTAGTGCCTAGAATATATATCCTTTTTTAGTCCCTTGGTGTGATTTTGAGGTGTGCTTCTACAGTGTCGGTGTGAAAAAAATTATTGTATGATTCTCTTGAGCTCTGATTTTGGAGCCAAGAGATGTATTTAAAAGTCTCAACATAGCACCATCTTTTACTAATCATGTACCAGGAGGTAGATTTGGGGTTGGGTGCTGTTTCTCACTGCTTTGGCCTTCACTGGCCTTCACTTGGCCTTCACTTATAATACTCATAACATCTTTGAAGGTTTTTGTCTGAGAACTAAATAAGATGCTGTATCTGTTTCCATTACATGGTAGGGATACAGTAAATGACAGGTAGTATTGTTTCAACTGAAGGAGGCCTTCATAATACCTCTCTGCAAATAATTCTAATCTTTTTTAGCCAAACTATTTTCCTGTTTGTTTATTTGTTTGTTTGTTTGTTTGTTTTTCAAGACAGGGTTTCTCTGTATTGCCCAGGCTGTCCTGGAACTCACTCTGTAGACCAGGCTGGACTCAACTCAGAAATCCGCCTGCCTCTGCCTCCCAAGTGCTGGGATTAGAGGCACCCGCCACCACTGCCCGGCATCCTTTAAAAAAATTATTTACTTATTTTTATGTATATGGGTGTTCTGTCTTCAGACACACCAGAAGAGGGAATCAGATCTAGTTACAGATGGTGGTGAGCCACCTTGTGGTTCCTGGGAATTGAACTCAGGACTTCCGGAAGAGCAGAAAAGACTGTGGTCTTAATTGCTGAGTCATCTTTCCTGCTACCCTAATCTGAATGTTTCTTGGTGGCCTTTAAGAGCTGCATTTAAAATAGAAATTCCTAAAATCAGGTGGCCGTGAGCACATGAAATCCCAGCTTTAAAGAAAAGACAAAAAAGTCAGTAGCTGCGTCTGTGAAGCCCACGTGGTCTAAAGTAGCAAGTTCCAGGCCAGGCTGGAATGCATAGAGACCCTAGCTGGGGTAAACAAAATAGAACAAAACAAACCTCTCTAAGTAACTTAAATAAATAAACATAAAATGTAAAGCCTGGAAATTCTCTGTTCCCACCTAAAACTTCTGGGCGAGAACTTTAGGGTGGGGCTGGAGTCTGTCATTCTAACCAACCGTCTTTTCTCTCTCCCCAGGAGGGATGTGAGTCAAAGAGCTTACTGTGGCCTTGGAATTTTTCCCTGGAGTTCTATGGGGGAGGGGAAGCATTTGGGAGCTGGTGTTTTCCAGTCAGAGTGCTGGGAATGAGGGAACTTCCTCCTCTGAAGAGACTTGGAAGGCAGTGGAGTAACTTTTAGTTGAATGTGGTTCCCCAGAGAAAGCAGCTGTGCTTATGGGGTGAATGTGGGTGGGCCTGACAGATGAGGACCTCTATGGAAAGTTGAGGTGGATATGATCAAGGTTAATTTTTGTTGTTGTTGACTGTGGAAACTGAAGTAGGAGCAAAGATCTGGGCATCTGGTCCCCAGAGAGACACTGTATATTTGACGTCAGAGACGATAGTCCATAATTACCCTGATTCAGCTTTAAACATTTTGTTCTTCACAGTAAAAATAATTTAAGCTGGAAAGGAATTTATTTGTTAAAATGAGTTGCTACTAATAAATAAGAAGGACGTGTCTTCTCTAAATCCACACCTTCGTCTTCAGTCTATGGCCCTGTTTTTAATTTGTTGCAGAAAGGCTACATTCTAGTTGCTTTGGTATGAGTTGCAAACGTGTTCTGAGCTTTGTGATGAATCTGAGCTTTTCTGTTTGGATACTGAAGACACATCTTACTGCTTTACTTACTGCTTTACCTCCAAAGTCCCAGACAGCAGAGTGTAAGGAAAACCTTGCCACCGCTACAAGAGCAGTCGGGGGTAGGGGGCTACGACTATAAATCTACTCTGAATCCTTTAATATCAGTGCAACTAGCCAGAACTCATTTTATTTATTTCTAGTATGCCAAGCATTTGCAATAATACTTCCTATCCTAGAATTTATTTTCCTGAGGATAACAACTCCAGTTAATTAAGTTACTGGTGGGTGTGGGTGTGGGGGAGAAACAATATGCACCACAATGAACTTAGTAGAGATAATAGTTCTGAGGGAACTGACAGTTTTCAATAACAATGCCAGTATAAACAGGACGTTTCACAGGCACGTGCCTATAGTCCCAGCGAAAATGGGCCATTGTGCTGGTAGAAGTAAACAGAATTGTAATGCCACGAAAGAGGCAAACCCACAGCATAGTGTTTTTAAACTTTGGGGGGCTTGGAATGGCCTCTACAGGCTTTATGTGCTCCGTGTGCTTTACATTCTAATCTTTCCTTTGCTCTGTTTTATTACAGTGTATGTGCAAAATAACGGGCTTCATTTTGACCTTGTTTCATCACTGTGACATTTTCACACAGACAGACACAGACACACACACACACACACACACACACACGTTACTTTGATCATATTAATGCCTTCTGTACCCTCAAACAAGTCACACACGTGCGAGAACTCCTGGGCTGCCAATGGAATCCACACACATCTTTATAAAATGATGAAACTACATTCTCCCAGGATGCTTCTCTTCCACTGTGCGAATAGGACAGAGCTTGTAATTTCTGTATCGGTAGCCCCAAGGCCTAAAGAAGAGTACTGCCTCACAGTATTTATTGAATGAATGACTTAATCCAAGGAATAAATGAATGAATAAGAGGCTTGGAGATCTAATTCAATGACAGTGCTCTTCATTAGCATTCAGTTTGATCTCCAGTGTCAAAATAAATTACTACTTAATTTATTTGTTTAAATAATGAATATTTACCTTTGTATCTTTATGCACTTCCTTTTCAGAACCAGCTGAAGAAGGCATTTACAGTTCACTCACATCTTAACTGTTGTTGTGAACCTCTCTACAAGAGCAAGTGGTGAAATGGAAGCACTAAGAAATAAATGGTTTTCTGCTTAAAAGATTTTTGGCCAGTGGATTTTGTTTCATTTACTCATTTCTTCAAATAGTTACAGAGTATCTATTATCTGGTCAGCGTAATCTTCCAAAGAGGCAGTGTTTGTTCTCATGAACTAGACATGCTCTGTACAATGCACAGTGAGCATGTGTTATACCAAATGAAGATGTGGTGACCAACTGGGGACAGTGAAGCTCTGTTGTGATCTTACCTTCGCTGAAATCTGACCAAAGGTCAGAGCCAAAGGGCAGTGGAGAGAGAGGTGCCGGTAGAGGCAGAGGCCGAGGGAGGTCCATGGGGTGCTCAGCAGCATGCAGCTCCATGATTGCTACTCCAAAGATTCTTAAAAGACATAGCCGGGCGTGGTGGCGCGCGCCTGTAATCCCAGCACTTGGGAGGCAGAGGCAGGTGGATTTCTGAGTTCGAGGCCAGCCTGGTCTACAGAGTGAGTTCCAGGATAGGCAGGACTACACAGAGAAACCCTGTCTCCAAAAACCAAAAAAAAAAAAAAAAAAAGACATTAGAGGCAGTATGTGAACTAAGCAACTATTCTGACGCTGTCTTTTCCACACCACCTTTGGACTGTCTAAAAAATAGCACCTACTTATTATATCTTAAAATAGTGGAGATATTTCTAGAGAGAAAAAAATGAAGCTTTGAACACACAGCAGCTGTAAATGTTATCCCTCCATTTAAATATTATCTTTTAAGAAGAAAAACCAGCCAGGCAGTGGTGGTGCACACTCTAATCCCAGCACTTGGGAGAAAGAGGCAGGTGGATTTCTGAGTTTGAGGCCAGCCTGGTCTACAGTGTGAGTTCAGGACAGCCAGGGCTACACTGAGAAACCCTGTCTTGAAAAAAACAAAAGAACAAAAACAAAAAAAGAAGAAAAACCAAAATCAAACATATAGCATACATAAAGAGCTTTTAAAAAGCAAAAACAAGACAATATCGAATCAGATAATATTGATCTTTCTTTAAAAAAAAAAACTAACGATTTTCATTTCTATTAGGAGAGATTCCAAATCTGCAATGAGAACTACATACTGGTTTGTTGATTCATTTAAAAATATTGCTTGGGTGATTGTACTTTAGGCTGGGGAGGTTCTGCTGTGAGGGGGTGGGGCCAAGCTTCGGTTCCCATTGCGTTGACTCTCAGAGGGATAGGAGCCAGCAAGCAGGAAGACTGACAGATTATAAACATACAAATAAAATCAATATACAAGCAAATGGACCAATGAAATTCTAATGTGTGAGTGCTGTGAAGAAAATAAAATAGAATCGTTTTTGGAGAAAATCATCTAGTGCTTCAGCACCCAGGTTCCATTTTCTCATCCTAGGGAATGTAAATAAGGCTGCTCGGTCTCTCCCAGAGTCTCCCGCCTTTTCCAGAAGGGCCTTTTCAGGTCTCAGGCACAAATGGTGCCTGCAATTGGTACTCCCATTGGTACACTTCTCTCCTCTCCTTTAATGTTCTTTCCCTTGCGATTGCTTCAATGACTGTCTTACTACAGAGCGGTCTTGCGTTGAGAGCTACCGACAGATCTGAAAAGTGGTTGAAATGAGCACCAGGACAGGTTGGTTTTTTTCTCCTAACCATTTCATTGTCACGTAAGTAGGTTGAATGGGAACTAAATATTATAATGGTTATTTGGATGGTTCTAGAGTAAACACAATGGCATCATGGGCTACAAGATGGGGAGGGGATGATTTCCTAAATACCTGAAGCAGCTTCGTGCTTGTGAACAAGCACGGGAAAACACGTTAAAGGAAACAGAGGCAAGGTATGTATTTGGACCACGGAAGGAATAAATGGATAGGAACTCTTCCTTTTGTTTTACATTTTGACTGCTTTTCTTACTGAGTGAAAAGACTGTCCTCCTTTCTAAAGCCTATTAAACACATGTACATTGTAAAATCTCTAAGACAATATAGAAAAAGATAAAGGCGGTTAAATGGCTATTAATGATTATATTTTACTTGCATGTATGCCCGTATAGACTTGTAGGGGTTGGGCATTTAGCTTAGTGGCAAAGTGTTTGCTAAGGACCATCTCTAGTCTCTCTCTCTCTCTCTCTCTCTCTCTCTCTTCCTCCCTCCCTTCCTCCCTCCCTCCCTCCATTCCCCCCAAGGAATGTAGACTTCTATTGAAAATATAGATATATTTCTTTTTTCTTTTTTTGGTTTTTCGAGACATGGTTTCTCTGTATAGCCCTGGCTGTCCTGGAACTCATTCTGTAGACCAGGCTGGCCTCAAACTCAGAAATCTGCCTGCCTCTGCCTCCCAAGTGATATATTTCTTTTTTTAAGCTTTGGTTTCAGCTGGCCTTCTGGCCCTGAATTCAATCCCTGGGACTACTCACAATGTGGGCGGAAAGTAAGAACGTGTGAGCCACCTAGCAGGCTCAAACACTCACTCACACACACACCAAAAAATGTAATTTATAAATTAAAACATTCTATATTATGTCTAGTATTTTTTTAAAGACAGAGTCTCACTCTCACATTGGGTAGCCCAGACTGACCGTAAATGAATTGCAATCCTGTTTGTTCCTTTTCGGTACTTTATTACAGGCAAGCACTGTAATGCTGAGCTACCTTGGGGCTTTTGACACACATTACCAGATTGTCTTTTAAAACTTACATGACCTTTGAGCAGGGAGTAGAGGTGCGGGTTTGAAATACCAGTAAGAGTACTTGGGAAGTAGAAGCTTGACTGTAGAGTCAAGGCCAGCCTGGGTCTCACAGAGAGACTCTTCATTTTAAAATGTAGTCTCACACTTTAATCTCAGGCTGCCCCGAAATTCATTATGTAGCCCAGGCTGGCCTCCAACTCTCAGCCACCCTCCTGTCTCAGCATCCCCAGTTTTTGGGTTTTTATTGCGTTCTCTCTCTCTTTTTTTAAAGATTTATTTATTTTATATATGTGATTACACTGCCACTGTCTACAGACACAGCAGATGAGTATCAGATCACGTTACAGACGGTTGTGAGCCACCACGTGGCTGCTGGGAATTCAACGCCTCCACTTCCGGAAGAGCGGGTCTGCGCTCTTCACCGCTGAGTCATCCCTCCAGCCGTTTACCGCGTTCTTAAACGATGAGATAAAAAAAAATAGTTTACGTACTTTACAGAAAATTAAGTAGGTAGGGGCACTAGAGAAGATTAAACATAGTGGTCACAAGTTTCTCTGGGAGGTGAGGTGAGGCCTATACAATTAATGTAAACATATCAAAAAATTATTCTAGTGTAGTTTATGTTTTTTGTTGATTTTTTTTTTGTTTTGTTTTGTTTCTTTTCTCTTTTGGTTTTTCGAGACAGGGTTTTTCTGTGTAGGTGCTGGCTGTCCTGGGACTCACTATGTAGACAAGGTTGGCCTCCAACTCGGAGATCCGCCTGCCTCTGCCTCCTAATAAGTGTTGGGATTAAAGGCATATATATACACCACCGCCCAGCTTCCAGCCTACTTTAAGCAAGTGATGTAGGTTCGTTGGAACAACCGTAAAAACGCTAGTCTACCTGTTCTTTTATCAGAAAACAGAAAACCAGGGGTGGGAACCCAGACATCCTTAAAACGTGGGTTAGAGGTCCCCTTTAACTGAACAGTGGGAGCTGAAAGCTGTACGGCACATTCCCTCCAGTTCTTTCTTTAGGCTTTAGCAGCTAAGAGATGCTTGCTTTCTCTCTCTCTCTCTCTCTTTCTTTCTTTCTTTTTTTTTTGTTTTGTTTCTTTGTTTTCCCCGAGACAGGGTTTCTCTGTGTAGCCCTGGCTGTCCTGGATCTCACTCTGTAGACCAGACTGGCCTCGAACTCAGAAATCGGCCTGCCTCTGCCTCCCCAGAAGCTTCCTTAAGCGCCCTTTTCGAATTCCTCCGTTATCACTTTTTCCCATCCATTTACAAATCGCCACTCCCTTTGGAAGTACTCTAGGTAGAACCTGGAGGAGTCCTTCCCCACCACTTTTTTGTTTGTTTGATTCAAGACAGGGTTTCTCTGGGTAGTTGTGACTGTCCTGGAACTCACTCTGTAGACCAGGCTGGCCTCGAACTCAGAAATCCGCCTGCCTCTGCCTCCCAAGTGCTGGGATTACAGGCGTGCGACAACACTACCCGGCTTCCCCACCACTTTTTAACTTTGCAAATTCACTTTTGTCCCTACTGTGTCCTCCGCCTGCCCCTTCCCAACTTTTAATCTCCAGTATTTAGCAACAAATTGTTTTATAATGTGTTCACCCTAGATTACCAAGTCTCATAAGGACTGAGAACTCCTACACTAGTTCAACTTAATTTATGGTTCGACTTCCTCAACATCTACAGTTGTGCTTGATCTACAGTTGGCTTTCGGTAAGTACATGTTGAATAAAATGTTGGGTGCAGTCTACAGTAGTCTGGACTGCGTATAGGATCAATGCCAGTCACACAGACACTACATTGTGGGTCTCTGAAAAGACCTACAAGCGGCCCGACTGTGACGTCCTTCAGCTCTCAAAATGGGAAAGCGAAGGTTCCCACAATTCTCAGAACGCGAATTTCTCGCTACAATTCAAAATGGCGAAGGAGGGTGGGGCCTGTCACATGGTGGGCGTCCCAGCAGCATTTTTTCCCCGACCCGCCGCCCGCCTGGGCGGGTAGACTAGTGGGCCCCTCCTCTGCCCACTAGGCCTTTTTGAGAACTCAATTAGGATTGGCTGGCTGGCAGTGTGGGAGTGGGGCTGTGAAGCTGGGACCGTGGCATCACTTCCTGTTGTGGGCAGTCGTTTCCTGTCAGAGCTAGGTAACAATGGGGAAGATAATGGCTGCTTGAGCTACGTCTCCGAGCTGGCGCTGTACTAGAGGCGGGTCTCTTGCCCGGGTTTAGAAGCAGGCTAGAGCGCGGCGGCGGCAGCGGCGCGGCGGAGCCCCGGTAGCGGCGGCGGTGCCCAGCGAGTCCACTCCTGGCCGAAACACCGAGTAAGTGAAGGAACGGGCACCCTGAGAACTGGGCTGTCGGGCTGGAGGCAGGCAGGGGCGCCGCGGCTCTCAAAATGGCCCGAGTGGCCAGCCGCGGCCGAGACACCCATTCCGGCCTCCGGACCCGGGTTCGCGACTGTGGGGGGCTCCGTAGCGTAGTCGCCGCTGCCATTTTAGTTGGGTGGCGTGTGTCGGCCGGCTCGTGGAAGAAGGGGAAGGAGGCGGGTAGGACTTCCTCTCCGAGGCCCTGGAGTCGGGGCCCGGCCCTCCCGTGCTAAGAATGCCGGGGAGGCGATCCTGGACTCTGGGCCTCCGGCGTGAGAATGGCTCCAGTGCTTCTCCTTACTCAGAGCCACCCCCCCCCCCATCGTCTTCGCCCCGCGTTGCGTATCGGGCTAGGGTTTGGGGAAGTGGGGTGGAGGTGCTCGTAAGTCATGTTCGGAACTCTTGAGCCTCCGGATTTTCACGGGATTCTCGGAGCCCCATTTTGAACCCTTCTGTAGGGCATTACTAGTTTGTTACCCTCTGGGGCTGGGGCTACGATGACAGTCTTTCCGGAGGATCGGAGAAAAATGTGGTTTGCTTCTCTGCTCCTTTAGCCTTAAGTGTATCCTTGGCCAGATATTACTAGAAGGGGTTTCCTCCTCACAGGAAAATATATATATATATAAAATGAAAAAACAAAAACGGAGGGAAAAGACGTTAAGGGGTTGTTTTCCCTGGTAAGTGTGGGAATTGAGCCAGACTATTTTCAAGTTAATTTCCGTGTGATCTGCCAGCACTCACACCCCTCCCCCACTCAGAAAAACCCCTAAGGGTCTCTGCTTCTGCGGGCGGGCGGTACCTGCCACGTACGCTGTAGTTTAGTAACTAGTATTAACCGGTTGGGCTTCTGCTTCCTGAATACTCAGTCCCTTTCCCCCTTCTGCTGATTAATTTCAAGATGGAGGAGACAGCCACGTTCTTTCCCTGGACAGTTTCACCATACTTATTCCACAGGTTAGTCTGGCAGTCCGAGGCCTAGCAAACTAGTTATTTAGGTCTTTTTTTTCCCGCTTTTTGGAGGGGAAAAGGATTTTTATCAGATTCTCATGTACTCCTGACAGGCCCAACAATATTTTCATTTTTTGCTAGAAATGAGTTGCTTACATTTCTTGAATCGTAATTAGCCACAGTGTGTTTGGATGATTGAAGACAGAAAGAATAGTGTAGTCCTAATCATTTCTTTCATTCTTTATAATTAGGAGGCAGGCACAATTACAGGTCCACCTTTTCCTCAAATCACTTTATGGAATACAAGTTAAGTATCTAAAAAGACCAACCCAATCACCCTTTAAGATAACTATTTTAGGACAATCTTGCTGAAAAGGTCATAAACATTCCTTAGCTTAAGATGTCCTGTTGATTTTTATTACATTAATTTCTGCTTTAGGCTACTGTAGTATACCAAATAAGTCCTTGAAAGTGACTCTTAGAACTTGAAAATAATTACTAGTCTTATAAGGAAAAGCCTATTTTAAACAAGTTAATATTAAAAGGTAGATTGCCTCTTGGCTTTTAAAATTCTTTTATCTAACTTTTGGTTCCTTCTGACCTTGGTTGTCCAAAAATCCTAATAACTAACATTGAATTAGGTTGGGTTATGATATATATAACCAAACTGTGTTTTTAAGAATTTGTTTTATTTAAAAGAAAATATGGATTTTTGTAACAGGAAGAATAATGAATGCTTTTTTTTTTCTAGAGCGGAGTGAAGAAAACTAAAATCCAGTTTATTGGATTTCAATACTATGTCCTAAAAGACAGGTAATTATTTCTGTGTTGTCTCCTGTGGTTTATAACATAGATGCATTTTACAAATATACATTCTGTTCTATAGTCGTGTGGTTGAATGGGTTCATTTGTGTTGACTCTTCTTCATAATGGGTACTTTTTACTGTGAATTCAAAGCATACTTTTTCAGTACCTAAAAGTCATTAGTGCTTTATCTGTGGCATCTATTTTGTCTGTCTGTCTGTCTATCTATCTATCTATCTATCTATCTATCTATCTTGCTCTTTTTCAAGACAAGGTTTCTATATGTAATACTGGCTGTCCTAGAACTAGTTTTGTCAATCAGGCTGTCCTGGAACTCAGAGATCCACTTGCCTCTGCCTCCTGAGTGCTGGGATTAGAGGTGTGCACTGAAAGAAGGAAAAAGAAAGTATGCTGCTTTTAAGATATTATTAGAGCAACCTGGGTATAAGAAATTGTTTTTAAATGTTCAATGAATAAATGAAATATCAATAGAATATATGTTACTTTGTGTGCCATAATTTTCTTCTCAAGATTCAAGAAGTCATATTGGTATGTATTACTCTAATTGGAATTAATTTTTTCATTGTTATCAACATTGTAAGGTAACCGTATAAATTACTTCTGCTAACCAGGACACTTAATAAGTATTCCTGGAAAGCCAATGCTAACTTGGATTGTCCTAAGCCAACTGGTCTGGATCGTTAACTAGGCTACATTTATAACTAACTTCTCTTGAAGGAGTATGTGCCAGGCTCTGTGTTTGGCATGTATTACTTTGTAATCTTCACAGTCAGACCTTCACAGGGATATTAACTGCTTTAAAGAGGAAACTTGACACTACTCTTGAAAAGGTTGAGTGATTTGTTAAATTGTGGAGCACTCATTTTATCTCAGGTCTGTCCCAACACTGAAGTCGCCAAACTTACCTCAGTACCTGTTGGTTCTCCAGTTACCAGAAAGGTAGTGGAAATTAAGAGTGGTAATCTGTAAGTTATCTTGTATCCAAAACCATTATTAATTTGAAAGTAATTTGCTTCAGCAGAACAGGTAAGAGGGGGGAGTTATCTAGCAAGTGTACGTTATATATTATTTTGGTGGTTTGCTACAGAGTTCCTGTTTCATCTATTAATGTTCTTGGTGTAAGTTGAGAAATTTACTTTAAAAAAGTCAGAATGGCATGGTGGCCCACATCTGGAATCCTGGCAGTTGGAGGGCCAGACATTGGAGGAACACCACACTTTGAGTCCACCAGATCTAGATAGTGAATTCCAGACAAGATAGTGAGATCTTGTTTCAAAAAAGTCAGGAGTCTTTTAAAGAAATAGCTTAATAATGAAATCTTTAGAAATGTTAGAATGATATTTTTCAGTTGATTAACATTGTAAGTAAGGTTTTCAGGAACAGTAGGTCAAGTGGAGCATTCACATTTATAGAATTGCATTATATGTACCTTTTCCATAATCCTAGAGGACTGGGAAATAGAATACCTCTTTGACCAGTTGATTTACCAGAGTGGGGAACATAACAGTCACTGTCTAGGAGGAGGACATTTTGTTTTGTAGGTATACTTATTTAACATGGAGATTTCTATATCTTGTGGCACAGTTTATACAGTACTTTGAAGTTTTGATAACCAGTGCTCAGATAGTAATAGTTGCATTGTTTTTTTTCCTTCATTGTTTATTTCACCTTTGAATAGGGATATTTCCTAGATAGTGTATAAAGCAGTTCATCTTTCCCCCTTCAGTTAATTGAGGGGTTTTTCAAAGATGATTGTCTTGTTCATGGGTGTGTATGGGTTTTTTTTTTGTTGGTGGTTTGTTTGTTTTTCGAGACAGGGCTTCTCTGTGTAGCTCTGGCTGTCCTGGAACTCACTCTGTAGACCAGGCTGGCCTCGAACTCAGAAATCTGCTTGCCTCTGCCTCCCAAGTGCTGGGATTACAGACGTGCGCCACTGGGTGTGTATGTTTTTAAACATAGAGTTTTCTACCTGAAATTTGTAATGGTCAGTTTTACTCTTAGATTTTCTCATATTACAATGCTTAAACTTGAAATTTGGAACAAATATCTGTAGTAGACAGCAGCACAGTTGCCTGTCTGCATGTGCTCATGTGCGTAAGGTAGGTTAATGGTAATAACCACACAGCTACAGATTGTACTGTTATTGCGACCTGTGACAGTCTAAGGGAGTCTGATGGGAATGATTCTTTCTGGTTAGGGAGATATACTTGTTTGATGATAATTTAGGTGCAGGTATAAAAGGTTCTTAGTGTCAGGATTAAAGGCCCACACTAATGATTTCTGTGTAGCAACAGTACCTCAAGAAGGATAGAGTTATTATGTTTGATCTTAAAGACTTTTCACTGGGCGGTGGTGGCGCACGCCTTTGATCCCAGCACTTGGGAGGCAGAGGCAGGTAGGTTTCAGAGTTCAAGGCCAGCCTGATCTACAGAGTGAGTTCCAGGACAGCCAGGGCTACACAGAGAAACCCAGTCTCAAAAATCCAAAAAGAAAGATCTGTTGGTATAGGTGATATGCCAGTAGTCTTTGGGTCTCTTCTGTATAGTCCAAGCTGTCCTGGAGCTAATTATATAGCAACCTCATGGAAATCCTCCTGTCTCATCCTCTTGGTAATTTGGAAAAATATTTTTGTTTTGTTTTTGCTTTGCTTTTTGATAAGATTTGTTATGTAGCCCAGGCCATCCTTGAACTCATGATCTTCCTATCTCAGGCCTCCAACTGCTAGAATTACAGGAGTGTTTCCCAGGCCCAGCTTGATAAGAAATCTTCTATCCTGAAATAGTACTGTGGTTTCCCAGGCCCAGCTTGATAAGAAATCTATCCTGAAATAGTACTGTAGTTACTGATTACTGTCAAGTCAACACTGCTAATTGTCAGGGATTTTTGTGTCATTTACTTTTTAAGATAAACATAGAAAATAGGATATCTTTTAACTTTTGGAATAGTAAAAGAAGCAATTCAAAATTGAGTTTATAGAGAATAAATTCTGATCTAATGAAGTAGAACAATAATAAAGGAACAAGGGTGGCTGGAGATTAAATTCACTGTCTTGAGTGAGATGGAGTATCATAGTGGCTTCCTACTAACCTAATCCTATAAATTGGTAGCATAGCACAATTTTGTCCTTTATTTTACTATGCAGTTATTAATAACTCTTTCAATTCAATTGTTTTAGAGACTTGCAGTCGGAATTGTGGACTGCAAGTCAGTACTCTCCTGTCAAGAGCTTAGACATGAGGGGCAGTCCTGAATCCGTTTTGGATTTTTCAACCACCTTTTACAAGAGGTAAAGATAGGAAATTATAAGCCAAGCTAAGTGTACATTATTATTGGGTAATAGGTAATCCTTAATATGGTATCTCCGGAGTGTTGAATGCACTGTATGTTCTGCTCATGTACTGCTGGAAATTTATCAACAAATTATGTAGATGATGAGCAGAATCTTCCCATAAATAAACACAGTAAAACAACTCTGTCCTGTTTTTTTCAATTTGATGTATTTGTATAAGTATTTTACCGATATGTGCATATCTGCATTGTATGTGTGTCTGTTGCCCATGTAGGCCAAGGGAGGATGTCGGATCCCCAGGAACCAAAGTTACTGAGTGAGCCACCAAGTAGTGCTGGGAATCAACTCAGGCCTTCTGTAAGAGCAGCAAGTACTCTAAGGAGCCATCTCTATCCCCTCTGCCCTTGTTTTAGTTTTGCTTTTTGTTTTTGACAGTGTAACACTGTCTAGTGTGGAACTTGAATTCTGCCTGCTTCTGCCTCCTGAATGCTGGAATTAAATGTATATTTCACTATGCCCTGTTTTTTTTTTTTAAAGAATGCTTTGTGTTTTTAAAAGTGAGAGATGACAGAAAAGCACAGCTAACCATCCATCCACCTGTATATATTATATATTTACTGAAATTTAAACATTATATAAAGGAAAATTCTTTAATTTTTCTTTTTTTTTTTTTTTTTTGAGGCAGGGTTTCTCTGGGTAGCTCCCACCATCCTGGAACTCACTATGTATCCCAAGATGGCCTCGAACTCATACCCCTCTGCCTCCTAAGTGCTGAGATTGAGGGCATGTGATACCACCACCTGACTAAGAAAAATTCTTAGTATCTATGTATTGAAACTAAAGCCTTACATATACCAGGCAAGTGTTCTACTGCTGATTTGTAGTCTGAATTCTCTTTTTTATTCTTTATTCGTGTCTTATGAAATTGCCTAAGCTACCCTGGAACTAACTGTAGCACAAACAGGCCTTGAACTTGTGTTCTTCCTGAGACAAGCTTTTACTGTGTATCCTTGACTGTGCTCAGACAGATCTGCCTTTCTTGAGTGCTGGGGATTAAGGCGTCCATCACCATACCTGTCTATCATTACATAAACAGGTGGTTTTTCTTCTTGATATTAGTATTATTGAACTTATGCTTTATTGACAAAAATAATAAGCTGAGCCATATCGCTCAGTGATAACAGTGATAAATGGCTGATATGCACAAGCCATTTCCAGCACTGTCAGAAAATTAGAGCCAGCATGGTAACTATGGGGCTATGCTACATAATGATACCATGTTCCTCAAAAAGCAGAGCAGAAAGGAGAAAATCCAGCTGTTTATGCCAGGACACAATGTTTTTTGGGCTGGGGTTATAATTCAGTGGAAGAGTAGGCAACAGTTGAAAGCTGTTTTGTTAGTGGGCTTGAGGACATGGGCCTGTAATCCCTCTACCTGGGAGGCCAAGGCAAGAGGCTAATAGTCAAAATGCTTCTGAGTGCTAAGGATGTAGCTCAGTGTGGTAGTGTGCTTGTCTTACATGTGTAAGGCCCTAGCTCAATCCTCAGCACTACAAAAAAGGGTTTTTTCCCCCATGATTGAAAGCTTTTATACAAGGATTAGTATAAGAGAAGCTCATTGTGAGATTCAGTAGTTATGCCTATGGGGATTTAACGAATATGTTTTAAAGCATACAATCTGGGGTGTGCAGAGAGGCAGTAATTTAGTGAACGGTTGATTGCCTTGGGAATCAGTAGACCTGAATTTAATTGCTGACCAGTCACTGTCCATGGGGCTTTCACACAATAACTCCCTCCTGGTTTTAGTTCTCACTTGTGAAATCGTGAACTCTAGGCAGGTTCCCGACTTTAAGGGACTGTTGTCAGGACTAAGTGTACAATTGCTTTAAAGATGTTTTTATATTGTTTTGTGATCAGGGGCAGGCAACAGAGCTAAATACTTTTAAGAGGAATTGGATTTTTCTTTACTGTTGACTTTTATTGGTAATCTTTGGGGAAAGAATTGTTTTAAAATGTCTGAAGCTAGTCATATACAAGTGTATGATCTGTGTTGTAAATATTAAGCCTTGAGAATGAGGTGATTAAAGACTCTGGTTCTGTGGAAGGACTCCAAGGGTGTGTAGGCCTTGTTTCCTCAGCTCAGGGTAGGAAATCAGGGCTTCCCTTGTACTAGAGAAGTACTCTGCCACTGAGCAAGATGCTTTTTCTGTTACTAGTTTAACTGGAAATGTATCATAATTCCTTTCATCATACATGTCTTAAAGGCTATCAACATTTTTTGCTGATTATTTTATGCTACAGTGGTGAGAACTCTGGTTTGAGTTATTTGGCTCATGGTCCCCTAACATCTTCGACACACCTTTACTTTTCAAATGTTTTGCTTTCCACCTACCAAACCATAGGAGCATAACATCTGTCAAGTAGAACTTAGCTTTATTACCTTTCTTCCTGTCCACATGCCACAGTCAGTACAGGACTCCTTTACCTGGTATTGAGACCCGCTCCTTGCATTCAGAATTTTCTTTCAAATGTTTAAGTGGGTACCTCCGGTTCTGGGACCTGAGGTACAACTCACCATCATGACTTTCCCCACAGGGTGGATGTCTCTTTCCAATGCTGAAATCTCTTAACTTACTTCACTCTTAGCCAATGCAGAATTAAAGCAGAAAGGCTGGAGAGTTAGGGTAAAAGTGAATTTTATTCATCTTGTCCCCAAAATAACTACACGCTCTCAAAAAACAAAAATCCAATAAATAAATAAATAACTACAAGCAACAAACTTTTCTGATGGGAGCCACTGCCTTAGCAAGCACTGTTCTATTTAGCAAGGCCTTGCTAGTTTGCTTGCAGTTTTAGAATAAGAAATGTGTTGCAGAAATATATGGAGTTTTCTCAGATATCTGTGAGGTTAGGGGGAATATAGAACAGCACGTCATTGTGGAAGTAAAAGGAATTTGGAGCTGGTCTTTTGTTATGTTTTGTGGTGTTATTGAGAAGATGGTAGAATTTTGTGTCATTGGAACATACAGCTCAATATTACCATATTCCCAGATCAAGGGGAGATATACCTGTAATTACTGACATTTTAGTTTAGAGGGTCTTTTGAATTCACTCTATTTTTGTTTAATTATACAATATGACTACAGATTCAGGTAGTTTGCTTTCTTTAAGGTGCTGATTACATCTCCATTTGGGAACAGTTTTGTTATATTGGATTAAAAGGAAGAATTATTGACTTTCCTGTTTTTGTCAATTCTTGGCTCTAGTTTAACACTGGTTGTTTTCTCCCTTTGATTTATACCTTCCTATTTAAAGGTATCTTTCTGTTTGTTTCTTCTTCCCCTCTCCTCCTTAAAAGAAAAACATTGTCTCACATAGTTCCCAGCTAGACTGGAACTTACTGTGTAGACCAGACTGGCCTTGAATTCACTTAGATCTTTCTGCCTCTGTCTCTGCCTCCTGAGTGCCAGGATCAAAGACACCACCATGCCTTGCCTTTCTCTTTGATATTAGCCTATCTTCATTGTCTACTGAGAACGCGTCTCTACTGTCCTGGCTTGCCTATGGAAACCAGGCTGGCCTTGAACTCAGGGATTCATGCACCTCTGCCTCTTGAGTGCTTGGATCATATGTGTGTGCCAACCCACTGAGTTTAGAAAGTATTTTTAAAGTCTTCTCCATTTTTCTAAAGGTTTCTGCTTCTTCAGGTTTAATCTCAGATGCTATTCAGACTGCCACTGTTTGGCATATGAGTTTTAACTTAGGTTCATGTCCTTCAAATTTCAGAACTTATCAGATGTTTTTGCCCTCTTTGGAAGATTTATATTTTGAAAACCCATTCAACTGGCAGTTATCTTCAGAATTGTTTACTGATTCTCACAAGTAGTTTTCCTCCTAACTTTAGTGTCTAGAATGTTGACTGCTTTAAGAATGAAGCAGCTGCTACTACCATTACCAATATCAATTTGTGTTACTTGTAAGGAAAATGGCGGCTTGTGGTTTTTGTTTTTTTTTTTTAACTTTTGTTTATACTTGTTGGCCCATGTACAACTTTTATGACTGTTCACTCTGATTCTGGTCCTTCCATAGTGGGAAGTTATTAAAACACTTGTCAGAAATTTCTATAAAAATTAAAGAACCTTAGTAATGAGCTAGGAAACTGAGAACACTGGCCCCACCCCTTGCCTCCTTAGCATGCTCATCTTATTTCCTTAGTAACAGGAGCGTTTAAAGAGCGGTGATGTACGGGAAATGGAAGGGAAGTCTCACTATTCCTACACTGTTTAGCCTCAAGTAAGTGAGTGGGCAACATTTGATACCAACAGGCCTCTTTGTCTTTTGTGAAGTCTGGAATAGGGTTTTGATTTTATTTTTTAGAGACAGTCCTTGAATCTTGAGCTGGCTTTGAACTCTTGCCTTGGTCTTCCAAGTATGAGGATTATAAATGTATAAGTGTGAGTTACTATACTGAGGAGGTTTTGTTTTTCCCTTTAGGACTGATTTATGAAGATACTGGTACATTAGTACATGTGGGGGAGGGATAAATTATAGTACTCTCCACCACAAATTTATTTTTGTACTGTCATTGTTGGTTTGGGCTACTATAATAAATAGAATATCCTAAGCTACATATCTTATAAACAACAGAAGCTTAGAGAGTTTATGAAGCTAGGTAGTCAGAATCAAGAGCTGGGCAGTTTGGTGTCTTGGTTCTCATTGTATTCCCATTGAAGAAAATGTTAAGGTAGTTCTCTAAAGGTTTCTCCAAGAAGGGCATACTAATCTTACTTCCTAATACCTTAAGTTTGATGGTTAGGATTTCAGCATGGGAACCTTAGGTAAAAGAGAGAAGCTAAAATTCCAGAAATATTACTCCTCCCTTTTTCTTGTTTCTTCTGTTTTTGTTGCTGTTATTTGGTTTTGGTTTTGGTTCTTGTTTGGGGGATGAGGTATTACTATGTTTCCCAGGTTAGCCAGGCATGGTAGCACACAGCTGTTTCTACAGTAACATGGATCATGGAGTCAGGGATCCAGAGTTTGAGGTCACCCTGTGCTCCATGAAACCCTGTCTTAAAAAAATGTCTAAAACATCTTTTGTCCTCAGTCTCCTGAGTATTTGGGATCACAAACTTGTGCTGCTATGATTGGCCTGATGAAGTTGCTGATTAATTTCAATGTGTAATAATAATAATAGTTTATTAAATTGCCACCTTATACGAGTTAACCAGTGAGAAGAAGGTTGTTCTTTTTAGGGAGCAATGTTCTCAAGTCTAAAGTCAATATACCTCAGTGACCACTTGGAAATGTTTGTCCACTGTGAGTGACTTGAAATGAGATTTTTTTTTTATACATGTCATCTTTTGTGTCATTCGTAGATTTGGGGCCAGGGGTTGTGCATGTTACATCTTGGAAAATGCCTTTCACTTGCATGTACCAGGCTCTTCGGTAATCCACGGGCTTGATTTTAATGGTGCATATTCATCTCTTAGAGCTCAGTTCTCAAGCATAACTTTTAGGGTATCATTGAGTTACTATTTCCCCTTCAAGGCTAGATAGAAGCTCAGTTATATGCTGTATGACTTGAGATTTACTTATTTTTATTTTATATGTATTGGTGTTTTGTATAGGTTTTTGTTTTGTTTTGTTTTGTTTTGTTTTTGCCTACATGTATGTGTGTGCACAAAATAATTGATTAGTATCCGGAGGCCAAGAAGAGAGTGTCAGATCCCCTAGAGTTAGAGTTACAGATGGTTGTGTGCTATCTTGTGGGTGATTACAGAACTTTTGCCCTCTGCTAGAGCAGCCACCAGTGCTCTTTGTTTGTTTGGACTAGAGGCATGGTTTGAGACAGGGTTTCTTTGTGTAGCTTTGGCTGTCCTATCTTAAAATCGCTCTGTAGACCAGAATGACCTCGAACTCCCAGAGATCCGCCTGTCTCTGCCTCTGAGTGCTGGGATTTAAGGGTGTGTGCCACCACTGCCCAGCAGGAGCCAGTACTCTTAACCACCAAACAATTGCCCCAGCAATGAAGTTTAAAATGAGGAAATTCATTTTCTGCTTTTGGAAGTGTAGTTGGAGCTCAGAGATCAGGTAAACATCAAAGGAGTAGAGTTCTCCTGTCTGTGATAGCCTATTGTAGCAGTGTTTCTTTCAAGTTTTGAATGTAAGTATTCTTTGTCCTCTTATTCATTAAGAGACATTATCAAGGTACAGTCAAACCTAATTTTGCAAGCCATTTATTTATATTTTGAAGGAATTAGGGTCATTCTCATTAAGAAAAAAAAAATGATCTTTGACCCAAGTTCTACAAATGACAATAAAATCTAACCAAGGTTAAACTTGTGGCTCAAATGAAGCAGGAGGATTGATTGCCATGAGTTCAAGTCCAGCATAGGCTACAAAGTAAAAGCCGACAGCTTGGCAGATTTCTGACAGAATTCCGGCACTCAGGAGGCAGCTCTGAAGTCTGAGGCCACGTTACTGAATTAGGCACAAACACTATGCCTCACCTAGATTTCTACTGTACTAATGCTTTCCCAAAGTTTTTCTGTTATTTGTTTTTCTTAAAATTTACCTCTATTCCTGCATTCTGGTTTCCAAGTAAATAAAGTTATAGAATGCATAATGATGTCTGTCTTCAATTTGGTCTTTTTTCATTTTAGATAATTTTCCACTTGTTCATCAAGATGGAAAACTCAGATTCTAACGATAAAGGAAATGACCAGTCTGCAGCTCAGCGCAGAAGTCAAATGGATCGATTGGATCGGGAAGAAGCTTTCTATCAATTTGTAAATAATCTCAGTGAAGAAGATTATAGACTTATGAGAGACAACAATTTGCTAGGTACCCCAGGTAAGCTACATATAATGTATATATGTAAGTTGTTGGGTTTTTTAAGAAACAGCTTGTTTTATAATGTAATGAAGAATTACTAATACAGGAGATGCCAAATGGCATTTACTACTACTGTATTTATTGCCTGATTGTAGTCTTTCATATTAGAATAGTCCTGTCATAGATTTTTGAATTATAAATCTTTAGTGAAATGGATCAAATAAGAATTGAGCTGAACAGTTTAGCTACTACACATCCAGGTAATACATAATGGGCCTTTGGTTTCTAGGAGAGACTCATCTTATTTTGTCATCTCATCTTCCTCTCTGAATGTGTCCCACCTACAGAGTTAGCTGTGGGTAAACCAGCAGCTAAAACTTTGTCCTTAGTGAGATGTGGTCTCATTTGATCCTAGTTGCCACTCCACTATTTCCACTAACTTGTGGACACTTTCATTCATTTTCAAATGTAAAGGTTTTTAGCAAGGCTTCGGTGGAGCATTTTGAGTGAACAGTACTAAACTTTCATTAGACTGTCTGAATTGCAGTTCTGACCCTGTTGTTACTCAGTGTGCTTTCTGGCAAAACAGTTTAAAGTGCAGATCACAAAGCCAGACAAGACATGACACAGTGGCACATGCCTGTAATCCCAGCTGCACAGAAGGCAGAGGCAGGAGGTTCTTGACTTTGAGGTCATCTTGGATGGATTAACAAGAATCATGCCGGTGAGAAAGAAGACAGAAACTGACTTGCTGTTCTTAATTTGTAATTTGGCAACAAATTGTTCAACTTTCAGGCGAAAGTACTGAGGAAGAGTTGCTCAGAAGACTACAGCAAATTAAAGAGGGTCCACCACCACAGAGCTCTGATGAAAATCGAGGTACATTTTGTTTGGGGTGGGGGGTAGAGGTTGGAAAGATAGGAACTTTCTAATAGTGAATATCAACCAAAGATTATCCAGAAATGCCACAAATTAATCTGGTGCTAAGTACTCCTAAAAAAAAGAAGTGGCATGTTCTTGCTATTTCAGCACCGCTGTGTCTGCCTCACCTTTGGATTGTTTGTGTTAATTGAGCATCAGTGAAAAGTTGCTTACTTAAGTTGAGATTTCCCTCCCCTTGGCTTTCCACATCCATTGAAATGTTCTCCTACTCACTTCCTTATTTATGAATGTGGATTTATAAGCAAAAGGAAATGCTGCTTCGTTGGCCCAGCACCTTTCAATTGGGTGTTTGTTCTTCCTGTGGGGCATTAGCAATGACTGGAGACATGTTTGGTTGGCACAGCTGATGAGGGTTTGCTGTTAGTATCAAACGGGCAGAGAGCAAGTCAATGTGCTGGGGAATGGTGCTGCTTCTCTCTGCAGGAAAGAGGGCTTTTGACTAACCTAGGAGCTCTGATGAAAGTTTCAGACTGTTCATTTGGTACTAGTGTCCAGTCTTATAGAAATTAAATCTTGATAATTGACAAATATTCAGTTAATTTTAAACTGTTAGCTTTGTTTATATTTTTGCTCTGGCTATAATATTATATTTTAAAACAACTTCATGGTATCAAATACAGCTAAAACTGATAAATTTGGTAGAAATATAATTTGGACCAAAATCCCAACACTCCCTCCCCCCCCCACACACACACACTGGTGGTGATGATGTAGCTTAATTTTGTTTAGACAGTGGCCTGGAAAACCCATGCCTTCCCACAGTCTCCCAGCATCTTCTAGAGCAGTGGTTCTCAACCTTCCCAATGCTGTGACCCTTTAATACAGTTCTTCATGGTGTGGTAACCCTCGACCATAGAATTATCTCATAGCTGTAATTTGCTACTGTTATGAATTATAATGTAAATATCTGATGTGCAGATGGTCTTAGGTAACCCCAGTGAAAGCATTGTTTGAGCTCCCCAAGGGGTCATAACCCACAGGTTGAGAACTGCTGACTCCTAAGTGTCTTAGCTTTCTCTTTTCAATGTAAATTTGTAAAATTTGTTCAGAGTTGCAAAATTCTTTACTGTTTATGAGCATTACATGAGTGTCCTAATTTTGTAGTTCCTTTCTCTCCCTCTTTCCCTTTGTTTTAAACAGCTGGAGAGTCTTCAGATGATGTGTCCAACAGTGATTCTATAATAGATTGGCTTAACTCTGTCAGACAGACTGGAAATACAACAAGAAGTGGTCAGAGAGGAAACCAGTCCTGGAGAGCAGTGAGCCGGACTAATCCAAACAGCGGTGATTTCAGATTCAGTTTAGAGATAAATGTTAACCGTAATAATGGAAGCCAAACTCCGGAAAATGAAAATGAACCATCCACTAGGCGTCTTAGTGTAGAAAACATAGAAAACAGTAGCCAAAGGCAAGCGGAAAGTTCTGCATCTGAACCAACATCTGCCAGAGCATCTAGAACAGAACGCAGTTCAACCGAAGCATCAACAGAAGCGCCATCCACCAGAGGTCAGAGGAGGGCAAGAAGCCGGAGCCCAGAACATCGGAGAACCAGGGCAAGAGCCGAAAGAAGTAGGTCACCTCTGTATCCACCAAATGAAATTCCTCGAAGAGCTCACCACGGTGTCTCACCTCTGACCTTGGAGCAGCCTTCAGAAAATGAGCCCGAAGGAAGTTCTAGAACCCGCCACCATGTGACCCTGAGACAGCAGATATCTGGACCGGAGTTGTTAGGTAGAGGTCTTTTTGCAGCTTCCGGATCAAGAAATCCCTCTCAGGGGACAAGTTCTTCAGACACAGGTAGCAATAGTGAATCCTCAGGATCTGGCCAAAGACCTCCAACCATAGTCCTTGATCTTCAAGTAAGAAGAGTTCGCCCAGGGGAATACCGGCAGAGAGATAGTATAGCTAGTAGAACTCGGTCAAGATCTCAGGCTCCAAACAACACAGTTACTTATGAAAGTGAACGTGGAGGTTTTAGACGCACCTTTTCACGTTCTGAACGCGCAGGTGTGAGAACCTATGTCAGTACTATCAGGATTCCTATTCGCAGAATCTTAAATACTGGATTAAGTGAAACTACATCTGTTGCAATTCAAACCATGTTAAGGCAGATAATGACAGGTTTTGGTGAGCTGAGCTACTTTATGTACAGTGACAGTGATTCAGAGCCTAGTGCCTCAGTCTCCAGCCGAAATGTGGAGAGAGCAGAGTCACGGAATGGAAGAGGAAGCTCTGGCGGCGGTAATGGCTCCGGTACCGGCTCCAGCCCTAGCCCCAGTTCAAGTGGTGAAAGTTCAGAAAGTAGCTCAGAGATATTCGAAGGCGGTAGTGAAGGAGGCTCATCTGGCCCGTCCAGGAGAGATGGGCGCCATAGGGCCCCAGTCACATTTGATGAAGGTGCCTCTCTGCCATTCCTTAGTCTGGCTCAGTTTTTTCTTTTAAATGAAGATGATGAAGACCAACCTAGAGGACTCACCAAAGAACAAATCGATAACTTGGCAATGAGAAGCTTTGGTGAAAATGATGCATTGAAAACATGTAGTGTTTGCATTACAGAATATACAGAAGGCAACAAACTTCGTAAACTACCTTGCTCCCATGAGTACCACGTCCACTGCATCGACCGCTGGTTGTCGGAGAATTCCACCTGCCCCATTTGTCGCAGAGCAGTCTTATCTTCTGGGAACAGAGAAAGTGTTGTGTAACGAGAACAGAACTCTCAGCTGTGTAGCTGGAATAGTGATGGGCAAACAGAAATCACCTGCTTTATGTCCACTTTTTTTGAGTGGTGCTTAAAATATAAAGTCACAACCTGAATTGAGTCATTGCTTTCTTAGGGAATTATGTCTTTTCTCTAGTTTCTCTTTCAGGATGGAAAGAATATTTTAAAAGCAACATTTTAGGACTTAAACATTTGATTTCGGTACCAGATGAGTTAATAACCTGTTACTGATAATTTACCCATGTCCACTTGTCAGTTTTTCCTTTGTTGTCTTGAGGGCTGCCTTAGCAGTGACTCCTTTCTATATTCTGTATCACGTTGACCTTTTTTGAAAGTTTCCCAGGCCATAAGAGAGGCATGAAGAAAGTTCCCACTCAAGACTAAGTTCCATTATGTGTTTTGTAAGTGGTTAACTAAAACTATACCATTCCTAGTTATTGACACGAAATCATTCACATTCTGAATATTGTTTGTTCACCTTCCAGAGTAGGTGATGATGGACATATCAGTGTAAATAACACTAAACAGTTAGGATCTTCTAAGTGTATTAACTGTCCTAAGCCCGTCACTGTGGCACACAATAGAGCAAATTTAGAGTTTAATTGAGATATTTATCTTGTGGAAATATTAAAAAAGCCTATGCTTGTGTAAGTGAAAAATCACATTCATTTGTTTAAAAATGTAAAGCTATTTTGTAGAGGCTCAGTACTTTTCCGATGCACTGTTGTACTAATGCATTCAAAATTGTAAAGTACCATGCTTAGAAATGAGAACTGCTTTTTTGTGAGCCAGCATAGTAAAACAACCACACCAGACAAAGTACGAATATGCTTTTGTGGGTGTGTAGATGTCAAGAGCAGAACATATCTCTATTTAGTGTATTTGTGAACAGCTACTGTGACATGAAAAGGAAAGGACCATGCAGAACCCAGCTGCATTGAAGACCAGTGGAGAGCATGCAGTTTAACTTGGATTTAGGCAGGAAGTGTGATAAATGATGGTGAAGAAAACGGCCCTGGAGAATGGACCATTTTCAGGAAGACAGTAAGTAATAAGCCCTGAGCTGGAGTCATACAGTGAGAGCCACAGCAGCTTGACCCACTCTTCTGCTTGTATCGATGAAGCGGAAGATTAGTACATTTGGCAGAGCTTTCTTGGGTGTATGAAAAAACAAACCACTGCTACGTAGTACAAGTTAAATTGATGTCTTTACAGTCTGCTCCTCAAAAAAAAAGGTGAGAAAAGAGACTTAAGCCAATTTTAAAGTAAGGATTTCAGTTGGTCCAGATGTGTGTGCTATTGGAAACGTCTCAGATTTGCTTGTTTGAGGCCTTCTAAGGTACCAGTGCACGCTTTGTTGCTATTTCACTGCTATATCTAGCAGATCTAATGGGCCACATTTAAAGACCTATTGTGAATTAAGAGATTTTTATTTTTTATTGAAAGTGAGTCATGTTGGGTTATTTGAAATTCAAATTTTAATTGTGTTGCCTGTATTTGAAGATAAGATGGCTGGCTCACATCTATGAACACGCACTTTATTGTTGTTTTGTAGGAAGAATAGATTGTGATAATCCCAGTACTCTTGCCTCGTTTTTCCCCCCCTTTGGAGGCTGATTGGGGTTAAGATTAGTTTGGCTGTGGAGCAGATATGTAAAATGTTTCTCTGGGGAAAGCTTACAGGCCAGAAGAGACCTAGATTGAGCATACACAATCTTGGCCTTTAACCAAATGAGCTAACCCAGGTTAGCCCAGTACTCTAGAAAATGTTTTACACAAATCTGCTTTAGGAATTACCTGCTTACCCTCACTGATATGCCTTAGCAGTAAAGATTATTTCAAAGTACATTCTTTCATGTTTTCTTCTGGCTTTCAGTCCTACCTAAGTATTAAGGAAAGTAAATTGTAAATATGGTAGTTGTTTACAAAGGATATGTACTGCTCTTGCAAGAAAATAATGTCTAAAAAAAGCTTCACTTATTTTTTTTAATAGAAGCATATTTCACTGTTTATGGCGCTTATGTAATACATTTTTATCTTTTTAAAAGAATTGTCCATGTAAAAGTCAGGGTTCCTTTATATTCGTGAGCCTCCTTGTCACCTTTCTATGGTTTTCAGATCTGCAGCATAGTCCTGATTAAGTAAAAACACAACAAATCCATTTTCCTCTTGGTAAAATGTTCCATTTTAGGGGTGTTCATTTTCTCTAGCTCAAAAACAGCTGCAGCACATTCTAAACACAGTGATGGACAGACAGCAGGCACCTCCCTGACCTCCCAGATGTATTACTCATCTCTGAAGTATTGAAGTTAGAGGTAACTTAGGCAGGATACTGGTTAGGAATGTAGATGCTGAAGCTATTCAAAAAACACTGGAAGTCAATCTGTACATTTCTAGCCTTCAGTTGAATGCACTTGTTTGACGTGCATGTGGACTATTTCATAAAGCACTTGTAGACATTGGGTCATCTAGAATGGATACAAGTATTTTTAGTGGGAGTTGCTTTTTTATTTTAGTGCCCATGGCTAGTCTATATTAATAGTTGCAGCTGTTAAAGATAAGGTTGTTGGTGTGGGTGTCAGGTGTGCAATGAAGAACAGGAATCTTGGTTTCCTCACCAGTATCCAAACGCCTATTCTTGAGGGAACATTTTCTTGCAAAAGACTTTACATTTCATTTTGTATCTTCGCACTTTTTCTTTATTACAGAAAAGTTCTGTGTTTAAGACCTACTTTGAACTTCATGCAGTAATGTTGAGGGATTACATTGTTCAAAGCATAGGGGAAAGTACTAAAGCCTGATTTTTTTTCCTTGAATATTTTTTAATCCGCTTACTAGTGTAAAGGTTTGCAGTGTTTTGTTTTACTCCATGCAGCTTACAATGTTGAGATTTATTAGTGCTGAAAACAAAATTTAACAAGTTAAAATGGCAGGCTATTTGTAGTAACCTTGCAGAAAAAAAGAGCTATGGTAGGAATTTGGAACATTTTCTCTGGAAATAACCTGTTAGTTGCACGGCCATGTTCTCCACTGTAATGGAGGTGGCTTTGGTGGAGGGAGGGAGGAGGAGGCTCACATGCTAGTGTTGGAACAGGTAATTGTCAGAATGATAACATTAGTGCCAGGAGATGCCCAGTTTTTAGGGCACAATTGTTAGACTCTGTCCAAGCTAGGAAACTGGTTTGCTCTGTTACCTTAAGTAATATTTTGCTTTGCTTTTTTTTTTTTTCCTCTCCTGGGAAAATTCATTTCTGTGCCAAGTATTCTCTGCTTTTGTCAATGTCTTATAATTATGAAAGATTAGCATTTAGCACACTTTGTATTTAACCACCTGCTTCTATGACTGAGTCTCCAAATACCCATGTGATAAAGAGGTCTATGTTACAAAATGACTGTTAAGGCCATTTCTGACACTTTGCTAGAATACAGTGGCATATTGTGGTTGACTTTTTTTCTTTAAACAGATGGAGGATAATTCTTTTGTGAAAGGAAATAATCTGCCTTAGCTGATTTGTTTAATGTTTTTTCTAACTGGCTTCCGTGTCATACGTCTTACCAAAAATATGCAGTACCTGGAAGCCATGTTGGCAGGGCACTTAGGCTGATCTTCTAAGACTATTCTGATTGTCCCTCTCTTGAACTATATTCTCTCTGTACCTGTGTAATGAGGTGGAAAAGGCACGTGTGAGGGTGTCTCCTTTTCCCCTTTAGTACAGTTCAGTATGTTTAATGCTCAGTAACAGTGTTGTAATTGAGTTAACTAGTAAATGGTTTTGAACAATTCTTTTAAGTGTATGTTGATGTATCATGCTTCACTTGGGAAGTTAAAGTGCAAGGTCTGAGGAAAGAGTATTTCTAAGTCCCAGTTTGATAAGAACAGTTGTGAGCTCAATCGGTGTCAGCCCTTTACATTTTCAGCATTCTGAAGTACCTTTATTGAGGTCTTGCCGTGTACGCACAGCTGGCCTGGAACTCTGGACCAGGCTGGCTTCACACTTGTGGCAGTCCTTGTGCCTCTGCCTCTTGAATGTTAGGAATGCAGGTACTTAGCACTCAATTCCTTTACCTTCACTGGAACATTTCTAAAATACTATCCAACACTCCAGGAAGCAAGTGGCCTCCTGTAAGTCACCAGTTTGTATCTAGAAGCCCACAGCTTAGAATAGAACTACCGGGGATTTTATTTTAAAGTATCAGGTTCATGATTTTTTTTTCATGTCAATGTAGATGTCTGGATTCAAATCTTAAAAAGGCTAGCAACCACTCAAAATTACAGTGAGATACATGGGACTTATTGTTTTGGTATTTTTGAGAGGGTCTTGTTTTGTAGCCCAGGCTGGCCTGGAATTAGTGATCCTCCTGATTGCTGGGATTATAGGTATATGTCATCCCCGCCCAGCAAGGATTTGTTTACTCAAGTCCCACAGCTGCTTTATAGTCATTTGGGGAAAGCAGCTAGAGATGCGCAGTGAAGGTGAGCCCTGTCATACCACTGTGCCTTGTTCCAAGGTTTCTCTCAGTTCTCATTCTGAAGAGTGTTTCCAGTTGCAGGTTAGAGTCAAGCCAGCTGCCCAGCCTTAACTCTGTTCAGTGCCCTGTTACTAACATTTTTTTAACAGATTGGTTTCTACATATTTAAACTGTCCAGCGTTGGATTTTACCTCTTGCTAGTTCATGTGTCCCTGGTGCTGCTTTTAAAGGTATAGGGCCCTGTGAAGTGTCCAGTGGAGTAGGTACGCAGTTGGCCTGGTTATGGAAAAGCTGCTTTGGAATAGATGTTTACTTGGGTTCCTGTGCAGAACTGGGCAGCAATCCTGGAAAGCTCTGTAAAGCCCGTAAGAAAGGAGTTGAAGAGGGCTGCCCCTAAGTCTTTGAACATGAAGCACATGCGTGCGTGCTGTCAAAAGACTGGAGTGATTGCCATACCAGGGCTTCCTGACCTCCGGGAGACACTTTCAAAAGGCAAGAGGAGCACCAAGGGAAGGGAATTTGCTTGGCTTGCTTTGTCTGCTTTCTCATTTCCTTACCGTTTAAACCTGAATGAAAAAACCCTTCTCCGGTATCTGATCCAGCAAACTTGGTTGGGAAGCCCTGCGTTGAATTTTGAGAATGTACCCAACTTTTTGTACAGTGCTTTACACCTGCTAAAATTTAACTTGTTTAATGCAGAAAGAGACCTTGAACGGTCAGTCATTAAATCTGGTTTGATTAATAGCTATCTTTTAGGAAGAAGCTTTTTCCCTATGTACGATGTCATACTGCAGACTTAAAATATAGACTATCAATAAAATGCATGAAGTAATCATTTGTGCTTTTTCATCCTTGGGGTTTTAAAAGGTGGAAATGGATTAAGGTTCTGGTGCTTTAAACTGGTCATGGGCAATTTTAGAAGGAGGATTCACTGCAGTCTTAATTCTGATGGCCTTGGCTGCGTGTGGACAGATGGGTTTTGTTATTTTTGGCCTCAGTTTCTGTCTCTGGTTGATGGCTTGATCTTTGATATAAAAAGATGAAAGTATATCTGGGAAATCAGTAACATTTGAAGTAGATGTGTCTTTGCTGTTTTCTGCCCTGACTACTCTCTTGCTTGACCTCCCTAGACAGAATGGGTGTGCATGTGTGCTTTGTGTAGTGTGTCTTCCATCCTGTCTCCCAGTCTCTGAAATGTTCAAGTCCTTCAGTGAGGTGGCTCTTTCCAAGCACATTATCACACAGTGATAGGTGGGGAGATTTTTCCTTTTACACACCTTAAGCCGGCAGTGTTATGTTAAATCTTCTGTGGCACCCACAGGAGCTCTCTATTGATATTCAGACTCAGTTCCTCTGTACAGTTTTGATGAAGTCCACCCTTTGCGTCACAACTTTCTAGCGTTTTTGGTGTGTGGTGAGTCAGTTCGTTCGAGCCAAGGGCCTCAGTTGAAGCTAGGCCAACACCCTAGTGCTGAGCCACACTCCTCAGACTTATTTTACTGTTGAGGCTGTTCCCTAGGCTGGCCTTGGATAGGTGATTCTTCTGCTTCAGCCTCTTAAGTAGCTTTGATTATAGACCTGCATCACATGGCATTCTTCAAAACTCATCGTCAACTACACACATTTTCTAATGAGGCTTATTTAAGTTCTGATGTTATGTGGGTCAGCCGAAAAGGTGTCTGCATAGCCACAAGTCAGCTTTTAAATCATGGTGCCGTTTAAATTGCACCAGGCAATATAGTCACCACCTACTATAGATGTGCCACAGTCACGGGCTATCCAGTAAGAACTTCAGCAATATTTCAGAGACTTTAGGACATACTCTTCCCAAAACAAACCTTTGGACATATATGAAAGTAACATGGTTGCCTCCTAGTAGCTGAGGGAACTGAATTCAAATGAGCCCTTGTTCACCCCTATCCTTCACTGCTCCACTCAAGTATGTGAGCTCCCAGTTATGGATTTGAATGGAAATAATTATGGTGCATACATCTGTCCAGGGTTTGTCAGTACCATCTATTTACACAGCTCCTACGGAAAAGCCTCCTTCCTTGTGTTAGGGACTGTTCGTCTTGGTGTTTCAAATGTTGGATGAGACATGATTGATTCTCAAGCCCTCCCCTCAATAGCCATTTACTTAGTCCAAAGTGCTGCACCATATATTTGGTTTGCTTGCACTTGCCTTCACGATGTTTTTCACGTGCTTAAGTGGTAAATACCCATTGAGATAAAGGTAATTCTTGGAAACAGCAGGATTGACCAGAAACGTAACAAGTGAACCAGCTGAATAGAGTTGCTCTGCTGGAGCTCATGAAAGTGTTCCCAAAGCAATTTAAACAATCATCTTCTAAGCAAATAACATTCTTCGAAGACCTATGGCAGTTCAAGGCAACTAACTTTAAAGGGCATTTATTTAAATGCCAGTAATCTGGCTGGCACACCAACAAGGTAGCTGAAATCTTTTCTAGTTATTTCATATCTTTAAGTCAAGCCATAATTGAGGCCAATAGTACATGTAATATAAATAATTGAGATGTTCAGTGGTATAGTACAGGCCCTGATTTCAATTCCCAGAACCACCAAAATTTGCCCAAATTGACATTTCTTTACATATGTGTTCATTCATATATAGATAGAAATTTGTCCTTTTAAAATTTTCATTGGCCAGCTGGTCAAAACCAGGGTTTTTTGTTTGTTTTTGTTTGGGTTTTTTTTTCTGTTTTTGTCTCTAAGAAATACTTCACAATCAAACCTAGGACTTGGAGAAATACTAAAAACAAAAGGTCATAAAGAAGCAGGATTACGAGTACAAGGAAGAACTTCAGAATGAAAGATGTGAATGGAAATACTCTGCCACATCCTGTGGCCCTGGGAAAATTATCCAGTGTCTCTAAATTACCTATGTCATGTAGAGTGGGGATGGTAATATGCCTACCTCACTAGAGTACATAATATAAAGCTTGACAGCACTTGAAAAGCCTTACACGCCTAGTAGGCTGTCAGTAATCTAGCTGCAAGTTGGAAGGTTAGTTGTATTCAAAGGCATGAATGAAATCCAAACTTGGCCTTCATAGTTTTAATATATTCTAAATAACAAAACTATTAGCATGTGCAAGGCCCCCAACTCCATTGCCAGAATACACAAAACAGAACAATGACTGAAGTTTGTATTTAATCTTAAAATATTTTATTCCTTAGAAGTCTGCTTGTTTCTAATGAAGACACAGAACGGGGATGGGACCAGAAGTGGGGAGGGGCTAGAAGGAGTAGTGGGACGGGAAGCAACAATCAGGATGTGTGTGTGTGAAGTGTATATATGAGAGAGAGATTTTTCATGAAAAAGGTTTTTAAAATGAAGTCTAATGTTCCCAGATTTATCAAACCCTGCTCTAGGTATCTGGATCCTTTTCACCAATTTTCAAACTTTATAATGGTGATACTGAGGGCTTTCGGAAAAATACTTTACATGAACGTGTGTGCCAGAGTTAGTATTCCTGTTCACCATGTGTGTGCAGAAATCCTCAGGGGTCATTAAAGGCTGTCAGATCCCCTGGAACTGAACTTACAGATGGTTGTGAGTTGCTATATGGGGGTAGTAACTGAGCCCAGGTCCTCTGAAAAGGTAGCCAGTGCTCTTAAGCACTGAGCCATCTCTCCAGCCCTGATAAGCCTCATTTTTAATTTGGACACCAAAGCTGTTGGCTTCAAATGCCTAGTCAAGCATCTAAAACTACCATTCACCCTACCCCTTTGATCTTGTATTTTAGTGTTTACTGGATGTCGTCAGTTGGCTAAAACCTTTAGATATATCATCTAATTTAGACATCACATTATCTAATCCTCAAACCAACTTTCCAATGTGTCTTTATGTCTCTTTCTAATGGTGGCATTTCCCCCACATTTCAAAGAGCCAGCAAGTGCTTGAGAGGAATTTACCTGTAGAGCCTGTTCCCAAAGAGGCAGGCTCACTAAAATTTTGGAAACAGGGCCTTGGAGGCAAATTTGACCATCTGGAAGGTCAGATGGAGCTAACTGCTTGGGGCCAGCGTTCTAAAACAATTCTCTGCCTAAATGTCTTGGTAAGGCTTAAGTTCGCTACTTCTATACCCCTATCAACTTCATCCACAAAATTTCCAATCCTTTTTATGTTCTAGCAATGGCCTTTCTGAAGTCCTTGAGCTGCTGTGCACCAAAAGCCATCAAAGCAGGGCCTGGCCAGTTCTTCCAGCCCCAGCCTATGTCCACCACTGCAGTAAAATGTCCCACAGGAGCTGTCCAAAATGGCGACTCTGGTTAAAATGGCTGTGTCACAACAGCTCCTCACCCCTTAGCCATCACAGGAACTAACAGGAACTGTCCATCATGGCGCATGGACTTTCCTGCCTCAGCCTTGGTGAAACATCACTGCAGGAGCTCTCCCACAAGAGCTGTCCACAGTGGCAGCACCTCCTCTCCAGCCTCCCCCAGCAGCCTCACAAGATGGTGCCTCAGCAAAAGCTTGCTGCAGTTGGGAAGGACTTCCGACCCTAACTCAGGGGCCTGATGAAGGAAAAGGAAGGGGTGGTGGTGGAAAGAGCCACCAATCCCTGCGCTTCCCACAAAAACCTACCAATCTCTGAGCAGGAAACCCACTACTCCCTGGACAGGAAAACCCGCCAATCACCGAGTTGCCCAAGCTCAGAACTTGAAATCCCACCAATCCTCACCCTGGAAATCACTTCCATGGGAAGCTCTGCCCCCTCAGAAATCCTATGTAAGTAGTGCCCCTTTGTCCAATTTATTCCTCCATATTCTGGCCCCTCCAAGAATCTCATATGAGACTTTCTGCCTGGCGTGACTCTCATTGGGAGGAGCCTAAGTAAAAGAACTGATGAAGAGAAGCGAAGTGAAGAGGTGCAGGGCTAAGGCTCAGCTGGGGTCCCCTCCCCTAGGAACTGCTACACCTCAGCTGAGGAGGCTGCCTCTCAGAGCTGTGCAGTTCCTGGCCCCCAGTGTCTCATGATGCCTTTCCATTGGGACATTGTCCCACCCCAGAGCTGTGTGGTTCCTGGACTTCCGCGTCCCAGGATACCCTTCCATTCAAGCAGAAACACCCTTTCTCTAAGAAATGTGTCCATTCAGGAAAGGGAATATCATAGGCTTAGTCATTAATGCTACGGGCTGCAAGACTAAGCAAGTCTAATTCCTTACCAGAATTTGCTAGAGGCCATGCCAGCACAAAAGGAGGCACTAGCAAAGGGACAGAAAAATACTACCAAATAGTTTAAGGGAACAAAAAAAAAAAAATGCAAGTGGGCTGGGCGTGGTGGCGCACGCCTGTAATCCCAGCACTTGGGAGGCAGAGGCAGGCAGATTTCTGAATTCAAGGCCAGCCTGGTCTACAGAGTGAGTTCCAGGACAGCCAGGGCTACACAGAGAAACCCTGTCTCGAAAAAACCAAAAAAAAAAAAAAATAGTTTAAGGGAATCTGGTCCATCAATTCTGCTTGAGTCCCGGAACCCTGCCTAGGGATAAAGAAAGGACAGTCTCCGGGTAGAGCTGAGTGCTGGTGATGCTCTCTAACTGCTACAGCTGCAACCTGGAGCTTCAAAGTATTTACTATATGCTACACCAGGGAGGCAGGCGATTAGCTAGTCTCCATAGCAGAGCAGTCCCAGGCTGTAAACATCTGGGAGGAGGAAACTGTGCTTGTTAGTCTTTGCACACACTGATTAGTCATTCATAAACACACTAAGACTCCCTAGGAAGGCCTTGTCATGTCTTTTGAGCCTGGTGCCTTGAGCCTGGGTAATGACTTGCCAGTTCATTATGGGCCAGTTGGTCATAAAGTACTTGACAGTCCATGCCCATGTCAAAATACGCATTCATTCAAGCCTAACGGCCTGAGTTTGAACTGGAGACACACACTGTAGAGGGAAAACTGACCCCCACATGTACACACATGTGCCCCCCACAATAACAACAATACATACATTTTAAAAAAAGAATTAGAAACTTAGCCAGTGTGGGAAACTCACTCCAACTACAGCACAATATGGTAACCAACCAACAGTGCTGTTACAGTTCACTCGGGAATAGGCTCACTTCCCCAAAGTGTGAAACTATGCAAATAATTTCCAAGGATTTCATATGCAATAGCTACAGTTAGACATTTCGGCCATTCTTAGAAATAGCGAACATGGATTCACAATGTCTTTTGACTTTATTCTTAGCTAGGAAGTGATAATATATCCATTTAAGTAGATGTTTTGGGTGGGGGGGGCAACAGGAAATAGTAGACAACAGGAGAAATAAAGGCTACCTACCAGATCAGACTTCCGGCCATGATGAGAGAGTGTTTCCCAACACCAGATCTCTCTGATGCCATTGCCAAAAGTGTTTTATTTGGCAACATGGAGTGAGGTGTTACCAGTCCTAAAAAAAAAGAAATCTTGGAAATTAAGTTTTTAGACAAAGCTGATTCATTTGCCTTTACTTGTATTTTGTATGTGACTATATTGTAATGCTTGTGGCCTCTTGTAAGTGTCCAGAGGTTGCTTCTGTGGTGAAGGAGTGACGATGTCTTGGTGTGGATGATCCCACCTCTCTCCATGGGATGCTCACTGCTTAGCCAGAGGAACCAACCCTTCATCACACTTTTCTTTTTAAGGAAGACTGTCTAAGGGTTTCATCACTGTGAACAGACACCATAACCAAGGCAACTTTTGTAAGGGACAACATTTAATTGGGGCTGGCTTACAGTTTCGGAGATTCAGTCCATTATCATCAAGGCAGAAGTATGGCAGTGCCCAGGCAGGCCTGGGGCAGGCAAAGCTGAGAGTTCTACATCTTGTTATGAAGGCAAACAGGAGAATTGCTTCCAGATAACTAGGAGGAGGGTCTCAAAGCCCACCAGCAAAGTGACACACTTCCTTCAATAAGGCCACACCTCTTAATAGCATCACTCCCTGGGCCAAACATATTCAAAGTAAAATGCACACACACACACACACACACACACACACACACACACACACGTATATTTGCTACAATATATATTGAATTACAATTACAATATATTGTCATACATATAATAATATGGTAAAACAAATATATATTACTGCAATATGTAGTACATATATATGTAAATAATCTCAATCAGGGGTTTATATCCCATCTTATATCATTCAGTTCCCAGATAAAAGACACAATATCTTTATATTCATGGTAAACCTTTAAAACGCTAGAGCTGAATAGATGTCTGCCCTCTAAACTATTAGTATCTACTTCCCTTTCAATAACCCTGAGTTATGACTGGCCATGTTACATCTGGGCTGCTCTTAACTCCAATTAGCCAGCTCTCATGGCCATGTTTGCATGATTCTCCCACCCCATGTCTTCTTCCCTCTCTACCTTCTTCTCTCCCTCTTGTGGTCATCCTCAGACTCTAAGCCCAGGAATCAAAACCCTACCTACCTCTCTTCTGCCCAGCTATAGGCTATGGGCATCTTAATTCAACCAATAGTTTTAAATTAAGGAGCAAGACCATATAGCCTCACTTGGTGTGTGTGAGGATTCTTTCATCTGTGGGGGCAACCATGCCTTGGCAGCCAGTAATTAGCTTTACAATACATAGTAAAAGACCAAACCTCAACATGTATATATAAATACAATCCACTGAGTCCATTTAGTGTTGCTCATATGCTTATGTGTTTAGGTATGACAATTTGGGAATGGATAACTTAGCGGGAGTGGGGTGTTATCCTTGACGAAGACCAAAGCTCCCTCTCTCTGAAGTCATTAATTGCCTATAGCTCTTCATCCATAGGGGTGGGGCCTTGGGAGAGTCCCTTGTCTGCTTCACTGGGTGTTATCATTGGGAAGGTCTTGTTTAATGGATCATATTGTTTCAAGATCATAGGTGCAGCTTTTCTATTATATATGGAAGATATATATAACAGGTATCCTGGTCCTCAGACTCTTAGAATTTCTCTGGACTTTCTTCCATGCTGTTCCCTGAGAAGTAAGTGTAGGGATTGTGCTGTAGCTCTGGCAACTAGAGTTGGGCACTACACACTCAGTTCTTCCTTGCACTTGTATCAGTTGTGGCTGACTTTGTTTCTGAAATAAAAAAAAAAAAAAGCTTGTTTGATGAGGAGCGACAGCTACACTTATCTGTAGGTATAATATAACAAGAAATGTTACTACTTTAAGAAAGCAAGGTCAGCCAATTCTGTTGCTATAGCCAAAGAACCTTTATCTTCACAGAGAAATTGGCAGCATGTGTTCAGTGAACTCCTTATAAAGAAATTCTGAGCCGGGCGTGGTGGCGCACGCCTATAATCCCAGCACTTGGGAGGCAGAGGCAGGTGGATTTCTGAGTTCGAGGCCAGCCTGGTCTACAGAGTGAGTTCCAGGACAGCCAGGACCACACAGAGAAACCCTGTCTCCAAAAAACAAAACAAAACAATAAAAAAATTTCTGTAAGTGCTGAAAAACATTGAAGTTTTTCACAAAAGCCATTGTTTTTTTTTTAAAGTGTCTTGCCAATTAAACTACCATTAAAGCCTTTGTTGTAATCTTTCTAAGTAGAGATAGGACTTTTTATTGTTCATGGACACTAATTCTTTTTTCCCTGTTCATTATGTAGATGGCTTTGTCGAAACATCACTTTGTAAAATAAATGCTATCTACTTTATATTTTTATAGTTGATCCTCCTTTTATAAAAAAGAAACTGAGGTATATTCTCCTCCTCTAGTGACCATGACCCTCATCAGACACCAGTAACTCACTCACATGGTGATGAAAACCGGGAAGGTTCCTAGAGAGCCACTGGTCCTTAGTTCGTGATGGAGTCTGGAAACACTGTTTCTCATATCAGTGAAAGAATCAACAGCAGCAAAAGAGTAAATCAAGTCATTGGCAAGAGGGAAGGTCAGGAAAGTGAAAGGGGAATCATTCTCCTCCTTCTGTGCACTGCTTGTCTGGACTGCTACTAGAAGGTGTCATTTACAATTGTGGTGAGTCATCCTGCATCTATTAAGACTCCCTACTGAGGTGATTATATTTTGTGACAAGTTGGTATTAAAACCAACTCTAATAGTACCATTAGGGATAGTTTGCCATGCTGGTCATTGCTGTGGTTCTCAGGTTTAACCTGGATAGGGGTAATGATGTGCTTATCCCTTGGCAGCTTACACAGCACCTTTAGATAGTATGAGAGTTAGGCCCTAGGGAGAAGGCTTCTGGGTCGGTTCTGGTGTAGCTGGGCTGTTCTCTCCAGAGACCAGGACAGGCTCATAATGAATTAGAAATTTTTATTGAGCTACATAGAACCAGCTAGGGGCACCCACTCTTTGCCTACAAGTCTAAAGAGGGGGCCCCCAAGATGAGAAAGCAGGGGGTTAAAAACTGCAAAATTGCAAGTTTGGTATATTCCATTGACTTAGTTGCGATGGCTCTTAGCAAACATGGTGGGTTATGAACTTTTAATAAGGGTAGGGCACAGTTGTGTCACCATGGTGTTTCTTTCTTTTCTTTCTTTCTTTCTTTCTTTCTTTCTTTCTTTCTTTCTTTCTTTTTTTGGTTGTTGTTGTTTTTTCAAGACAGGGTTTCTCTGTGTAGCCCTGGCCATCCTGGAACTTACTCTGTAGATCAGGCTGGCCTCGAACTCAGAAATCCACCTGCCTCTGCCTCCCAGAGTGCTGGGATTACAGGCGTGCACCACCACCGCCCGGCTTGGATCAGGATTTCTTGAATAAGTTTTTCTCACTTCAGTTCCATCTCAGTTTCTACAAATCTAGTATCTGAGTTGTTTGGCACCATCAGCAATAGGATCTATTATTATTATTATTATTATTATTATTATTATTATTATTATTTCTCTATGTAGCCCTGGCTGTCCTGGAACTCACTCTGTATACCAGGCTGGCCTCGAACTCAGAAATCCGCCTGCCTCTGCCTCCCAGAGTGCTGGGACTAAAGGTGTGCACCACCACTGCCTGGCTATTATTATTATTTAATATTTTTTACACTCCAGTCACTATCCCCATCCCGGTCTGTCCTCCCACAGTTCCTCATCTCATCCTTCTCCCCACTATCTCCAAGAAGATGTCCCCACCCCACCCCACCAAACCTCCCCACTCCCTGGGGCTTCACATCTCTCGAGGGTTAGGTTCTCTTCTTTCACTGAGGCCAGACCAGGCAGTCCTCTGCTGTATGTGTTGAGGGCCTCATGTCAGCTGGTGTATGCTGCCTGGTTGGTGGCTCAGTGTCTGAGAAATCATAGGGGTCCAGGTCAGTTGAGACTGCTGGTCTTCCTATGGGGTTGTCCTCCTCCTCAGCTTCTTCCAGCCTTTCCCTAATTCAACCACAGGGGTCTCCAGCTTCTGTCTATTGAGTGGATGTAAGTATCTGCATCTGGCTCTTTCAGCTGCTTGTTGGGCCTCTTGGAGGTCAGCCATTCTAGGCTCCTGTCTGTAAGCACACTATAGCATCAGTAATAGTGTCAGGCCTTGAGGCCTCCCCTTGCTGGACCCCAATTTGGGCCAGTCACATGGGCAGATTCTAAGATCAAGAATTGATAAATGAGGCCGGGCAGTGGTGGCGCACGCCTTTAATCACAGCGCTTGGGAGGCAGAGGCAGGTGGATTTCTGAGTTCGAGGCCAGCCTGGTATACAGAGTGAGTTCCAGGACAGCCATGACTACACAGAGAAACCCTGTCTCGGAAAACCAAAAAAAAAAAAAAAAAAAAATTGAAAAATGGGACCTTATGAAACTGAAAAGCTTCTATAGCGCAAAAGACCATCAATAGAACAAAATGGCAACCTACATTGGGAAAAAATCCTCACTAATCCCACATCCGATAGAGGGCTAATATCCAAAATATATAAAAACTCAAGAAGCTAATCTCCAAAAAATTCC
Organism: Apodemus agrarius; assembly: GCA_964023405.1. Lineage (NCBI taxonomy): Eukaryota > Metazoa > Chordata > Mammalia > Rodentia > Muridae > Apodemus > Apodemus agrarius. The sequence goes on along the minus strand of OZ030010.1, from coordinate 66,386,567 downwards.
AAACAACCCAATCAAAATATGGGGTATAGAACTAAACAGAGAATTTAAAACAGCAAAATCTTGAATGGCTGAGAAGCACCTAAAGAAATAATTCAAAGTCCTTAGTGATCAGGGAAATGCAGATCAAAACGACCCTGAGATTCCACCTTACACCAGTCAGAATGGCTAAGATCAAAAACTCAGGAGACAACAGATGCTGGTGAGGATGTAGACAAAGAGGAACATTCCTCCATTGCTGGTGGGATTGCAAACTGGTTCAAGCACTCTGGAAATCAATCTGGTGGTTCCTCAGAAAATCAGAAATAGTTATACCCGAAGATCCAGCTATACCACTTTTGGGAATATACCCAAAAGATGCCCCACCATGCCACAGGGGCACGTGTTCCACTGTGTTCATAGCGGCCTTATTTGTGATAGCCAGAAGCTGGAAACAACCCAGATGTCCCATGACAGAAGAATGGATACAGAAAATGTGGTTCATTTACACAATGGAATAGTACTCAGTTATGAAGAACAAGGACATCCTGAGATTTGCAGGCAAATGGATGGAACTAGAAAATATCATCCAGGGCAGTGGTGGTGCATGCCTGTAATCCCAGCACTTGGGAGGCAGAGCCAGGTGGATTTCTGAGTTCGAGGCCAGCCTGGTCTACAGACTGAGTTCCAGGACAGCCAGGGCTATACAGAGAAACCTTGTCTCAAAAAAACAAAAACAAACAAGAAAATATCATCCTGAGTGAGGTAACTCAGACCCAAAAGGACATGCACGGTATGTGCTCACTAATAAGTGGATATTAGCAGTAGGATCTTACATTCAAGTCTTGGGGGATAATTTAGAGCAGTAGAGATAGCTAATGTTTTTGAAGTCTCTTGGAATTCTCTGACCAACAAATCAAAGGAAGTTTCTCATGCTCGGTACTGGGGATTTTGTTAGACGGTCTATGGCTCTGGGGTGGGGGCATTATCACCTCAACCGGTGTACGTAGTTGGCCATTGGCTACTTTCTGGGTTCTTTCTTCCACCATTCTCCATCTTTTTCTCACTCTTTCAATGCCCTAACACTAGATAGGAGAGAAAAATAAGATAGAAAGGAAAGAGGGCAATGTTACCATTAGGGTACTTCTGGCATAACAGGGGTATTGAGTTCCTTGGGGGAAAGTTTGATCTTCACTGTCAGGATATCTAATTTCTTCTTTCTTCTCTGTGCATGACTACTTTAACAAACAGTGACCGACAGCAACTAACAACAACCAACCATTATTTTAATTTTTTAAATCTTTTTTTTGTTTGTTTGTTTTGTTTTTTTTTTTTGAGACAGGGTTTCTCTGTGTAGCCCTGGCTGTCCTGGAACTCACTCTGTAGACCAGGCTGGCCTCGAACTCAGAAATCCGCCTGCCTCTGCCTCCCAAGTGCTGGCTTACATCTTATTTTTAATGAGGTTTTTAAACGCTTTAACCTCCCTTCTAGCCCACCACCCACCAGAGGTAGTGGAAAAGAAAGGATACAGGAGAAGTGGGCCTGTTTAGAAATGGTTCTTTTGCGCAGCTCGCATCTGTGTTGTCAGGAAATCAACAGTTCGATTCAGCAGCTGCAGCTCCATCCACTCACAAACACTTTATGGATACACCAGCAGTCTAGTTCGGTAGAGTCGGACAGCAAACATGAATCAGCCTCAGCACGCGGCAGCAGGAGGGACCAGTAGGGACACCTGAAGTTCTTGGCTGTGCCTCTCTCAGTGAAAACAAAAGACCCACAAGCATTGCACAGCAGCTCTACCAGCAAGCCAAGCTCAGCCTCCGTCACTGTCTGTCGAGTCCTATTTTTACTCCCTCCAAACACCATGTGTCCTCCATGGGTCTTTGCCTCACATGTCTTGTCTCAGCATATGCGTCTGTCCCCGCTGACATCACTCTATCAACCTGAGTCTGCACAAGTGGCAAGAAGCAGCACACCACCAGAAGGCTTTTTTTTTTGAGGGGTGTGTGTGTGTGTGTTTCTCTCTATAGAGTCCTGACAAATTGAGCTCAACTACACAATATAAGGTGGACCGATATATGCTTGTCATTAGCAAAGAATCCTTCATCACATGTCCTTTCACGTGCTTGCTTTAGCAGAACGTCCTCTTACTTGTGTCTGCTTCAGCGAATTGTTTCTTCGGGAGTCTGCCTTAGCCTTTCACCTGTGCCCACTTCCGGAAAACACTCCTTCACATCTTTGCCCCCAGCAAAACACCATCCAGCACACCGGACTTTCTAAAGAACCCTTAAGTTTCCACTTCAACCAACAACAAACCACCCACCTTGCCTCTCAGGGTCCCAGCATTTATATACCCTCTGAAAAGTTCCCAGATTTCTTTTTTTTTCTTTTTTTCTTTTTTTTTTCTTTTTTTCTTTTTCTTTTTTTTTTTTTTTTTTTTTGGTTTTTGTTTTTGTTCCCAGAATTCTAAATGCCACACAATTGCCGAAACTTTCTGCTGCTGGCAGAATCGCGCCCTGCTAGAGCACGAGGTGAATCATAATTGCTATGGGCGAGCTGAAGCAGCTCCATGTTCTACACCTGGGATTAAAATGAAAATCTATTCTTATAATATTTTCGTGTTTTTTAAGAAACAACATGCCAAAATTGTCACTACAGGTGGAATTTCATTTGTGAGTATGTGTATGTATTCACATACACTAATGTATACATTATATATGTGTTTGTAAGTAAATATGTTTCCTGTATATTCTTATTTAAAAAAAAAGGTTCAGAGCTAGGAGTCACAAAGGAGAATGTGAAACATTTGCATTTGTCTTTCTGGCTTTTATTAACTACTTTTATATTGCTGTGGAAATACCATGACCAAGGCTACTTAAAGAAGAAAGTTTATTTTGGGGTCCTAGTTGCAAAGCGTTACTGTGCATAATAGTGGGGACAGCAGGTGGCAGACAGAGTGGCTGGAGCTTCAAGCTTCCAGCTGTGCACTCGGCATCTGGATCCACAAGTAGAAGGCAGAGCGAGCACACTGTAAACGGTGCGAGCTTTAAAACATCAAAGCCCACCCTAGTGACATTCCTCCTCCCGCTGAGCCAAACCTCCAAAGCCTCCCCCAAACAGCCGCTCCCTAAAGGTCAAGCACTCAAACATTCAAGAATATTGGTGACATTTCCAGTGCTTAATTGGGAGCTTGCTTACAGTTTCAGAGAGTGAGTGCATGGTGGACATCATGGCAGGGTGGCCAGCACGACCCTGGAGCAGTCGCTGTGAGTTTACAAGTACAAGGCAAAGAGAATGGCATCAGGTCTGGTGTGGACTTTTGACACCACAAAGTCCACCCCCATGGCACACCCCTTCAACACCTCCCAGCACCGAGTCATTTTTAACAGTCCACCAACTGGAAAACAGGCAACCAGATATGTGAGCCTATGGGGGCCATTCTTACTCAAAGCTCCACATTCCACTCCCTGGCCGCCACAGTCTTATAGCCCATAGCACAATTCTTTTTTTTTAAATGTATAAATAATATTTATTCATTTATTCATTTTTTATTTTATTTTTTATTTATCGGATATATTCTATATTTACATTTCATTTCCCTTTTTCTGGTTCCCCATCCCCCAAAGTTCTCACATGCCCTTTTCCCTCCCCCTGTTCCCCCATCCACCCTTTCCCACTTCCCTGTTCTAGTATTCCCCCACACTGATGCTTTGATCCTTTCCAGCACCAGTGTCCACTCCTTTCTTCTTGTCGGACATCATTTGATATGTGGATTGTGTCTTTGGTATCCCAGGATTCTAGGCTAATATCCACTTATCAGTGACTGTATACCATGGGTATTCTTTTGAGACTGGGTTGCCTCACTTAGTATGACGTTCTCCAGCTCCATCCATTTCTCTAAGAATTTCATGAATTCATTGTTTCTAATGGCTGAATAGTATTCCATTGTGTATATATACCACATTTTCTGTATCCATTCCTCCGTTGAGGGACATCTGGGTTCTTTCCAGCTTCTGGCTATTATAAATAAGGCTGCTATGAATATAGTGGAGCATGTGTCCTTATTGCATGCTGGGGAATCTTCTTGGTATATGCCCAGGAGTGGTATGGCTGGGTCTTCCGGAAGTATCACGTCCATTTTTCTGAGGAACCGCCAGACTGATTTCCAGAGTGGTTGTACCAGCTTGCAGTCCCACCAGCAGTGGAGGAGTGTTCCTCTTTCTCCACATCCTCACCAACACCTGATGTCTCCTGAGATTTTAATCTTAGCCATTCTGACTGGTGTGAGGTGAAATCTCAGGGTTGTTTTGGTTTCCATTTCTCTAATGACTAATGATGTTGAACATTTTTAAAGGTGTTTCTCAGCCATCCAAATTTCTTCAGGTGAAAAGTCTTTGTTTAGCTCTATACCCCATTTTTGGATAGGGTTATTTGGTTTTTGGGGGGTCTAACTTCTTGAGTTCTTTGTATACATTGGATATTAGCCCTCTGTCGGATGTGGGATTGGTGAAGATCTTTTCCCAATTTGTTGGTTGCCGATTTGTCCTTTTGGCAGTGTCCTTTGCCTTACAGAGACTTTGTAATTTTATGAGGTCCCATTTGTCTATTCTTGCTCTTAGAGCATAAGCTATTGGTGTTCTGTTCAGGAACTTTCCCCCTGAGCCAATGCACTTAATAGACCTCCAAAAGTTCACATAGTCTTTCACAGTTTCAACACTGTTTAAAAGTTAAAATCTCTTTTGAGACTCAAGGCAATCTTTTTTTGTTGTTGTTTTTTGTTTTTTGTTTTTTTGTTTTTTTGTTTTTTTTTTTCGAGACAGGATTTCTCTGTGTAGCCCTGGCTGTCCTGGAACTCACTCTGTAGACCAGGCTGGCCTTGAACTCAGAAATCCGCCTGCCTCTACCTCCCAAGTGCTGGGATTACAGGCGTGCGCCACCACCGCCTGGCAAGGCAATCTTTTTTAACTGGAATCTTTTGTAAAATCCAAAAGCAAATTATGTATTTCCAGCATACAATGGCATAGAATATGCAATATCATCCCAAAAGGAGGGAGAGTAGTGAGGAAATACTGGACCAAAGCACGACCAAAAGCCACCAGGGCAAACTCCAGCTGCTGTGGCTCTATGTCCAGTCTCAAAGGGCTTAGATGACTCTTCGGATCTCCCATTCCTTCCTGCCTTGTCGGGTGGAACACACTTCTCTTTCTTGAATTGATTCCATTCCATGTTGTAGCTCTCCTCAGGAGACATCAGACAGATATGGCATCTCCAATGCCTTGGGGTCACAAATGCTGGAGACACTCCACTTTCACAGCTTCACTTGGTAGCCCCTGTAGGCTTCCATGCCGGCTCTCCCCTGCCACACATCTGGCCTCAGATGCTGTCCTAAACCACAAAAGAAGATTCCAGAACCCCTTTATTCCTGTATCCTCCATGAAGCCCGAACCATATGGCTGATGCGGCCAAGTTCCAGTGTCTGCTTGGGACGGAGCCTGGACCCCTCCTCCTTGAATTGCATTTCCATGCACTCTCCCTTGTTTATTGCTCACAGTAACAGATAATCCCTTGGGTCTTTTCTTTTTATGAGGTGCAGGATTACCTGGGTGGGCTCTTGTCCTGATGACTCCCTTAATTGCAACCTCTCCTCGTTTCTTTCAGCACAAGCCTTGGCTCCAACATTACATACCTGAGTGTTCGTTAATATGTGAATTGTTATTTTTCTCTTCCTGCATTCAACACTGTTTGGTATATTTGGTGTTCATATGCTGAGAGGAGTTTCTTTTCTAGTCCTGTGTACTTAGGGTCTTGTGTGCTTCTTGTATCTGTATGGGTATATTTGTTCTTAATTTGGGGGAAGTTTTCTTCTATAATCTTGTTGAAGATATTGCCTATCCCTTGACCTGGATTCTCCTCATTCTATATAACTTGAAAATTTCGTCTTTTTTTATGGCATTTCTTTTTTTTTTTTTTTTCTATATTCTTTGTTTACGTTCCAAATGATTTTCCCTTTCCCGGTTCACCACTCCCCATAAGTCCCATAAACCCTCTTCCCTCCGCCCATTCCCCAATGAATACCCTCCCACTTCTCTGTCCTGGCAATCCCCTACAATGCTGCATCAAGCCTTCCCAGGACCCGGGCCCTCTCCTTCCTTCTTCTTGGGAATGATTTGATATGTGGGTTGTGTCTTGGGTATTCCGAGCTTCTGGGCTAATATCCACTTATCAGTGAGTACATACCATGTGTGTTCTTTTGTGAATGAGTTACCTCACTTAGGATGATATTTTCCAGTTCCAACCATTTGCCTAAGAATTTCATGAATTCTAGCCGGGCGGTGGTGGCACATGCCTTTAATCCCAGCACTTGGGAGGCAGAGGCAGTCAGATTTCTGAGTTCGAGGCCAGCCTGGTCTACAAAGTGAGTTCCAGGACAGCCAGGGCTACACAGCGAAACCCTGTCTCAAAAAAAAAAAAAAACAAAAAACAAAAACAAAAACAAACAAACAAAAAAAAAGAATTTCATGAATTCATTTTTAATTGCTGAGTAGTATTCCATTGTGTAAATATACCACATTTTCTGTATCCATTCCTCCATTGAGGGACATCTGGGTTCTTTGTAGCTTCTGGCTATTATAAATAAGACTGCTATGAACATAGTGGAGCATGTGTCCTTAGTACATTCTGGGGATCCTCTGGGTATATGCCCAGGAGTGTTATACCTGGGTCCTCCGGAAGTGTCATACCCAGTTTTCTGAGGAACTGCCAGATTGATTTCCAGAGTGGTTGTATCAGCTTGCAATCCCACCAGCAGTGGTGGAGTGTTCCTTTTTCTCCACATCCTCCCCAACATCTGCTGTCTCCTGAGTTCCTCCTTGTACTAAGCTCAACTCCAAGTAGATCAAGGACCCCCACATAAAACCAGACACACTGTAACTAATAGAAAAGAAACTGGGGAAGACCCTTGAGGACATGGGCACAGGGGGAAAGATCCTGAACAGAACACCAATAGCTTATGCTCTAAGAGCAAGAATAGACAAATGGGACCTCATAAAATTACAAAGTTTCTGTAAAGGCAAAGGACACCGCCAGAAGGACAAAACAGCAACCAACAAATTGGGAAAAGATCTTCACCAACCCCATATCTGACAGAGGGCTAATATCCAATGTATACAAAGAACTCAAGAAGTTAGACCCCAGAAAACCAAATAACCCTATCAAAAATGGGGTACAGAGCTAAACAAAGAATTTTCACCAGAAGAAATTCAGATGGCTGAGAAACACTTTAAGAGATGTTCAACATCATTAGTCATTAGGGAAATGCAAATCAAAACAACCCTGAGATTTCACCTCACACCAGTCAGAATGGCTAAAATTTGGTATTTTCATGATATCCCTCAGTTCCTGCACATTCCTTTTTTATGTGTGATTTAAAAAAAAAAAAAACTTCAGTTTTTTTGATTGAATGGTAGAATCCTCAAATTTATCTTCAAGTTCTGAAGTATCTAAAGTAGAATCCTCTACTTTATCTTCAAGTTCTGATATTGTATCTTCAACATGAATCACTCCACATTTAAGACCGTTCCCTGAGTTGTGTAGTTGGACTCTTCATGGAGTTTTTTAACTCCATCTTCTTTTCCAGCTTGATTTCTCCTCAATATTTTTATCTTTTCTCTAAATCAAGGTTTCAATAAAAACACCACAGAGGACTAACTAAAGCTGAAAAGAATAAGGAAGTAAAAAATCCACTCCTTGCCAGGTGCGGCACTCAGAAGAGCAGGCCACATACTGAACCCAGGCAGCGCAGTAGAGCTAGTTGTAGTGATGTGGGCACAGGAGAGCCAGTCCCAAGGCTGTGAGAGCTGGAGAGCTGGCTCTGTCCCTCCCGTGGGCAAAACAAGAGAGCTGGCCCTGGTGGCATGCTCTCCAGGAGAGCTGGTGAGCTGACCAACACAGCTTCTACCCAGGCCAACATCTAGGGCTTTGTATTGGCCAACCCCAACATCTACCTCATCTATGAACTGCTGGAGCATGAAGGTGCTGGGCTTCTCCAACAAATCCAAGGATGCAGGATCTCCATGACACAGGTCAACAGCAGGATAGCCAAGGATATCCAGGATTCCTGTGAGGATCCAATATTGATAGTGTAGCAGAAGCCAGAGGCGTTCGTATCAGACTCATTGCAGTGAACATTTGCAAGTAAAGAAGTGTGTACAAAAGTGTATAGTGTGTGACAGGTTTGGGGGTTTTGGGGGGGTTATTTTATTTTATGGGGGAGGTTGCAAGGGTGGAGGGCAAATATAGAGACTGGAAGATGAATGGGTTTGGGGTGCATGTTGTGAAATTTACAGAGAATCAATTAAAAAAAAAAAAAAGCTGGGTGGTGGTGGCACACACTTAATCCCAGCATTTGGGAGGCAGAGGCAGGTTCCAGGCCATCCTAGTCTATAGAGTGAGTTCCAGGACAGTCTCAAAAACCAAAACCAAAAACCAACCAGGACTCAAAGGAAAAGTCTAATAAACAATTAGAGTTAATGGAGCAGAAGAGAGAATGCCAGAACTCAGTGATAAATAGAATGTCTAGGCCAACTAAGCAAAGAATATGAAAAACTTAAATACAGATAGAGTACATACAGGAAATATGAAAAATAATGAAAAGGCCAAAGCTTCCAGTTAGAGGGAGAGATGAGATGCCTAGGTCAATGGCATAGACTAGTTTCTTGGAAATATCAAAGAAGAAAACGAGCTTTCCCAAACGAAGAGATGTCATAAGCATGCAAATACAAGAAGTACACAGAACACCAAGATGACTAGACTAGAACAGAAACATCCCACAGCATATCAAAGTTAAAACACCAAATACACAGAACAAAGAAAGGGTATTGAAAGCTTCAGGAGAAAATAATGTGAAAAGAGAAAAATTCATAGGCCTCAATCTTAGACAAAGAACAACAGAAAATCAAGGAGTGCTCCGAGTAGAATAGTCTTCCCCAAGAAAAAGCACACTGATTAGTTATCTAATACCCAATGATCAGCTTTGAAAACATGTAAGTAAAATTACACGTGCTGAGCAGGATATCTCTCTGTGTGTGTGTGTGTGTGTGTGTGTGTGTAACAACAAAGATAAGAGACTATGAATTAATGACAGCAACAAGGTACATGATAGGAATTGGATGGAGTAAAGGTAGGGGGAGAAATTTTGTAATTAAATTATAATCTCAAAAATTATAAAAATATAGTGTGCCCTATTAAATCACTCGACTTTCCTCAAAGCCAGCATAACAAATCAAGATTCTGAATGTTCTGTTTTGTGTATTTTTGTATGTAAAAATTAATAAGTACCTTGATTATCATTTTAAAATTTAAAAGCTCCCCCCAAATTTAAAATCATTATTGAGAGGTATGTTTCCATTGTAACCATTGTAATATTGTCAGTGTTTTTTCTGTTTATTTTCTTAGTCACAGTTTGTGTTTCAGTAATTACAGCTTCATTTGTCTTTTTTCTGTCGAGCAGAGCCCACCAAAAATGGTCAGTCCCACAGTTTCTAACCAACTGAGTCTTTAGTCCAGTTGATTGGGATCACACCCAAGCATTTGGAGAGCCAGGTGTGGCCCTGAGTATCCAGAGCACAGGACTTTTAAGGTAAAAATCAAGTCAGGCTATCTCTTCCTCGGCAGCTGCAGTGGGCTTCCCAGAAGCAAGCAATTTAACAGAAACTAAGATAATTGTTTAGCTGGAGGGGTTTCTGCACAAACAGGCTGAGATACGTAGCTAAGATATCTTGACCTTTGGCTTCTAGAGGAGAGTCTGGTAATTTTCCATGGGATTCTTTAGGAGATCAAATTCTCGTTAAACCTGAATTGACGTCAGCGATAGTAAAGGCTGGAGGATCTCCGCACTGTCTTGACGTCACATTTCTACAGGCTCGTGGCTAGACTTTTTTTTTTTCTCTCTTTTGCTCTATTTGTTACTTCCTGTATTTTGATTAGGTTTGGTCTTGTGGATATGAATTATTTTAGCCTCTTTAGATCACGGGAATTTTTTCTTTTTTTCCACTATGGTGGGCACTCTTGTTTGGTACAAGTAGTCTAGGTTGACAGTCATGGTGTCCTACATTTCCTTCATGATCTCTTACTGTGCTTTAATTTTTTTGTATTCTCTAATAAGATTTATTCTTCTTCTTTTAAATTCTGTGTCCTGGGGCTCATCTTGGTAATTTTTATTAAAGAACTTTTCTATAGGACTAGGGGAATTTGGTTCAAGACATTCTGTACTTGGTTTTGTTTGCAGTGTAACCTGGCCATATAGACTTCTTTCTTTAGTTATGTGCCTGATGTGAGATCCTAACTATGATACCTCAGATTCCACCAGTGCAGGAGTTTCCTGATGGGGGTTAGGACAGATAAAACTAGTGCGTAGGTTGCTTGATTGCATCTACAGCAGGCGCAGCTGCTGTGGCCGTTGGGACTGTATAGGCCCCTGGGTGCGGAAGTTGCAGTAGGGTAGAGGGAAGGGAAAGAAACAGGAATAGGGAAAAGGGACCATCTGGCAGAGCCAGTTTGTAGGTCATGGGTCACAGGTTAGGCCTGTGAGTGTAGAGATGGTGGGCTATAGTCAGACTGTTTAGCAGCTCTTGTGCACACATAGGCAGTGATTGAGGCCATTCCCTGCCTTTTGGAAGACTGAGAAAATAAGCCGCGGAAGCCCTGGTTGTTTCCCTCCATCTTCCCCTAATGTTGTTACTTTCAGTTCATGCTAGTCTATCTTTGATTTTTCAGTGCTTCAAAAGTAATTGTCTACACCAACCAAGGAGTGTACAGGGAGGGATCCATGACTCCAGATACACATGTAGCAGAGGATGGCCTTGCCTGACAGCAACAGGAGGGAAGGCCTTTGGTCCTGTGGAAGTTTGATGCCTCAGAGTAGAGGAATGCTGGAGTGATGGGACGGGAGAAGGTGGATGGGTGGGTGTGGTAGCACTCCCATAGAGGCAAAGAGGAGGGGAAGAGGGCAGATGTGGGATGGGGGGGGTTGTGGAGGGGTAACCAGGAAGTGAGATATCATTTGAGATGTGAATGAATGGAATGATTAATAATAATAATAATAATAATAATAATAATAATAATAATAAAGTAGGACTGGAGAGCTGGCTCAGGGGTTAAGAGCACTGACTGCTCTTCTGAAGTTCCTGAGTTCAAATCCCAGCAACCACATGTGACTCACAACTATCTGTAATAAGGTCTGACGCCCTCTTCTGGAGTGTCTGAAGACAGTGTACTATACTCACATATATGAAATAAAATAAAAATAAAAACAGTATATGTCTGGCATACATCATCTACTAGCCTAGTTTAGGCTCTATTGTCTGCTAAAATAATGCCAGTTTAAAAAAAAAAAACAGACCATGGGATCATGTTCTATGGCAATATACCATTCCAATACTAGCACTTGGAAGTTGAAGCAGGAGGATTGCAAATTTAGGGCAGTCTAAGGCTACATAGTAAAGACCCCGTCTTTCTCTCTCTCTCTCTCTCTCTCTCTCTCTCTCTCTCTCTCTCTCTCTCTTTCTTTCTTTCTTTCTTTTTTTTTTTTGGTTCTTTTTCGAGACAAGGTTTCTCTGTGTAGTCCTGGCTGTCCTGGAACTCACTCTGTAGACCAGGCTGACCTCAAACTCAGAAGTCCGCCTGCCTCTGCCTCCCAAGTGCTGGGATTACAAGTGTGCGCCACCACGCCTGGCTGATTCTGTCTTAATAAATCAACAAAATCATGTAAATTTTGATCCTAGAAACTTGAGTGATGGGATTCCCAACTGATGCCTTTGTGCATGACTCAATATCTACCCACAGAGTTCTATAGAGAACATTCTATGATGTAAAGCAGATACTCTTTCCATTAGCCACCCCAAGACAGATTCATGTTACCACTATTGAAGGAGAACTTCCAGAGTGGCCTTGAATAAGAGAGGGAGCCAGAGAGATGGGGTTTGGTTGATAAATGAGCCATATCCTGAAATGTATTGGATACTTGTGTGTTAGCTATTGGGTCTTTTCTTAAAAAAAAAAAAAAGATTTATTTATTATATATAAGTACACTCTAGCTATCTTCAGACACACACCAGAAGAGGGCCTCAGATCTCGTCATGAATGGTTGTGAGCCATCATGTGGATGCTGGGATTTGAACTCTGCTCTTGGAAGAGCAGTCAGTGCTCCTAAACCGCTGAGCCCTCTCTCCAGGCCCCCATGTTGGGTCTTTTCACAGCCATTTTTAAAACACTCATAATAATATGGAGGCAACTGAATATTTAGTAACATATCTCCCTGCAATGATTGATCTTGAAAAGACACTTGAGACCTACGCACGGTGGTATCCACGTATAATCCCAGCACTTGAAACGCTGGAGTCAAGAGGGGCAAGAAGAGTTCAGGGTCATCTTTGGTGACATATTCAACCGCATGAGACTCAAAAACAAACAAATATTTGGAATCTAAGTTCCCAGCACTGTCACAGGTGCAAAGATCAATATGGTGAAAACACAAAACAAAACACAAAACAGAGGCCTTTGCCTTCAACAGAAGGTATTTCTAGGGGAGCAAGTGAGATACTACAATTCTAAGTACAAACTCAGACAGTGGGGTAAGGAAAATAAAATGTGATTATTATGTGACTGAGAGGGGTCCTTTTTTGAGCTGATATAAATTGATATCTAACCAAATCCAAGGAGACAAGACATCTATGCCTCTGGGAATGAGCTTGGCTCTTTAATTGGGAGGAAGAGGATGGAGTGGACTGAAGAGGAAAATCAATAAAACTTAGGGGTGGCAGTTTGTGAGGCTTCACAGGTTAGGGAGAGGAGGTAAGAGTTTATTCTGAAATGAGGTGTTTGGAGTGACTTAAACATGGGTGAGACCAGAGCGCTCCAATTTCAGGAACTACTGAATAGGAAATTAGGGTTAGAAGACATATCTGACACAAAAGCCTCTGAAAGACACTGTGGAAAAAGCACTGCCCCTCCCCTAGCTGTCCTCTGCTCCGTCCAGGTGGGAGGTGGGGAGGATGGCTGCAGGGCTCCCGGATGGAGACCCAGTGCCCTAGGCTTTTGATTTCTCTTCCCAGGGTTCTTTGCTTTCCTAAGGAAGTTGATTCGTGCAATTCATGTGCACAATATCACGGTTATCTGTTCTTTTAGTCTAATATGATTCAGGTGATCTTTTCCTGTCAGCACTGAGGACATTCTCAGGTCAGAGGACCCATTAACACAATTAAAATTAAACAAGCTTCTCTCTAGCAGGAAATCCTTGCTCTGGTTCTCTGTACCTCTAGGGGGCAGGCTTGCCTAGCTAAGGAACCAAAAGGGTTGACTGGGCTCTTTTTGCCTATTCCCTTACTGTTTATTGAGAATAACTAGAGCAAAATAAAATATTATTTTGTGTGATTATATAGCCATTTTATAGAATAATTGCCTCCTTAAACTTATAGCTGCAATTTTAAAATGATTTTTAGATAATTTAGATTTTCTATAGTATAGAACAGAATCTATACAGTTATTACACTTAATATTAAAAAGGACATTTCAGACAGTGTCACTAGTTGCATAAACCCTTTAAGAGGGATTCATTTTAGGATCCAACATTTAATTTAGATTCCTCATATATTTGAGACAGGGTTTCTCTGTGTAGCCCTGGCTGTCCTGGAACTCATTCTGTAGAGCAATGCTGGCCTCAAACTCAGAAATCCGCCTGCCTCTGCCTCCCAAGTGCTGGGATTAAAGGCGTGCATCATTATTCCTGGTATGAAGTACAATTTAAAGAAGTAGGTAATATACTACCAAGACAAATTTTGTCCTAGTCAGCTATTTGATTTACTCTTTTCTTAAAACAATATTTTATTAATAGAGAATTTCAGGCATTATATTTATATTTTGATTATAGTCACTATTTCTCCCTCAGCTCCTCCCAGATCCACCCCTACCTCCCTTTATGTTCCCTACCTGTTCACCTTCATGTTCTCTCTCTTAAAAACCTTGGAGCTCTGTTTGCTTTGGCCAGCTACTGTTGTATGTAGAGGCTGCCCTGAAGTATAGTTGCACGACTGGAAATCACAGCATCAAACAAAGCAGACTCTCTCCCCAGCAGTTATCAAATGCCCATAGTTTTTCATCTAGGAGTGAGACTTCAGGCCACCTCCCCCTATCTTTATGCTAGGATTTTGTCTGGTTGGAGCTTGGGCAGGTCTTCTGTCTACTATCACAATTTCTGTGGGTTAATATGTATATCTGCCTTGTTCTGTCCAGGCAAAGTAAAATTTTACTTTACTTTACTACCACATCTGGTTCTTACCATCTTTGCATCCTTCCTCTGCAGTGACCCCTGAGCCTTCAGGGTATATGTGTAATGTAGAAATCATCCCGGGCAGTGGTGGCGCACGCCTGTAATCCCAGCACTTGGGAGGCAGAGGCAGATGGATTCCTGAGTTCGAGGCTAGCCTGCTCTACAAAGTGAGTTCCAGGACAGCCAGGGCTATACAGAGTAACCCTGTCTCAAAAAACGAAAAATAAAAGTGAAATCATATTTAATGAGTATTTGTAAGTTATTCTCTGCATGTTGGCCAGTTGTGGGTTTCTGTGTTTATTGTTATCTATCACAAGAAGAAGCTTATTGATGGGAATTGAGAGATACTCTGATCCATTAGAAGTCATTTTATTGCTATGTCCACTTACCAGAATAATAGTAGTGAGTTTTCCCTTAGGACTCTTTTTTTAAAATTTCTTTTAAAGATTTTATTTATTTATTATATGTAAGCACACTGTAGCCATCTTCAGACACACCAGAAGAGGGCACCAGATCTCATTCCAGATGGTTGTGAGCCATCATGTGGTTGCTGGGATTTGAACTCAGGACCTCTGGAAGAGCAGTCAGTGCTCTTAACCGCTGAGCACTCCAGCCCCCCTTAGGAGTCTTGACTTATCTAAATACATGTTCTTGGCCTCATGAACATCTAGGTATGGGTTCCCTCTCATATAGCAGGTATTACGTTTACTCAGAAAGTGGTTGGATAACCCTATAGCATTCTTATTAGTATTTCATCAGTGGGCATATCTTGCCAAGAAGGTCATTATTGTATAAGTTGAGGAGATGACCACTCCAAGGTATGGTTAAGAGAATGTTTTTTATTGTGGATATGAGGAAGAGTACAACCAGGAGGCATCTGGAGGAGTCCAGAGCAGAGAGATAAAGCAGACTGAACAAGGCCAGCAAATTGGACATGGACATGGCTATCCACGAGAGAGGGGAGAATAGCAGGGGCAGAGAAGAGAGATAAAAAATAGCAAGAATAGTAGGCTTATAAGGAGAAGCCTATGAGCTGAAGGAAGTTTAGGGTACACAGGAAACGAGAAGGGTTAGGATGCTAGCATGGACTCTGAGATGTGTAACAGGTACTTGTAATGCCGAAGGAGCCTGGAGATCAGCACGAGCCGTGATATGCTGATAGGTGCCACAGGTAGCCATTTGTCCCTTCTGCCAAAGGTAAGGGAAATTACTCCTTTTGGCAAATGAGAATCAATTTCACGAGTTGTGAAGAATGATGGCTTTTATATAACCACCAGAAATCCTCCTGTAGTCCAGATTAAACCCATTTCTGGGTATTTGGGCTGCATTTTGGGGAAATGGAGTTTCCTTTGGACCCGACACTTAGTTTCAGGAGCTGTGTTGTAGATGTATTCATTGGGACTTGGCACTCCATTATCAGTTTTTTGTTGTTGTTTTTTTTTTGTTTTTTTTTTTGTTTGTTTTGTTTTGTTTTTGAGACAGGGTTTCTCTGTGTAGTCTAGGCTGTCCTGGAACTCACTCTGTAGACCAGGCTGGCCTCGAACTCAGAAATCCGCCTGCCTCTGCCTCCCAAGTGCTGGGATTAAAGGCGTGCGCTACCACGCCCGGCTCCATTATCAGTTTTGTTGTTGTTGTTATTGTAGTATTTTTGACAAGTTGTGGTTTTCTACATTGGTCTTTGTCTACTCCAAAGAGAGGTTTTTTTGATGAGGAGTGAGATCTACACTTATCTGTGGCTATAAAGATAAGTGTTTAGAATGTGGTTAGGAAGGATTGTGTTTGAAAGTGGCAGTAGTAGGTTCTCTTCTAAGATCCATGACCACGCTAGTCCTGGGAAGTTGGCTAGGTTTCCAGTCCCAGGCATGATTTTCCTCCTGTTGAGTGGGTCTTTATACAATTAGACAACTTCTGGTGGATGCCAAGATATGAGTGCCACTATTACATCCTTAGGAACGCTTTGCCAGGCTTATCATTGTGGTTCAGTGGCACCACAGCTATGTAGAAACCTTGATTGTCTCACCTTGGCAGCTCTCAGAATATCTTCTGGGACCACAAAAACTTGTCGGATACAGCTCAGATCTTCTGAGTCTTGCCTCTGCCATACATGTCTTCAGCAAAAGGGACTTATGGTCAGTCTCTGCGAGGAAGCCAAGGGCAATGACAGTAGTCTACATTATTTTGGGAGCCTCTTTAACTTTCTTGACCACAACTCAAAAAGGTTTCTCAGGCCTGACACTTTTTTTTTTGTTAGTCTATGGCTTTTAGAGGGAGCATTGCTAGCCATGGTGGTTACATTTTCATTTAAACTATGTATGTAAACACATAATCTTACACATATTATGTGTTGTAACTAAGGGCTTTTCACCCTAGTTCCTGAATAATGACTTGAGGGCTACTTATGTATGAATAAATGCCTAGGCCATAAGCTTTGGACTCATTCCCTAAGTAGCTTGCAACGTATATAACGTGTTTATTCTAGCCTATGTCTACTATATGGCTAGTTACCTCTCCTCAGTTTCCTTTGTCCTTCTCCTCTGAGTCAAGGGCAAAAACTTCCCACCCATGACTCCTTCCAGTGCTCCAGTCTCTCTCCTGGAGCTCCCACCTTTTATTTCCTGCCTCTTACTAATAGGCCACCAGCTTTTTATTGGTGGGCAATGCTTCCACACAGTACACAAGAGATTCGCTCTAAACTATGTAATTTAGGGAAATATGATTCCAATAACTTCTTCAGGAACCTTTACTCTTATAGAACTGCCCTCCCCACTCCTCCTTTGCCTTCCCTCCCTCCCTCTATTAACAACTCTACTCTTTTTCTTAGTTTTCTCATGAGATCACTTCACCCTGATATTCTCCTCTTCAATCTTTTGTCCCCCTATGGTCCCTTTTTTACTTTCCTGGCTCTGACAATTACTCTAGGCTATATACTCACACACGAAGACTGCGAGTTACAAACTCCAATGAGAGGGGTTTTGTCTCTCTAAGTCTGGGTTACGTCACTCAATATGATCTTTTCTAGTTCTACCAATTTGCCTGCAATTGTATGATTTCATCATTCTCTACAGATAAATAGTATTCCGTAGTGAATATGCGCCATATTTTTGCTATCCATTTATCAGTTGAAGGACTTTTAGGTTGTTTCCATTTCCTAGCTATTGCAACCAGCACAGAAATGAACATGGCTGAGCAAATGTACAGTAGAATGTGGTAGGGATCAGAAGAAGCCTTGAGTGGAGAAAGTCTTGAACAAATGTATATTTTGACATAGTCACAGACTACTCATCTACAGAGCCCTCCTATAGAGACTAGCTAAGCACTTCCTCTTGTGCTGTACCAAGTTGTAGATTATGGGGGTAATGTTAGCAGCTAGAGAACCCTGATTGGTTCCAACTTCACTATATGTGTGTTTGTGTGTGTGTTCTTCTTCACTTCCTTACCGTCCCTAGTCAGTTTTCTGGGTACCCAAGCCTTTTGGGCAGTACTTCTCAAACTTCCTAATGCTGTAAACTTTTTTTTTTTTTTTTTTTTTTTGGCTTTTCGAGACAGGGTTTTTCTATGTAGCCGTGGCTGTCCTGGAACTCACTCTGTAGACCGGGCTGGCCTCAAACTCAGAAATCCGCCTGCCTCTGCCTGCCAAGTGCTGGGATTACAGGCGTGTGCCACCACGCCTGGTATGCTGTAAACTTTCAATATACTTCCTTGTGGTCTTTTTTTGGGGGTTTTTTTTTGGGGGGGGTTGGTGACCCCTACTAACCATAAAATCATTTTGTTGCTACTTTATAAGTAATTTTGCTAGTGTTATGAGTCATAATATAAATATCTGATATGTGGGATGGTCTTAGACAACCCCTGTGAACCAGACATTCGACCCCTGAAATGGGTCACAACCCATTGGTTGAGAACTGCCGCTCTTGGGCATCAGAAAATGGTGTGCAAACAGAGACCTGGAAGTAAACTTCTGAGTGACAGGGAACTCACTTTGAAAATGGAATCCAGTTAGATGAGGAACCTCCTGAGGGAAGCATATAAAGAATAAAAATAATTCAAAGGAAAAGGAACTAGGAAAGCAACTCTGTCACATGTCAAATGTAAAACGGGACAAGAAAACATAAATGATAAATGTTTTCTATTACCACATATGTTAATGTTTTCAGATTTTACTTGTCACACGTGAAATCTAGAGATAGACACTTATATGTTGATATTTTGAGAGAGATTTTGAGAAATTCCGGAAGTAAGGTTAAAGGGCGTAGAAGGGCTCAAGATCCTCATGCTCACAAATAACACCGCAGAAACAGGGAATATTAGACTTGCAGGCTTTTCTCTTCAACAGAAGGGATTTACAAATGGTTTCCACCTAGAAGGCTGGGTGAAGATGTTGTTAACAGCCTGATAATCTTATGCTATTTTTAGGGCCAGGCCTCAAAATTCCACAGACTATTGTATTTATTCCATACTCCTGAGTATTGTTTTTCAGTTACTAGAACCCTATCTTATGGCAGAAATCACAGTTACTGTGGCAAGGAATTTCAACGTGGTCATGCCTCAAGCTTTGTTGTGATAATTGTGCTTAAATATATCAAAAATAAACCACCTGGGATCAGAGTCCAGAAGTTTGAACCAGTGCCAGCTAACTAAGTCATGATGAACCAGGTTTCCTTCTTATTCCCTGCCCCCCATGGATTGGTCCTCTACTGACTGTAGCATTTATTTGCAGGGATCCCTACAATTGGCACCGAATGTGAGGGGTACGGCCCTCAGTAAGGTAAGCAAAGTTTAGAAATATAAATAGGAGGTAGGATTTCTGGGATTTCTAGACCTCTCACCCAAGGGATTGCGACCATAAATTGTAGAGTAGAAAATGAGAGAGAGAGAGGAGAGAGGAGAGAGGAGAGAGGAGAGAGGAGAGAGGAGAGAGGAGAGAGGAGAGAGAGAAGAGAGAGAGAAGAGGGAGAGAGGAGAGAGGAGAGAGAGAAGAGAGAGAAGAGAGAGAAGGGGAGGGAGAGAGAGAGAGAATTGAGCTTGGGTGATGTACCTGGTAGAGTCCAGTAAGTGGAGGACAACAGGAGAATGACGCTTAGCAACAGAGGGGTTCTGGATGTCCCAAACTCGGGCTCACTTCACCTTCTCGTTTTCCTATTGTCCTAACACAGGGCAAGCTCTCACACAGTGACCTTGTTGATTTCATCTATAGCAGGGGGCTGGTGGTCTCTGAGGCTTAGGACAACAGGAGAATGATGCTTAGCAACAGAGGGGTTCTGGATGTCCCAAACTCGGGCCCACTTCACCTTCTCGTTTTCCTATTGTCAGTGTAGGAGGACAACCTTACCTTCCTTACAAGACCCCACCATTTAGCTGCATTTTTAGGGGTGTACCCCTCACCTTTTTGGTAGTGCCAACACGTCGGGCCCCCTTATTGGGAAGGGAACCAATAAGGTTTCTTTTACCTGGATCTCATGTGCACATGAGAACCTGGTAAAAGAAACAACATGTTAGTGTTAATGTGTTGACTGGCTAGAA
Organism: Apodemus agrarius; assembly: GCA_964023405.1. Lineage (NCBI taxonomy): Eukaryota > Metazoa > Chordata > Mammalia > Rodentia > Muridae > Apodemus > Apodemus agrarius. Next base: position 66,366,748 of record OZ030010.1, on the reverse strand, counting down.
GAAGGAGCAGAGCAACTGCTGGCGAGCTTGGGTTCAGGTGAATGGGAGGAACAAAGGAAAGAGAGGCTCCCAACTCAGCTAAAAGGTCCCTTCCAATAAGGGGGCCCGACGTGCTGGCACTACCAAAAAGGAATGGGTGAGGGGAACACCCCTAAAAATGCAGCTAAATGGTGGAGTCTTGTAAGGAAGGTAAGGTTGTCCTCCTACACTGACAATAGGAAAACGAGAAGGTGAAGTGGGTCCCAAAAACTCAATCAGAACTGAGTAAGTGGCCCCAGTGTCCAAGAGGAAGGAGATGGGCTACCCACATACCATGATAGTTGCCTGAGGCTCCCTGCTGGTGATGGGCGTGGTCAGGTCTAAAGAGCTTGGTCCCCTTCAGTCATCTATAGCCAACCCTAGGAGATCAGCTAGAGGGTTACCTGGGAATGATGTCCCTTTGTCCTGTATAACATGAGGGCAATTGACAGCCCAATATCCCTCTTTTTTTTTTGGTTTTTCGAGACAGGGTTTCTCTGTGTAGCCCTGGCTGTCCTGGAACTTACTCTGTAGACCAGGCTGGCCTCGAACTCAGAAATCCGCCTGCCTCTGCCTCCCAAGTGCTGGGACTACAGGCGTGCGCCACCACGCCCGGCCAATATCCCTCTTGATGGCACCTAGGACATGGTCCTATTGGCTTGCGGGGGGGGGGGGGTAGGGCAAGCTCTCACACAGTGACCTTGTTGATTACATCTATAGCAGGGGGCTGGTGGTCTCTGAGGCTTAGAAGACCTGGAATCTGGGGTAGTAGCTGGGGCTGGTTGGACAGCCTTTGCCAGCATATGGTATTTTTGTTTTCGGACTTTCCCATCTCTGTCATGGTATGCCTTGAAAGCCAATGCCAAGACTTCTGCCTATGGAGTTAGGGGGCCTTTCTCCAACTACCTAAGTTTAGCTTTTAATGTCGGGGTAGCTCTGGGAAAAAAGTAGACATCATAAGTTGCTTACCTTCTGGGTTTTCAGGGTCCAGATTAGTGTATTGTAATAAAGCCTTTGTGAGGCATTCTAAAAATTTAGATGGGTTTTCCTGTTTGTCCTGGACAGCCTCTTGTAGTTTTTCAAAAATTTACTGGCTATAAGGCTGCCCTTCTTAGGCTGACCAGAAGGCGTGTAATAAACCTGTCTCTGGCTGATATCACCTATGGAATTGTAATTCCATCGAGGATCCTGGCACTGCCTCAGATCCGATTGGATATGTTCCATCTGTTTGGTGAATTTCGTCGGCACGCACTTTTGTCTCTTCCCAAACTCACTGGCATTTATCAGGAAGTAAATTGTTAGTAAGGATCATATGTTCATCATGGAAAGTCAAGCTATAAGATTGAGTGATGTACTGGAACTCTTTACTAAAGGCAGAGGAGTTAGAGGTATAGGAACCCAGTCTGTTTTCTATTTGAGAAAGTTCACTCGTCGAGAAAGGAGCATGCTCTCTGACCAAGACTGTCCACCCTAGCAACTTCCCTTAGAGGAAGGACTGGTGCTGGGTCAGGTGTCCCTGAAGGAGAAGGATTTGGGGGTCTGGCTGTGGCCTAGGAGTGCATGATAGGAGGGGTGAAGGTCGGCGCCAATGCAGGGTGATTGGAGTGACCTGCAACTGGCACCGAAGGAGGAAGCATCTGGAGAGGTTGATCTAGTAGGCTCTGGGGCATCCTGGTGAGAAGGAGGAAACAGGCCTGCTGCAGAAGGGAGGAGTTAGCTGGATCCGGGGTTGTAGCGCCATCTAGCGGCGGTTGAGTAGGTTTCATGGCTAAGAGAAGTTGGGTTGGGGAACAAGGAGAGCACATAGAGGGGTGAGAGCGAAGACAGATGAATGCTTGGATATAGGGGACCTCTTTCCATTTACCAGACTGCTGGCAGTATGTATGGAGATCCCTTAAAACGATTGGGTCTAGCGTGCCATTAGCTGGACTATTGTCAAACAGGCACTGACTCCAGACCTTATTGCAGAGGTGGACCAGTGTTGAGGCCCTCAAACCAGGGGTTAACCTCAGAGATTTGAAAATTTCCAGGAGACATCCCAATGGGGTGCCTGGGAGTACGTTCGAAGACAATTTAGTGCCCTTTGGGTGGTGGGGATGTTACTGAACTATTCATACTGACGTCCCGGGAAGTCACCCAAGGATCTAAGTCTCAACTCATAGGTTAGCAAGGAGGCCAGTCATAAGGACCGGTGCCTTGAAATGCCAACCCCTTAGCCCGAAAGACTCTGGCCATGCCCTATCTGGGCATTTAGGGTTCCTCTCACCAACTGGAGAAACTCCTTACCAATTGACATGGCAGTGTGTGTTTGTGACCTTCTTCAGTCTGGTAGTAGGTTATGTGGAACCACGTGGTCAGTGCGGGCCCATCCAACTGCATAACCCACGTGGCAGAGGCTAGCTCCACGTGGTGGGCGGCAGCCACGCAGCTCACATGGTAGAAGGCTGAGTCTTGCAGTGGCGGGTGGCGATGGTCTGTGGTGGAAATCCATGTGGTGGGTGACAGTAGGTGCCAGCAGATGCAGTCCATGTGGTGTAACAGTGGCTGCAGGCGGTGGTGACAGTAGCAGTCCTTTACAGTCACACCAGCTGGTGACAGTGGCAGCTTCACAGTCACGCCAGGTGGTGACAGACACCTGGACTCTACAACTCCCCTGGATAATGATTCCCGAAGTCTTTAGCACCAATGTTGTGTTAGAAGTCTGGCTCCAGAAAAACCATACCAGGCCAAACAGTTCACGCGAGGTTTATTGTAGAAGGGCAAAGGTGGCAGCAAAGGAGAAACGGGAGGAGGGAGGAGAGAGAGAGAGAGAGAGAGAGAGAGAGAGAGAGAGAGAGAGAGAGAGGTCTTCCTTTTATTTGGATAGTGACTCAGCTACAGGTAAAGGTGGGAGGTGAGCCAAGTGGACTCTGGGAATACTGTGGTGGTTGCCTTGACAACAGGTGTGTGGGTTGCTGTCCCCTAGGGTTCAGAGCTGATCCTGATACCAATATTTATACTGCCATTCCTCTGTTATATAAAGGTCTATGCAGGGTAGGCTGAACTATAGCCATTTTGCTTTTCAATCAATCAATAGAATCAAGAGAACTCTTTCTGAAAATTGTGATGATTCTTTGCATCCATTGGATCCTGTAGTGGCTGTGACCACAATTTCTATCCCAGGAATGGTTACTGGAATACAAAGACAGGTCTTGCCGGGCGGTGGTGGCACACGCCTTTAATCCCAGCACTTGGGAGGCAGAGGCAGGCAGATTTCTGAGTTTGAGGCCAGCCTGTTCTACAGAGTGAGTTCCAGGACAGCCAGGGTTACACAGAGAAACCCTGTCTTGAAAAAACTAAAAACAAAACAAAACAAAACAAAAACAAACAAACAAACAAAGACAGGTCTTAAAGATGGCCTATGTGAGTAGTAAAATACTACTACCGCAGCAAAGATACTAGCAGAAATGAAGAAATGGGCGAATTGAGAACCAAAGCTTATTTGTTGTTCAGGAGCAATCTTGGTTACCAATGACTTCCTGGTATGTGTTGCTTTCTGTCAGACTTTTCTCATATTATTGACAGTCAAATTGATGATTTGCATAAACAGGTAGGCAAACTCTCTTAAGTGGCCTTTGAATGGCCATCATGACTAAGATGGCTTTCTCCTTCCTTTGGTCCTGTAACAGCTGTTCTTGTCATTCTCTTATGCCTCTCTGTATTAACTAGACTAGCCGTACAGGCAATGCATTCTCTATCGTAGCTACTATGAAAACAAACTTAGAAATGTGGAGATGTAGAAGGGCAGGCTTGGAAGGCCAGGCTTCACTTTAACCCCCCATATTATTATGTTTTCCCCAGACTCCTGTGCATTGTTTCTCAGCAGTATAACCCATTCTTAGGAAAAGGCCCCATGTAACTTACAAAAGAAATTTACTATTATAACCTTGCCTTCCTAGGTCTTTATCCTAAGTGTCATTTCTCAGTGGAAAGAAACCTTTCAAGGAGTTTTGATGTAGTCGTGCTTTAAGCTTTGTTGTGATCATTGTCATGAGGAAACTTTTGTCAAAGTTGTACAGTGCTGAGATATGTCAAAAAATATACTGCTCAGGGTCAGCACCAGCTAGGTCACGTGGAATCTGATTCTTGCCTCTCACAGGTCGGTCCCATTGGCAGCTGCATTTGCTGGCGCCTCCACAAAAGGAGTTTTTGGAAAAGAGTAGAAGTAAGATTTAAAAAAGCATCACAGCCAGGAAGCACATCTTCAGGGAGTCTTCAGGGAGTGTACAAGTGACCAAGGCACAGTCGTTGAGCTCCGTGGCCCCTTGGGGCCAGTGTAGGTGGCCTAGCTCTGTGGGGGAGCACAGACTAACCATGTTGCTCCTTTCTAGTTGCCTACACTGGAGTCTCAGAGACCAGGCCCAGAAGCAGGGCTTATGGGAAAGGCTACGGGAAAGGCAGAGGCATTTTTACTTCCTCCCCCAGGAGCACAACGGCAGCCTGCAGCTGGTTCCTGGCCAGTGAGAGCACCTGGTGCTTGTTAACTGTCTCTTGGCTCTTAGGAGTAGCCCTGAGAGAGTCACACAGCCAGAGGGGAAAATCTTGACAGCTTTGGCTGCCACCTGGATTTTGTGCAATCTGACTTAATTAACCCAGCAATTCAACTGTTGAAACAAAACAAAGCAAAAGCAAAACCAACAAAACCCAAAACCTACAACGACAACAACAACAACAACAACAACAACAACAACAAAAATCTTGTCACTAATGGAGATTCTTTAACTAAGGTCCTTAACTGAAATTTCTAGGGCCTGAAAAAAAATTATACTTAATTTATGGTCTGGCTCTTACAAGTTACAAGAGACCTTAGAGCATACTCTGAGGCAAGAAAGGTACTTACAAAACAATTGCAGTTTTAAAATGGCAACCAGACTGGTAGAGACACACCTAGGACTTCCTTCAAGTGTTTAAACTTACAAAGTAATTCACATTCAAGATTTGGCTCTCTTTTCAGCCCTTCAGGAAGTGGTGGTATATATGGAAAAAAATGTCACCAGCTGTCCATGTACCTGGGGTGTCAAGTGGTTAATTATATCATAGCAGTTTTGTCATTTGGGGGATGAGGGCAAGGAGTTGCCAGGAGCTTATCTTTTGAGACTTTAGAATGGCACTGTGGTGGATGGAATGAAAATGGCCCCCAACAGGCTCATAGTGAGAAATTTCTTTCATAGAGGCTGGCCAGGCCCTATCTGGGCATTTAGGGTTCCTTCTGCCGACTGGAGAAACTCTTTACCAATCAATATGCCGCTGTGTGTTTGCGACCTTCTGAAGTCTGATAGCAGGAAATGTGGAACCATGTGGGTTGGTGCGGGCCCATCCGACTGCATAACCCGTATGGCAAAGGCTAGATCCACGCGGTGGGCCACAGTGGCACAGCACACATGGTAGAAGTCCGTGAGTCTATCTGAAAGAATTATGACATATGGCCTTGTTGGAGTGCCATGGGACCTTGTTGGAGGAAGTATGTGTCAGTAGGGTTGGGCTTTGAGGTTTCAAAAGCGCAAGTCAGGCCCAATGGCTCACTCGCTCGTCCTGCTGCCTGTGGGTCAACATGTAGAACTCTCAGCTCCTCCACCAGAACCGTGCCTGCCTGGATGCGGGCATGATTTCTGCCATAATGATAATGGACTAAATCTCTGAACCTGTAAGCCAGTCGCAATTAAATGTTTTCCTTTGTAAGAGTTGCCATGGTAGGACTGTAGAGGTGGCTCAGCGGTTAAGAGCAGTACTGACTGTTCTTCCAAAGGTCCTGAGTTCAAATTCCAGCACCCACATGGTGGCTTACAACCATCAACAATGACACCTAATGCCCTTTTCTGGGGCATCTGAAGACAGTTATAGTGTACTCACATATAATAAATAAACCTTTAAAAAAAGAGTTGCCACGGTCACGATGTCTCTTCACAGCAATCAAAACCCTAAGCAATCAAATGCTTAGCATAAAATGAAGTTTTCCTTAGACTTTGCATTCCCTGTTGGCTCTAGATCATCTGCATCAAGCTGCTGATTTGTGTTGAGGCATGGGCTGATACCAAGTCTGTAGGGCTATGTTAACAGACTTGAGTTTATTTTGAGATGTCACAACTAAAGTTTAGTAGTCCATTATATTCCCCACTGGCCATAGGAGAATGAATAGAATCTTGTGAATTTAATTGTGAGGCCTCCAATATCCATAGTGTTTGATATTGACACCTATGAATGATAATTAGGATACATAGAGCAGTGAGACAGAGAAAATAAACATCTATTTTACCATAGATAATTTGGTAAGGAGGAAGTCAAATTCCAGACTTCATCCTGAGTATCCCTTTTTGCAAATTATTTTTAAAGATTTAATTTTATGTACATGAATACACTGTTGTTGCCTTCAGACACACCAGAAGAGGGCATCAGATCTCATTACAGATGGTTGTGAGCCACCATGTGGTTGCTGGGAATTGAACTCGTGACCTCTGGAAGAGCAGTAAATGTTCTTAACCACTGAGCCATCTCTCCAGCCCTTTTGTTGCAAGTTTGGTAACTCTAGTTTTTAACAGGAAATGTGACATCAAAGGAGCCCGGAGGACAGCATGAGCTTTGCTATAGTAATAAACACCATAGATAGCTATTTGTTCCTTTTGCCAGAGAGAAGGAAAGGGATTCCTTTTGGTGGAGGGGAACTAGTTTCCTTTGGATTTAACATTGCAGCCTTTTGTTAATGATAAGGGATGATGTAGTCTTTTCTGTAACTGCTTCTCAGCTGAAATTAAGACATTATTGTCAGACCCCAGAAGGCTGGAATGCCAGTCAAAGGCCAGGAGGCGGGCAGGGTACATCTGGTCTGCTGTCAAGATCACATTGGACCATTTGGAGTTAGTAAAGTACAGGCAACTTTGGAATGGTCTGAAATGATGACCCAAAGCATTGGTTCAAGTTGGTAGGAAATCCTGTCGGAAGCATCTGGTTCACATCAGCTTTCAGCAAGTTCATGGCTCATGGCCATTTTTTGGAGTAGTTTGTAGGATAGAATGGTGTCTGTCAACTGACTGGAAATCGATAAGGAGAGATATAACCTACAGACAGAGGATAAAGTTTAGGAAAATCTTACATTTGACTCTTCCCACTCAGGAACAGGTGGGGGAAGCTTAGGCGGTTGACTGACCCGATGCTGATCTGGGCACTGGATGCCATCTGGCCCAGCCAGGCAGGAGTGTTCAAGCAAAGGGGAAAGGGTGAGAGCAGGGAGAAAGAGGTACAACTGCTGCTGCTGCTGCTCTGGTGCCTCTGCTGCCCTGGCTACCACTGGCTAACGAGTGGGGTGCAGGAGAGCTTCTAACTGTGAAAGCTTCAGGAGACTGTTCTCTTCCCAGGAAGTGTTAAAGCTCTTATACATATGACAGATGCTCTCAGGGGATGGAGTAATTCTCACACACCCTTATTCCTTCTGGATAGGATCTTATATACAGTTTGGGGATGGGTTGGGGTCTGAGAGCAGGTGCTTCCTATTGGCTTGGTCTGAGATGTTAGGGATGCCTCATGTACAAGTGGAGGGGCTTGGGGGCACTGCCCCTACATGACTGATGGTCACAACTGTCTCTATGGGGGCTGTGACTATGTGACAGAGGCAGGTGAAGCGTTTACCATCCCTTTGGGTATCTGGGGCTTCCAACCCAGATCAACTTCCTCAGGCTTCCTCTAATGGTCCATTGTCTTCCTTTTCTTTTTATCAGGGAGAGGTGTCATTAGAATAAATGTCTCCTATGTTGGGAACAGTTTGATACTGAACCAAGACCTGATTGGTAGTGATCTTTGTAATGCTACTCGTCTGATGCTTTAGACATTTGATGAGGCAAGGGACCAAAAGAAGCAAGGCTCCTATGGATAGTACGGGGCCAAGGAGGGGAAGAAGCCAAGATTCCAGGGGATTAGAGTACCAAGGGGTAGGGGTATTGGGAGCATAGGGTGCCTGGAGGTTCCCTCGGAGCTCTTTGAGTATTTGTACATCTTCTACCAGTCCAGAGTCATTGGCATAGAAACAACATTGCTCTCTCCAAGCAAAGTGCAAGTTCCTCCCTGTTCAGCAGTCAGTCAGTAAGTCCAGGGCCCTCTGGTTTTGGAGAGCAAGTCCTGCTGAGATAACCTTATCCAGCATTAAAACCACTCAAGGCTGTCTGCAGTGGAGGCCATTGCCTGGTCAAGCTTGCCTGGAAGTCGCTGGCCAGATGTTGTATTTGGACAAGGGCTCTTCCAGTGGTTTCTGTCGCCCCCCAGTGAGACAGTAAGGCCTAGTCAAATGAGCAGAGGGATGAAGATGTCTCTCTTCTTTGCTTCTTCCCATCTGCAAGGTGAGTTCTTCAGGTTCATAGAGATAAACATGGGAAACAATTTATTACAGGGTTGCAGGAACCTTGGGAAGGGGGGTGCCTTTTCACCAGAGGACAGCAAGAGAGGTAACACATACTGATTTGGCAGTGGTGATGTCACAGGAACATGTAAGAAGGGGTTTTGAGGAGGGTCCTACAAGGCAAAATGTGGGGTGTGGGGGTAGGTCAAAGAGAGGAATGTCTTGTGCATTCCTTGTGGTAAGAGGTCCATGGAGTTCACAAAGGGAATGTTAATGGGAACAGCTGCTAATAGTAGTTAGGAGAGAAAAGCACAGAAAAAAAACATTGGAAGGAGTCAGGATGGGTGGTTAATGGGAAGAGGTCAGCTGGATATTGGATGTATTGTAGCCAGGAAAGAGTAGCTTGGAGTTCCTTCTGAGATTAATTTTCCTGTTGAAGAATGTTAACATGGGTAAAGACCGATTTGGAGGTGGTAACAAGCTCACAGGAGACATGTAGGTCAGCTATGTGTATTTTGCATAGTTGTTAGGTTAAGTTTACCCATGACTCTGCTTTGACAATGTTTATCCCATGGGTTGCTTGTGGAAAGCTGAAAATGAGTTTTAAGGTTGGTGAGCATGGTGCCGCTGTGGCTGGTGGATTCCATTACGTAGCTCCAATATCTGCAACTCATACGTGGAGACCTCCTGGAGACATTCACCCATGTTTTGATAAGGAAAGCAGAAGAAAGAGCTGGGGTAGTAGAGATAGAATCCAGATGTAGGGGGATTTCAATCCTGGTCCAATATCGTTCAAGTGGGCGATCCTGGGTTCCTATGATTTTGTTGTATCCATTGCAGGTCTCCCTAGTGAAGAATCTCCAGTGGTGAGTGTTGGGAAGGCTAGGGGAAGGCTGGGCAGTAGCAGAGTTGGTATGAGGAATGACAAAAACAGCCAAGAGAATAGAGGAGAGGGGATCTTGTGGAGGGCACATGGCCTGGGCAGCAGTCACCAGGTACTCTGGGTGTGGTACTTCCTCTGCCTCTGCATCTTCCTCCTCCTCTGTCCTTGATCTGCAAGTGAGAGGTGGGCCATCTTCTTGGTTGGTGGAGTGGTGTCAGACATTTCTGGCAAGAATCCAGATAGGCTTATGCTTGTCCTGTGGATAAACACAAGCAAAACCCCTCCCAGTTATAAGGAGAGGGTCTGGTCCCTTCCAAATTCCACACAAAGGATCATGCCATTATACTAGGATTGGAGGTTAATTTTGGTGTGTGCCAGTGAAGGAAGATAAGAGGGTGTTGAGAGTTTTTGTTGATGTTAAATATGTTTAGTGTAGTCAGAGTCATCATTAGTACATTGGGGAGGGGTAGGTGGTTGTTTTTTGTTTTAGAAGTTAGGCTTTTAGGATTTGATGTGTTCTTTCTATTATTCCTTCACCCCCGGGTATTGTGGGGAATTTCCATATGATGAGAAATTTCCCAATGTGTGCAGAAGGTTTTGAATTGAGAGCTAATGAAGGCAGGGCCATTATCAGTTTTTGTCTGTTGAGGAATGCCCATGGCAGCAAAGGTGGAGAACATACAGTTAATTAACCTTTTTGGTTTTTCACCTGTTTGGGCTGTAGCCCATATAAAATGTGAGTATGTATCTACAGTAACAAAAACATATTTCTGCCTTCCAAATTTGGGAATATGGGTGACATTAGTATGCCATAATGGATTGGATTTGAGGCTATGGAGATTGGCGCCAATCTTTGTAAGGCTGGGGTGGTTATAAGGGATGCACAAGAGAAGCATGTTTTTATTATCCTTTGGAGTTGAGCAAAGGAGATGTCAGGGAAGCAGGCATGAAGCCCCTTTATATTTGTATGTGTCTGTGATGGAATTGGTCTGCTTGCTCAATGGAGGCTGTGAATGTTACTGTTGGGGCGGTTTGGTCAGCAAGAGCATTCCTCTCAGATATTGGGCTTGGCAAGGGACTGTGAGATCTCACATGCTGGATGTAAATGGGGGAAGAGCCCTTCCTGTAGGAGGGTGGAGACCTGTATGAGTAGACGGGAAAATGGGTTGGCGTCTAGTTTGACAAAGGATCTTGACAGCCAGGGGAGCAAATTGACAGTATACACACTGTCTGAAAAGAGGTTACGGAGGCCCTTGACTTCTCTTAGAGATAGATAGATAGCGTATAATTGTATTGGAAGGAGTGATGGGGTTCATCCTCAGGGGAGTAGTATATTAGTGTTGCAGCTTCCCTCTTTGCCCCATTGGGAAATATTGAGGGGTTCCAACTATGGGCTTTTTTGAAAATAGTTTGGGGGTAGCCATCACAACAGACGGAGGGCAGAGGCCCAGTTTTCATTAGGATAATGGGTATCAATTCATCCTGGGAATCCTATTAAGCTGACAGTAAAGTGGGAGTGATTTTTGATTAGCATTGAATATTGGAGAGGAGAAAGGGGTTGACAAGAATGTCAGGTTCTTTTTCTAGGGTTTGTAGGGCTCTGTCCCTGCCATTTTTAATCATACTAGTGAGTGGATCCACTTCATAAAAAATTTGGGGTGCACCACCCATTGGGGAGTGGAGCCATTCCAGCACACCCTGGGGTTGGTAAATGGCTCCCCAAGTGTACAGGAGGAATTAAAGATAAAAAGCTGTATGGATATTGTTGGGTCATACCACGCAAGAGTTGTATCTTTTAGGGCTGCATTGAGAGCCTTGGATTGTCAGAGGACAGTGTTCTTAGGAAGGAGGGCCTTTTATCTCCTTTTAGAAGGTTAAGGAAAGGTTTAATGGGGCTTGTGGAAAGGGGGAGCCAGGGTTGAAACCAGCTAAGGTTACACAAAAAGCTCTGGAGGGAGGTGAGAGTTTATTTTATTTAAATCTTATTTAAATAAAATAAGATTTATTTTATTTATATGAGTAGTATTTGTTTCTAGACACACCAGAAGAGGGCATTAGATACCTTTACAGATGATTATGAGATACCATATGGTTACTGGGAATTGAACTCAAGACCTTGGGAAGAGCAGTCAGTGCTATTAACCACTGAGCTACCTCTCCAGCCCCCGGGAAGATTTTTTTTGTTTGTTTGTTTTGTTTTTTGGATTTGGTTTTTTGGAGACAGGGTTTCTCTGTATAGCCCTGGCTGTCCTGAAACTCACTCTGTAGACCAGGCTGGCTCAGACTCAGAAATCCGCCTGCCTCTGCCTCCCAAGTGCTGGGATTACAGGCATGTGCCACCACTGCCTGGCGGATAAGCTGGTCTTTAAGTTGGGAGCAAGAGATAGAAGAATCTCCCCATCTTAAGATGTCATCCATAGCCGGGCGGTGGTGGCTCATGCCTTTAATCCCAGCACTTGGGAGGCAGAGGCAGGCAGATTTCTGTGTTCGAGGCCAGCCTGGTCTACAGAGTGAGTTCCAGGACAGCCAGGGCTACACAGAGAAACCCTGTCTCGAAGAAAACCAAAAAAAAAAATTTGCTGGGTGGTGGTGGCTCATGCCTTTAATCCCAGCACTTGGGAGGCAGAGGCAGGCGGATTTCTGTGTTTGAGACCAGCCTGGTCTACAAAGTGAGTTCCAGGACAGCCAGGGCTACACAAAGAAACCCTGTCTCAAAACAAACAAACAAACAAAAAGATGTCATCCATATAGTGATATATGTTGCATCCTTTATGTAAATAAGGTTCTAATTCAGTAGCTATAGCCTCCTGACAAATGGTTGGACTGTTAGCCATTCCCTGTGGGAGGACAGTCCATTCATATTGTGAGGCTGGATCAGAGTTGCTAATGTGTGTGTGTGGGGGGCTACTGAGAACACAAAGCATTCGAAGTTTCAGGGGTGGAGAGGGATGGAAAAAAAGCAGTCTTTTACATCTGTTGCTGAGGGGGACTTTGGCAGGGATGGCTAAGATTTGCGGCAGCCCCCTTTGAAGAGAGCCTCAGACTCACATTTTTGTAATTGCTCTTGTAATAGTTTCCATCCCCCTGAGCTATTATTTTTTATAGTGAACACAGGGTGTTTCATGGACTGAGGGAGGGGGGATGTGTTGTAATAGAAGCTGTTTTCTATAAGTTGTGAGAGGGTTTTAAGCTTCTCCCTTGATAGAGGCCACTGTGGGACCCAGATGACTTCATTGGAGAGCTAATTAAATCAGGGAGTATCAAATCTAACAGCAACCCCTAGAATCGGGGGTGATTTGGGTATAACTTTATAGGTAATGTCCTCTATCTTGATGAGATCTCTTTCTGATTGCGTGGTAAGCCCTATCTCTAGGGCTTGAAAGACATCTCTCCCTAGAAGACTGGTGGCTACTTGAGCCACCAGGGGGCGTATGAGGCCGGTAGCTCCATCAGGGTCCTCCTACTTACAGGCCTGTTTAGTGATAAATGTATTAGAGGTTCCCTCTACATCTAGGAGCTGGGGCCTAGGGATCAGTTGCCAGTCTCGTGGGATCTTTGTCTTAAAATTGTCTTGTCTGCTCCAGTATCAATAAGGCATTTGAATGGCTTATATCTAGTTTAATGGTTAACTTTGTGTGGGGCCTTCTGAGATGCAGGACACCTATAAAGCTTCTGTGGTGGACTCGGGCTGAGGGCTGCACCCTCTGGAGTTCACAGGCTCCAGTGGCTTACCATCCTTATCATATATGGAAGTACAATATCTTCCAGTGGAGACCTTTCCTGAAACTGGGGGCAAATTTTCTTGGGATTAGGATCTGTTTTGAGAAGGGAGTTTTGTGGGAATTCATTTCTCCAATGTTCTGTCTCTCCACATTTGAAGCAGATTCCTTCTGTTTTACTGCTGCCACAAATGCCTGAGCCACGGGTGTAATCTGGTGTGATGTGGTTCCTATACCTTGGGTTGCCACAATCCACCTATTGTGGTGCTCCTCCCAGAGACCCTGGCAGACTAGTCTGGATTCAGAAGTCATGCCTTCCCATACAATGGTTTTAAGAAGGAGATCTCTGGCTGTGGGGTTGGGGGATTTTCTTTCTAGGTTCCATCTAGTTCTGAGAATAAAATCAGATAGGGGTTCTCCTGGCATTTGACTGAGAGAGGAGGGAGGAGGCTGTGTCTTCTGAACCTGAGGGTGGGGTGAGCCTGTCCCAAGCTTGGGTTGCACGGAGGGTTGCACAGAGGCGGACATATTCATAATACGTTGCTGACTGTAATTACCCTGCTGGCTGTGTCGCCTGCTGTGCTCCAATGGAAAAGTCTTCCTGGCCAGAGTTCATCAAAACCCCATGGAGTGTTGTCTCAGTCCCGATTTTGCCTGACCTGTTGGCAACATTCATCTTGAAACAGGGCCTCCCACTTCAAGAACTTTGGGCTGGGCAGGGAGGAGCTGCAAATACTTCTCCAGTCTTGGGGCATGTTTAGGTTGGCAATATGGCTCTGTTGGAGAGATTTTGTCCAGGGAGCATGGATGCCAACTTTCTTCACAGCCTGCCTGAGTTCTTTTAAGTCTGAGGCTTGGAATGGGTAGCCGTTGAGTCGTTTAGTTCCATTTGGGTTAATATTAGTGGAAATGTTCTAGTGTATTGGGATTCTAGTTCTGTATTGGAGTTCTGAGTTAGCATGGGAGATGGGGTTTGTTTTTGCAAGGGAGTTACGAAAATTACAAAGTTGTGTGGTAGATGGTTGGGGATAGGGGCCTATGGAGTTCGGCAGGTTTTTGTCTAAGTGTTTTGTAGGTCTCTGGCTTCTGTGGCTCCAGGAGGGGGTAGGAGAGAACACTCTCTGGTTGGATGGGGGAAGGTGGAGTAGGGGGGAAAGGTCCGAGGAAGCTCATTTGTTTTTCTAATGGAGCCCTATTCTTGGGTGAGGGAAGGAGGAGCAGGAGGAGCAGGAGGAGCAGACACTTCAATTTAGTGTTTCCTCTGAGGGATTAGGAGGCAGGGGTGGGTAGATGGATTTTATTTCCCTTATTAGTTAGGTAAGGGTTGTGAGATCTGAAATGGGTGGTCTTTCGGACCTTGAGCTTTGGGCTCATCTGACTAAGGGGGCTCAGGGGCTGTGTTTCTATCAGCCTGCCCTATTTTAGATGACCCTATGCATTGCAGAATTGCAGCTAAGGTCAACAAAAAAAATCACAGGAGGGTTTTTTTTCCTTCTTGAGTATCTCTGCTTCTGATGAGAGAAGCTATTCAAGTTCATGAGTCAGGGCTGTAAATATTATCATTGGCTATGCATGGCACTATCTGAAGGACTTCCTCTCAAAACAAGGAGGCTTGGTTTTTGGCTATTTTTATTCTGTGGGATTTTAATAGGGCACATATCTCCCTGACCTGGGGGAATTTTTAATGCATTTTCTCTTCTTTTCTGCCCATGACAGAAAAGAAGAGAAAATGTCTTGTCCAATGGGAACATTCCCTTGGCCTATTGGATTTGGGGGATTCCACAGAAGTCCAAAACACTAAGCCTTCCTGCAGATTTAAGAACTGGCAGCTGCCCTGTGGCTTTTAAGTGGCTTCTGTGTTACCAGGTTTTTTGTTTTTGTTTTAAAGAGAATTTAGATATTTTTTGCCAGTGCCTGTGTTTGAGCTGCTGGCATTTAGACAGTGGCTAGAGGGACCTTCAGCCAATACCAGAAGGTAGCTCTGGCCAGAAGGCTTCAGTCCCTTCAGCTTGTCCAAATCCATCCAATAGTGCTGAGTGAAAGCACAGCAGGAAAGGACCAGTTGCTCATCTCCAGAGTTGGGGGTGGGGCCACTGTCCCTTGCCATCCATTGTAGTGCATTTGTTGCTGTTTGTGCCCCACATGGTCACCAGTTGCTAGTCTGTGCACTAGATGCTATCTGTGGAGTAATCTGGCCCAGCCCGGCAGGAACATTCAAGAAAGGGGAAAGGGCTTGGGCAGGAAGGCGAGAAGAGAAGCCACCACCGCTGCTCTGGTGCAGCTCTTCTGGTGCCTCTGCTGCCCTTCTAGCTGTGAAAGCTTCCAGAGATCCATTCTCTTCCCAGGAAGTGTTGTAGCTCTTATACATATGACAGATGCTCTCAGGGGATGGAGTAATTCTCACACACCCTTATTCCTTCTGGATAGGATCTTATATACAGTTTGGGGATGGGTTGGAGTCTGAGAGCAGGTGCTTCCTATTGGCTTGGTCTGAGATGTTAGGGATGCCTCATGTACATGTGGAGAGGCTTGGGGGCACTGCCCCTACATGACCTATGGTCACAACTCTCTCTATGGGGGCTGTGACTATGTGACAGAGGCCTGGCGTTGGGAGCAGGTGAAGTTTCGACTGTCCCTTTGGGTACATGAGGCTTCCAACCCAGCTCAATATTACCAGGCTTCCTCTCACTGTCCACCACCCACAACATGACAAGAGCACTTATCTGGAATCCATTTGCTCTGTGAAAGGTGGTTTCAAGTTGTGTCTCCCTGAAGCTTACATGAGGCTTTTGAATTACAAAAAGACTTAAAAGTATTAGCTATTTAGCATTAACACTGTTTGTAATCTACATTGAAATACTCAGAAAAAGGAGTTTAGTGTGTTTAAGTTGCTGAAGCAGACTCATGCCTTTGAGCCATAGAAAGAACTTGGGGACACCCCCCTCCCCGATGATTCTAGGTTAAAAACATGAGCGCTATTTTCTTTGTCCAGAGACCTGGAGATAAAATCTACAGACAGAGGATAAAGTTTAGGAACTTAAAGGAAAATCTTACATTTGACTCTTTCCATTCAGGGTCAGGCAATAGGTAGGGGACGCTTAGGCTGTTGACTGACATGACAAGAGCACTTATTTGGAATCCATTTGCCCTGTGACAGGTGGGTCCAATATCCATATATTATATGGAGAGATAGATAGGTAAATAGATAATAGGTAGGTATATAGATGAGATTGGGTAGAGCTGTTTTCAGCAGGACAAAAAGCACCTTTAACTCAATACTGAGAAGACAACCAAAGGAAATTAAAATTTTTTGAGCCTGTGACAATGATAATAGTAGCCAGTACTTTCCCAAAGCTAGATTAATGGCTTTTCAGACTCCACTGACTAATAATAAAATTCTAAAATTTGGAAGTCTTAATTGAATGAAATGGGCACATGATCACTTTGAAGTATGGTTGAAGAGACAGTTTTTGTTGTAGATAGGAAGGAGATTACGGTCAAAGGCCTTCAGAAGAGCCCAGAGCAGGGAGAGAAAATAATGGACTAAACATTGCCAGTTCATTGAACTGTGAAATGAGACGAGGGAGGGCAGAATACAAGGAAGGAGAAGGGAGAGGGACAAGAGAGACCAAAAATGCCAGGAGAGGAGGCAGAGAGAATGCATGGCTGAAAAGGCAGGTTATATAAGAGAATGAGAAACTGTAGAAAGGGAAGGGAAGCCCATGGGCAGGAGAGGTTTAGGATAGGACCGGTGGCCCAAAGAACTAAGAGGAGCCACAGGTACTGAATAAGCCCAGAGGTCAACATCTGCTTTGGCATGGTAATAATCAGCACAGCTAGCCATTTGTCTTGAGTTTCTTTTTGACCAGATGATAATATCATGTATTAATTTTCATTTTTATATATCTTTAATCATTTTTCAGACCCATATAACTGCATTTATACACCTAAAATCAAGTCTTTAGATATGCATAACTTATTTGTTTTTATATCATCGAACTTTTATAACTCGCACTTACATATATTAAATTGTTTTCTTAGACTTCACAACATATATATACTTCAAACCTTTTCTTTTCCATCCAGTCATTCACTATGAGACACAGTGATTGATTACTGAGAGCAGTCATTGCAAAGCAAGTTACTTCAAATAAAGGAAAAATAAAAAAAATAAAATTTTAGTTAGTATGATAGCTTGGGTTTGTTTTTACATCACCCTAGCTTTATCCAGAGCTCCAAGGGCAGAGAAAGGAAGCAGCGGGAAGATAGAGCAAGCAGGAAAAGAGAGCTATCCTTCAGAAGCAGAGCATGGGTAGAGAAATGTCTGGTGTACCTGCAGGACTTAAGCAGCAGGCTCCAGTGAACAGGGTACTCCTAGGTTGAGAAAAGGAGAGACAAGTTCACCATGGGAAGAGGCAGAGACTGCTGAAGGAGGGAGCTGCGAGATGGGGTTACCTATAGGGAAGCATGCTGTAACTGCTCTCGCTTGCTTTGCCTAGTTCCTATATCTGCAACAAAATTTATGGACACATGAGAAAACACAAGTCCAGCAGACACAAGCAAACAACATAACAAGGTAGAACATTCACAGAGTCTCAGAAGACCATGCAAACAGACATTCTGTGACCATCTTTTTTCATAAGCAAAACCAAGACAGAAGGTCATCATCTCTTTTGCCCAGAGACAAGATCTACAATTATGTCCAATCCCCCAATATATCTCTCCAAACATTTGGATGCCAAAACATAGTCGAATAACTTACCTATCGTTTCAAGGTTCAGATGAATATTGCCTAGAAGTTCTTTGTTTTGTTTTCAATTTGCAAATTTGTGGTAGTCACACTCTGAGCTACCACCTAGGTCTTTATCAATTCCGCCTTGAACTTGCCTCCACTCGGGGGCCTATCCTTGACTAGTGACCATTAGTTTATGGCAACTGTGATCTTCAGCTCCCTAGACTTCTAAGCTCACCTATACCGGCTAGTCTCCCGATCCCCAGAGCTTCCGAGTCTATGAGTCTATCCTGGACCCAGCCTTGAATTTTGGCTCTACCATGGTATTAATCCCACTGAGCAAAAGATCAGTAGCCAATTTAAAACCAATTAAACAAGGTTTATTGTTATTGTGCACAGAACTGCTTCTCTAAAGTGGGTTTTGAGAGAAGAGTGTTGGTTTAACTTTTAAGACCTCGTATATAGGAAAAAGGTGCAGACTGCGGATTTACAGAGGAATTTGGTAACATGAGGACTTGGCGAGTGATTTACAGAAGCAGACAGAAGAAACATTATTTGACAGACTATCTAGGCAGAAAATCTCAAGATTACTTGGCAGAACATCGTATCATCAGTGTAGAGTTAAGGGTATGATGAGGTTATGAGTCCAATTACATAGTGTGTGGAACATGTCAAATTCCAGGAATAGGTTAAGGCCTGGTCAAACTTAAGTTTTAAAGTCAATACAAAAGAACTTATTTTGACCTTGTAAATAAGATGGCTTCTAATCTTAAGATGGAAGCAGGCTGGTCTATCATTCCTTCCTTGTTTTTATGTCCCTTTCAAATCCTTGATAGGGAATGGTTATTTCTTTCTGTTGTATGGGATGCTAATGGCCAGTAGATGTCAAGTATTTTAGCATTTTCTATCTGGCAGAAGACAAACTTTCTAATCCATCAGAAAATATATGGTCCAATAGTGAGTAGCATCAGGCAGAGTATTAGGGATCCTGCAGCAGTTGAAGTAAGAGCGGTTAGTCACGGGGACCGGTGACTAGGAATTGATACCAATTATTTTCTTTTTGGTAGTTTAAATATTTGGTTTTAAGATAGTTTTTTACCTCCTGGGCATATACCCAGAGGATTCCCCTGCATGCAATAAGGACACATGCTCCACTATGTTTATAGCAGCCTTGTTTATAATAGCCAGAAATTGGAAGGAGCCCAAATATCCCTCAAAGGAGGAATGGATACAGAAAATGTGGTATATTTATACAATGGAATACTACTCAGCAATTAAAAATAATGAATTCATGCAATTTGTAGGTAAATGGTTAGACCTGGAAAATATCATCCTGAGTGAATTAACCCAATCACAAAAGAATGCACATGAAATGCAATCACTGATAAGTGGATATTAATGAGCCCAGAAGCCCTAAATACTCAAGACACAAATAGCAAGTCAAATGATTCCCAAGAAGAAGAAAGGAGAGGACCCTGGGCCTGTAAAGATTGCATCCAGTTTAGTAAAGAAACCGAGGGGGGAGGGGGAATGATTGGGGAACAGTTGGGGGGGGAGAGGAACTATGGGAACTATGGTGGGTGGGAACTGGGAAAGGGGAAAGCCTTTGGAATGTAAACATAGAATATAGAAAATTAAAAAAAAAGATAGTTTCTTACCATAACTAGGGTTTCTGTAATTATGCCTCATTGGTTAGCATAAAAGCAGCAAGTTTCTCCCAGGGCTACACATAGCCCACCCTGTTTCATGAAGAGTAAGTCAAGACCTCTCCTATTTTATAATACGTCTTCCAAAGAGTCTACTTGTCATTCTAATGTAGAGACCATCTTTTCAAAAAAATCTGGTTAAACTTTCACATTTAGGGTTTTGAACTCTTGATTTTGTAGGACAGGTGCTGACACCCCCAGTACCACAGATAGTTATCCCTGTACCCACTGAAAGTGGAAGTAGGTGGCCTGCATCCCCATAATGAATATAAATTTGAGAGGTGATATAAATGAGAATACAAAAATGGGTGTGTCCCATGTACAATGCAAGGAGGCTGATAGGCAATGTGTAATACCATCAGCAAAGGCCCCCCAGACACCTGAAGGGGCAAGAAGAAATATCCACTTATTTTTTTCTCAGTGTCACTAATAGTTAGGTTTTATACAATAGTTAGGCAAGTATCAAAATAAAGAGATATCAAGTGATGTGACAGATGGGACAAAATGCACAGTCCTTGTTCCTATATATCACCTAGGGTAAATTTGTCCGGGGATGAGGAACAAGTAGCATCAGTGTCTTGTGATAATATTTCAAGAGATAGGTAAGAAGCTATTCCTATATAGTAATGGGATTTTGAGTCTAGACAGAGCCAACAATCTTGCATTAGGTTAGATGCAGGATGGTTAAGGAAGAAGACTGCTGAGAGCATATTTGAAAGGGGAACTTCCACTGGAAGAGTAGATATGGGAATGAGGACAAAGTATACAGAAGTATGGGCCAGTGTGGTTTAGTAGAAGTTTAAATAGGCCACACAGTAGTTGGAAAGTCCTTAGGATGTGTGCATGTGGTAGTCAGTTGTGGTTGTACTGTGGTGGGGTATCGGTGTGCTAGGGATACCTGGGATACTGGGAAACAATTTTTTATTGGGGCCTATAGGTTTTGATATTCCTGGTTGTACTTATTTTCTCTAAATTATAATAAGGGTACTGGTGTCATCAGCACAGGAGGGAGCCCCATGATCTGGGCAGGTATGAATTTGAGAGCCTTGTAGTCTTTTCTCTTGGCTAAGATTTCCACATCCCCAAGTACCTACATATTCTTTTCTTGGGTGTGCATCATGCCAAACAACTTGATCCATGCCAAATCCACAGCTAGGCCAAACAGCGATAATATGACATACTCTGAATAGATTATAAAGATTATTGTTCAACTTGGCTTGATCCTGGGTCCTGACTGAGACCAACATTTCTCCTGTACTCATTACCCTAAGTTTCCAGCCCCAGGTGAAAGGCTTATGAAGGCTTACCACCAGTCTCAAAGAGTATATTTGTTAATATTCCTTTTATAGTTCTATTTATTCTTTCTACATCCCATGAGCTTTGAAGATAATACTTACATAGTTTCCAATCTGTTAAGAGCCTTTGAGAGCAATTGAGATAGTTTTGTCATAAAGGACAGGCCATTGTTAGACCCCAGGAATAAGAGGAAGCAAAATCTGGGAATAATTTTCATTATTAACTTTTTGCTACAATCTGAGCCATTTCCCCCATGAAATGGAATGGCTTCTACCTAGCCTGGGAAAGTGTTGACACAGATCAGCAGGTATTTGTATCTGTATATTCCTCATTTGACTTTAGTGAAGTTTAATTCCCAAGATTCACCACATACAGTACTTTAACTTTAGTGTCCTGGAGGTAGCAGTTACCTGGGCGCATGTCAAACAGCAGTTTGAAACATTCTGGAGCATTTCCTGATGTTCAGATTGCCAGTCATGGAAGTAAGTTCTGAGCTTTTTTTTTTTTTTTTTTTTTTTTTATGGCAAGTGCATGGGCCAATATTGGGCAACTGGCTAGTTCTTGCCCATTGACTTTGGCATGAAAATCCTTCCATCTGGTAGGATCCACCATTCACAGATGTTTTCCTGGGTCCCAAGCTAGGATATGACTTGATTTCTTCTGAGCTGTATTTAAGAACATCTCATCAAGGTAGAGTGGGGGCTCGGAGACAATTTGTGGATCATTTGGGGTTTGGGGACTATCCTAGAGCAGCATCCCTGGTGACCTGATATGCAGAGTTATTATCCTGGCCTGGATGCTATTGTCTTTCTGGTGATGTGGCTAAGGTGTAATATAGTTAGCTTGGCTGATAGCCAGATACTTTCCAAGAGCCAAACAATCTCCTATTTTTTTTTAATGATTTTCCTTCTGATGTTAAACAAAAGCTCCTTTGTTTATGTGTCTGTCAATGAACATGAGCCGTGGTAAGGCATATAGGCTAACTATATAAACATTTACTTTCTTTCCTTTGGCTCATTTTAGTGAATGAGTCAGGAATATTATTTTTGCTCTCTGTGCAGAGGTGGCCCCGGGTAGGGCTTGTGCCCAAATGACTTCTTATTAGCTTATAACCACCACTGCCCTGCATACTTGATCCCTTCTCTAATAAAACTTCTGCCCTTGGTGTAGAAGTCTATGTCTCTGTCAATAAGATGGAAATAAGGTCTGGTTGAGTACCTTGGATGATTTCCAACATTGCTAGACAGCTGTGGACAGGTTTCTCAGGGTCGTTGTCTGGCAGCAGGGTGGTGGGTTGATGGCCAAAGACTTATTAAAAGTCAGTCTGTATTTGTCTAGAAGGAGAGTGTCTTAGTTACGATTTTATTGCTGTGAAGAGACACCATGACCAAGGCAACTCTTATAAAGACAAACATTTAATTGGGGCTGGCTTACAGTTTCAGAGGTTCAGTCCATTATCATCATGGCAGGAAGCATGGTAGTATACAGGCAGGCAGGGTGCTGGAGAAGGAGCTGAGAGTTCTACATCTTGATCCAAAGACAGCCAGGAGGAGATTCTAATTCCACATTGGCCTGGCTTGAACATAGGAGCATCAAAGCCAACCCCCACAGTGCCACACTTTCTCCAACAAGGCCACACCTCCTAATTGTGCCACTCCCTGTGGGCCAAGCATTCAAACACATAGGCCAAACCTATTCAAATGACCACAGAGAGCTTGATACTGAGTTAAAAGGGCATTTGACATTCACTGGTTAGTTTCATCCCTGAGAAGTGCGTCTCCTTTGAGTGGAGCCATTATGGTTAGATTTTGACCCAATATAAGTTTTTCTCCTTCCTCCAAAAGGACTGTGGTAGCCACTATGGCTTGCATGCATGTACTGGTCTATAGTCTTGGGTTCCCAGTTTTTGAACTGGTAATAATAAAGGAGTGTTCCAGGCTGACTGACATGGAGTGAGTATGCCTGCTTCAAAGAAACATCTGATATGGATCGCGCCCCCGAGGTCAGTTGTGCTATGACTTGGGCCACATGCTTGGCCAGGCCAGGGGGATTGTCTTTAGCCCAGACAGGGGGAACAACTTTTATCAAACATTCCTTTAGTTCTCCCTCTGGATCTTGCATTAGGCCTCAGAAGAGGAGAAAATGAAGTTCAGAGCTGTGGCTAGCTAGGTTCCCTATTTGCAATTTGGGCATCTCCCCTGAACCTGGGAATAAGACAGTTGCTTAGAGCTTATTCAGGAGGTCTTTCCCCAGCAAGGGAAATGGATGCTCAGGAAGAACAATGAAAGAATGAGTCATGGTTCCTTTTCTTCAATCAACAGTTCATTGTGTAGTCCAGTTATATTTTTTAATGTCTCCTATTGCTACTTGCATTTTCATTGCTTTTTCCCCCTTAAAGCAAGGAGTCCCAGGGGTTTCTCTAATAGTAAAAACGAAGTTTCTGTGTTTGCCAAGAAATGTACAAGTTGGCCTCCAATGAAAAAGATTACCATAGATGCCCAGGGTCCTACTTTGAAAGAGCTATGGTCCCCCTATTCTTCCAAAGTCAGAACTGGTTTTGGCTAAGGACCCCTCATCTGTGGTCAGGGAGGTCCTGCCCATTTCCATTGAGAACATTCAGTTTTTCCACTGACCCAAATCAAGCACATGTAGGGGCTTTCTCTGAATTTTGTTGTATGTGCCCTGCCCTGAACTGAAAAGGCCAAAAGTATGTAGCATAGCCACCATGGCCTGATTTACTTTCTTTATTAGCAGATCTTTGCTGTGTCTATTGTCAAATTTTGGGCTATCTCCAATAATTGTCACCTATTCTCTATAATCTCATCCATGTTTTGGATTTTATTATGTATATCTGGAGCCAACTTGTCTTCAAAGATCAGATTAATTGCCTTAAGGTTTGCCAGGTCCTTCAGATTTATAGGAGTATAAGCTGTATGCTTCCAGGATACTCTTGAGAAATGCTCAAAGTGATTTATCTGACCTTTATTTCATATTGGCTATTTTAGACAAATTATTACATTTGATGGCTGCCCGCTTAAGATCCTCGAGTAGAGCCTGGTGTTACTCACCAAGTGACTTCCTACCCTCTTCTATCCCATAGTCCCATTCTTGGTCTCCTTTGAGTTGAACTTGGTCAATTGCCACTATTAGTCGTTATCAAGGACACCTAGCACAGGCAGCACCGTAGCTGATTTTGCTAGGATGCACTTCCTTTCTTCTGTAAGAAACAGTGGGGAGAATCTGCTGGCTGTCATTTCAAGTGGGAAGATGGTTAAAGAAAACAGAATCAATCTGGGGAATTAAGGAACCAGGGTCTGCACTGTAAAGGGGATTCTTATTTGCTCAATTGTAAAGATCCATTGTAGTAAACAGAGGATATACATATTTACCTTTAGAGACCTGGTGGAGAAAAAGGGCAGAGGCCAGGTTGCTTTTGCTTCAGGGATAAAAGTGGAAATAGAAACCACAGGTTGAACGAATAGAAACTGAGTCTTCCTGCCCCTCCCCCCTCAAGAATGGCCCTGATGGGTATGGGGAGAGGAAAAGAAGGAAGGTGACGTCACTGAAAGAGCCAAAGGCTGGAGAGATGGCTCAACGGGTAAGAGCACCGACTGCTCTTCTGAAGGTCATGAGTTCAAATCCCAGCACCCATATGGTGGCTCACAACCATCCGTAAGGAGATCTGACGCCCTCTTCTGGTGTGTCTGAAGACAGCTACAGTGTACTTACTTGCATATAATATAATAAATAAATCTTTAAAAAAAAAAAAAAGAAAGAGCCAAAGAAGTAGTCCAGTGGGATGACTGAGGGAGAGGTTCAGGGGAGGGAGGAAGAGAGGGTGATGGGTTCGGAAGGAGTAAGGCAGTGTAGCAGAGGATAAAAATAAGTGTATGGGATCCTCTTGAGAGTCCTGCAAGACAATACTTTTGGAGAGCTTCTGGTTCCCAGCCAGGGGTTCCTGGAGGGGGTCTTCTTTGCCATGACCAGAGCATGGCTACCTTGTCCATCTCAGACCAAATACAAACCTTCATCCATGAAGGCAGATTGAAGGTTGCCTCTGCCCAGGGTAGAAAATTCCCTACGGAGAGGTATTAGAGGGGCTTTCCTGGCCGAGGATCATTGCACACAGGGAAGCTTGCAAAGGAGACGTCAGTAAGCATAGGAGTTTGTCAGGTGATGGTATTCAGGCAAATCTCTCAGCTCTGGCTGACTAGCAACCAGTTTCTTTGTTTATACAAGTTTCATAGAACAAAGGCAGATGAATCATTATCGAATAAGCACAGATTATGTGTTTGCTTATTCATTACACATCTATGGTACTGTATTCTGCCTCTCTGCCAGGAGTGCCCAGGTGCTGCTATCATGCCTGCCTGGAGAAGGCAGGGCAAAGTCCGGACTGGAGAGGTCACTGCCTGTGTTTCCCTTCAGGGTGTCAGATTAGTGGGGTCTGCGACGAATGCTGTGGTTCCCTGGTCTCCTCTCTGGGTACCCAGGCTCCACCATGTACTGTCTGGAGAAGAAGTCAGGAACACAAGGATCCAAGGTTCATATTTCCCCTCAGGGTTTCTGCACATCAACCAGAAAGAAGAAAATGGCACCCAAGATGAGCAGGATGCGGTCTGATTGGAAAGGAATGACCACTACCAGAGGTGTGGGGGAAGAGAAAAGCTTTTCTCTGGAGTCTTAGGCAAAACTCTTTTAGGCAAAGGCTTTCCCCGTGGCAATCTTTAACGAAGCAGCTCTAAGATGATCCTTGTTTGTGCATATTGCTTTATTGGGGATGGGTACGAATGCATACACTGTATTCAGGATGAACCAGGGATTATATACTTTTGGAGGGAAGGCATGGTGATATCCAGGAAGGGAAGGTCATTGGCTGAAGGCTAAGGCCATCTAGATACCTCATTAGCATGGAGAAAAATTCCAAGTGCTATGCTACATGACTGAGTGGCCCTCTCATTTGGGTGCCATGGTTACTCGGTCCAGGGCAGATACAGGAATTGATTAGGGAGCTGCTCTACTCCTGCTGATCTCAAGTCTCTGAGCATCCCTGGGTCTGAGCTCACTCAGCCTCACCAGTTCTTATGCCTGTATGGTGGCACAGCCTGCTTGCCCTACACATGTCGAGGCTTATAAGTTCAGTCACAATTAGAAGATACAAAGAGAGCAGATTTTAGTTTTACTATCAGCCCTATAACTCCAATTTAGAAAATCTAAAGAATGTCTTCTCAAAAGCAAACACATTTATTATATGACAGCCTATTTTTTTGTTTGTTTGTTTTTTGAGACAGGGTTTCCCTGTATAGCCCTGGCTGTCCTGGCACTCACTCTGTAGACCAGGCTGGCCTCGAACTCAGAAATCCGCCTGCCTCTGCCTCCCAAGTGCTGGGATTACAGGCGTGCGCCACCACCGCCCGGCTCCGTGGGTTTTTTGTTTTTTGTTTTTTTTGGTTTTTTTTTTTTGTTTGTTTTATGACAGCCTATTTTTACGTTGGCAATGTTTGTAGTTTGAAAGCACTCTAGGCAAACAGAAAATAACTGAACCAGTGTTTTTATGAATAGCAAATATTAATATCTAACTTCTTTTACTATATGTTTCATCATCTACACTATAAGTAGGAAAACTTTTTGTCAATCTAGCTTATTTTCTGAGTTCTATTTCTCCAGGGGTGTACTCTGCATGACTCCCTATTTTTAAATTACGTTTTCAGAGAGAGCTCTAAGCATATTGTAAAGGGAGGCCTTAAATCTGCAACCTGTCCACCTGGGCAGTCAGAGTTTATCATTGTCTCTGTTTACCCTGCACCAATTATACTGTTTGAATTTGTTCAAGAGCAGATGCCCTAAGAAGATTGCTGGAGTAATGGTCTCATCTAGCTATGTGCTTATCTGTGCTTAGTGATCTCCAGGACATAAGGGCTTTACTTTCTGGGTGCTTGTGTTGTACAAACAATATGCCTTCCTAGTGAGAAATTGTACTAAGCAGGTAGAGGTGAAGGAAGAATTCTTTTATAGTACTTGCCCAGTTCTTGGCTAATACCCAAAGAAGAGCTGGCCACAACAGAAGATTTCATTAGCTTACATACCCCTTAAGCTTATGCATTTTAACATACACTGTCATCCTTAGATTTCTTTTGGGACCTGCTCCCATTTTACACTTTAAACAATTTAATCAGAGTCAGGAGATTGCAACTCTGACTGCTTATAGACTGCAAGTATATTACACAGCAAAGATATTACATACTGTCAGAATTATTTTAAGGACATCAATGTTATCCTTTTTTTGAATAGTTGTTATCCAGAGTTATCTTACCCATCTGGCAGAATTTTGTTTTCCCTAATAAGAGCATGATGCGCCTGTTGTACTGGGGTCCTCAGCAGGCTCAAAATCCACACTTCCTCAGGACTTTGCTCACTCAGGGCTTATTCTGTTCCCTACAGCTCTCATTTTGTCTCTTTGGTGTTGAAGACACAACTCTACACATAGTCCAGGGGCAGTTTGCTGCAATGTGTGACATAAAACTGTACGAACCAAACTTTCCTCCAGAGTTTATAAACAGTTGATCAGCATGTGCAGAAACTAGTAACTGAAGCTTCATTCCCCAAGTTATTTACATCCTAAGACTATTGCCTACAGAGATCTCCTTTGGAGAACCTCTACCTATTCTGTACCTAATAAACCAGCTGAGGTTCCGGGTTCTACTGGTAGTTATTAGAGAAGCCCACCTTATCCCAGCTGAACTGTATATGTGTCTGTGTTTCTGTCTTTTCTTCATTCCTTTGACATCCCTAGCTAGAATTTCAGGACTCAAGCTCTTCAGATCATGATAGGATGCTGAGTTCCTTTGGCGTATGCTAAGGAGCAGTATAGCTGTGTAATACAGATTTATTTTTAGTCCTTTTAGAATTCTCCATTAATTGGCAGAGTGGCTGGATCAGTTTGCAATCCCAGGAATGGACAGAGGAGGAAGCTGGCTGTCCACATAATGGGTCATTCTATCTACTGGATCATTAAACCCTTCCTTGTTTGTAATTACTTTTTTGATGAAATTTACATGGACCACAATTATCTTTACATCTTTTACCTGTTGGGAAAGATCTATCCACATACTACTTCCACAAACGTCTTTCTCATTAATTTACTAATCACTGCTCTTTCCAAGTTCCTGACCATCCTGCCAATCCATTGGTACAGCTCATGGTTCAATAAACTATCATATGTCTGACCATTTCTCATTCCAAGGAAAATGTACTACTGTGTGCATTATCTAAAGTTCTGCCCACTGTGAATATATTTTTTCACTAGTGTCCTTCATAGTTGCCCCAGAAAAGGGTTGTAATGATGCAGCTGTCCACATTTGATGAACATAGTATGCAGAACCATCAGCAAAACAAACCCTAGTGTTCTCTCTCTCTCTCTCTCTCTCTCTCTCTCTCTCTCTCTCTCTCTCAGGTTTTTTTCGAGACAGGGTTTCTCTGTGTAGTCCTTGCTGTCCTGGAACTCACTCTATAGACTAGGCTGGCGTCGAACTTAGAAATCCGCCTGCCTCTGCCTCCCAAGTGCTGGGATTACAGGCGTGCGCCACCACGCCCGGCCCCCCTAGTGTTCTCTTTTTCAGTTAACCAATCACACAATATAATCCATAAACACATCATGCTATAAAAAAGCTATATTCCAGCAAAATGGAAAGTCAAAAAGAAATGGGTGAAATTCTAGATATTTGTGATCTACCAAAATAAATGCTTTTCGAATTATTCTGTAAAGTAGAAAAGAAAGGAACACTTACAAATCATTTTTTATGAGACCAGTATTATTTTCTTATCAAATCAGTCAAAGAAGCAGCAGAAAAAGAAAATTATAGGTCAAAATCTCTCTGATGAATATAGATTCAAAATTTCTCAGCAAAATACTAGCAAATCAAATTCAAGAACACATCGAAGATGTGTTGATGCTTAGGGACAGAAAGTATTTTAACAGGAATAGGAACCATAGGCATATGGGCAACTTCTCCATGTAACTTGTTGTGCCCTGAGGACCTGCTCAGGCCTGATCATGTACATACCAATTCTATTTGATTTCTGCTCTGAACATCCTGTAAGTCAGATAGTACTCAGCTCATACTAAGCAGTTCAGGACATATGGTAACCTGGTAAGCCCATAGTCAAACCTTAACTCTCCATAAAGGACAAATAACAGGCCAAGAGATGACTCAAATGCAGAATTGTTTTCTACACTGTTCTCAGTATTCTTGGGCTCCAAGATCTTACAACAACCAGTTAACCTCTAAACACTCAATAGATTTCCCCACTAAAACTTCCAGATCCTTCCATAATCTTCCTCAAAACATGGTCAGGTCTGTTATAACAATATCTCATCACCCAGTGCCAAGTTCTGTCTTAATTAGGGTTTCTGTTACTATGATAGAACACTAGAACCAAAAGCAGCTTTGGGGGGAAAGGGTTTGTTTTTGCTTATACTTCTATAGCACAGTCCTTCAAAGCAGGAACCTGTAGACAACTGATGCAGGGGCCGTAGGGAACTTCTATTTACTGGCTTACTCCATCTGCCTTTTTATAGCACCCAGTACTCCATCACAGGGCACTATTGCATAGAGCAATCTGGGTCCTCCCACATCAATCATTAACTTAAAAAATGTATCACAGGCTTATCCACAACTAAACTTGTGGAGGTCATTTTTCAATCGAGGCTCCCTCTTCCAAACTGACTCAAGCTTGTGTCAAGTTGACATAAAACTAGGCAACATAGAAGAACCTTCTGGTTAGTTCCTGTGGTGATTTGAATGAGAATGATCCCCATAGATTCAAATGTTTGAATACCTGGTTTCTAGTTAGTGTAAATGTTTGGGAAGGATTAGTAGATGTGGCCTTGTTGGAGGAGGTGTGGCACTAGGTGTGGGCTTTGAAGTTTCAAAAACCCATACCATTCCCAGTTAGTTCTCTCTTTCTCTCTTCTCTCTTCTCTCTCTCTCTCTCTCTCTCTCTCTCTCTCTCTCTCTCTCTCTCTGTGTGTGTGTGTGTGTGTGTCTGTCTGTCTGTCTGTCTCTGTCTCTCTCTGTGTCTCTCTGTGTCTCTCTGTCCTCTCTCTCTCTCTCTCTCTCTCTCTCTCTCTCTCTCTCTCTCTCTCTCTCTCTCTCTCTCTCTCTCTCTCCCAGCTACTGCTCCAATGTTATGCCTGCCTGATTCTTGCCAGGATGGTTATGGACTAAGCCTCAGGAACTGTGAGGTCCAATCAAATGCTTTCTTTCATAAGTTTCCTCTGGTCATGGTGTTTTGTCACAGCAATTGAAAAATAACTAAGTCAGTCCCATAGCTCATTTCTTGAATGGGACATTTGTTTTTTTCATTCCTTAGCAGTGCTTCTCAACGTTCCTAATATAGCTCCCTTTAATCCAGCTCCTCATGTTGTGGTGACACCCAACCATAAAATTATTTCATTGCTACTTCATAATTGTAATTTGCTACTGCTATGGATTGTAATGTAAATATGTTTGGAGATAACGGTTTGCCAAAGAGGTGGCAATCCACAAGTTGAGAACCACTGCTAACGTGCTGCCTGCCTTTAAATACCTATTTCCTGTAGGCAGCAGATAGATTTTATTTATTGATCCGGTCAGGCAGGTTGTGAATTTGACTGGAAAACTGAGGCCATTAATATTTTAAGGTCACTATTAAAAGTTATGTGTTGATTGTAGGCATTGTGTTGTAGTGCGCCTCCCACATCCTTAGCTACTCCAGGACTTTCATCATGAAGAAATAGTGGATTTTTGTTAAACGCCTTTTCTCTGTCTAGTGAGTTGATCACATGGGTCCTGACCTTGAGTCTATTAATGTGGATTTAGGTATATTACTTGTGTTGATTTACATATGCTGAGACATTCCTGCATCTCTAGGATGAAGCAGATTCAGTCATGGTGGATAATCTCTTCGATGTGTTCTTGAATTTGATTTGCTAGTATTTTGCTGAGAAATTTTGAATCTATATTCATTAGAGAGATTTTGACCTATAATTTTCTTTTCCTGCTACTTCTTTGACTGATTTGATAAGAAAGTAATACTGGCCTCATAAAAATGATTTGTAAGTGTTCCTTTCTTTTCTATTTTACAGAATAATTCGAAAAGCATTTATTTTGGTAGATCACAAATATCTAGAATTTCACCCATTTCTTTTTGACTTTCCATTTTGCTGGAATATAGATTTTTTGTAGTGTGATGTGTTTCTGGTTCTTATATTATTCCCTTGTCAGCTGCAGGGTCTGCAATATCACTGTTTCATTTCAGACAGTACCAAGCTGAGTCTTCTCTGGTTTTACTTAGTTTTACTAGGACACTGTCATTTTTATTTTTTTTAAATAGCTAACAGCTGAATGTGGTGGCGAACACATTTAATCTTAGCACTTGGAATGTAGAAGCAGGTGGATCTCTGAGTTTGAGGCCAGACTACAGAGTGAGTTCCAGGACAGCCAGGGCTACACAGAGAAACCCTGTCTTGAACAAATAAACAAAAATAAAAGAAGTAACTTTAAATTTCATTAATTATTTGCATTGTTCTCTCTTCTTAAAATTTTCATTGACTTCTGCCCTCTGTGATTTGCTTCTTCATGTTTGACTTCCTTTTTCTTAGTTTCTAGAAACAGAAGCTTGGGTTATCTGAAATCATTCCTAATTTGTAGTATAAGCATTTGGACTCACACATTTTCCCCTCAGTATTCCTTTCTCTCTGTCCAACATATTTTGATAAATTGTATATGTTTATCTGCACTACAATAACAAAATATCTGATACTGGTAATTTACTTTTAAAAGGAAGAAATTTATTTGACCTGTTTTGCAGGCTAAGGAGCCAGTACCCAGGGGCTATTAACACTGTGTGCCAAGTGCTTTCACATGATGGACAAACGCACAAAAGAGATGACTTCAATTTTCTGCTTCAAGTATCTCATTTAAGAGATAGGACTTCAGTATGTAATTGGGGCTGGACTTGAACTTGTGATCTTCCTACCTCAGTCTCATGAGTGCTGGGATTATATGTGTGTGCCACCACACCTGAGTCCTTCACCTTTTGATGAGGACACTAATCCATTGATAAAAGCTAACTCTTTGACAATATTTATTTGCTTTCCATACACTTTCTTCTTCATATTCTAATTTTTGTCTATATATTTTTGTTATTCACACAAACAGTTTTAATTTATACTCTTACTAACACAAATATTATAATGGTTATAGAGGTTGCTAAGCAAATTTTATCTTGTGTGGGATCACCAACTCATGAAAGCTCTTAATAGATGTGTTAAAATGAACATGGTTATTTAAGGATAGGACATTATTGTGCAGGATACATCTCAAACTTCTGAGATGATTACTTGAAGAAACTAAACTGAATTTTAAATTCTAACTTTGAAATTTTTGCAGTGTTCCAAACTGACAGGAAGTTTTGGGTCAGGATTTTTTTTCAGCTTTAACATTTCCTTTGACTGATGTATCAGTTTCTTCTATGGTATCTTCTAAGCCTTCTTCCATCTCTTGTATTCTGTTGATGATGCTTTCATCTGTTGTTTCTGTTCTCTTCCCTAGATTTTCCATCTCCAGGATTCCCTCAGTTTGTGGGTTTTTTTTTTTAATTGATTCTCTTTGTATTTTCAGGTTTGGGACAGTTTTATCCATATCCTTCACTTGTTTGAATGTATTTTCCTGTATTTCTTTCTTTCTTTCTTTCTTTCTTTCTTTCTTTTTTTTTGGGTTTTTTTTTCGAGACAGGGTTTCTCTGTGTAGTCCTGGCTGTCCTGGAACTCACTCTGTAGACCAGGCTGGCCTCGAACTCAGAAATCCGCCTGCCTCTGCCTCCCAAGTGCTGGGATTACAGGCATGCGCCACCACACCCGGCTCCTGTATTTCTTTAAGAGATTTATTCATTTCCCCTTTAAAAGTCTTGATAATCTTTATAATATTGGATTTAAGGTCATCTTCTTGTGCTTCAGCTGTGTTAGGGCTTGCTGTAGTAGGGTAGCTGGACTCTAGTGGTGCCATATTGCCCTGGCTCTTGTTGATGGTGTTTTAAAGCTGGCTTTTAGCCATCTGGTTGTCTCTGGTGTTGGCAGGCCTCTGGTAATGCATGCAGAATTGTGGGCCAGCAAATGGAGTGCAAAGGAGCAGGTGCAGTTTGCAGCTGTTGGGAATGCTTTAGGGGGACCAGCAGGCAGGGGATTGCCAAAGAGAGGTCTGACCTGGTAGACTCTTATGGCAGTAGGTCTCCAGGAATGCGGGCAGGCCACTGGGTTGGGAAATGGAGGGCAGAGGGCACAGGGCAGAGCTGACCTCTGTTTGAATAATCAGTTGTTATTTTAATTGGGCGTGCCTTTATAAAATAACGTAGCTGGCCTCAACTCAGTTCAACTACATCAAATGCCTAGGTGCTGGGAATACAGACATATGTCATTGTTATGGACACTAAAAGGTGGGACTTAATCTTTTTTAAAACAATAAGACAGTGGTATCCATATATTTTCACATATGTCTCTGTACATTTAGCAATACCTTATGAAGTGTATCAAACAGGGTTAGAACAAACAAGAAGGATCTTTCTCTTTCCAAAAGTGAAAAGAAGCACAGAGCTTCCATTCGTCACCACCTGACGCCTTTGACAGTCAAACCCAGAGATGCTCTGCCTAGCTCAGACTGAGGCAGGAGGCTCAGAAAGTGAGCTGGAACAGGCATGCATGCTGACTTTTAAGACACAGCTAGGCCCCCAGAAGGAAGGATGAAAGCACCACATCATGCCGTTTATCCAAGATCTTCCTCCAGTTCTCTCCCGGATCACAGCGTTGCCCTCAGGCCCCGCTCTGCACTTCTGTTGTTTTCTGGTGGTCCGTCTGGACTCTACTTTGCATTTCTTTCCCCTCCACCCTCTCAAATCAACACATTCACCACCTCTGCATATTTGATAGATTCGGATGCGCTACCCTCCCCTTTGTACACTTCCTGGTTTATCACTTAAAGAAAGCAGATTTTTAGACATCAGTGCTTTAACGAGCCTATTTCCAAGAAAATTCCTCAGGATCTCCAAACCACAAGGACAGGCCCACGTGGCCTGTTGCATACTGAACTTGGCTTCAAAATTGGGTCTTTTGGGAGGTGGGCAGAACAGGGATCACCATGCCCCTACCCGGACCGAGGCGCTCCATGACTTCCCTTTTTTCTCCCCACCTTAGGCCTCCTGGAACTACCTGCAACCTACCATCGGTTTCCTGCTGAGTCCCAGTCGGATAAAATTAGCCCATTGCTCTCATCTGACAAGTGGCAGAGCCACAGTAAAGAGGGGGAGGGGCATGGCCGAACCGGATGCTTGCCGCCAGGCGCCCTCCCCGCTGCCCACCCGCACCACCTGTCGCGCGTGCGCTCGGGCGCAGCCTTCCTACTGCCCCACTGACCCGCGGGGCGACCCTCGTCCTCCTCTCCCACCACACCCGCCCCGTGTGTTCTGCAGTGGCCAGATGCACGGAGCCCAGGGCCGATCTTTGCTTGGTGACATCGCCTATGAGCCCCGCACCCTGGGACCATCTAGGAGTGCAGGCGGCGCACAGGACGAGGCTAGGGCTGCGTCCTAGTCTCCCGCAAAACGGGTGGGGGGGAGGGGGACATTGACTCCGGCTGCTCCGCAGACCTGGGTCCTCTCCCCAGTCCCGGAGAGATGACAGCCCTTGAGTCGCACAAGCGAGGCATCTACTCCAGCTCGTCCTGCGGGAAGAGAGGCCAGGAGCAGCCTGGCACCTCAGCCCTATGGACGCGCAGCAGCTGCCACGGGTCCCAGCTCAGCTCCCCAAGGTGCCCCGCCTCCTCCACCCTGCCCACCACCGCCCCTGCCCTCACCACTAATGTCTGTGGTGACCACGGAGCCCCACACCCGATGTCTCCAGCCCTCGATGTGATCCTCGCTGGGTCTTTGGAGAACCCCTCCCAAGGAGCCTGCTCCTGCCACCACCCAGGGGGTAAATGGACACTGCTAGCAAAGGTCCAGGGTGAGTCTCGGCTGGAAGCTCAAGGGCATTAAGGGGGTCTAGGGCGCTGTAGGGCCCCCACTTTCCAGAAAGTCTGCCTGTTGTTCCTGGAGTCAGCATCCTCTCCTCCCCTGCCTGTTCTGCGCCCCAGAGAAGTCTCTAGTCTGGCATCACATGCCAGCACCGCTACGGAGGCTAATTTCCAGGGGCTTGATTTAATCGCCAAAGTATCCTTTGGTCTATTTACTGGAGGGTGGGCTGGGCCTTGGTGCTACTTCTGGAGGCTGAGCTCATGGAAAAGGATTGGTGGAGAGGGGTTCCTTTCTTCTGGACTTCCAGCACTGTGCTCCAAAGACATGGAGGAAGCACAGTAAATATTGTCCACAGAAGGGGAAAGAAGACCCCAAGGTAGTGGCAGGGAAAACAAAAGGAAATAATATTCCAATCCCATTTCCCTTATCCTGGTGCGGTCCACACTCTGTAGTCCCAGCACTTTAGAAATGGAAGCAAGAAGGAGCTGGAGTTCAAGGCTAGTGGAGGCGTCATGGTGGGAAACTATCTCCAAACAACCCTTTGGCCCTATATATCAGCCCGTTGGATTGTCCTATAAATGCCTCTCATCTTCTGGGATATCATCGCCTCCTCAGTTCCCCTGATTTCTTCTGCCTCCAGAGGACTTGATACTATCTAGTAGTACCTCACCAGCACTTTTAAAAATAACTTAAAAATGCCCATGTTTCAGAAATCTTAAACTAAGCTTTTATTTCTGGAGGTAAATAGCATCAAGCATCCAAACAGCCCTTCCAAGGTTAGAACTCATCTTTCTACCTGGGCCTGGAAAGTAGGGACAGCCACTTGCTAGGGTAAGGCAAATTTCACTATGGCGGTAACTGTATATATTCTGTATCCCAGATTAGACTCAAACTTGTGATCCCCTGAAGTCTGCCAAGAATTGGAATTGCCTGGTGCAGTTCTGTAGGTCTCTAAATAGTTGTTAACGTATGAACTTTAGAAGCACTTAAATAAACATTATATAAATGATGAAGAAAAGCTTCAAGCAAGTTTTTCTTAATTAACTTTTTCTAAGTGAATTTAGCTCTTCATACCACTCACTTGACCAACACAGTTTGGGTCTGATCTACTCAGAGGGAATCAAAGACTCCAAGAGCTGAAGTGAAAGGCTTTTCAGACTCAGGAATTTCAAGTTGCTTTCTATACATCAGAATTACTTCAAGACCCACTAAAATTCCTGAAGTTACTGGAATGCAGAGTTTGGGGCCTGTTTCCCAATACTTCAAGCAAATAACAGTTTTAACATTGAAATAAAAGCAATTTTCCTGTTTAATAAACATTTTATACTTTTGGTTGTGAGCCTAGACTTCAGCTTCTGAGCCATTCCTCCAGTGAGCTGTGCACTCTCCCCTGACCTCCGTTGTCTGGCCCATGGCTCTGCCTGCCTTCCCAAGGAGGTCTGCCAGAGCCCCAGGAACATTAAAATCCACCTAGGTGAGCAGTATGTTGTTTGCTGAGTTCCAATGTCAGGCCCACAGCTCTGCCTGCCTCCCCTAGGAGTCCTATCAGCATCAGGAACATCCAGCCAAACAAGAGGAACAGCCAGATGGTTAAAGATCAGAGTCAGAACACAGTCAACAAGAATCAGGGCAATATGGCCCCACCAGAGGCCAGCTATCCTGTTACAGTAAGAACCGGATATTCTAACACAACTGAAGCACGAGAGAATGACTTTAAAGCCAATCTTTTAAAGAAAATAGAGGCCTTTAAAGAAGAAATGAATAAAACCCTCAAAGAAATAAAGAAAAATACAGTGAAATGGGTGAAGGAGATGAATAAAACTGTCTAAAACCTGAAAGTGGAAATAGAAGCAATAAAGAAAACACAAACTGAGGGAATCCTGGAGATGGAAAACCTAGGAAAGAGAACAGGATTTACAGAGAAAGCATCACCAACAGAATATAGGAGATGGAAGAGAGAATTTCAGGCATAGAAGATACCCTAGAAGATAGTGATACATCAGTCAAAGAAAATGTTAAAAATAAAAAATTTCTAACACAAAACATCCTGTAAATTTGGGACACTATGCAAAAACCAAAGCTAAGAATTATAGGATAAAAGAAGGAGAAGATTCTCAGCTTCAGGGCCCAGAAAATATCATAGAAGAAAATTCCCTTGATGCCTATAAACATACAAGAAGCTTACAGAACACCAAATAGATTGGACCAGAAAAGAAAATTCCCCTGCCACATAATAATCAAAACACTAAATGTGCCAAAAAAGAAGGAATATTAAAAACTGCAAGATGCCAGGTGGTGGTGGTGCATGCCTGTAATCCCAGCACTCTGGGAGGCAGAGGCAAGCGGATTTCTGAGTTCCGAGGCCAGCCTGGTCTACAGAGTGAGTTCCAGGACAGCCAGGACTACACAGAGAAACCCTGTCTTGAAGAAAAAAAACCCAAAAAACTGCAAGAAAAAGTGACCAAGTAACATATAAAGGCAGACCTATTAGAATTACATCTGGCTTCTCAACAGAGATTTTAAAAGCCAGAAGATCCTGGGCAGATCAATGGAGTATTACTCAGCTGTTTTTAAAATGACATTGTGAAATTTGCAGACAAATGGATGGGAATAGAAAAAAAAATCCTGAGTAAGGTAACCCAGACCCATAAAGAGAAATATGATATGTAGTCATTTATAAGTGGTTATTAGCAGTTAAGTAAATGATAACTAAGCTACAATCCATATACATAGAGAGGTTAGGTACAGAGGAAGGATCAAGGAGGGGGTGCACATGGATCTCCCTGGGAGGGGGAAATAAAATAGGTTCTACAGACAGACTGATGGTGGATAGGTATGGGCGGGAGAGTATCAGGAGAGCGGGAGGAGAGAGAAGGTAGAAAGAGAGAGCTGCAATTGAGGGGTTTTTGAGGAATAATAGAGAAACCTAGATAGTGTAAACTTGAAGGTAATCTTAATGAGGTCTTCTAATAATGTAGGATATGGCTCAACTGACTATCTTCCTGTCATCAAATAAGGCTTCTAGTAGCAAGACTGGGTTTGAATTCAATTGAATTGTTGGCCAAGGGGGTCCCATGGAAATCCCCAAACAACCCAGGCTGTTGCTAAAGTAAGTGGGTTGCTCTACACAAACTGACAGTGAGGCCACATTGCCAAGAACAACAGGCGTACAGCTCACCAAACATGAAGAAGTCAAGCTGGTGCCTATGTGAAGCCTTCACCCCCCAGGGTTCTAGTGTCATTGATGTGGGGAGGTATTCTGCAGGCCACCAACAAAGAAATATGAACACCTACCCAGTTTCAAAATCCTTGGCCTACATCTGTCCTGCCTACAAAATATGCTTGGGCATTGGTGGCACCGAACTTGTGGGAGTAGCTAAACAATATCTGATTTGACTTAAGACCCACTCCATGAAATGGAGCTCATATCCAACACTACCAGAGTAATCAAGAACTAGACACTAGATAGACAAGAGACTTAGGATAAAACCAGACACTATGGTTTAAATTTTTTAAAAATATCAATAAAATGACTCCTATTACCGTTCTGCTGTGCTCATAGACCAGCGCCTTATTTAGTCACTATCAAGGAAGCTTCTTCTGGAAGCAAATGGTAATAGATCCAGAGACCCACAACCAGACATTACAAGGAGAGAGAGCCTAAAGTGTATGTCTCCAATGACTCCTTCTCCCCTCTGCTCAGGGAACCCTGCAGAAAAGGAGAGGACAGAAGGTAAGAGCCAGAGGGGGTGGAGGACACCAGGAACAAGGCCTTCTGATTCAACTAAGCAGGGCACATATGTGCTCACAGAGACTAAAGCAACAATCAGAGGGCCTGTACAGGTCTTCACCAGATCCTCAGCTTAGATATTATCGTTTCTAGCTTAATATTTTTACTGTACTCCTGAGGGTGACAATGAATGGGCCAATGTTACTTGTGCCTGTACTTGAGACTCTTTTCCTCTTATTTGGTTTGTCATGTCCAAATTCAATGCGATGTTTTTTCCTTTATCTTATTATACTTTATTTTGTCATGTTTTGTTGTTATCTCCTAAAAGCCTGTTCTTCTCTAATGAGAGACAAAAAGCAAGTGGGTCTAAAGGGGAGGGGACGAGGGGTGGAACTGGGAAGAGTGTGTTTGGGGGGAATCTACAATGAGGATATAAAGTGTGAGAAAAGAATTCATTTTCCTTTTTTTTTTTTTTTTTTTTTTTGGTTTTTCGAGACAGGGTTTCTCTGTGTAGCCCTGGCTGTCCTGGAACTCAGAAATCCACCTGCCTCTGCCTCCCAAGTGCTGGGATTAAAGGCGTGCGCCACCACCGCCCGGCAAGAATTCATTTTCAATAAAAGGAAAATAGACAAAATATATGCCGCTGAATGTGTGTGTGATTGCGCGTGTGAGAGAGAGAAAGAGAGAGAGAGAGAGAGTGTGTGTGTGTGTGTGTAGAGAGAGAGACAGAGACAGAGACAGAGACAGAGACAGAGAGACAGAGAGAGAGAGAGTAATAGAAGCAAATGTTTTGGAAGTATTTCCTTTAGCTCAGTACACAGAAGCTGTTGTCACTTGGGTGGTAGTGGTTTAGAACGGGGTCATGAAGAAAAGCTGAGGCTTGGCACTGTGGGACATGAGTGTATTGCCGGAAGAAAGCCCAGGAGAGGCTCTTTGTTTTTTGTTTTTTGTTTGTTTTTTGGTTTTTTCGAGACAGGGTTTCTCTGTGTAGCCCCGGCTGTCCTGGAACTCACTTTGTAGACCAGGCTGGCCTCGAACTCAGAAATCTGCCTGCCTCTGCCTCCCAAGTGTTGGGATTAAAGGCATGTGCCACCACTGCCCAGTGAGGCTCTTTGTAATGGTGCAGCCCAGTTACAGTGGGGATCCCAGCATTTTGGAGGCGCTGGTACCATGGGATGACCAGTAAGGACAGCAGCAGCAGTTAAGCATGGGCCTGAGACACACAATATGCATCTTGTGACAAGCTCTTTGGAGCCTAGAAGATTATATGTCCCAGAAGTTTGATGCTGAGTTATTTACACTGTTGGGTTTAAATTTTACTTTGATTTAATTGTTACTGTGTCCTGGCTCTTCCCACTTGAAGAATGTATTTATCTTGGTTCTTTAAAACACACACACACACACACACACACACACACACACACACACACACGAATCCATAGTTATGAGAGCATAAATGTTTCAGAGGGACTTTGGATGTCTAAGAGAGTTGCACACACACACACACACACACACACACGAATCCATAGTTAAGTTACACACACACACACACACACACACACACACACACACGAATCCATAGTTATGAGAGCATAAATGTTTCAGAGAGACTGGATGTCTTAGAGAGTTCTTGGATTTTTTTTTGTTGTTGTTTTTTCGAGACAGGGTTTCTCTGTGTGGTCCTGGATGTCCTGGAACTCACTCTGTAGACCAGGCTGGCCTCGAACTCAGAAATCCCCCTGCCTCTGCCTCCCGAGTGCTGGGATTACAGGCATGCGCCACCACACCCGGCAGTTCTTGGATATTTTAAAGAGACTGAACTTTCAAAGTGCTTAAAAATGTAAAGACTGGGAATTTTAAAAGTTGAAATGTTTTATATTGTATTATTAATATTAGCATGTCTTAGGAACAAACAAGAAAAGGAAGATTTTAGTTGAATAGTGGTGTATCTGTGTACCACGTTGGCAAGGGGTCAATTGTTCTAACTAGTTTTATGTCAACTTGCTACAAGCTAGAGTCCTTTAGTAAAAGGGAGCTTGGCATTGAGCAAATGCCTCTGTAAGACTGCCTTGTGGACAAGCCTGTGGTGCGTTTTCTTGATTGATGATTGCTGTGGGAATGTCCAGCTTATTGTAAGCAGTGATACATTTGGGCTGGTGGTCTTAGGTACTATAATAAGGTAGGATGAACAAGTCACAAGGAACAAGGTGCCAAGCAGCACTCCACCATGGCCTCTGCATCATCTCCTGCCTCCCAGCTACTGTCCTGATTGAGTTCCTACACGGACTTCCTTCACTGACAGACTGTGAGCTGAAATAAACCATTTCCCCCCAAATTGCTTTTGATCATGGTGTTTTAACAAAGCAATAGGAACTCTGACTAAGACAAATACACTTTCGTTATTCTGTGGATTTTGCTGTTTTAACTATAATATGTCATGGTAGAGAGTTTATTTCCTGTTCATGTGGTGTTCTGGAGGTATTTTTTTTTTTTTTTGCTGGTCTAGGCTTGCCTTTTCCTTCCTTCCTTCCTTCCTTCCTTCCTTCCTTCCTTCCTTCCTTCCTTCTTTCTTTCTTTCTTTCTTTCTTTCTCTTTTCTTTCTTTGTTTCTCTTTTGGATTTTTTTTATCATTTAATTGAAAATATTTTCAATGTA
The DNA here is from genome assembly GCA_964023405.1 of Apodemus agrarius. Taxonomy (NCBI): domain Eukaryota; kingdom Metazoa; phylum Chordata; class Mammalia; order Rodentia; family Muridae; genus Apodemus; species Apodemus agrarius. The sequence continues at coordinate 66,325,601 of OZ030010.1, read as the reverse complement.
TTTAGAGCAATATTCTCCCATTTCTATACTCATAGCTAGAAGTTTGGGTACTTAAATAGTGTTTCAAAGCTCTTCTATGTTCTATTTGTATTATTTTAAAATTACCATTGATGTTTTACTGATTGAATTCCTCTACCTTGTCTTAGGACCCCCTAAACTTTCTTTTCACATGATCCATTCTATTAGTGAAGTTTTTTACTAAGCTTTTAATTAGGCATCTTTCATTTCTAGTGTCAAACTCAGGCCTGGAACCAATTAAATAAAAGCAAACAAAACCAATACAGAGTGTCAATTAATTGGTTCTTTGAGAGGATTAACGAAATGGACAAAGCCTTGGCATAATTAACTAAAGGCCAGAAGGAGATACAAATTAATAAAATTAGAGATGAAAAGGGAGATATTACAACAGACACCAAAGAATTATGTCATATTCTTAAAATCTGTATTCCATGACACTGGAAAATCTAAAAGAAATGGATGTGTTTCTTGATATGAATGACCTACCTAAGTTAAACCAAGATGAAATAAACATTTTCAACAGACCCAAAATTCATAGTGAAATACAAGTAATAATTAAAAACTTCTCAACTTAAAAAGCCCGGGGCTAACATGCAATCGAGGATCATCACTTCACTCCCCAGTCTATAGCTCTGCCTGCTTCCTGGGAGGCCTGCTTTCACTTGCAACAACCAGGAGCCTAGCCTGACTGTCCTCTGACAGATTTCACTCAGCAGCTGACTGAAACAGATGCAGAGACCCACAGACAAACATTAGATGGAGCTCTGGGATTCTTATGGAAGAGTTGGGGAAATGATTGAAGGCCCTGAAGAAACTTCACAGAAACACCAACTGAGTCAACTAACCTAGATCCTTGGGGCTGTCAGAGACTGAACAACCAACCAAAGAGCATACATGGGCTGGACTGAGACCCTTGTCCCTGCACATAAGTAGTAGATGTGCAAGTCAGTCTGCATGTGGGTCCCCCAACAACTGGAGTGGGGGCTGTCCCTAAAGCTGTTGCCTGTCTATGGAATCTGTTCCACAACTGGACTGCCTTGTCTGGCCTCAGTGGAGAGGATGGCCTAGCCCTGCAGAGATTTGATGGGCCAAGGTGGGAAGATACTCAGGGGTCACCCTCTCAGAGGAGAAGGGGAGGGGGAGGGACTCTGTGAGGAGAGACTGGGGTAGCGATTAGGATGTAAAATGAATGAATGAATGAATGAATGAATGAATAAATAAATAAATAAAATAAATAGAGGAAAAATGATCTGCTACTGAATTCTACTAGACCCTCAAAGAATAATGCCAATACCTCTCAAAACTTTTCGCAAAAGTTTTGTTTTGGAACTTTTGTTTTTGTTTCTATAGAAACAGAAGGAACATTGCCCAATTCAGTTTATAAAGCCATAGCATAGGTACTATGATGTCTAAACCACATGAAGACCCAACAAAGAAAGAAATTACAGACCAATTTCCCTTATGAACATAGATGCAAAATATTCAATAAAATATTTGTAAACTGAATGCAAGAATACATCAAACAAGATCATGCACCATGATCAAGTAGGCTTTCTTGAAGAGAGGGAAGTTTCAACATATGTAAATCAGGCAACGTAATCCACATGCAAGCAGAATAAAAAACAAAAACTACATTAGATGATCAGCGCATTAGATGAAGAAAAGACTTTTGACAAAACCCCATGTCTCTTCATGTTCAAAGTCCTGGAGAAACTGTGGATACAGAGGACATAACTAAATTGAAGGAGATCAAGGTGATACAAATAGGAAAGAAAGACTTCAGAGGCATCTGGAGTTATGATATTTGAGGTGTTCCTTGGTGTAGCTCTCTGGCCTCATCTTTGTTGGGTGGGTGTTCTATTCTTTGGTTGCTGATGCTCAGACTGATCCTAGCCAAGTACTGTGGCTGTGGGTTATCAAGTGTAACAAAGGAATAGAGATAAGCAAATGGACAGGATGAATGGAGCATCAGGCAAAACTTGGGGGACTCTACTGGTAACTCTGGAGAAGCCAAAATGGAAGACAGAACTAAAATGAAGGTTCCTTCCTTGAGTTCCAGCTTCATGTGGTAACTGAGGGTCACTGGTAGAGAGTGGTTCTCTGGGTCTGAGCATGTCACACAGAAATGGCTATGGGCTGGAGAGGGACAGCAGGAGAGCCATATCTGTAATCTCTGAAGAAGAAACGATTGTCTTGGTTATTCATGTTTTTGTTTTTGTGCTGGGACTTGTGCACCTCTACATATTTTGTTGGTTGAGGGTTTTTTTTTTCTGTGTATCTTTTATTTTTTAAACACAAATCACTTTTTTTCTCTCAGAAGTGTTTTTTTTTTAATTTTCAGGAGTGGACATATTATTAAAGTTTCCTTTACCCCTGTGATACTGGTATTTAGGGCCAGAAGCTCTTTCTCTACTCTTCCTCTGAGACTTACATACTGACCATTGTCAGCTTGGACTTTTTGTTTGTTTGGTTGGTTTTTGGTTTTTTGGTTTTTTCAAGACAGGGTTTCTCTGTGTAGCCCTGGCAGTCCTGGAACTCACTCTGTAGACCATAGACCAGGCTGGCCTTGAACTCAGAAATCCTCCTGCCTCTGCCTCCCGAGCATCAGCTTGGACTTAATACTTGGGTTTATATAGGTTTCAACATGAATTCTGGAAGTCTCCACATGTCTATGGATTTTACTTAATTTGTTCTCTGCCCTGTGTCCACAGATTCTGCTAAAGCTGATGTGATGTATGCTGACCTGTGAGCCTAAGTCAGAGTCAGATCCAGTCTCTACCGTGGTTATGCATCTTCCCCTGAAGCTGTTTCAAGATTGGAACATCCCATGTACTTGTGGTCCTTCTAGTTGTGTGTCTTGTCATCCATTGCCTGATCCATGCAAATGCTCCACCCAAATTTTTGTTCCATTCAGCCTGTGCTTAGGTAACAATGTGTTCCATTGTTTTACTTGGGAAATATAGATATGCTTATTCACTCCAGGTAGGGCATTAACAGATCAGAGACACAATTTCATCCAACTCCAGCTTGGGGGTACTGTTTGGGTCATAATGTTGTTCTTCCTATGGGGTTGCAAACCCCTTCAGTCCTTTCTCTAACTCCTCCTTTGGGAACCCTGCACTCAGTACAATGGTTGTGGTTGGGAATATTTAACTCTGTATTTGTAAGTCTCTGGCAGGGTCTCTCAGGAGACAGCTATATCAGAGACTGAATGAAAGGCCATCCAGAGACTGTCTCACCTGGGGATTCACCCCAGAGACAGTCACCAAATTCCAACGCTATTGTGGATGCTAAGAAGGCTTGCTGATAGGGAGTCATCAAGAATGGTGGCTGGAATCTAAACTGAAGGTCTGACGATACTCCCTGCCCTGCCCTCTTTCTTCCAAGGAGGACTGTTAATAGCCCCATTGTTACCGCCACAGACCCAATAGTGGTGTATTTTATTTCCTTGCCAGAACTACAGATGACGGTGTTGTGCTTCATCATAGCCAACAATCACATCATGCCTAGCGGAAACAGATCTACCACACAATGGAAAACATTTGATAACACAATTTTTTTAAGAGAGTCTTGACTGAGGTGAGAAAGAGGAGGAGAGGGAGGCGGAGGAATGAGGAGGAAGAAGAGGAAGAGGAGGAGGGAGAGGAAGAAGGAGGAGGAGAAAGAGAAAGAGGAGAAGGAGAAGAAAGAAGAATGTAGAAATCTATGTTCCCTAGTAAGTCCCTGGTGAAATCCAAAAGTAAACTTCACTGCTTCACTACGATTCCTATGAGTAGGAATAGATTTCCGTGTTCTTCTCTACCAACCCACTGATTGTGCCTTCTTACAAGTCTGTTTGAGTCAAATTCCTTGTGATAGCTAAAGAAACTCCATTTTATGCTAGGCATCCATCTTGGTACTCACTAACCATTTGTGGCTCTGATTCCAGTCAGAAACTGGATACGTTCCCAGTAACCTTGACTCAGTGACCCCCAACCCAGAAATGTACAGCTGTGACCATCTACTTGTTATGACACAACTAACTGCCTTTTGGCTTCTGTAACTTGCTTATGCGGACAGTCAAAAACTATTTGAGGTTGCCTTGACTACATAATCTTGGCAGATCCGAGCACCTCTTGATTTTCTTGCTCAGATACCCAAGGTCTTCTGCTTTCATCTTAAAAACAAAAACAAACAAACAAAAAAAAAACAAAAAAACAAACCTTTCTCTTATCCTGCTTCTTAAGGTGATCTCAAATTTGGCTAAGAGATTGTTGCCTTAATAGTAGTAATCAATAAATTCTTTAATTATGATTTGCATTGTGGTCTTCCCTTGGTGGTCTCGAAGTCCAGAAAATCCTGACTCCCCCTACTTTTTCTCCCTTGACACCTTCACACTGGGGATTTTATGGGTGCCTCCTTAACAACGTGAAGAGAACCAACTTCTAGGCTTCTTATCCACCCTTGACTGGCAGAAATGATTCAAGATGATAGCTTTTTATGTGGCAGTTAGACTGAAATAAAGCAGCTATTTTATAAAAATTTTCCCTCTTTCCTAGTTTCTCCTTTATTGTTTTGGTAGAGTGAGTGGGTGTTTGTTGGAACTTTTTGCTGTTTTTTTTTTTATAGTGTTGAGGTTGGAACTAAGCTGGACCAGGGTGCTTACCAATGGGTTACACCCATATCCTTCATTGGGTCTTTTTTTTTTCTTGGTCTACCCCTTTTTTCATTGGCTTTTTCAGCTCCAAGTCTAGCATGTACAAGACAAAAGGGAAAACTGAAGAACTTATCACTGGCTTGTGCTTATGTTTCAAGTTTGGCCTGTGTTTGTGATCTGTTCTTTATCTTTCAGAGGCTTCTTGGATTTCTATTATGTCTAAGATTTTGAAATTATTATTATTGCTATTACTATTACTATTGTTACTATTGTATTATGTGATGTGTACATGAAACCTACACATGTGGAACACAACTTTTGGGAGTTGGTCCTTTCCAATCACCATGGGTTCTAAAGATCGATATCAGGATATCCAGCCTGCATGGCAAGTGCCACTGAGCCTTCTTGCTAGCCCAAGACCTCTTCCTGTTTGTTTTTGAGTCAGAGTCTCACGTATCTCAGGCTAGCCTGAAACTCATGATTATAATTAAGGCTGGTATTAGGTTTACTGTTTTCTTCCCTTAGTCTCCTGAGTTCCAGGGTTATAGTACAGAGAATACAACATCCTTCTGTGCCATTCAGGCTCCAACATGAGCACAAGAGAGACTAGAACAAACTCTCAAGAGACAGCTTCAGTAGACAGCTTGTTTAATGGGGCAGGGGATAACAAAGACTATTTAAACATTTATGGGTCTAAGTGGGGAGATAGGGGTGACTGTACATCATTGGCTATGTGCAGGGTGCTGGGGATGCCTTGTTTGTATAAGTAGGACTTCAAGGTGCTGACAGACGTGACCTTATAAGGGGAGAGGAAGTTTAACCTGGCTATCAGGACATGTGACCTCTTTCAGGGGTCAAAGGTCACCATATAAGGTTATGTACAGTGGGGCATGCAGGCCTGGGGAAGTGGGAGGAATAATTCTAATCCTGCCGACATTAGGACAAGATTACCAGAGTTTGGACATACTCCAACTCCACATTTGATGTCCCCCACAGCAAACCAGCCCCACATTTCTGCTTACAGATAAGCACTAGAAAAAAAAAAACGGGAATGTTAAACACACAGTGTTATCTCCCCAATGGAGGAGGTGTATAACTGTTTTCCTCCCAGATAGCTGGGAATGGTTGCAGTTAATAATAGCCTAGCAGTCTGTGATATCTGTAGGGCCAGACCACACCCAAATTCCCCAGGACTGTTAAGTTTATGCCGGACTCTATTCTGTAGACCTGAATCTTAAGCATTGTTTTCCAGGCAATAGAACCCACCTCTAAAGGAGATGTCCCATGTGCTTTGAGCTTGGTGATCTCTGTAATGACCTAGACCACACCAGATTCTCCTATAGGTTCTTCAGCTATAGGATCCATTCTTATGGAAGAAGTCACATGTACTTTGTAAAAGAGTTACAATGTAGTCATGCCTTAAGCTTTATTGTGATAACTGTTACCAGGAAACCCTTTTCCAAAGTTACACTGTACTTAAATATGTCTAAAAGAAACTCGCATTATAGGTATGTGCCAATAAGCTGGTTTGCCTAACTATGCTTAGAAGAATGAGGACATGATTTACTTCATTTTCTTGGACACATTTAAAAACATTTTTAGCCTGGTGTGGTGGTGCATACCTGTAATCTCGGGACTTAGGAGGCAACATGATCAGTTTGAGGTCAGCCTTGGCAAATTCATACATAGCAAATTCAATACCACGTAGTGTGAGTTGTTCAAGACCCTTCGTCATAAAACGAAAGCAAAAGAAAATATTTTACATACAGAGAGCCGTGTAACAGCTATTCATTATCCTGTGTCCATTGTGTTACTATTCTTATCCTATTTCCTGTTTATCTTGTTTGGCTATATTGTAAAGTGGAAAATCATGTCCCTTTGCCCACAGATCTTTTAGCATTTTTCTCACGATGAAGACTTAAAAATATAGAGAGCCATACGGTAATCATCAGAGCAGACAAAATTAACAATAAATTATTCACTGAGGTTTTACTAAAAGCCTTTTCTGAGTATGTCAGGCAGCCTCCCGTCCTCATTATTGCGAAGATGCCTGCTAGATAAAGCACCATCAGGAAATTACTGTGCTGATGGATGAAGTGCAAAAAATAAAGGGCATTTTGTCATAGCAACTCCGTAACCATGGCGCTCTGGCAATCAGGGCAGATGATCACTTGGCTCGAAGTTCTTTCCACATACTGTTTCTTGGTATTTTTTCTCCCAAACTGTAAACAGGTGGTTTGAGTAAAAACAGTGGGCTGTTAAACTTGGATTCGCTTTTATTTTGTAAAAGTAATTAAGATTTTGGGCACTGGAGCCATGCTTGCTGGCTGAAATCAGACGTTGTACCATATAATTTTGTGGGTTAGCTTTTCTGTGTTATACTTTATTCTTTTGTGAAACTGCAAAAACTTCTCTGCTATTCATGAGGCTTGTGGCAAAGACCAAATGAGAGCTTAGAAAAATACCCAGAACAGAAGTGTTTAATAAATGATAGTTTATTATTGTTTTTATTTTAGCTCACATTATACATAATTGTTTATTATTACAATTATTATCATTAAGAACTGCCTTCTTTAATTAATGTTTTCCTCCCAACCACTCACTTCTTTTCTTTCTCTTTCTTTTGAAACAGGGTTTTGTTCTAGTGCAGGCTAGCCTCAATCTACTGGATTGTTTGCTCTTAGCTTCCCTAGTGCTATGTGCCATCATGCCAGATGTCAATTAACAACATTTTTATAGCATGGCATAGTTGTTAATATGCCTTGCTTTCCTCTATAGTGATGCATTAATAGATGTAAATTGGAAAAAAGATGGTACAAATCCTGGAATTAATTTTCCCCAAAGACAGATGGATCACAATAAGCTTTGGGGCTGAGCTCAGGCAACACTAAACTGTTGGAAGCTTACTCTTCTTCCTTCTTTTGGGAAAGACATTTGTGTAGTTTTTTTTCCTGGTATTGGAGATTGAACTCAGGATTCATACATTCTAAGCAATCATTCTTCCATAGAGCTATAGCCCCAGCCTTTGAACATTTTTATTCTGTTACAGGCTCTGGCTAAGTTTCCTATTCTAACCTTAAACTCACTTGCTTTGTTCTCCCAGCAGGACTTGCTTGCCTCAGCCTCCAAAGTAGCTGGAAGCACTATCATATCTTGCATTGAAGATACATCATTTTCAGCTGACCCAGAATTTTATTTTGTCCCTGTACATGCATGCCTTCAAGAGACTAATTAAATCATGCTTAGAGTGTCTACAGAAGGGACGAGATATTTATTCTCTTTCTAATTCTTGAAATAAAATGATCTTTGCTTGTCTAACTATAACCCATAGACCTGGCAGATAATAAATTGTTCTCCAGTTCCATCTAATTAATCTATGTTAGAAACATACGGTTGTGACAACCAAGGAGAAGGAAATTTCTTTCATCCTAACAAGAAAGTCACCATGAAACACTGCCTTTTATTGTGTGTGCCTGCTGTGTGTCAAAATCTGTGATAAGCTACATAGCAGGGGAGATGCCTTTCTGCTTAAGAACCCACCATAACCTGTAGCATGCATGTTCATCTACATGCAATGCATTCCAAACATTATGGCTCAATAACTTTTGCCAAGTCCGAGAAAGACTTGTCTCTCACCACAAATGTCCTCTAAAATATTAAAAGAAATCATCTTACAAACAAATTTTCCATTATGATGTCTACTCCCACTTGTTCCACCTATATTGAAATCCATGTCTCACTTGCTACAAATCCAGCTGTCTCACTTGCTACAATGGCCTTTGAAGAGACTGTCAGTAGCCATGCCAAAATGTTGCCTTTTATGCTACCAACTCCAGCCTCTGTGTGTGTGTGTGTGTGTGTGTGTGTGTGTGTGTGTGTGAGTGTCCAGATGCATACACAATGGAAGAGAGAGTTTCTTCTGTGTCTAAGTAATGTGTGGTCTAGGCACTTGAGACCTTGCAAGAACTCTTGTGCCCATGGCTTCACAGAATTCTTGTTGAATAATCCCTATAGCACCTTCACCTATATTTTCCTTTTCTGGTTGTTTTTCTTTCTTTTTTTTTAATTTTCTATATTCTTTGTTTACATTCCAAATGCTTTCCCCTTTCCCAGTCCCCCCCTCACCATATGTCCCATAAGTCCTCTTCCCTCCGCCCATTCCCCAATCACCCCCTCCCATTTCTCTGTTCTGTTACTCCCCTACAATACTGGATCAAGTCTTTTCAGGACCAGTGTCCTCTCCTTTCTTCTTCTCGGGAATCATTTGACTTGCTAATTGTGCCTTGAGTATTTAGGGCTTCTGGACTAATTAATATCCACTTATCAGTGATTGAATTTCATGTGTATTCTTTTGTGATTGGGTTAACTTGCTTAGGATGATATTTTCCAGATCTAACCATTTACCTACCTCTCATTCTTTAGTAAACCTCAATGCAGTGGGCAAGATTGAGGAGGGTAGACAACACCATCCTATTGCCTTCTTATTATCTTCAGAGATCTTCTTCCTCCTTTTAACCCTGTCCCTAATAAATCCTGCTATTTCCCTATCTAATGAGAAACAGAAATTCTTGGACATATGGATATTGACTGAAGGGATGAGATGCATTATCTGTTTTAGCAGCAGCAGTCAGCCAGCCAAAAAGTGCCAGGTGGTACACAGAACACCACAAAACTATCTTAATAAATGTAACAGATGGGAAACAGTCAATTCCTTAGAGTCAATAAGAAGTGAAAAATGGTCTTAGTCCTGAGTTGTCAGAGAAGGAATTCTGAAAGAAAATTTGTGATTCAGTGTGGAACACAGGAAAGATGTAGACCACAAGCCATAAACTCCAGTGCCTGAAAGAGTCAGGCAGGGACTCTGAACAACAACAACAATAGCAACAACAACAACAACATCAGTGGAGCCAGCTATGGCACAATGTGCATGGTGAGGGCACAGGAAATTGGTGAGTTCTTTAAAAAAAGGGGGGGAGTGATGAAAATTTAATATCACCAATATCACATCAAACTGGTATTACAAACTTCTACAATCATTGACAAAGACAAAGCACCATTTATGTAAAATGTTTCCAAAAAATCTTAAACTTGAATTGAATTATGAGAAAGTAGTGAGGTAAATCCAAATTAGATAGCTGAAAACAAATTAGGCCGTGTTGTTAAAAAATGCCATTGTTAAAAATGTGAAAGAGCAAACAGAAAACTTTAAGCAAAGCTTTTTAAGTAGAAAGAAACAATAGCAAATGGAAATTCAGCTCCCCCAAAAGTCACAAATCACATTAAGACAATCCTATTGTTTAACTTTGTAATAATAATAATCTTCCCCATTGTGATCCATATAGAATTACTTTTTTAAATTATTGGGCACTGGACTGTAGCTGAGACTCCTAGAAGTGGGAGATATGGCTCCTGAAGAGGCCATCTCTTATAGCTAGGTAGGACTCCCCGTGGTGAAATAAGGTCAGAAACCTTTGACCCAAAAATTGCCCTGCCTACACAAAGTGTAGGGACAAAGATGCAGCAGAGACAGAGAGAATGACCAGCTAATAACTGACTCAACTTGGGATCCATCCCATGGGCAAGCACCAAACCCGAACACTGCTATGTTTGCAGACAGGAGCCTAGCATAACTGTCCTCTGAGAGGCTCCACCCAGCAGCCGATGGAAACAGATACAGAGACTCACACCCAAACATGAGATGGTGCTCTGGAAGTAAAGTGGAACTTTCTGGTTGTGTCATGTGAAGTTTTTCTGGAAGCTGTCTTGCAAGGATGCCAGTGCCTCAGATTCATGGGACTGGCAAAGGCAAAGTGCTCCTCAGATCAGGCTTGAGGGAATGGTAAGGCCTTCCCTTGGTCCACACTGACATGTTAATACTATGTGCAGAAAGTGCATATGTGCAGAAAGTACTTCTATGTTAATACTATGTGCAGAAAGTACTTCTCATGTGTGACTGCAATCTGAGTGCACGCATGCACCCGCACGCATGCGCGCGCACACACACACACACACACACACACACACACCTCTTCATTCAGCTGTGTATAATAAACATACTAAGTTCCTTGGATGCTGGTGTTTTCCATTGGAACCCATGGCCCACCTGATCCCAGCTTTTCTATTTTTTTTTCAATTTCTGTTGCCCCAGTCATGACATTCCCAATGCCGTTCAAGTCTCAGCAAGGGGCATGAGAACAGGAATCCTTATTACAGGTAACTTTGGTCAGGCAAAGGAATGCTCCTCTAAGATGTAAGAAATTAAAGGTAGGCCGGGCGTTGGTGGCCCATGCCTTTAATCCCAGCACTTGAGAGGCAGAGGCAGGTGGATTTCTGAGTTCGAGGCCAGCCTGGTCTACAGAGTGAGTTCCAGGACAGCCAGGGCTATATAGAGAAACCCTGTCTCGAAAAACCAAAATGGATAGGATATTTGATTAAAAAATAGAAAATTTATTCCGGGCTGTGGTGGTGCACGCCTTTAATCCCAGCACTCTGGGAGGCAGAGGCAGGTGGATTTCTGAGTTCGAGGCCAGCCTGGTCTACAGAGTGAGTTCCAGGACAGCCAGGGCTACATAGAGAAACTCTGTCTCAAAAAAACAAAAAAAAAAAGGGAAAAAAAAGAAAAAGAAAAAAAGAAAGAAAAAGAAAAAAAAGAAAAAAGAAAAAAAGAAAAGAAAAGAAAATTTATGAAATATACACATGATGAAAAGACCTGAACAGATTTCCTATATTTACTTTCAGTTTAGGGATTCTTGTCGTCATCCTTGTCATCATCGTCATTGTCGTCGTCGTTGTTGTTATTGTTGTTTTCTTTTATTAGATATTTTCTTTATTTACATTTCAAATGTTATCCCCTTTCCAGGTCTCTCCTCCTCCGGAAACCCTTTATCCCCCCTCCCCTGCCTTGATGAGGGTTCTCCCCCCACTCACCCACCCACTCCTGTCCTCCCACCCTGGCATTCCCCTATACTAGGGCATTGAGTCCCCTCAGGCCCAAGTGCTGCTCCTCCCACTACTGTCCAATAAGGCCACCCCCTGCCACATCTGCGGTGACTCTGATTCTGGTTTGGGATTTTGAAACTTCAAAGTCCACCTCAAGTGGCACACTTTGTCCATCAAGGCCATACCTCCTAATCCTTCTCAAATAATGCTATTCCCTGATGACTAAGCCTTCAAAGATATGTTCCTATAGGGGCCATTCTCATTCAGATCTCCACACTTGGCAACAGCTTGGGTTTTGGGGGGATTCCTCTGATGATTTTATTTAGATCACCTTCATTTATGTATATATTTTATGAAGCTTCTGCTGTATTAGGTTTACATATTACACCTCAAATGGCCTTTAAGGTTAGCTTCCATATTCCTTCCCCACTTGGTCCTCCTGTTCCAGCCAACTATGGAACACTATCTCTTTCTGGAAGACAACTTCTCACAGAAGTATTGTTTTCTTCTGCATTCTAACTGCCCATGTTCCATGATAAAAGGAGGCTTCCTGATGCCTGCCATCACAAGAATAGACAAACATAAAGTTCCTTTGTGAAGTTGAATATATCAAATATATCAGCATCTATGTTTTTGCTCTAGAGATAGTGAGACCTGGGAAAATGAGGCTGATAAATTAGGTGGGCTAAAGTCTTATGCAATTAATAGCCAACTTTATTTAGAGCATCAGACATTTTTTGCTCTGAGAGTTAAGAGTAGTCTAGTGAGTAAAAGGTACAATCAGAAGGGTAAAGCACATGTGGCAAAAACATGTTTTCCCATAATGCATATAAACAAATAACAAATAGACAGTTGTAAGGAATAATTTGAAGTAAACGTCCTCCTAACCACTATACCTAGGAGGGGCATGAAAGCCTAATCCAAGAACAGTTTCATGTTTTTAAAGAAGGTCACAAGACTCTTGTCTTGGTTTCTTGGAGTTTTTTCACAAGCTCTCAGAAATCTCACATGACTCCATTCTTGGAATACGTTCTGACACATCTATTATTGTAATTTTGGTGCACAGAATTTAAATGTCAAAATGTAAATTTATGCTGATGAGTTTACAATACATAAAACTATATCCTTGATATCACAATGAAAAAAAATGGGAGAAACGGTAAAGAAATATGTGATTGAATATTATCAACTTAAAACAGAGTGATAAAAAAAGAGTGATATACCTTTAGAATATGTTATGTAGTAACAATGGTAACCACAAAGAAAATACCTGTAGGAATACATGAAAGGGGCCGGGCGTGGTGGCGCACGCCTGTAATCCCAAGCGCTTGGGAGGCAGAGGCAGGTGGATTTCTGAGTTCGAGGCCAGCCTGGTTTACAGAGTGAGTTCCAGGACAGCCAGGGCTACACAGAGAAACCCTGTCTCGAAAAACCAAAGAGAGAGAGAGAGAGAGAGAGAGAGAGAGAGAGAGAGAGAGAGAGAGACATGAAAGGAAAGAAAGTCTGTAACTTATAAAGAAAATTCAGAGAATCACAAAGGAAAGCAATAAAAGAGAAAAGAAAGTAGAAAAAGTTATAATATAATAGAAAAAAACAACAAACTAGCAACACTTTAAATATTAGTGGATTAAACTCTTTAAAAACAGCTGTTGCTTGAGTAGATCCAATTGTATAGTTTCTACAAGAGACTCATTTTAAAAGGATTTCAAAGCTGAGCATGGTGGTACACATTTTTAATCCAAGCACTCTTGGGAAGAAGCAGCTGTTGCTGGGAGGACACTAACAATGGCATGATTACTTTAACTCTTACAAAATTTCCACGTTTCCTCCTTATTTAAGAATCTGAAAGCCGGGCGTGGTGGCGCACGCCTGTAATCCCAGCACTCTGGGAGGCAGAGGCAGGCGGATTTCTGAGTTCGAGGCCAGCCTGGTCTACAGAGTGAGTTCCAGGACAGCCAGGACTACACAGAGAAACCCTGTCTCGAAAAACCAAAACAAAAAAAAAAAAAAAAAGACTCTGATATAACAAAGAGCTGATTGCATGTTACACTTTGATCTTTCACTCAAACTTTATGACAATCTACACATAAAGAAGACCATTTTTTACCTTATTCTACAGGGCTCTGCTACATGGTCCAATCAGTTGTAAGATTATAGTTTACTGAACAGGATTTATTTAATCACAATGTCAAAGAATTTTCCTCATCAACATTGTCTCTTATTGTTCTCCATGAGAATGTAATTAGGGAGGTTTCTGAACTCTTTCTGGCAGGTGAAAAACATTTAAGTTCTTAAGGCAAACTGATAGTCTTCTTCGGGGTCTACGTATTATAGTAGATGCTGGTGGTAAAGAATTGTTACTAATGGCTGTGAGAAATCCTACTATCTCAGGCAATGCTCTATTGCTGTGAACTCTTATAAAGAAAAGTGTTTAACTGGGGCTGGCTTAGAGTTCACAAGTTTGTCCATTATGATATGGCAAGATGAGCGGCAGCATGCAGGAAGACCAGGTCCTGGAGAGGTGGCTGAGGGTTCTATAACTGGATCTGCAGGCAGCAGGAAGAGAGAGATGCTGGGCCTGGCTTGAGTTTCTGGAACCCCAAAGCCAACCAGTAATACACTTCCTCCAACAAGACCACACCCACTCCAACAAAGCCATGCCTCCTAATAGTACCTGTGGGGCAAGTAGAACTGTGTCACTAGATAGAAAAATTGGTAAGGTTGAGCAGATTAAGGAATCCCAGCAATTCTCATAATTGAGAACAGTAGGCATTTGAATCTACTCTCGACCAGGTTACTGTCCTGGAGCCCATGACCATGACACCCCACTAAGAGGACCATGACAACTGGTCAAGTAGCATAGAAACCCAGAGTTCTCCATGCTAATGAGCTATCTAGAAGGGCTCCAAGGGTTTAAGCCAATAAGCTTCCCTTCCCAGATATTCCTTCCTACAAAATGTATTTAATCTCTGGTTTATCCTGAATATATCTTTTGCATCCATTTCCACCGTGAATAAACAGTTTAGACAAGCAAGGACTGTCTCCTTCATCAAGGGCTGCCTTGGGGGAAGCCCTCATAGAGAGCCACATCTAAGTTTCCCATAGAAGGCTCCTCCTCACTCCTGGCACTCATCCTGAGCTAAGCCAGATCCCCCCAAACTCCACCACTGGCTCATATCAGGAATTCAAAAACCACAGCCTCTGTAACAGTCCCTGCTATTTCTCACCCAGAGAAACACAGGCTAGGACCCCTATCTTAGGCAATGTTTTGTCTCCCCTGAGTGGCATGTTGGCATCCCATAAGTTCAACACCACAACAGGGAAAAGGGAATGTAGCCTAGTACATAGGCCCTGCATTTCCCTCTCCCAGAGGCGATCCGACACCCCAGTGGTGAAGCGAAAAGCAGAACCACAAGTTCTATGAGCCTATGGGGGTCATTCTACTCAAACCATCATATCCACCAAAGGTTCTTTGTGTTTTTGTTTTGCCTCTCCTCTTCCTCTAATAAGGGCGAATCTGCCCCCAACTACTTTCATTATAATATTATAATAGCGTGAATGGTCTCACTTTTTGTATGTTACAGATTCTACTTTGTTCACATAGCATACTCCAAGGTTCTCTGATGTCATTAAAGGGTTGTCTTATCTTCTCAACCCTTGACATCTGTTACATTTTGTCATGGATTCCCAGATAAGCCATGGAAGAGTGTTATCGGTGCTTAAGCTATGCCTATTGCCATCACTATCGGTGGCTATCTCTTGGGGACAAGGGAATAGTCTTTTATAAACTCAGGTACAAGACCTATGAGGCCAAACTCCACTTTGGCAGAGCCCATCCATTTGTGAGGAAATGCCTGTGGATATGTGAAGTCATGTATAACAGTCCCTAAACTGGGTTTCTGTCTGTGCCCAGAGCTGATCCTGTGCTACAGCGCTCCATACACAAATACCAACAAGAGAGAGCTGGTTTCTCAGGAGTGCTGACACACCTGTGAGCACAGGTTAAGACCACCAATTCTGCTCAAATTCCTGGCCCAAAAGAGACCTGCCCAGAGCCATCAGGACACAGGAACTGAGGAACAGCTGGGGACAGGATCCTTCCAGTTTCCGTCTGTGTCCCAGAGCTGAGCCTGTGCTGCAGCTCTCCATACCCAAATCCCTCCCAGAGAGTACTGACACACAGGCTTGCAGGTCTCCCAGGAGTGCTGACACACAGGCTTCCAGGAGGGACAAGCCACAGTCAGAGACAGCAAGACCAACTAACACCAGAGGAAAAAACTGGAAAATCTGGATGAAACAGACAATTTTCTAGACAGATGCCAAATACCAAAGTTAAATCAGGATCATATAAACCATTTAAACAGTCCCATAACCCCTAAAGAAATAGAAACAGTCATTAAAAGTCTCCCAACCAACAAAAGCCCAGGACCAGATAGATGGGTTTAATGTAGAATTTTATCAGACCTTCAAAGTAGATCTAATACCAATATGCTTCAAACTATTCCACAAAATAGAAACAGAAGGAGCACTACCCAATTCATTCTATGAAGCCACAGTTCTGCTGCATATTCTCCCTTGGAGATGGAACGGTTTCTGTCTAATCAGGAACCTGTCACAATTTCCTTTCATAGAGGACTTCATAAGAGATTTTTTTCTACTTCTATCAGGTGGAAAGTTCCAAATAGATTTTAAAAACTGATTGAGTGCATATTATTTTTAACATCGGAAGATATCCTGTATATTTAAGAGGCATTTAACTATCATAAATTTATTTTGATGACTTAAAAACTGTCAATACTGAGTTGTATATTTTAAAATAAATTTTATTAGTTTAATAAAAAATAAAAAACCCTCAATGACAAAAGAAGTTGGGACAGTAGATATGTATAGAAATGATTTTGAAAATCTTATGGAATCCGAGAAGCAATACAGCTAATGCACACATAGAATAGGACATATTCTTAGAAGCTGTAAGAACATCCAAAGCTTTTACCTTGGGCTAGCTTATATGTTGTACATATGTAGGATGTGAAAGCTAAGGCAGCGTTATAAATCAATCACAATACAAAGTTCATATGTGAAGATTATAAAAAAATGTTTTCCCCATCCCTTGGCTTTTTTCTTGACAACGAATCCAAATCCATATTTGAATGATACTGTACTACTTTGTGGCATGTGTTAAGTGTCTCATTAAAATGATATGAGTCTATTTTCATGATCTATTATCATTTACACTGTTATAGAAATTGTATACCTTCTCAGTGAGAAATCACTCCACACACTTAAAAATGAAGCAAAAGCTCTTTATTTAAGACCTAAATGTGTGTGTGTGTCTGTGTGTGTCTGTGTCTGTGTGTGTGAGAGAGAGAGAGTGTGTGTGTGTATTATACATTTACCTACACTGTCATGCTTAAAACCTTTTCAGGTTTCAGTTTCAGGTTTGAACAACTGGCCACACAGGCAAGTAGATTTACAGGGCACAGAAATGACATATTGCCAGAACTATTTTAAGTACATCAATATTGTTTCTTTTAGAATAGTTGTTACTCAGGGTCATCTTGCCCACCTAGTGAAGTTCTGGGTTTTTTTTTCCTGATAAAAGCAGGGGACTTAATGGCAGACCAGAACTTAATGATGGTTGCGACCCTATGCTGCCCCCATTAAGCTGCCCCTTAGTGGTATGTCTTTGATATAGTAATCAGGAAAAATCAGGGCCTAATGGCTGCTTGCAAGTCAGGGCTATCTCCTTTGTCAGGGGAATGGAGCCTAATGCCTGATGCAATCCTGGCAAATAAGCATTTTCATCCTATCATCCTAAATGTTCCTTATCTCTAACAGGCCTCATTAGCCGACTGTCTTTGGGATACTTTGGAGGCAGTGCTCCTTTATCTAAATTCCACTTGTGTGACTTACTGTCTTCTAAGCAAATCTATTAGTAAGTCATTTATTATGTCCATTTCATTGCTTTGAGTTTCTCCTGCATCATTGTTACTCATTTTACTTATGCAAAAGGTATGGGCACTGAATACATCTTTGTTATTATCTTAAACGCTCTTTTACATTAGTTAATTAAGAAAAAATGCTTTTATTTTACTCTCACCCCCTCCCTGTCTAATGCTATTCCATTTAAAAATAGACTCAGGCTTGTAACTCATATTCTTGTTCTCAATAAGATCTATTTGAAACACATTTTCCAAATTTTTGTTTGTCAGAGGAAATTGTATTTCTCTGCTTTTCTAAACTTTTGAAGGATAATTGCACCGCATATAGAATTTGAGGCTTCAAATTTTTTCTCACAGTAACACTAAATATCTAACCCCATTCTTCTTGTTTATGTAGCACCTTGAAGAAAAGTCTGATGTTATTATCTTTGCTCTTCTGTAGGTATAAAGATTTGTGGTTTATTTTCACTTTTTCCAAGATATTTGCTTTATCTATACGTACTATGTTGACAAGTTCTTTAATTTATTCTTTGACAATTTTATACATGTATATAATATATCTTGACCCTAATCATCCCAATTCCTTCCTCTTCCCACCCACCCCTAACATACCTTAAAATGTCCCCTAAAAACCTTCCTGTCTCTATTTTTTGAAATCCATGGAATACAATTGCAGGTGCCTGCTAGAATGTTGACCAATCTTGTCCTTTTTTTGTTTTGTTTTGTTTTGTTTTGTTTTGTTTTGTTTCGAGACAGGGTTTCTCTGTGTAGTCCTGGCTGTCCTGGAACTCTGTAGACCAGGCTGGCCTCGAACTCAGAAATCCACCTGCCTCTGCCTCCCAGAGTGCTGGGATTACAGGCGTGCGCCACCACCGCCCGGCAGACCAATCTTGTTGTCTGGATCATGTGTAGGTCTTGTGTGGATAACCTTAGGTGCAGTGAATTAATGAGGACAGCAGCCATGACACGTCTAAAGGACACCATTTCTCCCCTCCCTCTGGCCCTTACAACTTTTCTCTTCCATCTTCCATGATGCTTCCTCTTCCTTGGGGTTGGGGGTAGATACAGGTGGTCCATTTAAGGCTGAGCACTCAACAGTCAACTCTTCTCAGCACCATGAGTGAATGGCCGCTGTGCACTGTGAAAGAAATGCCACTGGCCAAGGTTGAGAAGGTCACTAATCTGTGGGTGCATTGGTGTACGTGTTTGGGGTCATTTATCTGAATTAGTATTCTCTGAACTTCTTGGGGCTATGGCTTTCAGTCATTATTTCTCCTGTCACTGTCTCTTTGTTTTCTTTTAGGGTTCCCATTATACATATGTATGTATGTAGCTGTCTCACAGTGCATAAATAATCTATTCTATAATGTTTTTCAGTAAACTTTTCTTTGTTTTTCTACTAGAGTCCTTAGAATCCATTACCACAATACTCATAGATACCCCTAGAGAAACCATTAAAATAGAGAGAGGGGGAAAAAGGAGATGCTAAGAAAAGGAATAAAAGCAGGGCATTGGTGGCGTATGCCTTTAATCCCAGCACTTGGGAGGCAGAGGCAGGCAGATGTCTGAGTTCGAGGCCAGCCTGGTCTACAGAGTGAGTTCCAGGACAGCCAGGACTACACAGAGAAACCCTGTCTCGAAAAACCAAAAAAAAAAAAAGAAAGAAAGAAAAAGAAAGAAAGAAAGAAAGAAAGAAAGAAAGAAGGAAAGAAAGAAAGAAAGAAAGAAAGAAAGAAAGAAAAGGAATAAAAACGGAATAATAAAACATTTATTGAGGACTGTCAGAGATGGCTCAGCAGGTAAAAGCACTTGCCAAGCAAACCCTCCCACATAAGTATGACCACTAGAATCCATGGTGGAACCCCCCACATGCACACTGAGGCATGTACATGCACACAGAGAGAGGGGAGAGGGAAAAATAAAGAAATAATAGTAAAGAAAAAATATAGTGAAAGGAAAAATAGAAACAAAGAACAAGAGTAAGAAATAGAAAAGAGAAAGAAATACCATAGATACTGAAAAAGATATTAATCCAACTATATCAATATTCACACCATTGTCACATCAATGCTCTAAAAGCACCCATTTTAATTATCTTCTTTTTTTTTTTTTTGAGACAGGGTTTCTCTGTGTAGCCCTGGCTGTCCTGGAACTCACTCTGTAGACCAGGCTGGCCTCAAACTCAGAAATCCGCCTGCCTCTGCCTTCCTAGTGCTGGGATTACAGGCGTGTGCCACCACCTTCCGGCTTTTAATTATCTTCTGAAGCAGAGGTTGTCAGTATAAAATTTTTAATGCCAGACCTATAGAGTATCCACAAAATAATTCACTGATAAATATAAATGGATTGAGAAAAATATACCCTGGTGAAACTGATCAAAAGAAATCTGGAATGACTATATAATGTTGCACACCAGACTTCAAAACAAGGGGGCCTGATCAGGGATAATGAAAGGCATTACTACTAATAAATGAATCAATTCTGCAAGAAGACATTATAGCCTTTTATGTAAATATGCCTAATGAGGAAGCATTAAAATATATAAAGCCAAAACTGGTGGAGCTGCAAAAACAGATGATTCTGCTCTTATAGTTAGAGGCTGATATCCCCTGTCAGTAATGAGCAAATCCAGCCTCCCAAAGGCCAAGAAGGACATATTTGAATTTAGCAGCACATAAAATGGATCAAATTGATATTCATAGTCTCCATGCAACACTTGTCAAGTTTACATAGACCGTTAACTAAAAGAGACTGAGTTATGATATATAAAATATACTTAAAAAAACTTAAAGAATCAAAATCATACAATTTCTGCTTTCCAACTATAATAAGATTAAACAAGAACTCAATAACAGAAAGTCCAATCACCTATTGGTTGGTTACTCCCACAAACTTAATGCTTCTCTTGCACTGGTTTATCTCGCAGATAGAATACCATTGTAGATCAAAGGGTTTGTGGTTCAGTTGGTAGTTATGTTTCTCCTTTGGTACTGTGCGGAGTATCTTCTGGTATTAAAGCTTCTAGCATGTAGAAGTGAAGGATGTATGTAGGCACCAGCTCAACTTCTTCACATTCAGTGTGCTGTATAGGTATTATCTTTTTCTTTTTCTTTTTTCTGTTTTTTGTATTAATAAATTTTACTAAGAAAATTTATTTTAAAATATACAACTCAGTACTGACATTTTAAAGTCATCAAAATAATGATAGAAGTAGAAAAAAGTCTCATATGAAGTCCTCTATGAAAGGAAATTGTGACAGGTTCCTGATTAGACCGAAACCGATCCATCTCCAAGGGAGAATACCCAGTGTAACTGTGGCTTCATAGAATAATTTGGGTAGTGAACCTTCTGTTTCTATTTTGTGAAATAGTTTGAAGCATACTGGTATTAGGTCTTCTCTGAAGGTCTGATAGAATTCTGCACTAAAACCATCTATCTGCTCCTGGGCTTTTTTTGGTTGGGAGACTTTTAATAACAGTTTCTATTTCTTTAGGGGTTATGGGTCTGTTTAGATTGTTTATCTGATCCTGATTTAACTTTGGTACCTGGTATCTGTCTAGAAAATTGTTCATTTCGTCCAGATTTTCCAGTTTGGTTGAATATAGGCTTTTGTAGTAGGGTCTGATGATTTTTTTTTTATTTCTTCGGTTTCTTTTGTTATATCTACCATTTCTGTTCTGACTTTGTCCATTTGGATACTGTCTCTGTGCCCTCTGATTAGTCTGTTTAAGGGTTCATCTAGCTTGTTGATTTTCTCAAAGAATCAGCTCCTGGTTTTGTTGATTCTTTGTATAGCTCTTGTGTTTCTACTTGGTTGATTTCAGCCTTGAGTTTGATTATTCCCTGCCATCTACTCCTCTTGGGTCTATTTGCTTCTTTTTGCTCTAGAGCTTTCAGGAGTGCTGTTAGGTTGGTAGTGTACGCTCTCTTCAGTTTCTTTTTGGAGGCACTCAGAGCTATGAGTTTTCGTCTTAGCACTGCTTTCATTGTGTCCCATAAGTTTGGGTATGTTGTGCCTTATTTTCATTAAATTCTAAAAAGTCTTTAATTTCTTTCTTTATTTCTTCCTTGACCAAGTTATCATTGAGTAGGGTGTTGTTCAGCTTCCATGTGTATGTTATTTTTGTTCTATTGAACACCAGCCTTAGTCTGTGGTGATCTGATAGAATGCATGGGATACAATCTTCTTGTATCTGTTTAGGCTTGTTTTGTGACAGACTATACAGTCAATTTTGGAGAAGGTACCATGAGGTGCTGAGAAAAAGGTATATTCTTTTGTTCTTGGGTGGAACGCTCTGTACATATCTGTTAAATTCATTTGGTCCATAACTTCTGTTAGTTTCAATGTGTCTCCTTTAGTCTTCTTATTGTGTCCTGGATTTTCTGGATGGTTTGGGTTAGGAGCCTTTTGCATTTTGCATTTTTTGACTGTTGTGTCAATGTTTTCTATGGTATCTTCTACCCCTGAGATTCTCTCTTCTATGTCTTGTACTCTGTTGGTGATGCTTGTATCTGTGACTCCTGATCTCTTTCCTAGGTTTTTTATCTCAAGAGTTGTCTCCCTTTGTGATTCCTTTATTGTTTCTATTTCCGTTTTTTGATCGTGGAAGGTTTTATTCAATTCCTTCACCTGTTTATCTGTGTTTGCCCATTATTATTTAATGGATTTTTGTGTTTCCTCCTTAAGTGCTTCTAGCTGTTTACATGTGTTTGCCTGTATTTCTTTAAGGGAGTTATTTATATCCTTCTTAAAGTCCTTTATCTTCATCATTAGATGTGATTATAAACCAAAGTCTTGCTTTTTTGATGTGTTGGGGTAACCACGGGTCGCCATGATGGGAGAACTGGGTTCTGATGATGCCAAGTAGCCTTGGTTTCTCTTGCTTGTGTTCTTGCCCTTGCCTCTTGCCAGCTGGTTATCTCTGGTGTTATCTGATCTTGCTGTATCTGACTGTGGCTTGTCCCTCCTGCAAGCCTGTGTGTCAGTACTCCTGGGAGACCAGGTCTTTCTGGGAGGAATTTGGGTATAGAGAGCTGTGGCACAGTGTCAGCTCCAGGGAGCAGACAGAAACTGGAAGGATCCTGTCCCTTGGTTCCTGTGTCCTGATGGCTCAGGGCGGGCCCCTCTTGGGCCAGGAATCTGAGCAGAAGTGGTGTTCTTATCTGCACTCACAGGTGAGCCAGCACTCCTGAGAGAGCAGCTCTCTTCTGATGGTATTTTTGTATGGAATGCTATGGCACAGGATCAGCTCCTGGTGCAGACCAGACAGAAACCAGAGGATCCTGTCTCTGACTGCTCCTCGGTTCCGGTCAACTTCATTTATGGACATTTACATCTGTTCATTTTTAAAAATCTTCATTACTGTCCCATCGTTATTCTCAAGGATACAGCAGTCTTTAAATACTGTTAAGAACCTCATTGGGGAATGGGAGGAGGGAAGAGGACTTATGGGACATATGGTGAGGGGGGAACTGGGAAAGGGGAAAGCCTTTGGAATATAAACAAAGAATCTAGAAAATTTAAAAAAAAGAAAAAATATCACGAATATCTACTGGGTATCTTTAAAAAAAAAAAAGAACGGCCTACCTCAAGGATACTCAAGGCCTGTGAATATTCTGAGTGCCACAAAACAAGGGAAAGCCTTTATGCCAGTTCTTGAGGGAGCCTGCAGACAGGTTGAGGCTCATACTGCACTTTTTTTGACAGTAAGGTCTGAATAGCTCATGCAAGACCCACTTGTGTCAGTGCTGATTTAGGGCACTGTGGCATGATGAACAGGTGTTTGAAACAGGACAACACTGACTTATCAGAAAGCAACACTTGTTTTCTTCATGGAGGGACAGCTGGAATTGGGAGCATTGGCTGGAATTTTCCACATTTGATGTGGAAAGGCTAGTGCAGTCAAAACTGCTGGAACCTGTGGGCATAACCCTAGTGAGAACTTGTAGTAATGGGGGAACATGGCGTCTGAAGTGGCCATCTTTTATAGCCAGGCAAGGTTTCCAGTGGTGGGATTGGGCTGCCTTTGATTTACTTATGGCCCAGGGGCACCCATGGAGATACCTAAACAACCTAGACTGATGCTAAGACATAAAGTCACGCTCTGAAAACTGACAGTGGGGATGAGTGGAGGTGGGGGCAGGTTTGCCGAGGACAACAACCACACAGCTCATTGAACTTAGAGACATCAAGCTGCTATGTGCATGGATCCTGCAACCCCTATGTTCTAGTCTCTTTGGCAAGTGAAGGAATTCTGCAGGCTATAGAAAGAGAAACCTGGACACCAATCCAGCCACAAAGTTCTGTCCGGCCTGCAAGATGTGCTAGGGCAATGGTGATGCAGAACTTGTAGGAGTGGCCAACCAATGTTTGATTTAACTTGATGACCAAGCCTCAGGAGAGAGCCCATGCCTTACTCTTCCTGGGTGGCCAGGAATAGAAGATTAGATGGCCCAGAAACCTAGGGTAGAACCAAATATGACTGGCAAACAAACAAACAAATGAACAAACAACAACAACAAAAGCAATGAAATGATTCCTAATGATATTCTGCTAAACTCAGACATCAGTGGCTCGTTTGGTTGTCTATTGGAGATCTGCTCTTTTCTGAAGGAAAACTGGGCAGGGAGTGAGTCTGGGAGAAAGGGGAGGTTAGGGGAGCTGGAAGGAGTGGGGGGAGGGAATCTGTGATTGGGATGTATTGTAATGGGAGAGAATCTATTTTCAATTAAAAAAATAAAATAAAACAACAGCAAAAATTAGTTAGGTTCATCGACTTCTTTCCCTTTATGCCTCCACCTTCTGCCAATCCATACTCTCTTAGACTTGGTAAGAAACACAGTGCTTTGAACCTGGAAGCCCTGCATGGATGCCAAGACATGATAAAAAGAACATTCTATCCATATCCATGACCACCAGGTGGCAGCTAGACGCTGGAGACTATTGCCTCCAAGCACATCTCTAAGACTAACTTTAAGCAGAAGTGTCTTAATTTTTCTTTATAACTTTATCTTGGAGCCTGGGGTAGGCTACAGAAGAATAGGCAGATCTTCAAATTGGCTGCCGTGAACGGAATCATCCAGTTACTCCTCAGGCCAAAAGAACACTCAATAGCTTTAGGGGTTGTTTTCTAGGGGAGAGCTGGGTCAGGGTCATACTATAGCACTTTGTAGCCCAGGTTAGACTTAAACTGCTGATCATCTTGCCTCAGTCTTCTGAGTGCTGGGGTTACAAATATAACAACCACAGCTAACAAGACCTACTGGTTTTGCTATAGAACCTTAACAATCACCCCTAGGGGACCGTGGAAGCAATCTAGGGGGAAACATCTGAGTTTTTAAGTGCTATATGGAAGGTGTATTTAGGCCGTAGATTGTTTTCTTTATGTTAAAACTGCAACCTTAGATCATGCACCAGCCCAGTCTGGTCATTTCCCCAGAACCTTGTCTAGTTGAGCCATCTCCACACTGCCAAGCAGCACACATTGAGTCTAAGAACCGTACATGCTCTCGACTGGTGAGCTATCTCTCCAGCCCCCAGCCTGTGTCTTTTGAGTAGAAAATTAAGGACATTAATAGTTAAAGTTATTTTTTAGAGGAGGATGTTGACTGCTCTCTTTTGTTCTTGCTGCTTTTGTACTTAGTCTCAATTTATAATTTGGTGATTCTAGTTTTGTTTATTTTCTTTCTGTTGCCTCTTCACTATTATGACCCCCGTCTTTAGTCTGAAACATGCTTCTAGCACTCTCTGTCTTGCTGGTTTGATGGACACGAATTCTTCAGACTGTTTTTATAATGGAAAGCTTTTCTTTCTCCTTCAACTATGGCCGATAGGTTTACAGAGTACAGCAGTCTAGGTTGGCATCTACAGTCTTTTAGAAAGTGGAGTGCATTGCTCCAGGTTCTTCAGGCTTGAAGTTTCCATGGAGATGTCAGCTGCTATGCTAATGAATTTTCCTCTGTGTGTGACTTGTAATTTTTCTTTTGCAGCTTTCAATGTTTTCTCCTTGTTCTGTATATTCAGTATTTTAAATATAGTACACCATGGGAAGCTTCATTTTGGGTCCTGTCTAATTGGTGTCTGGTGTGCTTCTTGTATCTGTCTTGTGTCATATCATGAGTAGTATCTTAGGGTTGTTATTGCTGTGGTGAAACATGATGACCAAAACAACTTGGAAAGGAAAGGGTTTGTTTAACTTGTACTTCCACATTAAAGAAACTCAGGACAAGAACCCAAACAGGTAGAAACCTGGGGGCAGGAGCTGATGCAGAGGCCATGGAGGGTGCTGCTTACTGGCTTGCATTCCATACCTTGCTCAGCCTGCTCTCTTATAGAACCTAGGACCACCAGCCTCAATGGGCTAGGCCCTCTACCATCAAGGAAATGTTCTACAGGCTTGCCTGCAGCCTGATCTTGTGTAGGCATTTTCTTAATTCAAGTTACCTCCTCTCAGATGACTTTAGCTGGTATCAGCTTGACATAAGACTACCCAGCACAGAACTGTCTGTCCTTCCTTAGTCTGGGGAAGTTTTCTTCCACTCCCCCACTGTAAATCTGATCTGTGTCATTAACCTGCGAATCTTCTATGCCTATAATTGGCAGATTGAATTTTTTATACTGTCTCAAAGTTCCTGCATATTTCTTTCTTGTGTTTTACATTTTTTTCCATAATCTTTGATTGAGCAATTCAAGTCCTCTGCTTTATCTTCAAGTTCTGATAATCTGTCTTTCACTTGATCCACTCTACTTGTAAGGTTTTCCATAAATTTTCGAACTGGATTATTGAGTTTTTTATTGCATGTTTATTTTTCTTTGAGTTTTTTTTAAGTGTAGTAATTTGAAAGAGAATAGCCCTCCCAGGCTCAAATGTTTGAATTCTTGGTCCGCAGTTGATAACACTGCTTGAGAAAGGTTAGAAGGTATGGTATTGATGGAGGTTTGCCCTTGGGAGACAGCTTTGAGGTTTTAGAAGACCCATGCCATTTCCAGTATCTAGTTGATCTCTCCACCTCTTAATCTGAGCCTCTGCATCAGGTCCTGCCTCCAGGTTCCTGCCTGTTTGGGTTCTTGTCCTGACTTTCTTTGATGTGGAAGTATAAGTTAAACAATCCCTTTTCTTTCCAAGTTGTTTTGATCATGGTGTTTCATCACAGCAATAACAACCTAAGATACTACTCATGATCACACACACACACACACACACACACACACACACACCTTTTGCTTTTGGTTCCACTAGTGCTATGCGCTTAGTAAAGCTGCTAGAGAGGTGCCTAGAGGTAGCTTAGTTATTTTCTTTATCTTTATGAAAAAACACTGATTAAGGCAATTTATTAAAGTACATGTTTAATTTGGCTTATGATTTCTTAGAGGGTTATCTATGATAGCAGGGCAAAGGGGGAGAGGGCAGATAGGATGGAGATGGGGAGTGTTGTGCAGGAGGTAACCCGGTATGTACATACATACACATACCTGAAAGTTTTAGAAAAAAGGAGCAAATACCCACAAGAGAAGAGTCAGCAGGAAATAATCAGATGCAGGGCTCAAATCAATAACTTAGAAACAAAGAGAAGAATACCAAGAATCAACGAAACCAAGAGCTGGTTCTTTGAGAAAATCAACAAGATAGATAAGCCCTTAGCCAGACTAACAACTAGAGAGACAGTATACCAATTAACAAAATCAGAACCGAAAAGGGAGATATAACAACCAACACTGAGGAAATTTAAAAAAAAATCACCAAGTCTTACTTTAAAACCTGTACTCCTGAAAATTGGAAAATCTAAAGGAAATGGATGATTTTCGAGATAAATGCCACTTACCAAAGTTAAATCAAGACCAGGTGAACTATTCAAATAGTCCTATAATCCCTATGGAAATAGAAGCAACCAATACAAGTCTCCCAACTAAAAACAAGCACAAGGACAGATGGTTTTAGCACATAAATCTACTAGATTTTCAAAGAAGAGCTGATACCAATGCTCCTCAAATGTTTCCACAAAATAGAAACAGAAGGAACATTACTAAACTCATTCTCTGAGGCCACAGTCACCCTGATACCTAAACTACACAAAGACCCAACAAAGAAAGAGAACTTCAGACCTATTTCTCTTCTAAACATCAATACAAAAAAAAAAAACTCAATAAAATACTTGCAAACTGAATCCAAGAACACATCAAAAACATAAATCTACCATGATCAAGTAAGTAGTCTTCATTCCAGGGTTGCAAGGATGGTTCAATATTCAGAAATCTAAAATTAATTGAAATGTAAATGAATATATTCAATAAAATATCTTATCTATCAATGCAGTCTGCTATATAAATATACTGAAAGAAAAAACTAAATAATCATCTCACTAGAAGCTGAAAAAGCATTTGACAAAATCTAACACCCCTTCATGATACAAGGGGCATACCTAGACACAATAAGTACAGCAAGCCAGTAGCTAATATCAAGCTAAATGGGGAGAAACTTAAAGTAATTCCACTAAAATCTCCCTATCTATTCAACATAGTACTTGAAGTTCTAGCTAGAGCAATAAGGAAACTAAAGGAGATCAAGGGGATACAAACTGGAAAGGAAAAAGTCAAAGTATTGCAATTTGCAGATGATATGACAGTGTACATAAATGACCCCTAAAATTCTACCAAGGAACTCTTACAGCTGACAAACACCTTCAGCAAAGTGACTGGATACAAAATTAACTGAAAGAAATCAGTAGGCCTCTTTTATACAAATGGTAAATGGGCTAAGAAAGAAATTATGGAAATAGCACCCTTCACATTAGCCACAAATAATATAAAATATCTTTGGTGTGATTCTAGCCAAGCAAGTATAAGACCTGTATGATAAGTAAGAACTTCAAGTCTCTGAAGAAAAAAAAAATGAGGTATCAGAAGATGAAATGATGCAGATGCTGTACCACCTCTGCTAGGCCTGTGAGTATAGGGATGGCATAGGTAGGTGAGGTTCTGGGTGACTCATCAAGTTGAGCCAATGCACAGGTGGCCTGGACCAAGGTAGGTGTAGGAGTGTAGGGAGGCCTGGGCTAGTGATGTTCACAATAGCAAGCCGAATGATCTGAGCTAGGTTGAGAACTGTGGTGACAATGTGGCCAGATGAAATTCTGGTGGTTCACAAGTGCCTGTATCACTAGTTCAAGGAGATCCAATGCCTATTTCTGACCTATTTGGACTCCTAAACACATGTATACACCAAGGCACACAAATATACATGTAAATAAAAATAAACACAACAGAGGCTAGAGAGCTGAATCTGTGGTTAAGAGCTCTAGCTGCTCTGCCAGAGGACCTAGATTCCATGCCCAGCATCCACATGAGAGTCCAAACTGAGGATAACAGATATGCATGTAGTACAGAGACATGGATGTAGGCAAAACATTCATACACATAAAATAAAAGTAATACAATAAATATTTTAAAAGACACAAATTAGTTGAGTGGATTAAGAGACATCATTTTTGTCGTTAAGAAATTCATCTTACTTTCAAGGATAGGCACCACTGCAGAGTGAAAGTATTGGAAGGAAAAATGTATTCTGAGCAAATGCAATAAGAAACAAGCAGGTGTTGCTATCCCAAAGGCTGACAAAATAGACTTCAAATTAAGACTGATCAGAATGGATAAAAAAGGAATTCATTCTGATCAAAGGAATAATTAAGAAAGAAGAAATTACAATTATAACCATACATGCACCAAACTCTGGTGTACCTAATTTCATATAAAGCACACTCCTGGACTTAGTAAGACACATATTAACCACAACTAAGTAATTGTAAGTGATTTCCCTCACTTTCTTCAATAAAGTCAATTAGATAAAAAGTGAATGACTAAACAAAAAACTGAAGTGACATCGTAAACGCAACGAAGCTAACAGGTATCTACAGAATATACCACCAAACACCACGAAATGTAGATTCTACTCAGCAGTTCATATTTTTATAAATTAGAACGCATACTGCGATATAAAACAAATCCCAACAAAAATTGAAATAACTGCATGTATCTTATCTGATCCCAATGCAGTTGTCTTACTTACTGTTCTATTGCTGTGAGGAGACACCATGCCCCTAATGACTCTTATTTAAAAAGCATTTAATTGAAGGCTTGCTTACCATTTTAGAGGGTTAGTCCCTGATCTTCATAGCAAGGAAAAGAGGTATATAGAGCTAGAGTTGGAGCAGTAGCTAAAAGTTTTACATTCTGATCTACAGGAAGCAGGTAAAGAGACACTGAGCTTTTTGTGGGCTTTTGAAACTCCAAAGCCCACCCCCAGTGATACTCTTTCTCCAGCAAGACCACACCCACTAATCTTTCTAATCCTCAAAGAGTTTCACTCCCTGGTGTGAAAGTTCAAATATAAAAGCATTATAGGAGTCATTCTCTTTCAAACACTACTGCAATAAAGCTGAAAGCAAAGAGTAAGTCAATCTCTAGTAAGCACACAAATTCACAAAGGTTAAACAGCTGAATGATGAGTGAGTCAAAAAGAAATCAAGGAAGAAATTTTAAAATTCCTGTAACTAAATGAAAATGAAAACACAACACAGAACCTGTAGGGCACATTAAGGTCAGTCCTATGAGGGAAACTTATAGTTCTAGATGCCTACATTAAAAAAAAAATCAGCGGGGCGGTGGTGGCGCACGCCTTTAATCCCAGCACTTGGGAGGCAGAGGCAGGTGGATTTCTGAGTTCGAGGCCAGCCTGGTCTACAGAGTGAGTTCCAGGACAGCCAGGACTACACAGAGAAACCCTGTCTCGGGGGGAAAATAGAAAAAAAAATCAGAAAGCACTGAAAAAAATTAATTGGTAATACAAACTCAAGAATTTGGAAAAATAAAACAAATCCAAATTTACTAGATGGCAAGAAAGAAAAATCAGAGTAGAAACTAATAAAATTGAAATGAAGAAAACAGTATATAAAGAACCAATAAATCTAAGAGCTGGTTCTTTGGGAAAATAAACAAGATCATACCCTTGGCCTAACTAACCAAATGAATTAAAGAAATGACTCAGATTAACATAATTAGAAATGAGCAACAAAGCCAGGCCTGGTGACATCCATCTCTAATCCCAGAACTAGGGAAGCAGAGGCTGGCCTGGTCTACAGAGTAAAATTCAGGAACCCAGGACTAGGCAGAAAAACAATGTCGAAGAAGAAGAAGAGAAGAAAGAGGAGGAGGAGGAGGAGGAGGAGGAGGAGGAGGAGGAGGAGGAGGAGGAGGAGAAAAGAAGAAGAAGAGAAGGAAGAGAAAGGAAAAAAGAAAGAAAAAAGAAATGAACAGTGAATCATTACAAGATATAGCAGACTATTATAAGGAAATGCTTTAGAAAAAACTACACATCAATATCACTGACGGGAAGAGATACAAAATTCTCAATAAAATACTAGCAGATACATATATATGAAAAAGATCATTCACCGAGACTAAGTTAACTTTATTCTGGATATAGAAGGATGGTTCAATATATGAAAGTCAATAAATGTAATAAGTCGTATAAATTGACTTAAAGACAAAAATCATATATTTCATTTCAATAGATGCAGAAAAAGTCTTTGACACGACCAACATACCTTAATAATAGAAATCCTGAGGGAGAATTAGATAAAGGCTTTATATGACAAATCCACAGCCAGCATCACCTTAAATGGAGACAAACTTAATGAAATCTTACTAAAATCAGGACTGAGAAAGACTGTCCACTAATCCTCATTCTTTTCCAATAATTTGGTGCTTGAATCTTTAGCTACAATGAGAAAAGAGAAGAAAATTAAAGGGGCACAAATAGGAAAAGAAATAAATTCGTCCCTATTTGCAGATGATATGAACTTATGCATACGAGATCACAAGACTTCCACTTAAACGAAGTGGAATGATTTTTAAAAACTAACTTATAAAAATCAATAGACTTCCCAACAACATTCTGAGAAAAGATTATGAAAGTAGTCCCATTCTCACTAGCCTCAAAAAATATACAGGAGTAATCCTAATCAAGGAGCTGAAAGACCTTTCCATCGAAACTTTAAATCTTTGAAGAAAGAGCTTGAGAAGACACTAGAAGATGACAACACCTCCCATGCTCGTGTATTGGTAGAATTAATGTGAAAATGAGCATCCTACCAAAATCAACTCACAAATTTAACTCCATCCCAGTAAAAATCCCCATGACATTCTTCACAGAAGTAGAAAAAAATGTAAAGCTCATACGGGAATACAAAGGTCCAGCATAGCCAAAGCAATCCTGAGCAAAAAGAACAATGCCAGAATGACTAACATATTAGAGTTCAAGGTAGATTGCAGAGCTCTAATAATCAAGACAGTGTTGTACTGGCACAAAAACAGACATGTAGATCAATAAAACCAAATGAAAGACTCAAGCATGAGTGTATATAATTACAAATATCTGATATTTGACAAAGATGTCAAAAAATACACACTAGAGGAACGACAGCATCTTCAACAGATGGTGCTGGAAAACTGAATATCCACATGCACAAGAACAAAATTGGATCCATATTTATCACTCTGCACAAAATTCAACCGCAAATTTATCAGATATCTCAGTGTGAAACCCAAAACACTGAATCTGCTAAAATGAAACACGGGCAGTAAGTACCCTGCAAAACACGGTGCGCTCAGGCAGGAATTAAAGCCAATATCTGACAAATGAGATGTCATAAAGCTAAAAGGCAATGGAAACAGTAAAACTGGTAAAGAGAAAGACCATAAAGTAGGAGAGAATCTTTCTTAGTTATACTGCTGACAGAGAATTAATAACCGGAATAGATAAACAACTCAGAAAACAAGGAATCAAGAAAACAAATGACCCAGTTAAAATATAGGCTAATCTGAACAGAGAGATCTCAAAGGAAGAAAAGGAAGAAAAAAATGGTGGCTAAGAAATAGGTGAAAAAAAATGCTCAACATCTTTAGTAATTAGAAAAAAGACCAATTAAAACTAATTTGAGATTTCATGTTATGCCAGCCAGCTAAGAATTAGAAAACACCTGACACCAAATGCTGGCAGGATTCAAGGAAACAGGGTTGGTGGGAGTGAAATTGGTGCCACTCTCTAGAAATCAGCATGAATAACTCTCTAAAAGATAGAAGCAGATCTACCATATGACCCAGCTGTACCATTCCTTGGCCTATACGAGAGAACTTGGTGTCCTACTACAGAGACGCTTTACTTCCTCAACCAAGTTCAGTGCTGCTCTATTCCCACTAGTTAAGAAATGGAAACAGTGCTGGCCTCGGCAGCACATATACTAAAATTGGAATGATACAGAGAAGATTAGCACGGCCCCTGCACAAGGATGACATGCAAATTCATGAAGAGTTCCATATTTTTGTGGCTGTATATAAAATTAACTGAAACAAATCAGTGGCCTTCCTTTACTCAAAGAATAAACAGGATGAGAAAGAAATTAGGGAAACAGCACCCTTCACAATAGTCACAAATAATATAAAATACCTTAGTGTGACTCTAACCAAGCAAGTGAAAGATTTATATGACAAGAACTTCAAGTCTCTGAAGAAAGAAATCGAAGATCTATCTCATGAGATGGAAAGATCTCCTATACTCATGGATTGGCAGAATTAATATAGTGAAAATGACCATCTTGGCAAAAGCAATATACAGATTCAATGCAATCCCCATCAAAATCCCAACTCAATTCTTCATAGAGTTGAAAAAAGAGCAATTTGCAAATTCATCTGGAATAACAAAAAACCCAGGATAGCGAAAACTATTCACAACAATAAAAGCACTTCTGGTGGAATCATCATTCCTGATCACATGCTGTACTACAGAGCAATCATGATTTAAAACTGCATGGTATTGTTACAGTGACAGGCAAGTAGATCAATGGAGTAGAACTGAAGACCCAGAAATGAACCCACACACCTATGGTCACTTGATCTTTGACAAAGGAGCTAAAACCATCCAGTGGAAAAAGACAGCATTTTCAACAAAATGTGCAGGTTCAACTGGAAGTTAGCATGTAGAAGAATACAAATCGACCCAATGAACTCTCCTTGTACAGAGGTCAAGTCCAAGTGGATCAAAGACCTCCACATAAAACCAGACACACTGCAACTAATATAAGAGAAACTGGGGAAGACCTTTTAGCACATGGGCACAGGGGAAATTTTCCTGAACAGAACACCAACAGCTTATGCTCTAAGATCAAGAATTGACAAATGAGACCCCAAGGCTTGCAATTACCCGTGGCCGAGGAAATCATAGACTCTAAATGAAAACCCACTACTGCCATTTTCTTTTTTTTCCTTTTTTTTCTTTTTTTCTTTTTTTATTATTATCTTTCTTTTTTGTATGTTACAAGGCTTTCCCCTTTCCCAGTTCCCCCCACCATACGTCCCATAAGTCCTCTCACCCCCAACTATTCCCCAATCACGCCCCCCCCCACCATTTCTCTGTTCTGGATCTACAAAACTGGATCCAATCTTTTCAGGCCCAGGGTCCTCTCCTTTCTTCTTCTTGGGAATCATTTGACTTGCTAATTGTGCCTTGAGTATTTAGGGCTTCTGGGCTCATTAATATCCATGTATCAGTGATTATTGCCATTTTCTTAAACCAATATAATTTCTGTCTTCTAAATACATTTCTTCACTTACCTGCATGTAGGTATAGTTTTCACAACTCATCAAAGAAACTTCTTTTTGTAGGACATGGAGATTATTGCAGAGATCAATAGCTGATTAAAATGCAGATAACAATTGTTTCTTGTTCTATGGGTTCTTGTCCTTTTGCGGGTTCCCCAAGCCCAATTGATATATCTACAAGGCAGATCCTATAGCTTAAGCCCAAGGGAAATCATAGAAGATAGGGTAGAAAGATTGTAAGAGCCAAAGGGACAGGATGCTTGCTACTAGACAGTGTCTTCTAGACATGGCAAGGAAGCTGTAGCCATTAAATATCATCAATAAAGTGCCCTAAACAAGACCTGCGGGACAATAACACCATATGATATGCCAACATTAATGAGGGAAATGTCACAAGGCTCCCAGATGAGGAGCTATAGGCGATCAATGGCTGCAGAAAGAGGAAGACTCAACTCTCTCCGGGGATGAGTCCACTTATAGTTTATCCAATTCCCAGTGGTCAGCCTTAAAGGCACACATGCACACACGAGCAGCACTAAATGGATTCACTATAAATATATAGTTATAAATGCTTATGTGTATTTGAATAGCAATATTTATTGAAGAAAAAGAGGTCATAACTTGTGAGGAAGTTGGTGAGGACATGGGAGGGGTTGAAGGGTGTGGAAGGAGGGTGGTAATGACGTTGATATAGTATTCATGAATGAAATGATCAAAACATAAAAAATATTAAATTATAAAAATAAAATAAAACTGCAACTCTTGGTTAAGTGGTGAAAGTGATAATGGTAATTGAGTTCTTATCCATCCTGAAGGGTGTCTTCAAGTTCTAGGACTTGTTCAAGTTCAAGTTCAGCCTTGGGTATGACTCATAAATACCATATAATTTTCACCATATCAAGAAACCAGTGTGTTAATATTATGTAATATATACCTTTAAATTGTCTTATATTCTTCCTAAGAATTCATTTACATCCTTTATAACATCACAGATTTAGTGCCCCCAGATATATTTTTCTAATTAATATTAACATGAATCTACAGCTATTAAAATTCAAATTTTGCTACTGGCAATGTCTAAAATTATCTCATGTCCTTGTTTTAAAGAAATGGTACTCTCTATAACCAGATAACTAGGAAAATACTCATCCTTATTCATTCTATTGCCAGATGAAGATACTAGGAGAACTGAAAAGAGGTAAAGGACTCACCCAAGGCCACTCAGTGACACTGGCAGCACTGGGACTTAAATCCACATAAACTGATTCCTAACCCTTTACTTCTTTCCAGAATCTCCTGCAGGAAGGAAAGAAAAAGGGAGTGGGAGGCAGGAAAAGGGAACGGTTTACTTACTGAGCTGGGATTGTCACTGAAGCTGTGACTCAGGAGGACCAGGGCTTATTGGGTGGAATGTTTTCCCATGTCTCTATTTTGTTCCCAAATACTTTTGATCCACCAAAGTCAAAGTCTATATACTCAACATGAACTTAGAGAGTGCTTGTCAAGTGTTCAGAGACACACAGAAAGGAATTCATGCCCACTGGGACAGACAGGTCAATATATAGTTTATTAAAGTCTTTCTAGAATACAGAAGACAGCTTTTTGTGGCTGAGGATGGGGAAGAGCACAGTCACAAGCCCTGTCCTATGTATGTATATCAAAATTCATCAAGGGTTCCTTGTTATCTTCTCCAAATCATGGGGTATGATGTTAAATACTCTTCAAAGTCTAGGGCTGGCAAGCCATTGCCAGCCACAGGGCATGATGATAGCCAAGGACTCCACTTAAAATATAATCACTGGCAACTCTAATTATAACTAATGTATCTTCCTTTCTCTCTATTCTTCCTCTCCTATGCAACCATTGAACTTATAATACAACAGTGGATTTGGCTGTTAGTACCCTAGAGTGAAAGAATGCACAAGATATTCCAATCAAATGGGACCAGGAAACAAGCAGATATTGCTATCCTAACATCTGACAAAATATATTACAAATTAAAACTATCCAGACAAGATTTCTTTCTTACTTTGTGTATATGAGTACACTATAGCTGTCTTCAGGCACACCAGAAGAGGGCATCGGATCTCATTATGGATGGTTGTGAGCATGGGTGCTGGGAATTGAACTCAGGACCTCTGGAAGAGCAATCAGTGCTCTTAACCACTGAGCCATCTCTCCAGCTGATTTCTTTCTTAAAAAAAGGACATCTCACTCCAATGAAGGGATACTTAAGCAAGAAGAAATTACAATTCTAAACATATATGTGCCAAATTCTGGTAGACCCAATTCCACAAAAAGTGAACTTAACGTGAATTAAAGATACAGAGTAACATCAACTGATAAGTTATTACCCTGCTAGTAAAATGAGCCAATCCAAACCAGATATAGAAATATAGATGTATATGTTCACGTAGATAAACATATAGATATGCTTATTATGAAGCTGCTCTTCCCAATAGAACTTAAAATTGACAGTAAATAAATATGTAGTAAATACACAAACACATGAAGACTGGATAACTCATTACTACATGATGAATGGGTTAAAAAAGGCATTATGAAATAAATTAAAAAATCCTGAAACTAGGCGGTGGTGGCTCACGCCTGTAATCCTAGCACTCTGGGAGGCAGAGGCAGGTGGATTTCTGAGTTCGAGGCCAGCCTGGTCTACAGAGTGAGTTCCAGGGCAGCCAGGGCTATACAGAGAAACCATGTCTCAAAAAAACCAAAAAAAAAAAAAATCCTGAAACTAAATGAAAATGAAACACAACATACACTCACACATACACACACAAAGGAAAAAAAAAACATGGAACACATTAAAATAGTAGGGAAATGTAAATCTTTAAGCACCTATATTTAGAAATCAGAAATGACTTAATGAACAAGAACAAGCCAAACCCAAACCCAAACCCAGTAGAGGGCAAGAAATAATAAAAATCATAGCACATACTAATGAAATGCAAATAGTACAAGAAATCAATGAAGCTTAAGAGCAGATCCTTTGAAAAGATAAACAAAATTGATATATCCTTAGTTCAGCTAACTAACAGAGAGGACCCAAATTAACGGATTAAAAAATGAACAGGCAAACATAATTTTAAAATTCATCTAAACTACAAAAATTAAACCAAGAAGAGCCCAGCAATCTAAACAGACCCATAAGAAATGAAGAGACTGAAATAATAAAAAAAAGCCTTCCAGTGAAAAAGAACCCAAGCACAGAGAAACTCACAGTAGAATTCTTGCAACTTTCAGACACACTCTGTAGCCAAAATCCTTCTTAAATTATTTGAACAAACAAAAGGAGCACTTCCAACTCCTCAGATGAAGCCCGAATCAATATAATAGCCAAACCAGGTAAAGCCATACAAAACAATATCTCTGATGAGTGTAAATTCAAAATAACAGAAGGTAGGATGGTATAGAGAGGCATGTCCTTGGCTAAGAACTAAGCCAGAAAACTAAACTGGGTTTCATTCACAGTATGACCTTGGGCAAATGGATTAACATCTCTAGAAGTTTCAACAAAATACTCCCTTTGACTCCTCCTCCATTCAGAAAGAGGCCCCAGGAAAAGTGCATTTAATCTGGCACAGAGGGAACTCTGTAAATATGTACTGAAGGAGAAAAATAAACCACCTCCTCTACGTCCTTCCACTCTACCCAACTTCCTCACCTCTGCCCCTTGTACTGTTGCCCCGGCTCCATTTGAATGATTTTTTTTGTAGTCCTTTTAACTAGCTTTCCTTATTTGCAGGGTCAGCAAGTTACACTTGAAACTTGGCCCCTGGGCCAAAGCATACTGGTCAGTCTTCTCCAACTTGGCTGGGGATACCTGATTCTAGTCCAAAGCCCAATACTCTTTCATTCCTCTATCTCGTGGTATGTAGGATCTTCTTTGGGGGTGGGAAATGTTTTGAAGGTCTTATGGTCCTGGCACTGGTAGCTATCTTGGAGTCTGGGAACTCACTCTGGTGGTAATACAGGTACTATTAGAGACGGTACGAAACATAAACTCTTTCCCAGCTCTCTCTGCTACCCTGAGCCTCATCCAGAAATAACTGCTCCTAGGTCCCCCTCATATTTCCCTCCTGAGTCTTTTTAGTAGGTAGTACTTTCACTAGTTAGAGCTAGAAGTATCTTTCTAAATGTATATAAGTCACCTTTTTATCTAGACTGGGTATGCTTAATCCGTAAATGGCCAAACTTAAGAGAAACAGGCAGATGGATATTATAAGGACAGACATTTCCTAAATTGACCAAAACAAGATAAAAACCCATCAAATGCAATGCCTCCAAAGTCCAGCTGAAAGAAGTCCCAGCAGGTGTTGAGGAACATCCCTTTCCTTCTCATCTCTGACCCTTCGCTGGCCTCACAAGGTTTCCCACTGTTCATTATCATTGTAAAGCCTGATCATTGTAAAACAATGGCCTTATCTCAGATGTTTGTGTTTTACATTATATTACTCTATACCTATTTACATTGATTAGAAAGGAAATTGGGTAATTTAGATATCTGTAAGTAAATCTTTTGCCCTTTTCAGGCTTCAGTTTTCTCATTTGTAAAATAAGGAGACTGGATCCCAGTGTGGCATTAAGGGACTATAATCACAACTCTTGGGAGGCTAAGGCAGAAACATTCTAAGTTCAAAGCCAGCTTGGGATACACAGCAAGTTCCAGGCCAGTCTCGGCTACAGAGTAAAACCAGTCCTAAGTCTCTGGAGAAAAAGAATTCTTCTTCTATCAGCAACCACCAGTTTCCAATAGCTCTTCAGATAGGGGTGTGACTTCTTGAGCCCCTCCCTTATCCAAGATGAGATTTTGTCTGGCTTAATCTTGTGCACACAGTTCCAGCTGCAGTGAACTCATGTGTACAACTGCATTGTCATTTCTGGCAAACACTGATTTGCTACCGATAGTTGCTTCCTCTGAGTCTTTTAGTCTATCCACTCTCTCTTTCAGATGATTCCTGAGCCTTAGGGTTGGTTGTGTGTGATATAGATATCTCATTTAGAGCTTAGCAACTTCTAGTCTTTTATTGTTTGCATATTGCTCATTTGTGGATCACTATATTAATCACTATCTACTGCAAAACAAAACAAAACAAAACAAAACAAAACAACAAAGCTTCTCTGATAAGGGTTGAGAGATACACCAATGTATGAGTATAAAAATAATTGAGGGAGCATTTTGTTACTATGCTGTAGAGTAGACTTACTGAACTTTTCATTTGCTAGCCTGTGGTATCTGGAGGAGGTATTCATCATTGGTGAGAATGCCAACTGGTGTAGCCTACTATGAAATTCAATGTAGCAGTTTCTCAAAAAGCTATAAGTCAAACTACCACATGATCCAGCTATATTACTCTTTGGTGTAGAGCCAAAGGACTCTATATTCTGCTACAGAAATACTTACACATCCTTATTCTTACTTCCTCATCCATTGCTTCTCTGTTTACAACTGGGAAATAAAAACAATCTATACATCCATCGGTGGATGAATGGCTAGTGAAAATGTGCTTTATATACACAATTGACTATTATTCCATTATAAATAAAATTCCATTATGAAATTCACAAGAAATAATTCTAAGTGAGATAATTCAGACCCAGAAAGATAAAACCACATGTTCTCTCTCATATGTGGATGCCAGTTTTGAATCTTTACATATGTATTTAAATTAAAGTACTCAGAGAGAGCAGAAAACCAGAAAGGAGTCACAAGGGATAGAATGAAAGTCCTGTGGAGGGGGGAAAGGAAAGTAATAGAACAGGAAGGGTTAAATGGGGGACACAGAAGGGCAGAGTAGAGGAGGGAACGTGGTGAAGATTAACTAGCTTTAAAGCCTTGAAAACAGCAGGGCGGTGGTGGCTGGTGCACGCCTTTAATCCCAGCACTCTGGGAGGCAGAGGCAGGCGGATTTCTGAGTTCGAGGCCAGCCTGGTCTACAGAGTGAGCTCCAGGACAGCCAGGGCTACACAGAGAAACCTTGTCTCAAAACACCAACTCCAAAAAGAAATTAAAAAAAAAAAGACTTGAAAACACTGTATAGAAACCCACTACTGCAGAAGCGTCCTGAAATCTGCACATATATGGGGTCTAAATGGAGTTAAGTATTTCTTGAATGATTGCTAAACATAAATTAACAAAAGGCTAAAAAAAAACACATAGCTACATTTTTTTTCTTGACTGTGATCAAGAAATGGTTAAACCGGTTTATTCTTTTACTTCAGACTTTCCTCATGCTAGGATGGAGTTAAGTATTTCTTACCTCTATCTTTTCTACAATGCTCCTGGAGCTTCTGTCATCTTTCCCCCTCCATGTCTGCTCTAATAATAGGCTCACTATTGAACAGACTGCTTCTTCTTGGCATTCAGGAAGCAGGCCCTGTGCATATGGTCAATTGATTCGTTTTTAATGCACCTATTATTATGAATTGCCTTCTGGCTTGAACTGAAACCAAACTATGCCCAGTATCTTTTCTCTTCCATGCTTCCACTTTGGCCATCAGAAGGTGTCAACATTCAAATTCATTTCCCAGTAATGTGGGTTCCCATCAATACCCACCTTGATTATGGACAATGAAACCAAAGTCTTCTCTGCCTTTGGATGTTTTATTGTTGTTGTTACTGACACTACTAGAGCTCCTTTTCACGATCAATTCTCCTTGGCTATTAGAGCCAAGGTAATGCTGCATAATCAGAAGTCTTAAGTTACCCTCATAAAGATGAATAAGGCAGAGTGAAGGAGGGGAAGGCCTTCTTGAGCGTACTCTCAATGTACCATGCATTCTCAAGTAGTAAAATGACTTGGACATAGGGCACAGGGATAATGACAATACCCACTGAGTTCCATTTTAGCCATAAAACTATGTTAAATAGGAAACACTTAAGGTGAGGGAGTGTCTTTCACAAAAAATAGAAAACTTGAGCAATAGGAGGGTCTTTCAGAGGCTGTTTAGTCCAAGGAATCCTAAGCATTTATCTGCGTGCCACGACAGTCTGATATTCTGGGCCTACTGATTCATGAGAAAAAAATTGTTGCCAATTGACTTCTTTTAGGATAGATTTTCCCATTTAAAGACTATGTTCTTTGTACATTTTTATAGTCTTGTGGTAAAATATCATGTCACTAATGCCACACTAGGGATGATATACATTTCCACATGACATTTAAAATTGACGTTATGTTGGGGTCACAGATACTGGAGACAAACTTTACTAGTCCTTAAGGTCCAAATGTTGGGAAACCATTGTTTTAGCTCAATGGTTTCCATATCAGGTGGCAAATCACTATTACTAGAAGCCTTGATTTAAAAAACAAAACAAAACAAAACAAAACAAAAAACTGTGTTTTAGTTCTACTTCTAGATATTATGTTCAGAAGTTATTGACTGCAGGGAACCCAGGAGTCAATATTTTACCAAACCCTCTAAGTGATTCTAATGTGCCTCTGAGTTGGGAAAACATCACTCAGTTTTTCTCTCTCTCTTACAAGGAATAAAAGGCATAACTATTTGGAATGATTCTACTTCAGGCTTGAATCTGTTAAGTACAGAAGGAAAATGTGTTGTCTTACTTGGACTAACAGTTAAAACCTTCAAAGAGGCTTTTCCACAGTCCAAAGTTACACAAATCAAATAAAGAGTTACAGGGACTCTTGGCTACTTACTCCTGGGCCTGGCAAAACTGAAGATTCTACAAATAGTAAATATCGTTTAAAGATGTGTTACCTGCTGTGGCTGGAGAAATAATTCAGTGTTTAGGAGCACTGGCTGTTCTTCCAGAGGTTCTGAGTTCAATTCCCAGCAACTACATGGTGGCTTAAAACCACCTATAATGGGATCTGATGATACCCTCTTCTGTCGTGCAGGCATACATGCAAATAGAGCGCTCATCACATAAAATACATACATACATACATACATACATACATACATCTTTTATAAATATCTGTCACCCCTAATGTCTGTTGACCAAGGCCGATTTAGAGATTTATGGGAAAAATCACATGCATTTGATGCCTATTTTCTATACCTCTAATTAGTCCAAGCTACTTTCTATGCTATCACTACCACTATTTTTTTTTCTCTAGAATGCAACTAGGATGTGTATCTGACTCAAGAAATCTTCACTGGCACTCTTGGGTTAACTTTCTATTATCTATGACAAAATATTTGAGGATAGTCAACTTTTAAGGAAGGAAGGGTTGTTTCAGACCACTGTTACAGAGATTTTAGTTCATCGTCATATGATGTCACCGCCTTCGGGCCTGTGTCATTATAGTAGAACACGGAGTGAGCACATAGCAAAGAAGATGCTTACGTCACTCACTCACGGCAGCCAGGAAGCAGAAAGGCAGGACGGGAGGAGCCACAATCTCAATATTCACCTTGAGGGCATGCCCCCAGTGACTTAACTTTATACCACAGGCACCACCTCACCAAGGTTCCACTACCTCACAGCACTGCCATAAGCTGGCAACCAGGCCTTTAATGCACTGGTTTTTTAGAAGACACTTATTGAAATCATAGCACTTGCATATACCAAATAAAGCTTTTAACTCTCAGCATTACATTTACTAATTCTGTGACATAGACAAAAGTGTATATTGCAGATAAGGAAACGAATTGCCTAAGGTCACACTAGCTGCAATGAAATAACCACTAGTAGAACCCAGGTCTCCACATATCAGTACTCTAGCCATCAAAAAGCATCTGCACCTTCAAAAGAGGGGAGGACCACGGTATACACTGCATGTGTCACTAGAATGATGGGTTACATAACCCTCTCTCCTGGGTGGGGCACATACTTTGAAATTCACACAAATGGGCAAAGATACCTGTTCTACCTCTTACTGGCTTTGCAAACTCAACTGACTTAACCTCTTGGGTCCTGTTTCCTCATTGCTGTGAATACTATATGACATCATGTATGGAGAGCGCCTAGCACGGTGCTAGCTTACAGGAGAGCCTCAGGGGGGGTTGCCATGCCTCCACTCTCTGCATCCCCATTCCTGGGATCGAAAAACTGATTCAAATCAAAAAGGGAAATAGAATTTAGATAGCTGGGCTCAAAATGAGGTACAGAACTTTATGATTTACTCAGTTCTGGGACTGGGGAAAAAAATCCCTCTTTTTAGGGTCTCAGTCAGGTTCTTTGCGAGTAGATACCAAGTGTAGAGCTGTCCGAGAGGACAGCAGGCAGTGCGAACAATGGATGGGTCCCCTGGCTGGAAAGCCACCCTCAGCCTCAGTACGCAGCATGCCGGTGACTTCTCACTCCTCGTGGCTGAAGCACTGTGGAGTTTTTATTAAAATGCAAGTGTTCCCCGGGAGAAGCATCATACATAGTAAGTTTTTGGCCTGATTAACTTCCACGTTCCTCTTTCTATGAGTAGAGTCCTTCTGGGTCTCTGCATCTCGGGGGCAGGGCAGGCTCTGAAGCAGGAAACCACTTCTAAAGCCGCCTGTTAAAAACCCCCACTCGATATCAAGGCCCACGTTGTACATAATTTACCCCAGAGCCCTGCCATTGCTTGGCTAGGTGCTAGCTTTCCCCATCTCAACAAGTTCTGCACTCCTGTGTGAGATCAAAAGGAGCTTCTGGCTTTTCTGTGTGAACACTTGCCTTAAAGTTTGCCTTTTATTTGCCTTCCTCCGTGACCTTAAAGTAATAAATGGGTGATCTGAGGTTGTGGTTCAGTTTGGAGGCCACAAGAAGCAAGTGATAAAATTTGCTGCCTGTCAATAAGAGACCTGCCCTGCTCATTTGCACAATGCCTATTTTTGTGGACTGCCGTGACCCTGTGATCTGCGAATTTGGCTGATTCTTTTCATCGAATCACAAGCCATAGGACATCCCGGTCCTGCCTGCCACCCAACTGTACCTGTTACTCGGGTGCTTAAAGACTGTGTTCATTGGCATCAGATGGAGCCCAGGCGCCTTGAGCTGTGTTTCCAGCCGGCAGGCAGTTTCACCTAGCTGAAAGGTTAATCAGATCCGAGGTAAAATGGGACTGTTGCTCACCCTCTTTGCTAGTGCAAGCGCAGACCCTTAGGGGAGGCGGAGTAGCTTGGAATCACCAAGTAGGTGAGAGTTGGCTTGGTACCTTGTCGCTCACCAGCAAGGCAGAGTCCCCTTCCCCCATCAGTTCCCAGGCACTCCGTTGAGAACTTTCCCTTACTGAGTCTT
Organism: Apodemus agrarius; assembly: GCA_964023405.1. NCBI lineage: Eukaryota > Metazoa > Chordata > Mammalia > Rodentia > Muridae > Apodemus > Apodemus agrarius. The sequence goes on along the minus strand of OZ030010.1, from coordinate 66,281,214 downwards.
GGACATTCAGTGGGACTCTGCGGTTGGTGCCTGAAGTGTGGGTGTAAGAGAGAGGTGGGTGGTGGAAAGATACCTTTCTGCACTCGAAAAGCACAGGTCCAGGCCCAAGAGTCCAGCCTGACCAGGACGTCAGGAGCTGGGCTGCCCTTGACCAAACTGGCAGCTACATCTGGACCCCATTTCTTGCTCTCTGGAACAGAGAGCCAAGAGTAACCTGAACCGTGCTCTGCGTCCCGCTGGAGCCTGGGCCTGGCCCCCTCTGGTGCCTTCGTGCCTCCCTTCTTTCCTGGCCCGGCCCCTGGCCCAGAGTTTGCCCTGGCCAAGCCTAGACCCGGCCTTCTGTGGCTCCTCTGGGCTCCAGGTTGGCGCAAACAAAGCCCTGATTGACTGCCCGGAGGGGCGGGCCCCGCTGCGCCTCCTCCCCTCAGTCCCGCCAGGGATTTGCCGGGAAGCGCGGGGGTAGGGGGAGACTCCGAGGGGTGCGCGGATCTGGGGGGGGGTCTTAGTTCCAGGCTTGAGAAGATTGTGCCCACCCTCTGTCCGAAGCCCAAGCTGTACCCTCTAGGTCACCCGTCTCGAGTCCAAGTGGGAACACAGGGACTCCCGGGGACAGGGTGGGGTCTGTCACGGACCAGCTCTTGTCTTGAGGTTCCCAGGACCGATCTAGCTGCAAGTTGCTTGAAAGCAAAGAGGGAGTGGACTCAAGGAGCAGGCAGGGTCTTCCTTGGAGGCGAGATGTTGATCTGTGTGGGTTCTGGGACCTGCGAGGAGGAGGAGGAAGGGGAACAGGGCAGTTTCTGCTCCCTTTGCCAATTTAATTCGTCTTGCAAGCATCTGAACGGGAACGGGAGTCAGTAATTTGAAAAGGGAGTTTGGGGCGGCAGCGGCGGCTGGAGTAGGTAGGGGAGTAAGAGGAGGAAGGGCTGGGGAGAAGAGAGGTTGTAGCGGCTGCCTGTTGAGGAAGAGGTGGGAGGGAGGAGGAGGGGGAGGAGAGAGAGATGACGTGGGGAGACGAGGAGGGGGGTTGGACGGGGGAGGAGAAGGAGAGGGCTCGAGGGACCGTCTGTCGCGGGACAGGCTGGCCAGCTCGGGCGCTGGGAGGAGGAGGAGGAGGAGGAGGCAGGGGCTGAGGCAGCGGCAGGCGCAGTGCTCGGAGCGGCGGCGGGAGCAGTAGCGGCAGAAAGAAACAAGTACCAGCCAGACAACAGCTCCTCCAGCTCCCTCCGGCAGAGCCACAGTCAGTCCCCTAGCCGCGATGGCGCTGCCTAGCCCGGCGAGCGAGGAAGCTGAGGGGCCCTGTCAGGAGGCAAACCAGGACTATCAGGAGCCGCTGTGTAGTCCTGTGCCCGAGCCGGAGCCGGAGCCGGAGCCCGAACCGGAGCCTGAGCCCGAGCCCGTGCCAGTGCCCCCGCCCGAGCCTCAGCCTGAGCCCGAGCCCCAGCCCCTACCCGACCCTGCACCCCTGCCGGAGCTGGCCTTCGAGGCTGAGCCGGTGCAAGAAGCCGAGCCCACGCCCACTGTGGAGACCCGAGGCACGGCGCGTGGCTTCCAGCCTCCCGAAGGTGGCTTCGGCTGGATAGTGGTGTTTGCAGCCACCTGGTGCAACGGCTCCATCTTCGGCATCCATAACTCTGTCGGTATCCTCTACTCCATGCTACTAGAGGAGGAAAAAGAGAAAAACCGTCAAGTGGAGTTCCAGGCAGGTGAGTGGCCCCACGTGTCCCACCTGGCATCGTGGCCGAGGGCGTCTGCCCCCGCCGCCGTCGTCTCCAGTACGCCTTGGTCTAAGGCGCCCTTGCAAAGCACCTTTCTCACTCCTTCTTGCCTGTGTCCTGCTGGGGCATGGGTTAGCCTGGGCGATGGAGACCTAGGCTGAAGCGGTCCCAGGGGTGCGAACCGGGGCGTGCATTGCTTACAGGCAAGCAAAGAACTTTTTGCCCTGGGACAAACCCAGACTCACCTTTTAGATTGTTTAAAGTACTTTGCCCCGTGTGTGCTGGGGAAAATATTGGGAAGATTTGGGGGGGGGGGGGCGGGGGCGGGGGCGGGAAGCGAAGTCGCGTAGACAGGACAGTAGGAAGCTTGGAGGGCTCCAAGAGATGCACCGATCAACGGGTCCCCGCAGCAGCCCCTGTTCCTTTCGGGGGTGGGGGAAACCAGAGCGGCTTTCTGTCAAAACCCACTTCAGGAATCCTGCTGACTCTTCGCTCAGAGTCAACACATGGCAGGCGTGTGTGTCGGCAGGAGAGAAAGGGAGGAGTAGGGGGGCGGGGGTGTGCGCGTCTCTGCCTGTTGTGGGTCTGGCCCAGCCAGGCCGTGCGGTCGCTTGCCGTTCCCGGGGAGCAAGCGGCTCACTGTGCACTGGAAGTCGAGCCTCCAAGGAGGCAGGGAGGCGGGGTACAGAACGGGTCCCCGCGACTCAGTCCGCCGCACCTCAGCTGCGCGGCCTCCGGCGCCCCACACCTCTGGGATGATCCAATGGGAGATTCTTTCTCCCCGAAGTTAGAATGTTGACCTGTCGCTCTAGCTTTGGCTTGGGACTGACTTGGTCATCCCTAAGGCTGGGCAGGGTTGGAGACATAGCTCTCACCTCACAGGGCACTTGACTGTGGGCAGACTCCCTAGCACGGAGACCCTCCAGTGACCTCCGGAAAGTCCAGACTGTCCGCTCTGCAGAAGAAGCCCCTCAGCTGTTCCGATGAGAGGCTTCTGGACCTAGCCCGGAGCTTGAGATCTCATTTCATGAAAATCTGGCTCCCTCTCTGAGCTGTTAGGATAGCTGGGAGTGTGCACACCATCTCAAGTTCCCTACTTGGAAAAAAAAAAGTGGAAAACATAGTGTTCCTCTGGAGTTCGGGGGGCCCTCTCTTGATAACCCCCAAAAGAGGGGACTTTTGGATTACCAACTGAAATAGAGACCTTGAATTCTGGGATGCCCACTTGTGGATTATTTTAGACATGCCCCTCCACAGCCTTCAGGCAAGGAGGCGTGTGTTGTTCGCAGCTCTGCTGGGCTGTCTGACAGAAGGGGCCTTGGGACTCTTGTGCCTCAGACCTTGTGACCCATTGGCCCCGCTGCAGTGTACAGGGCCCACTCGAGAAAATCTCGAGTGTACTCAGCGGCTGTAAATGGCAGTCCATAACAACCCAGTCTACACGGTACTGTAGTGGAGGGGTCCCTGGACGCCATGGGACAACTTCTGGGTGGAAGGCTGCTTCTCTACTCCGTGGGACCACCTTTTTCCTGCTTTGATGCAGATTAGGGGCTTTTGGGAAAGCAGCCAGGCTAGGCCCTCAGGATGTTGCCGTGGTTACTGGGGGTGGGGGTGGGAGGTGGGGATGGGGGGGAACCTGCTGAGAGTTGCCTTGTGGTTGAAGGCAGGCTAGTGGCCTTCAGGGTCAGTGGCAAATCTGAGGTGAAATTTAAAGGGAAGCAGTTTGCTGAATCGAAATTAGGCCCCTGTATTTATGTGATGTGATCAGGCCTAGCGCTGGGGCCTTCGGCGCATGCAGTAAAACTTGGAAAAACCACTATTTTACCAGGAAGAGGTTCACTGCTGGGGAACAGACTTCAAAGTAGGTGATCATAGGAGACTCAGGGGGAGGGCTGGCAGGGACTTTCCGGTCAATACCTCACAGTGCAGCTGGAGGGGGCGGTGGTGCTGTGGTCTTTGCAGAGGAGTGGCTAGGGTGTATGCCAACACGGACTAGGTCCACTGAGGAACTGGAGTTCCTAGCTTAAACTATGGAGAGTATAGGTCAGGAAGAGACAGAAAGGAATTTGGTATGTCCCAAGGGTCTGAGAATACTTTGGCACGGGTCCTTGTGGTATATCATGATTTCACTGATTTTGTTTTTGGTTTTTGGGTTTTTTGGGTTTTTTTGTTTTGTTTTGTTTTGTTTTTTGATACTGAGCCTTTGCAGAATGCCTCAGTTTTTATTTTAGAAGTCAGTAACACCCTACTACATTTTGTAAATATTTTACAGAAACATTTCATCCTCAGAATTACCTTTCTTGAGACACTCAGATTTCTGAAGTTACTATTTATTGACTTGTCTTTTGGGGCAGGCTCTTGCCACGTAGCCTTGGGTGGCCTAGAATTCGCTAGGTAGCCTACAGTAGCATTATACTTGTGAGAGTCCTCCTGCTTCAAACCCCCAAGTGCTAGGATTATAAGCATGTGCCATCATACTTCACCCAAGTCACAATTTAGATCTTGATCTTCCAAACATCTTTGCCTGCATACAATTTCTTTAGTCTATTCAAAATTTCATGGTCACCTATGTCACAAATAGATAGGAAAATAGATTTGGAATATCAAATAGATTAGAAAAACTTAGTATTTTGCTATTGTCTTTATGAGCCAGCATTTGCCCAATAACCAGTCTGGAAGGACACTTAAGGGAGTTGGTACATTGCTTTTTCTATTAATATGAGGATGTTTACATTTTCTTGATGCCTTACATGACATTTATTCCTAACACTTTATTAATTTGTATTTGGAGGTACTCTGCAACCCAAGTGGTTTTTTGTTAGACCTAACACTGTCTAGCCATGAAGGTATACATAATGGCTTATTAGGTCTAAGATTCTGCAGTGGTGAAAGTCCCAGAGAAAAGTAATTTCAATGTCTATGAGACAATTCTAAACAGGGGCCCTCTGGCACAGGTCAAGGGACAGATAGAAGGAAAGTAGAGTTTGGGCTGTCCTAGAGCAGATAATACACAATCTTTGTGAATCCTGTGGCTTTGGGGTTCTGGTGCATCTCCAGGTATATATTTAGTGCCCTTTCCTCAGCTCATGTAAGAGAAGCCAACTCTCTCTAGGACCTAGGTCTGGGAGGACTGACAGGCAAAGGGTTTTTGAGAGTAAAACAAATAACTGAGGTCTAGGCTGGTGGCAGGAGTGAGGAGAGGGGGAAAGACCAGGAGAGAAGGGAGCGTAGATTTTTGTAGAAGTCGCAGGAAGTTAGGAATCTCTCCAGCCCAGAAAAGGCATCAGATAGGACAGGAGGCAGCCAGACCATTTTGTTGGAGATATAGACCAAGCGTGGTTTCTTGGGACAACATATGACCCTTATGATGGGGAATAGGAGCAAGACTGTGTTGGTTGCTAGCCCTAGCTCACTCTCCAAACCCTAAGGAGAGACGCGGCTGAAGTTTAAGTTTAGCAGATAAGGTAGATCTAGCCAGAGTTGCTAACACTGGATCCAAACTAAAGTCTGTTTTAAAGTGCTTCAGAGTAAGGCCATTCATTACCCTGCTCTTTCAGCCTTGATTTCCAGTTTACTACTGAGCCGCACATGATGAGGGGTCCTTTTATTGGGGAGTTTAGAAGTACAGTCCTTGGAAATTCCTGAGGGAGGCAAGACTAGGGCTCTCACTACTAAAGAAAGTGGATAATAGTAAGGAAGATTTACTACTGGTACAAGATGGCTTAGGCTGGAGAACTACCCTGGTGGAGAAAAGCTTTCTGGGCATACGGAAGACTAATCTACGCTTTAAAGTGACTAGGGGCAGAAGCAAGCCAGCTGTCTTTCTCCTCATAGTGTTTTTAACTACTTGCTTCAGTGTCTCATTGGGTTTTACTAGTAAATTGTTGATTTTGAGATTGAGGTATCTTTTGAGTAAACATCTGTCAATCCCCTGACTTTGGCTGAAGGCTTTTGCCTGGGGTCCAGCAGAGTAAGATCATGTTGGTATTTTAGGCCACAGGGCCAATGGCTAGGCATCTTTCAAATCATTCCTCCGCCCCCTCTCCAACCAAAGTGGGTGGATCCCAATCTGTGGCCCTGGTGCGTGCTACAAAGAAGGAAGATGAGAGGCTGGGGCACTGGAAAACCAAACAAGAAAATGCTTGTTGGAACCGATAACTGGGTATGCCTGGAGCCTTGTCTCACTGTCCAGTGGCCTCGAGTGCTCATTGTAAACAACTCCTCTTCCTCTTGTCTAGTGGTATTGGCAAGTGAAACTTACTCTAAATCTAAGAGTGAGACCTCAGGCCAAATCTGAACATGCCCCTCAAACTGATGATCTCAATGATAGCAGCTAGGAGTTACAGAACCTGGGATCCCAGCTTGCTCTGAACCTCAATTATCTATCTATAAAACAAGAAAGCAAACTATGTGAATTTTCTAACCTGACATCATATCTTTCTAAGCTCATTCTTTACTACTCGCCTAGCATAAATTTTGACATGCAAACAAAAACTTGGTAAGCTTCCTGAAGGGGCAGTTAGGTGAGTCAGGAGTATATTAGGAAAGTGAGGAAAACCACACGGACACCATTTTTCTACTTTATCTGTCTGTTTGTATTTTCTAAAGACTGTGGGGCTTTAAAATTTGTGTACCTTTTAAAATACCAGCTCCATTTTGCTCCGTATGTAAGAGCAACTCTGAGCCTACACATATTTTTCCCACAATGTTCTGCTCTCCAGAGAACTGGATTTTGAAAAGAACTCTCAACTTGGCGTGCTGCTAGTCTGTATGATGCTCTTTCCCAGTATTCAAATCTGTTCCTCAAAAGTATTAAACTGAAAGCGCTCCCTCGGGCCTCAGCTTGGACCCCTCTCTTTAAGAAAAAAAAAATCTAGATTTACTTTTATTATTTTATGTGTGAGTATTTTGCCTGCGTGTACATCTGTACATCACGCGTGTGCCCGGTGCCCTAGGAGGTGGTGATCCTCCATGTGGGTGCTCGGAATAGAGTTTGGGCCCTTTGCAACAAGAAGAAGTGCTTTTAACCACAGAGCCAACTCTCCAGCCCTGGGCCCCTCTCATAAAATTTAATTTCCTACAGCTTGCTCTCGTTTCTCATAAAAGCATGGTCAGTGTGACCTTTGTTTTTTGTTACTTCAGGCTAGAAGTGGAAACCAAGATTTCTGAATGTGATACAGAGCTTCCAAGTTGGAGGGCTTCAGACAGCGTATCTTTGTAGCTGGCTTGGGTATTCTCAGAGAGCCTTGGCGAAGGCTGAGATGCGTGCCTGTCAGCCCTGGTCAACTTTGGCTTTGCGCTCGGTTCGGCTGAGAGTGCCTAATGAGGCCCCAAGCGTGGAGTGCTTTCCTTTTACCCAGGGTTTTTATTTTCCTTGTCATTTGGCAATATTTTTGAGAAAAAAAAATAAGCAAGCAGCTAGACCATCAATAATTGCAGAAGTATGTAAGAGATGCTGTCTCCACCTTTTGAGAAGTCCAGTTTCTCAGGAGAGCGCCCTGCTCCTCCCAACAGCCAAATGCCGTGGGGTTTGTTTTATTGCATGTTAAAAAGAAATTGCTTCTTTGTTTCTTTGTTTGTTTGTTTTAGATTGTGTTCATGATGGAGTGTGATTTCTCACTTGGGATTGAGTGTGTAAACCCTAGAGAAAAGGACTTGTTTGGTTTACATATTGGTTTGTTTGATTGATTATCTTTGGAGACAAGAACTCACTACTTAAAACAAGCTGCCCTCAAACTTGCAGTGATCCTCCTGCCTCTGCCTCCTGACTACTCAGATTACAAGCATGCACGACCACATGTGGCAGCAAGGCCTCGTTCGTCAAACACACATGTACATGTGTGCATGTATACCATCCTTCATGTGTTTTAAATATTACATGGGAAAGAAGACTTCCCTTATCTTTCTACAGAGTTAAATTTAATGTGACAGAGATAACAAAGTATCCAGCCTAGAGAACTTGCTAGGTCAAGAGGATGGAGAGTATGGTCAGCCTGGCTGCGTCTTATTTCTTGGTCCAGACCCAGTTATGAGACTAGGAAACATTTATCACAAATTCAACTCTATATCACATTTCTCCCTATTCTGCATGCTACCTACTATTCAAACGTTGCTGAGAAGGGAGCTGTGCTCATTGCAGACATCTCAGGCTTCAGTGGTATTAAAGGACCTGCTCTGAAGGTAGGTGCGTTGCCTGCCTGTATGAAAGAACTCAGCATCTACTTGTGGGTGGAGAATGTGGCATGGAGCCTCTTCCTCATAGCAGTCTTGTCCTTCTCTGTTCTCTACTTTCATGTTTGTAGGGTTGATAAGAGAAAAGCGCAAGATCAGCTGTCCCTGCCACGCTGGCTCAGCTCCACTCATTGCTCGTTGTGTCTTTTCCTCACATTTGCCAGATCTGCCATCTTCCGTCCCCCCCGCATTGTTCTCCCTCCTTTCTTGTTTATTCTTTCGGATGTTACACAAGCTCAACTCGATCTGTACTCTCAAGATCACACATCACACACACACACACACACACACACACACACACACACACACACACATATATATATATATATATATATATATATATATATATATATATATATACCAATCCTCTCTTTTTTCTTTTCTCCCCTTGTTTTCCACTCTGAGTGAAGGGTGACTCAAGGGTATAGAAACCACCTCCAGAGTTTTGTAGTAGAATAGCTGTTCTGCAACCTGTTTGGCCATTCCCATACCTTCTCTTTTCATAGCCCTAAGCACCCAGCCCAAGAGGTACTGTTATGGCTGAGTCTTATAATAAAAACCAAGAAATCGGGCTGGAGAGATGGCTCAGCGGTGAAGAGCACCGACTGCTCTTCCGAAGGTCCTGAGTTCAAATCCCAGCGACCACATGGTGGCTCACAACCATCCGTAACGAGATCTGACGCCCTCTTCTGGTGTGTCTGAAGACAGCTACAGTGTACTTACATACAATAATAAATAAATCTTTAAAAAAAAATAAGGTTTAGCCGGGCGATGGTGGTGCACGCCTGTAATCCCAGCACTTGGGAGGCAGAGGCAGGCGGATTTCTGAGTTTGAGGCCAGCCTGGTCTACAGAGTGAGTTCCAGGACAGCCAGGACTACACAGAGAAACCCTGTCTCGAAAAACAAACAAAAACAAAAACAAAAACCAAGAAATCTCCTCGCTTTTGCTTTAAATCCTCACCATCATTGTTGTCCATCTCCTAGGCCCCCAGAACTCCAGACTGGGTTCCAGACTAGCTTCCGGGTTCTGGTTCATACTATGTTAAGCTCTTACCATCTCTCTTTTTGCCAGGAAAAGATGCACAGTTGGCTGTAGGGAGACCAGAGAAGGAAGGAAACAGATACTCAAACCTTCAAGAATAAAAAGGGGGGAAGCTTCGGGAGGACAGAGAGAGGAAAGGGTAGTTCCTGGGTTAGTTGTTTTCCTGTTTCTATGAGCTTGGGCAGAAACAAGGAAAGTGGATGTTGCTAGATAACCAGTTCCCACAGAGGTTCTTTGCCTACCTTATCCTGGGGCTCTACCCACCTACCATTTTACCCCAGCTGTAATGCTATGTACATGCACCCATGTATTCAGACCTGTGTGTTTGTGTGTATAGATAATGTCTAGCTGGCCTATTGGTAGAGTTCCTTCAAACATGGTGTCTATGAGATTGAGGTCATGGTTTTAGCCACTTGTGCAGGTTACCAAGATCACAAACAAAAAGCTTCTGTGGATGGTCCATGTCTTCTCACATGCAGGTATGAGAGAATTGAATAGAAGACTGGAGATAACTCCCTCCCAGCCCTCTTGCCACTGGGGTGATGGGGGTTGGGAGGGCAGTATGGAGCATAGAACCTAGTGTAGCGGCCTCTGCTGCATTCCACCGTGGGATTTCTTTGTCCTTTAGCTCCATACTTCTGCTGAGCACCCTAATAATAGTAGAAGCTTAGTTGCGATAAGCTACATTTACTTAACAGCAATTAGTTCTATGGAAAGTACCATCCTGAACACCTTCAAGTCCCTATTTGTTTTCATTCTCAACAGTCTAACCATATAGATATCACTATTTCCTCCATTTTGTCGATAAATTAAGGCACAGAAATACCTTGTTCAGGTTTATGCGGCAAAAGCCAGGATTTGGAGCTCAACAGTCTAAGCCCAGATCTCCCGTTTTTTGGCCCTGCGCAGCTGTGGGAGCAGCTGCCTTAGGACAGTGCTTTGGAGTTCTCTCCTTCCTGCATCTTCTAGGCATCCTTATGAGAAAAGGAGATGGGGTTTAGTGAACAAAGGTTGGGCAGTCTTGTGATACAGGACATCATCTTCTTACCACTCATCTCACTGTACCCAGTGTGTGTGTGTGTGTGTGTGTGTGTGTGTGTGTGTGCGTGTGCAAAGAATCATAATTCTTAAAGTCCAAAAACTGTTAGACAATTTGTCACCTCTTTGTTCTTTAGTCCTGAACAAATCACATAACCTTTCTAGGATGTAGCAGTCCCACATACAAAGACCACAAAGTTGTCCTCAGCAAGCAGTATTTAATTTGACAGCTCTGTCAGGATGGGACATGACTGTGTGTTTGTAAAAGGTCTTGGTAAATTATGGTCATTGTTGTTGTTATGATGATCCTTGCTCGGGCCCTAGAAACAAAGTCACTATGCGATTGTCTAAATGTGTCTCTAAATATCTCTTCCTGCCCTCTCGCTCTCCACTCCATCTCTTCACCATCTCCTCTCTGGATTCATCTGCAGTTTGGTCTGATGTCCTAAAGCTAAAGACTGGACTGGTTGTGTTTTCTTTCTTCTTCAGCCCTAGGAGAGCCCAAGCAGAGGAGGGACCAGATCCCAGGTCATATACATTCAAGGAAACAAGGCATGTGGAGATATTTACAGCACTTGGCAAGAGCTCACAAACCTCAGTCTATCAACGGCTGAATTTTTTAGTACGAATTGCTAGGGCTGGGGGCAGGGAGGGGGGTCAGATGGTGGATGGAGTTAGGGTGTCACTTCCTCCAGGGAGTCTGTCACAGAGTCTTGCTCTCTTGCAGATAGTAAGGAAGAAGGAAAGGGATATTTAGGGTCAGAAGGTCTGAGCCAGGGGACATTAAGTTTATAAGGAGACTTGTTCCTTTGTATTCAGCTCTGGAGTAGGCCAGTTTCCTTGTGTTTTAAACAGGATAGCCCCAGAGAACTGAGGTCACAAAGAAGGACTGCAGGAGTAGTTTCCAGCACGCCTTTCAGTGGCCACTTAGAAAGCCTCCATTAAGGCCAGCTAGTTGTCTGAGGAAATGGCTTTATTTTGTTGCTGTGAGTCAAGGAGGGCCTTGCTCTATAGCCCAGGCTGTCCTTGAAATAAATGGTGATCCTCCTGCCTCAGATATCAAGTGTTGGGATTATAAGCATATGCCACCATGCCTGATACATTTTTTTTCATTGCTTGTAACAAAATGTAAACCATAAGCCCTTCTTTAAGACAAGGACTTTAAATACACCACAAGTAAACATCCTGATTTTTAGCTAGCTATTCAAATATCTGAACTAAAGGCCTAAAGTTATAGGTCGATGGCAGAGCATTTGCCTAGGATATACAAAGGTCCTGGGGGGTGTGTTCTCAATCTGCCCCCAACTAAGAGATTGAAGTAAGTATGGAAAGACAGAGATTGAGATTCCCGTCTTACAGGTCTGTAATCGAGCTGTGTGTGGAAAGGTGTGTCCTTGACTAATCCATTTGGAGTGGACGTTGCTTTGAAAGGGGGGTGAGGAATGAGTGGGGGTGGCGAGTTGCTGGCGTGCTCCACACATCTGTGCTCCATCACTGGCATTAGGCTTCCCTGCTTACCCCGAGGTTTTCCGAAGTCCATCCTCAAGTGTTTACTTTGTGGAAATACATGGAGATAAAATTCAAAATGTACAGTGTTAAATTCTCTCTCTCTCTCTCTCTCTCTCTCTCTCTCCCTCCCTCCCTCCCTCCCTCCCTCCCTCCCTCCCTCCTGTCCCCCTGTTTCTCCCCAAGGCTACCAGCACTTTCTAGGGTATCCGTCCAGAAATATTCTGTTTCTTGCTATCATTCAAATGCATTGCCTACCTTTGGAGTGCAAATGATGGAATGTGACCCACGTTATCTTCTAACTTGCCTTCAAACTTCAAAGTATCATGGGTATTAGTTATACATTAAGCCCATAAAGCAAGCCCTCATTCTTTGCTGCAGACACATCATATTTTCAAATGGGTATATCATAAATTATTTAATCAGCTGTCTTCAATATTTTCCTATGGGCTTTAGAATGAAGCAGCACTGGATGGAGATGCCTTGTCATATGGTTCCTGGACAAAGTTTTCAATTTCTTGGAGATCTTATAAGTTTTCTAATATAAAAAAATAACATCATTGCTGATATGGAAGTTAAATGAGACAACACACGTTCAGGATCTAACATACAGCTTGGCACCTATTAAGCATCTGATTAAATGCGAGTTTTTCCCATCCATTATCCTCCAATTGCATAAATGTGGGTTTAATCCAGAAAGTGGGTCTTTACTGTGTGCTGGAATGACCTCCAGATGAGCCAGAGTAGTGTCCCTTAAGTTTACAATTTCTTTGAAATAAATACAACATTCAAAATAACTATGGTTATTGCTAAGTAGGAAAAAATGTGTTTTGTATTGAATTGAATGTTGTTATCACTTTCCTGTGGTGCTGTGGGCAAAGAGAGAAGAATGTAGAATCAGGAGAAAGTTGCTGATAGGCTTGGAACTTGACATAGGGTTTAGCTACATGGGAACTGGGCAAAAGCAACAGTATAGGAGTTGAGAAGTAGACAATTTGTAACCAGGTATTGTGGTGCAGGCCTATAATCATAGCACTTGGAAAAAGAGGCAGGAGCATCAGGAGTTCAAAGTCAGACTGGCCTGCAAAGTACTCGACAAGAACATTGACTCAAACAAAACAAAACGAAAAGCCAGAACAAAAAATTAGACTATTTGGTTGTGTCTCAGATTCTGTTGTTGGTTTTGTTGTTGTTGTTTTGTTTTGTTTTGGGGTGGGTTTTCCCCCTCTGGGAATCCAGTGAGTCACTGTTCCCCATTAGGCCCTACACAGCAGGTGCAGTAGGGTGGGGAGGAAGGGTAGGAGAAGAAAAAATACTGAGGACATTTGGAGAGAAGGGCATGGAGCAGGGGGATGTCTGGGCATGAGGCCACAAAATGAGATTCTTGAAAGCGGCCTGTGACACATCAGCCTGGGCCACACCACCTGCTTTTCTATGTCAGCAACCCAGACATTTTTTTCTAAGCATTCTGAGGCCAAGAAGAGCATAGTAGCAGAAGCTCTCAACCTCTCAGTTTAGGTCCAGAGTGGTGTCCAGATTCTGTGAAGCCCAGGAGAAAGAAGCCTGTTGAGTTGTGACAGTCATGTCTTACTGGGCACATTGTAGTTAACATCTCCATTTTTTAAATTCATGGAACAGTTGAAGGAAATTGTTTGAGCTCAGCATATGCCAGTGTCTTTGGTCACAATAAGTGTTGCATTGACTGGATCTGGGAAATAAAAAAATTAATATGATTTTGTGTCTATTAGGGGAAAGTTCACTGTATGGAAGGGCTGTATAGAATTCCTGTTCCCCTTTTCTAAGGGCAGAAAATAGAAGACCAGGGGCAAATGTGAATAGACAGTAATTATAACCCAGGGCTTCCAATTCCCCTTCACGGTGTTGGTAATGTACAAGTTTTCTGAAGCTTCAATAGAAGTTTTGCTAACCTCACTACCCTCTGAAGTTTAAGCGTATGGGTAAGAAGCAGAATATGCAGTAGGAGAAAATAAGCAACAAGGAGTTGTGTCATTCGGGGAATAAAATCAAGAGTTACGGAAGGAGAGGTTTAGATATAACTGAGACCTTGTAACTGGAATTCAGAAAATACTGCCATCAGTGAGGAGAGGGGAGTAGGGAAGATAAGTGGAGGAGAAGAGGAGGGGAGGGGAAAGGACAGGAGAAGAGGAGAGGAGAATAGGGCGTTCTAGGGTAAGTTCTTGCTCACCTTTTTGGACTTCAGATTTCTCTCATTCTGAAATGAGAAATTTGGACCAATGAACAGTTTCACATGGAGACCTTGGGCATGATGGTGATGGGGAATGGCAAAGAGGTGAACAGCAGAACTTCTTTGAAAATGGAAATACAGCCTCACAGATTTGAGGAAAGGCAGCTTGCAGAGATAGTAACTATCCATAGCTTCAATCCTATATCCCTGAAGAACTCCCGCAGGGGAACCAAAGAGGGATGGCAAGATGGGTTAGCAGGTAAGCTCATGTGCCACCAAGCCCAGAAATCTTAAGTTCCATCCTTCCATCCTCAGAAACTACAGAGTGGCAGGAGAGAACTGATTTCCTGTGAGTTATCCTTTGACATTCACACAGACTCTAACATAAGGGCACATGAACACACACACACACATAGATACATAGATAGATAGATAGATAGATAGATAGAAGATAAAGATGTGATATTTTTTAAAAAGATGAAAAGAGAATTATGTGTGTGTACATATGTGTATACTTGTACAAGTAAGATCACACCTCAAAGCACAGTTGGTATTTGTTAGCACCAATTATGGCATACTGAGTTAACATCATAGGAAATCTTTCCTGAATAATCTTCACTCTAAGACTGCTTTCCAGGAACTAAAAAAATGGTTCAGTGCTTAAGAGCACTTGCTACTCTTGCAGAAGATCTTGAGTTCGATTCCCAGCACCAACATGGTAACTCTGACTCATACCCTTCTGTAACTCCAGTTCTAGGACAGTAGCACTGGATACACTCTTGGTGCACAGATATATGTATAGGCAAAATACTAATACATATAAAACAAAATCAATAGATCAAAAAATATAAAATAGCTTTCCAGACACACACACACACAAGGAGACCAGAGTGATTTTATTATTTAAAAGAAGTTTGTCCTACATGTAATAAGGACACATGCTCCACTATGTTCATAGCAGCCTTATTTATAATAGCCAGAAGATGGAAAGAACCCAGATGTCCCTCAACAGAGGAATGGATACAGAAACTATGGTATATATACACAAAGGAGTACGATTTAGCTATTAAAAACAATGAATTCATGAAATTCTTAAGCAAATGGATGGAACTAGAAAATATCATCCTGAGCGAGGTAACCCAATCACAAAAGAACACACATGGTATGCACTCACTAATAAGTGGATGTTAGCCCAAAAGCTCAAAATAAACAAGTTACAATTCACCGAGCATAAGAAGCTCAAGAAGAAGGAGGACTTAAGTGAGGGTGCTTTGGTTCCTCTAAGAAAGGGAACAAAATAGTCACAGGAGCAATAAGAGAGACAATGTGTGGAGCAGGGGCTGAAGTAAAGGCCACCCAGAGACTGCCCTACCTGGGGATTCATCCTATAAACAGTCACCAAACCCTGACACTACAATGGACGACAAGAAGTGCATACCAAAAGGAGCATGTCATGGTTGTCTCCAGAGGGGCCCTGCCAGAGCCTACAAATACAGAGGCAGATGCTAGCAACCAACTATTGGACTGGGCATGGGGTCCCCAATGGAAGAGCTGGAGGGTGGTCCAGAGGAGATGAAGGGATTTACAGCCCCATGGGAAGAACAATGATTTTGGCTACCCAGACACCCCAAGACCTCCAGAGACTGAACCATCAACCAAGGGGCACACATGGTTCCAGCCAAAAATGTGGCAGAGGAAGACATCAGTGGGAGGAGTGGTCCTTGGCCAGGTAAAGGCTCAACAGAGGCCCCAACAAAGGGAAACCAAGGGGGGAGGAGGGAGTGTGTCGGGTGGAGAGACATATACATGGAGGCAGGGGGAAGGAGGAAGGGGAGGGGTTGGGGAGTCTTAGGGGAGGGGGGATATCTGGAAAGGTTTTACCATTGCCAATGTAAATGAAGAGGATATTCAATAAAAAAAAAAGAAGTTTGTGTTTTTATGTGCAAGGATTCTGTCATAGAGCCAGTTCGAATCAGCACTGATATTCGGCCAAACTGTCTAGAGAAACACTTTTCACTATCTGTTTGTCCATTCACAAGGTATTTAACTTCTCTGTACTGCTATTTCCCTGTTTGTAAAAGGAAGATAACAAAATCACCTACAATATATGGCTGACATGAGCTTGTAAACTGGCTTAGAACAGTATCTGACACATTACAGCAGCTACATACGTGTTTGCTGTTCTTGGCATCTATCTAATAATCTGTGGCTGGGGAATCTACATACTAGGGCCCAAAGGAGCAAATGTGATCCCAGGTTAGCCCAATTATAGTCAAGAATTGAGGGTTGGAGGCATTGTTAAGATACCACCTGGGCTACTCTCAAGCCCAGGACCAGATTAGGACCTTCAGAGTCCCTAAGAACTATTAAATGCTGCAAGATGACAGAGTTCGATTGGTAAATATATACTTTTCTTATTTGGATGTGGCCTTAACTTACTGACACCTAAAACTATGCCCAATCCACATGTGTAGTCATCCCACACCAGTTATACTAGTCCATAGACTCCTCTCAAAGTTTGGCAAAGAATCAATAGCTGTGTGCGGTCTACACAGCTACACACGGCAATTCTCCACCCAAGCAGTTCCATACACAGCAGGGAGCTCTGTATCCTGTTCCTACTGGCTTATCTTGCCAAGCCTCATGGACTCTTTGCTGGTTGGAACCTCCCACACAGTACTTGGAAGGATTATTATCTTCTGGGAGCAGGTGAGGACATCTACCTGGAAGTCTCAATAAAACAATCCTGGCAGGAAGCTCTAAATATTATCAAGTTAAAATCCTAGTGTAGAGTAGGGATGAGAAGGAAGAATGGTTAGGGTTCTCTGCCTCTTGGTGATGAGTGGAGCGAGTCTCGTAGCTCTGACTATTCCAGTGACTTCAAGTCAGTGACCTTAGAAACCTTGATGTCATTATCAGCTTCTACATCAGCAGGTTCTAACCACCCAAGTGGTGAACAATAAGACAATTATGTGCTTCAAGAACCAACATGGTTTGGGGGCTTTTTTTCCCCCTTGACCTACACTTTGCCCATGGGACAAGGGGCTCAAATTAAAAGTTCCATAGGCCCGCTAACTAAACAGATGGAGAGACATGATGTTCTGTGTAAGGGAGGTGCAGAGCCCTTCATTTGCCGTCTTCCCTGGGGATGGCACCACTCACATTCAGGCCTGTACTATCTGCCCTTTTCATAAAGTGTCTCAAACATGGAAGGCTCAGGTGGAACCGGTCAGACCGGATGTTGTGAGCCTACGCCTTGTAGAAAGGGAAAAATAGATACACACACAGCCATGGGAGAGAATAAGGAGGAAACAAATCTATTGTTCCAGTCTCTAATTTAAAAAAAAAAAAGCTACCTACAGCTTCCAGGATATCACCAATGAGCACTGCTAAAGAATGTTGTGGTTCACCTATGTCCCATGAATGGACTTGGCTGGAACTCCAGACAGGAATAGAAACCTCAAGGCTACATTCCAGGCCATGGCTCAACAGAAGCTCGCACTGGCCTTGAGGCCCTCTTCTTTTTCATGGACTTAGTCTGAGCGTTGAAATAAAAGATGACTTGGGATGGGAGCTTACAATGACAATCCCAAAGTTTAACTCCCCCTTGTCTCACTTCTCTACATTGTATGTGGCCCAAGATTTGACATGAAGTAGACAGTGTTAGAGCCCTAGCTCTACTGTTCACCTGATCCACAGTCTTAGCCAAGTCTGAACTTTACTTTCCTTCTTTGCAGAAAAGAGGGCAGTGGAGGTTATAATCCCTGCCTCTCAGCTGTGTGATAAAGTTCAAATAATAGATTTAATGTGATAACCCTTTGGAAACTACTTTGAATATTACACATGAATTATTGTCATGGTCATATTAATAAGTGAATCTGCAAATTTGCATATGTGGCCATGCCTGTATATGTAGACTGAGACATTTACCCACTGTGCATGCACGTATAAGCAACTCCATCTATGTAAGAAATTATACATGCATATCTAATTTTAAGCCTGAACTCGTGACATGGACCATAAAAAATGCATACTCCCAAAGACGTGTGCACATACGAACAGCCTCATAGCTGTGAAATGAATGAGCAGACCACAGCATTCATCTTCTCTCTAGACCGGTCTTCTAGGAGTCTGAAAAAAAAAACACTCTAAATTCCCCCAACTACATCCTGCCAGTGTCTCTTTTGCCCTTGCTGGGGCCTCTTCTTGGTCTCCATCTTGTTTGCACGTTAGCACAGCTGCTGCTAAAATTCAGGCTGCCCCGTGTGGCACCCACATGTCTGGAGAGCATGGGTCCTGCCCAGTTCCTCCATGAATAGCAGCACTACAGTTCCTTCCCGCACAAGGGATTTATAGCCATGGTTGCAAATAGCTGACAGCATTTTCAGAGTATTTTTCAAAACACAGTTAATCCAGCTACAGAAATAGTCACTGGCCCAAATGTTCTAAAGCTAAAAGAAATTAGGCCTAAAGGAAATGGAATCTCATATTCCTCTTCTTCTCTCTTTCCTCCAGTTCATTATCCCTCCTGTGACCCTCTCTGGTCACTTCTTATTCCATAGATCTCTGAGCTTAAGGTATGGGGATATGGTAACCATAGAGTAGATTTGCTTCAGAGAGCTTGGCATCATCCGAGCATAATGCTTTAAGAGGAAGGAAGGAAAGGAGAGG
This sequence comes from Apodemus agrarius, assembly GCA_964023405.1. Taxonomy (NCBI): domain Eukaryota; kingdom Metazoa; phylum Chordata; class Mammalia; order Rodentia; family Muridae; genus Apodemus; species Apodemus agrarius. Next base: position 66,262,804 of record OZ030010.1, on the reverse strand, counting down.
AAGAGGGAGTGAGAGTGTTGAGGATTAGAAGAACGCACATAACTGGAGAATTCATAATTGTCAGCCCCAAAGCAAGGGAGCTGCGTGGCCATTTTGAGGCCAACTAGAAGTTTGGTTTGTTTTAAAGGATCTTATCCTTGCCACAACCTGTGGGATGTGGACCTGCACATTGTGTTGCTTCTTTGTAGGGTTGAAACACTAAAGCAAAAACCCCTAGTGATGGAATTGAAGGCGTAAACATGATTAAAGGATAAGGTAATCTCCCAGAAAAGGAACAGGCCCGAGGCTATGGTGGCATGGGTTTAGGTAAGGTTAGAGTATCACTTATTATCAAAACCAGGATGCTTTGGGAGATGGAAGAGAACACTGTTAATATTTTTCTAGAACACTAGGCATAAAACAGGATTGTCACAGGTAACCCAAAGTGTGTGTCTGTTCTAGAAATAGGGTGTGTTTGTTACAACTTTCTGAGAAAAAGAGAACCATAAGGACTCCTCACAAGGTACCTGGAGAAATGTATGCGTGTTTGTGGGTGTGCAAGGGGAGGGGTTGTTCATTGTGTGTCTGGGTTAAATTTGTATGAAAATATGTGAGACCGTGAGCATATCTAACTAACTTTGTGTTACTGTGGGTGTGAGTGTGTGTGATATGTGTATCCAGGGATATAGTAAGAGGGGATGAACGCATGTGCATGTGAGCACATGCAAGACAGGCAGTCCTCACCCCCGCTTCACTGAATTGTGGACTCAGTTCCAGGACAGCAGTCACATAGTCCACTGCCTTAGTTGACATGCTGGGAAACCAAAGCATGGGTAATAAGATTTACACACTTCCACCAACCACTTGTTTGGCAATGGTAAAGGGTTGACTAGCAACAGTCACAGTAATCCTGATTGGGTGTCAGATGCCAATCCATATGCATTGAAGTGAAAGCCCAGCGATTTCTTAAAGGTTTTTGCAAACAATGGGTACTTGGCAAGTGCAAAAAAGAAGCTTCTTAAGTCATTTCAAAGTGCCTGAAAAGACTAGGCGTGGGTGCCAGGGGACTATTTAAGCGATGTCTGGTTCCCTTGGAGCCGTTTCTCTGAAGGGTGCTGTGAAGCAATGGAAGCTTTGAAATATCACTCGACGCCACCCTTCTCATCCCTCAGCCTAAAGATGATATTTGTCTTAAAGACAAACCTTGATCTTGAGTAGAGATCCACTAACAATCTTCACAGGATTTACACCAGACATATGCTGGACATTTCCCTAGACTGACATAGGAGACATGACAGCCTCTCTTTCCCCTAGACCCCTCTTTAGTCCTGCCCCATCACACTGGACTCTGAGGCAAGAGAAATGGCTACAGATGTCCTAACAGGGTCAGGGATGGGGGCTAAGAATGTCTATCCCAGAGGATAGGTAGCTACTTTACTTTCCCATTTTGTCTGTAGCTGAGGGAAAACCTCATAACAATGAAGCAAAAACACCAAAACATTAGTCCTCGTGTGAAGAGACTGAACATGCTTGAGTTTTCATAGCAAAGGTAAGGAGGAACTATTCCAGGTTTGTTTGTTTTGTTTTGTTTTGTTTTTGTTTTTGTTTTTGATTTTTTTTTTTTGTCCCAGAGATACTCCAGTTTGGAGTCAGCCAGTATTCACTAGGCATCTACTATGTGCCTAACATCAAACTAGATGTGTACATAAATGAATTGTATCATTGAGGCCTTACACTAACTCTGTAAATGCACTCCAAGAAATAATTACCACCGGCTTGGTCAAAGTAAAAATGGCTAATAACGGCAGAATGGGAGTTCACCCACAACTTTCTTGACTTAAAGAACTTATTTATAGGTTACGGCATGCCAGGCATTATGCTAAAAATTTTTCCACGGATTATCTCACTTAATCCTCAGAATAACTCTGTGGAGGTCTACTTCTCCCTCCAATATTTTCCACATAAAACTATTTGAGGAGCAGAAATATTAGGTCATTTATCCGAGGTCGGTGATAGCCCTTGCAGTAAAGAATTCAAATCCAGTCCTCTTGACTCTCAAGAGCCATTCCCTGCTCCTCTGTGAATAGCAGTATATGCTTCTGGATAGTAACCCCCTCCAGTACTAGGGATTAAAAGCTGGGGTTTTGAGCATGCTGGGCACATACTCTCCCACTGAGCCACAGATCCCAGCTTTCAAATAACTCATAAAGCCTCTTGTAGCTCTGACATTGTAGGGGTCAGCCAGCTCTATGATAATCCTTCCCTACTAACCCCAGCAGCCTTAGAGTGACTTGACTGTGTTCTCCTGTTATTCCTCTCTGCCCATTTGGGTCTCCCCACGTGTAATGCCTCTACACCAGTAGACGCAGTGAATGTATCCTTATCAGCTTAGTCTGAGTTGCTCTAGGGCTGACTCGACTTCCTCACTTCTGCATGTCCCAGGAGATTCCTAGTTCAAGCTAACTAGATAGACTACCCAAAAAGGCCAGGTCCGGCAAGAGTCCCTGCCTCAGTAAGTAAGTGAGGAGCAATTGAAGATACCTGTATCTACCTTAGGCCTCTACATATGTGTGTGTATATATTTACATGCACATCCATATATACATATCAAAAACATGAGTTCTGCCACTGTCTGCCAATTTTATGGCTACCCTGCATCCTTTACCATCCTGAACATTAATTGCCTCATTGGTAAAAATCAGGGTATTTTTTACATGTTTTTTTTTGTGGAGAGTAAGCACATGCATGGAGGTTAGAACTTTCAGGTGTTGTTGGCTTTTTAGGTTTGTTTTAGTTAGTTAGTTAGTTAGTTAGTTAGTTAGTTAGTTACTTAGTTAGTTAGTTTATCTCTTCTTCTACAATGTGAGTCCTGGGGTTCAAACTCAGGTCATCAGGCTTGACCAAAACTGCCTTTGCTCATGGATCCTTTTCATGGACCCAAAGCACCTAACCTGTGTTTAAAAGTTTGAAAGAGTTTAGATGAAAAGAAAATGTATGCCGAAACATTTGTTTGGATTTGTGTTGTGTGTTTTGAGGATCAGATCAGAAAACGGCTTGGAAATATTTGATGAGCCTTGACGGACTCCTCTCTCAGGAGGAGCTGCTTTTGTAACTGTTATGCTCCTTTTTATACATACAAAAATGCAGATCTGCCCAGCCTAGCTAATGTCCTCTCCCCATGCCCCATTTGCTCTGTAGACTAAGTGACCATCCGCTTCTGTAATCTCTGTGACAAAGAATCACAGGATTCTTTCCCTTTCCCAGAAACAAAATCTGCCAGGATTTTATGTGCAGAAAGGCTTTCTTATTTCCTCTATATGAGTGGTGCCAACCCTGGGTCTATGCAAATCAAGACAGACATATGTGGAAAATTGGGCTGGACTCATGATGTTATTATTAGCCCGTTATTGTGAATAAGGAAACTAACTGGCCTCAGAGAAGTGACAGATAATAAATGGTGAGTTCTAGATGTGTATGTTTGTGTGCATATTGAAGTGGGTAGGAAGTTTATCTGAAAGCCTTTGAGAGATAAACAATCTGAATCTGATTTTCAGATAACCATCAGTCTTCAGGAATAAAATAAAACTAGGCAGTAAGCACAATAAAAGTTAAGCATTAGACCAAAGAGATACCAACTATGCACTGCATTTCTTCATGTGTGTACCCCTGATTTGTATGCAGGTGCATGTGTGTACACACATCTGTGAAGGCCAGAGGTCAACCTAAGGCATCATTCCTCAGGAGCTGTCCACCTTGGATTTTTGGGAACAGGGTCTGTCAGTGGGACCTGGGGCTCGCTGCTTTGGCTAGGCCAGCTGGCAGGAGAACTCTACGTATCTACCTGTCTTAACTTCCTCAGTGCTTGGATTATTATAGGTGTGTACCATCACACTTGGCTTTTCATGTGAGTTCTGGGGATTCAAACCTATGGGGTCCCTCATGCTTGGGTAGCAACCACTTTGTCAACTGAGCTGTCCCCTCAGCCCCATGTGTGATAACTTTTCTGTCTCCTTTACTCAGTTTGAGTTTCCTCAAGAGGACTCATTTTACAAACTAAGCATAGTTTTCTGGCGCGTTGTGATGCAAGAGAGTCAAGGGGAGATAGAGAATTAAGTTGCATGCCTGTGAGAACAGAGATAAGTAAACGCTACACTTGAGTCAAGTAAGACCATCGGTGATAACAACAGCTAACAGTTGACAAAAGGTTTCCTGAAGGAGAATCAGAATGGTTCTCGTACCTAACATAATGTATTATAGTCTTAGTTACTTACTTGATAGATAAGTGTGTGTGTGGAAGTGAGGGGCAAAGACGGGCCCAAATAATGTGGCTTGAGGAAAGGGTATTGTAGTCGTTCCTGTCTTTCATTCTAGGCACATTAATCAAAGCCAGGTCCACCTTGTCTTCTCGGGCCTTATTTTGCAAGGCTACTTTAAAGGTATGATATGTTTGGATTTGTTTTACAAATCGTTTTTCTTAGCAACCAAGGTCAGAGATTTTGGCTTTTGCTTTGACTGCTAACCATACCCCCTAAGAAATCCCACAGGAAGCCCCAAGATTTACTTTGCTTCTGGACACCTGGCAAATGACTGTCCTTTTTCCTTGCCCTGTCTATTAATTCTGATTGAAATTGTGGGGGCCAAGTATTTCTTTCTTCCTCTCTTTCCCTTGGGGCTGATCAGGTTTCTGAACTCCAGGAGAGAGCTGCGCTCTCAGTCATCCCCTCTGACCAAGGCTGGAATTCCCAAAGCACCATCTGCCTCTTCTGTTTTCCAGGTGCAGCTGGGCAGGACAGAGTTCCCACACATCTGTCCTGTCCTTCCGTTGGCAGCCTGGCCTCCCCACCTCCAGTTTCCAGATCCAATTGAAATCCGTCCTCTATATTATTCCCCTTCAGAAAAAAAGCAAGCAAGCAAGCAAAGGTCCTCTCTCACCAGCCCAATAACAGTCCGAGCAGGCAGCTAGCATCCTGAGTTCTAGCAGGCTGTACCACATAATTATCCAGGAAATGGCATCTGGAACTTGCTTGCCTCATACACAGAGACCCTACTTGGTGAGGTAAACATACAGAAAGAGAATGTTATGTTTGAGGAAAGAACTTTGAAACTTGGAACTCGAAGACACTGTGACTGAACCAATTCTCTCTCAGCCTCTGGCCTCAGCCTCGTGCTTCAAGTCATGCCCCAGAGAAGAAGTCAGCCTATTTTCTTGTTGTCAGAAGTGAAGATTTTGGCCCAAGGCCCAGGTGAGGAAGAGGATGACAGAATGACAGAGTTGCCTAACTGTTTGCAACAAAGAACACATTCCTCCCCACCCGGCCCTGCCCTAACATGTCACTGAATGCCTCTTCCTGTGCCACCCTCAGTAAGCCTTTGCCCTTCTCTTCCTACATGAAACTGTTATTGCTTATTCCAATAAAAGGTTATCCAACATTCAAGAAACCTTAGTTGTGGCCTTTGAGCCGACTGCATATTTCTTTTTGGTTTTGGTGAGTTTTCAGAAGGGCCTACTAGCTCCTTATATGAAATATTCAGGCCTGAGTCATATGGTGATAGTTTCATGGAAAAAAAATGGACCCAGATGTAGTAGTGCAAGTGTTTGATCCCAGCACTCAGGAGGCAGAGACAGATGGATCTCTGTGAGTTTGAGGCTGGCCTGATCTACATAGTGAGTTCCAGAATAGCCAGAGGTATGCATTGAGACTGTTTCAAGAGAGATAGAAAGAAAGAAAGAAAGAAAGAAAGAAAGAAAGAAAGAAAGAAAGAAAGAGAAAGAAAAAAGAAAGAGACTGGTGATGTTGATAACCAGAGATAAGTATGTATTCCAAGCTTGCCTCAGATTCATAGAAGGTAAGAGCATAAAGTCCCCAGTGACAACCTCAGCTAACCAGTAGAATCATCTAGAAACAGTGTTAAAAATACAGTTTCTCTGTATTTTTAAATTCACTGAATCAGAATTGCTGAAGTACAGCCTTCAACCCAATATTTTAAATATTGTGGATCTGGTGCCACAAATCTGTAACCCCAGCTATCCGGGAGGCTGAGGCAGAAAGATCACAAATTCAAGGCTACCTGAACAACTTAGACCCTGTATTGAAATTTTTGAAATGCAAAACTTGCTAAGGATGTGACTCAAGACATGGCATGTGCAAGATTTTGGGTTCAATTTCAAATAGCACACTCTCTCTCTCTCTCTCTCTCTCTCTCTCTCTCTCACACACACACACACACACACACACACACACACCATATCACACACACCGCACCCCCAGTCTGATATGCACACACTCCACACTCCCACTCTCATACACACATACACATGACACACATGCACAAACACCATACACACATACCAGACACACGTACACATACACACACACCACATCACACACACATACAGATCACAGTTCCATACACACATACTCACACACACATATGCACACACCACACACACATACACTACACACACAGATACACACATGCCACACATGTATACATACATCACATCATACACACATACACACACCACACCCTCAGACTTCCCCACAGTCTCATACACACATACACACATACTACACACATGCAGCACATCATATACAAACACATATAGCACACCCCCAGAATCCCCCCACAGTCTCATACACACGCAACACACACAACACATACACCACACCTCCAGATCCCCCACAGTCTCATATATACACAAACACACATATACACACTCATACACATACTTACACACATGTGCTCACACACACGCACACAGACCTCCCCACAGTCTCACACACACACACACACACACACACACACACACACACACACACACACACACACACACACACACACACACACACACACTGGGTGATTCTGATAAAGGAGATCCATTTATCAAGTTGAGAATTTTGATTGTTTCCTACTTGAGGAAACTGAGGCTCGGGGAAGCAGTGAGCTGTCAGAAGCGGCCAGACAGGAAAATAAGAGCAGAGTAGATGTGCCCTGGTTCTCATTGGTCCCCTCTTGTGTAGAATACTCATATTTCATTTCCTCATCTTGCTTGATCAATTACTTGTCTTCCCATGCTTTCATAACTGAGTATTCTAATGGCAAAACCACATCAGACCATATCTTAGGATTCTGAGTCCTTAAGTTTGATCCCTGGAACTCAAACTCTTGCTGGGCTGGTGGACATTCCTAGAACATGTGCCTCAGTTTTTCCAGAGACAAAGGGTTTGGGCAAGAGAGGGATGTGGCACCGCTCTTTTACAAAGCAAAGCAGGCTGCAGGGTTTCAAGTGTGTGTATTGGTAGAGATCTGCCCAGAGCTATATGACTGCAAGGACTCAACTCTTATGCTGAGAAAGATGCATTGCCTAGTGGGAGCAGGTTACCCAAAGCTCAGGCTGACACTAAGTGTCTGTTTATCTCCGAGAATTTGGCCTCGTTCCCACTGTATTATTGCCGGCAGCCGCCTTAAGTACAAGGATAATGACATGTTTGAAAAAAAAAAGTGCCTCAAACGTCAATTAGCCAGTATTGAGACAACCCCCGGGAGTTGTTTCTTCATGTCCTTATGTTAGCTGTACTTATCACTCTCCAAGCACTGTGCTTTACCCCACTCAAATCTGTAGAATGGCTCAGATCCCTGGCCCGCTGTTCTGTAGAGGCAAGAGAGGAAATAGACTAGAAAGATGGCTGGTGGGAAGCAAGGCATAATTGACTTGTTGGTAATTTTCATTTGTGTACATTGAGGTGCACTTGGTGGTGAGCAGAAGAGGGGACTGTGGATGAAGCGTTGATTGTCATTAGCCCTGGGTTCTAGCTTTATTCGTGTCATCTTCACTTGCTATGTGATTATTAGACCAAGCCCTTACTCCTCTCTACGCTTCAGTTTCCTTGCCTACACAATGAACAGGTTAGACTGGGAGCCTTTTCCACTCTAACTGAATAGTGGTAATTCAATTCCTCGAGTTGTAGGACTGGGGGGTTGGGCACCTAATGACTGATGCTCATTCCCTACACTCGTGGTTCTCGATTCATCTCATTGGGAATCTGCTAAAGAATTTATTTACCTGCAAAGACTCAAAATAGAACCCCCCAAAGTAATTAGATTTGCTCTTGCCTGATTGTGCTGGCCTTGGTGGGTCACATCTCAGCTCAGGCTGGCTCCACTGAACTCTAGATACTTCAAATACAACTAACAGCTGCTTTTCTGATCATATGTGGGCTTCTGAGAACATAGATAATTCGACCTTTCATGATCCCCCTGTGATTCTCTCTTGTTTTGCTCTGCAAGCTGTATTGGTTTTTTTTCAGAACCTTGACTTCTACAGCCACACACCCCTCTAACTAGGTCACCTGCTAGCACTGGCTGGGTGTCAGAAAGCTGTGGTTTCTCTGACTGGAAAGGTCTTGATTCATCCTGTTGTGGGGAACTCTTGAGCTGTTTTGTTCTGGAGATTTTTCCTTTGCCTAACACTTCTCCTGCCCACAACCATCACCCTTCATCCAAACCCACCTCTCCAAGCCTCACTCCTCAGCCCTCCAGGATAAAGAGATGATCTTTGCCTTACAACAGGGCACTGCGGACTAGCAGAAAGATCTAACCTTTTTCCATCAATGGTGGCATCAACACCTAGCTTCAGGAACTTTAGCGTCTCCCCAAACCACAACTAATGAGTACATGATCTAAGTAAAACTCATGCACTTGCTATGCCAGCAAACATTAAGACAAGACCTCTAATCACCTTCATTCAACCAACTTGCTCTCCCTAAGCCATTCCTATTGAGAAATTATGTACTTCCCCATTACAAGCCCCAGAGCCTAGCACAGAGGGCGTAAGGAATATTCTGTAAATATTTGTTAACTGAATAATGAGAGAGAGAGAGAGTAAAGGAAGACTCAACAGACCCAAAGGCCAGTGGAAATAGCAGTGGCTGAGGTAGGAGGCCGAGCCCCTGCACTACTGCCGACCGTAACTTTGAGTATTTCCGGTTTTGTTTCTGGGTCTGAGTCTCAATATGCTGAACTGAATGAAACTTCCTTATGAAACTTCTATCTTTGTGGTTCATGAATGAATCTTATCTGTACTCCTGTGTCAACAAATACCACTCTACCCCTGTCCCAAGGATAAAAAAAGAAGCCTTCGTCTTGTTATCAGATGATGTTGGGCTCATGCTGATGGGATAAATGGACATGACTCTTCAATTGGACCCCAACTAATTTTAGAGAAGCCAGTACCTCCAACAGTGTCAACTGGGTGGCTGATAGGGTTTCATGTCCATGGCTTAAAGGCAAAAACATGCAGCGTCCCATCTTGTCCCCTCTACCTTGATGGCCCATAAAAATATGTTGATCTGAGTATGTAGGAGCACATCTATAATGGCAGCACTGCAGAGGTTGAGGCAAAAAGATTGTGAGCTTGAAGCCAGCCTAGGCCATGTAGTGAAACCCTCTCTCAAAAAGTGTTTCCCTGCGCTCTGGTGGTGGTTGGAGTCAGTGGGCTTCTAGAGATCTGGGATTCCTTGGTCATGACAGAATAAAATTCTTGTTTTCCAGTGCAAGCATTTTCAAAAGTCTCTATTATAAAGTCCCACCTATAATGCTTATTAACACAGACCAGCCTGCCTAGGGTGAAGAGAGAACTATGTAGAAAACCAAAGATAGCAGGTCCACTCTTACTTGGCCAGTCCCTTTCTGCCCTTCTGGATTGAGTTTCTGTGGGTTCTGTGGTTAGAGCACATGAACTTTGAAGGCTTAAAAAAATCTTGCTAAGAGAATTTCCAGTCCTGAAAATTTATGATCCTCTAATTCCAAATATGTAACAAATAGGAAGCTTTGTATGTTCTTGCACTGTTGTGAGTCGGGCCGTAGCTGGGCTTTGGGTAGTTAGTTGCTCCATGGATATGTGCTGAGTTCCTAGGGGAGACCGAGACTGCTTCGTGAGGAAACGCAGAACATATTTATCTATCTGACAAAAGAGGTGTGCAGCCTAAAATGTGTAATCAATCATCTGGACGTGGCTCACCCACAGCTCTTTCCTTCACACAGCCACGCTCCATGTCCAAACTCTGAGATTATTACTGGGACTTACAATGCGCTTTTCCAGTGACTCCTCTGCAGTTGGTTTCAAAGTTCGATTTGAAGCAAGGAACAGATGACTGAAAAGTGACGAGATCTTGCCGTGCTTGGCTATAAAGAGGCATGGGAAGTTGATGGTTAGTTAGTTAGTTAGAGTTAGGGAGAAACCTTTTGATCCTCAACATGAAGTAGCTCAAGAATGGATGTAGAGGCAGCAGATGGGCATATATGAAGCAGGATTGCTTCTACCGATGTGTCTATTTGTGTTGAAATGTCATCCCGCCGGGGTGCTTCCCACCTGTTATGGGTCAAATGTCTCAGAAGGATGTTGACAGTAAATGTGCCATGCTGCTCAATTCCCTTTGGCATACTTAGGCTTTCCTGGTGTTATAAACAGGAGAGAACAAGCCTGGATTTAAATGTGTTATGTCACAAAGGAAAGAAATGTGTTGCTGTTAGTAATGGGCTTGGAGGATTCCATAGTTGGGAAAAGGGCCAAAGGAGGGAGGCCCTTTATTTCAAGAGGGGAAAACCTCAATGTCCCTGTCTACTGTCATAATACTATTTGCACTAAATGACCAGTAGCAGGTTCTTGCTTGACCCACCTTAGATCATGGCAAAATCATCAGAATAGAGCTGGCAAACCCCCTGGGCATCCTCTAGACTGGACATGCATTGAGGTGGGACCAACCAATTTTCAACACCCCTACAAATATCAGTCGGCTTTCCCCCCTAGAGCATCATTTATCCACTGGCCTGGAGAATGGCAGACTTTCCTTTGTATCTTTTGGGAAGTAATCTTGTGAACTCCCAGTAGAGCAAAATAAGAAAGGATGGCCCACAATTCTGAATGATGGAATGAGCAGGGATCAGCACAGATGGGTGAAAGCCTAGGACATGCTGGGACTTTGAAGATTATTTACTACAATGGTTTTCCAAAACAGTCAGTATAGGAGACAAACACGGTGGAAAGCAACTTTTAATCCTATCTCTTGGGAGGCTGAGGCAGTTGAATCTCAAATTTGAGGCCAGTCTGAGCTATATAATGAGACTCTGTCTCAAAAAAAATTAATATATTATAATCCATTAGAAGGGCAGAAAATTAGAAGGTAACAATTTCCATGCAACAAACATAAAATGTATTATTAGAAAATCAGGGGGCTGGAGAGATGGCTCAGTGGTTAAGAGCACCGACTGCTCTTCCGAAGGTCCTGAGTTCAAATCCCAGCATCCACATGGTGGCTCACAACTATCCGTAACAAGATCTGATGTCCTCTTCTGGAGTGTCTGAAGACAGCTACAGTGTACTCACATATAATAAATAAATAAATCTTTAAAAAAAAGAAAGAAAGAAAATCAGGGATCCATCCCATATACAGTTACAAAACACTATTGTGGATGCCAACAAGTGCTTGCTGACAGGAGCCTGATATAGATATCACCTGGGAGGCTCTGCCAGTGCCTGACAAATACAAAGGGGGACACTCTCAAACCAATCACTGGATTGAGCACGTGGGTTCCCAATGGAGGAGCTAGAGAAAGGACCCAAGGAGCTGAAGGAACTTGCAGCCTCATAAGAGAAACAACAATATGAACCAACCAGTACCCCCCTAGTTCCCAGGGACTAAAGCACCAATCAAAGAATACACATGGAGGGACCCATGGCTCCAGCTGAATATGCAGCAGAGGATGGCCTTGTTGGACATCAAAGGGAGGAGAGGCCCTTGGTCCTGTGAAGGCTCGATGCCCCAGTGTAGGGGAATGCCATGACAGGGAAGCAGGAGTGGGTGGGTTGGTAAGCAGGGGGAGGGGGGAAGGGATAGGGCATTTTGGGGGGGGACCAGGAAAGGGGACAGCATTTGAAATGTAAATAAACAATATATAATAAAAAAACTATTTTTAAAAGGAAAATGGCAATTTGTTGTTTTGTAGGGATGATTACTGTTTTATGAAATGTAAGGTATATAAGTACCATGTATAATTTTAACTTTATGTGGCACTTATACACATGTAAAAAAATGTTTTTGTTTTTTGAGATAGGGTTTTATTGTGTAGCCTTATCTGTCCTCAAACTCACTCAATAGACCAGGCTGGCCTTGAACTCAAAACTCAGAGATCTGTCTGCCTCACAGGGATTAAAGGTATGCACTGTCACTGCCTGGCTGACTGGCTGACATGTAAAGTTTTAAAGTTTTAATCATGTCATATATATATGCATATTTATATATGCACATATACTGCACATTTATATATGCACATTTATACATGCAATAAATATTGTATATATAAAAATACATAGATATATAAATAAATACAGATCTTCCTTTACAAATGGTCACAAGACATAGTTTCAAGTGTCCTCAGCCTATGGACCATTCTCTTCCGGACATACTCAAGGTCACATTGGTTATAAGTTGTGGGATCCCAGAACCAAGAAGCAGCATAGAACAAAGAAGAACACAGATATATTCTTTATTTTGACCAATATATTTGAACATTTCAATTCAAGATTTCTGATAAGGTAACAATACAAATTGATATCCATTGAACTTAAAACTGCCACAAATTCCTAGCTATCTCTCATACACAGCTATACTAGTCTCTAGCTACCATATCCTACCACTGTGTGGATTGCTACCTTCCTCCTCCTTTCCCTCCTCCTTTTCCTCCTGCTCCTCCTCCCCTTCCCTCCTCCACCTCCTCCTTCATCTTTGCTAAGAGTGCAACTCCAGGCTTTGTGCACACTAGGCAACTGCCCCACCACTGAGCTGCATTACCAGATCCTTGCAGGTTGTTTTAAATTCCACTACATATCATTTATCTCTGCTATGATTTACTTTGTACTAACCTCACTTTTTAAAATCTGCTTTCATGTCACATCCTCCGTTTTCTCCATACTTTAATCCAGTTTCCTTGGCTCAGAAAAACCTGCATCTAGACCCCACACACAGCTCTTCTCAGTAGGAAATATTAACTTTTCCAGACCACTGATCTATCCTTATTAGGACTTCCTACCACCACTGCAGCTAAGCCCACTGTCAGCAGCATTTGCCTCCCTAGAATGCCTGACATAATTCTGTCTCAGCCTTTGAATACACTAGGCCTTCACCTATCACATCTTTCCCATTTTAATCCATCTTTTATGGTGTCTCTTCCATACTATTTTATCTGACAGGACTAGATCATTATGGAAGTTTTTCAAAAAAGCAAAAATGGATCTACCATATGACCAGGCATACATACCACTTCTGGGCATTCACCAGAGGACTCCAAGTCAACATATCACAGGGACCCTTACACGATACAACCATAGTACTTCATAGTAGATAAATTGTGAACTCAATCAAGGTGTCCAACATTAGAAAATTTGATAAAGAAAATACGGTATATCTACACAATTGAATTTTTTATCCACAAAGAATGAAGTTAGATCATTCCTACCCAAATGGAAGCAACTAGAGATAGTCATATTTGGTGAGTATTAATTAAATAACCAAATCTATCTTGAAAAGACAAACAGCACACTTCCTTTCATTTATGGATCCTAGATTTTTTGTTGTTGTTGTTGTTTTGAGACAGGGTTTTTCTGTGTAGTCCTGGCTGTCCTGGTACTCACTCTGTAGACCAGGCTGGCCTCAAACTCAGAAATCCGCCTGCCTCTGCCTCCCAAGTGCTGGGATTACAGGCATGTGCCACCACGCCCGGCAGATCCTAGATTTTTATACAGCTAAATAAAATCATGTGTGGATATATGACATAAAAAGAAAAGTGAAAGCCGGGTGGTGGTGGTGCATGCCTGTCCCAGCCCTCTGGGAGGCAAAGCAGGCGGATTTCTGAGTTCGAGGCCAGCCTTGTCTACAGAGTGAGTTCCAGGACAGCCAGGGATATACGGAGAAACCCTGTCTTGAGAAAAAGAGAAAAGAAAAAGAAAAGTGAAACTGTCCAAGGGAGCAAAGAAGACTAACAGGAGATGGCAGGAGGAAAAGAGAGGAGAGAGAAGGTGTGCAAGCAGGGGTGGATGCTCACATTACATCCTATACTTGTATAGAAATGTCCTGAAAACTCAGGACCATGTACAGTGAATATAGTTATATAGTAGGATTAGCTATAAAAATAATATGCACACCCACACCTACACTATGTGTGTATGTTTGTGTGTGTGTACATACATATAAAGTAGGTATGTGATTAAGTCATATAAGTGAACACTCCAAAGTCTGAATTAAAATCACATTCTCTAGTTCTCTAACTTAGTAAGTTGTATGTCCTTGGAGGAAATGACTCAGTATAATCAAGATCAAGATAATAATAGTATTGCTGCATAGCGTTGCTGGTGGTTTCCATGAATCAATATGTATGAAGTAATTAATGTGCTTGGCATGTGTAAGTATTTGATAACTATTAACTATCATCATGATTATATGCCTTGTATGCTGTATACTTAACATTCTTTGTCTGATTTTATCTGGGAGGAGAGGTTTCTTTTCTTTTTTCTTTTTCTTTTTCTTTTTTTTTTTAGACAGGATCTTGGCTAGGTTCTGAAACTCACTATATAGCCCAAGCTGTCCTTGAATTTATGATCCTCCTGCTCCAGCCTTCCAAGTAACTGGAATTACAGGCCTGCCTGCACTGGGCTGAACTCCAGAGAAGGAACTGTCATCCTTATTTTAAAGATGAATAATTAAAGGTTGAGGGGTTAGGTTCCTTGTCCAAGGCCATGAACGTGAGATTTATTTAGTTATTTGAGAATTGACTGTGGTGTGAAATACAAAATTCTAACACTCCTAGTGGGCTCTCCTCATGGGGAGAGCAGGGAAGGCTTGCTGATGGGGGTGGGGAAGCAGTGAGAGACAGAATGCATCCAGCTGCCTGGGATAAGTCCGACTCTTGCAGACATAGGGTGCCTAGTGGGCTAGTGAACAGCATAAAGTGTACAGCCTCCCACATTTGGCTTCCAGGGCACAGGGTCACAAGCAGGAAGAGAAGGGACCCGGAGAGGAAAACACCAGGGCATAGTGTTTTCATGTGAGAAGCAGCCAAGAATAGGTCTGTGACATGTGCAGGAGTGTGCTGTATGGAAAGGGAGGAAAGTGTATAGTGGCCAGTCTGCTCACAAAAACAAAAAGGTGGTGCATGCCTTTAGTTCTAGTGCTTGGAAAGCAGTGGCAGGTGGATCTCTGTGAGTTCAAGGCCAGCCTGGCTTATGGAGCAAGTTCCAAGACAGTCAGAGCTACATAGTGAGACCCTGTCTCAAAATAAATAGGTAGGTAGGTAGGTAGATAGATAGATAGATAGATAGATAGATAGATAGATAGATAGATAGATAGATAGATAGATAGATTCATGACTAGGAAAGATGACTCGGCAGTTCAAAGCACTTGATGCTCTTGCAGATGGCACAAGTTCATTTCTATCATTCACACGGCAGCTCACTATCATCTGTAACTTCAGTTCTTGGTGATCCAGCAACCTCTTCTGACATCCAAAGGCACCAGGTGTGAAGCTGGTGCCCGGATATACATGCAAACAAACACTCATGCTTGCAGCTTTTCTTCCATATCTATTTGGATAGTGCATTGGCCTCTTGCTTTATTAGCCCTCGAAACTTCATCAGATGAGCAAGATGGCCTCTAACACTAACTGTGCTCAGTCCAGGGGTAGGCTGTAGGACACCAAGTCTTTTCCAAGAAGCTTGCAATTTAATCAAGTGACCATGCTTGACTGTGTGTGAATTGTAGTAACAGCATGATGAAGTTGCTTTTAAATGAATTGTGTTGGGTAATTCATAAGTAGGATGAGGCAGGGAGCAGGGAGACAGGGGGAAAGTGGGCAACGAAACTGTCACGTAGCACAAGGACACTGACTGGGGAAAAAAGTGTGGAGAAGGGAAGTAAAGAGCTCAATTAGAGATGGGAGAAGATACTTTGCTCCCTTCCTAACTGGGCAGCAAGCTGCCCGAAGAATCTAACTTATGGATCAATAATTTCGGCCAGGACTAACCTTGGGAAAGTAATGAATTAAAATACAAGCCTTCATCTTCCCAGAGAAAGATGATAGGAAGAGAGAACAGTGGAGGTGCTTTCAGCTCCTTGAAATTCTGCTCTAGATATATTTGAGATGACCTTATATGAGAACTGTATTTCAAATTAAGATTAGTATTGCTTCTCCTGGTGCTGTTACTGCTAAACAGATGTGGTGCCACCAATGCCACCAGCATTATAAAGAGCCTACGCCTTCCCTACTGGGATCACAAATGAGGAAGCCCGGACAACTATTTCTGAACCTTCTGTTCTAATGTCTAGGCAGGCAGTTCCTTGGACCAGCTCCTCCCCTTGGGCTTAGTTACTGGTAATCACATTTGCACGTCCCTTGTAAGCCAAGCCTTGCCTGTGCAGCAGGAACAAAGGCATTCATTGGTCTTTCTCCTACCTGGTAAATTCCAGAATGTTGAGAAATTCATAAGGACCTTCATAAGGCACTGAGTCTGATACTTTATTAAACAGGTGGAGGAACAGTGACTCAGAGGGAGACATGGGACCTAACAGGGATCCCACTGTGCAGCACTGGCAGAAATGTCCCAAATGCATTTCACCTACTTTAGAGGCTAGTGTGCATCCCCTACCCCTCCACACCTTCCAGTCACTTGACCTGTCTGTTACTCAAGCTGTTGTCAGATTGAGCCAGCAGGGTTCCTCCAGAACAGTAAGTCCTCAACCTTAGCAGTCTATCAGAATTCCCTAGGGAGCATTAAAACTTCTGGCACCCTGGCTCTATCTCATCAATTGAATCATTGTCTCCGAGGGAGGGGCAATCGTTTTTTTAAAAGCTCCCTAGGTGATTCTAATATATAGTCAAGATTAAGAATCATTGCTCTGGGGGAAAGAGCCTGACATCTGTAGGGGAACTTGAAGGACAGACTCCCAGCGAAGCAGGCTTTACAGACATGGCTCCTTTCAACCAGGACATTTAGCATGTCCTCTAATCTGATATGTGAAATCCCTAAGAGTTAGGTTCCGAAGTCATATTTATCTTCTCGTTACTGCTTTCGCATCATTACATCTAAGAAATAGTTTACTTTCAGCCATCTTCTTCTTTTTTAACATCATAATGACCTCTAAAGAGACTGCCTGTGTCTAGTGGGAAGCCTATAAATAATTTGACCCAATTTCTAGATTGTCTCAGTGGTCTGCTCGCAAGGCAGATCTCTCTAGCTCCCTTTAAGGGGCTAGTGTTAAATACTTAAAACTGTCCATCAGCTCCCACTCCCAATTACTTGCTACTCCCATACATATAGCCAACTTCCTAAGCTCCAGGCTGTTAGAGGCAACCGGTGGAAAGTAGAAAAAGGAGCCTTTGAATAGACCTTGAGCCTTTGCGCCCCCCTACACACACACACACACACACACACACACACACCATCACCAAGCCTATTCAGCTCTCTATCTGACTATCACGTTGGCTTTGAGCCATAATAATGTGTAATGACTTGCCTAGGGTGAGAACGCAGAGATGTGTGCCTCTCCCCATTCTGTAAGAGGCCTTTCTTTTTTAGAATTATTAGGCTGGGGATATGGCTGAGTGGTATGGTACTTGCCTAGTACCTGTGAACCCCTAGATTCAATCCCCAAGACTTCAAAGAAATAATTTTAGAAGAGATGAAAGAAAAAAGATATATTCTACTAGTAAACCCAACCATTAGTGAAAATAAGTAAACAAAACAACTCACAGGGCCCACACCTAGATGAAGAGCTACAAGCAATTAATAACTGCTCAAGGACAAGTGGTCTTCCCCGGGGAAGAGCCCCTAATTGACTACTCAATACCAACTGGCCTAGCCTAGAGAAAAGTACATGCAAACAATACTAAACAGACTCAGTAACCTGAAGTTACATATTTATTTATTGTCTATTATATTATATATCATCTGTGTAACAGTAATTAAAGAAAAAGAGCCCATGAATTTGAGAACAAACAGAGGAGGGAGGGGGAACAAGTGAGGGAGAGATCTCGCTTTGTCACCTTAGGCAAGTCATTACACAATTCTGTGGCCCAAAGCCAACTTGATAATCAAATAGAAGGCTGATTGGCTTGGGGGTGGGGTCCAAAGGCTAGAGGGCGGGAGAAGATGGAAGGGCAGATGTTGTAGTATTTTAGTTAAAAGCAAAATTTAAAAAAAGAAAAAAAACTCTTTCAACATACAACATAAATCTATCCTTGAATAATAAGGCAGGTAGGCAACACAAAGTGAACTCTGTGGGTTGGTTGGTTTCTTTTCTGTGGAGTCTTTCTTCTGGTTTGTTTTGGCTGGGCATTTTTGGACTTACTGGTCTTTTACATGTTGGTGTATTTGCTGGATTTTCATTTTGGTGGGGGGTTTTCTGTTTTTCTGTTTTGATATTGGTTTTGGTTTCTGAAATTGTTTTGAGAGAGAGTGAGCTAGGGTCCATAGAGGTGAGTGGGTAGGGAGGTGGGGATGATCTGGGAGGAGTTGTGGCAGGATCAAAATATATTTTAAAAAAAACATTAATTAAATAAAGCAAAAAGCAAAAACATAAAATTGGAAGCAATCATTAATGATGTTTGGCAACTTGTAGTCACTTTGTGTTTTCAAGTCTTTTATTCTCCATTTTATTGAGGGTTAATTGACAAATAAAAACTGTAAATAAGTGGGTTTTACAATGTGATGATACAAAGTATGTATACATTGTGAAATGATTACCACAATCAACCTAATTAACACATCCATTACCTCGTTATTCTTGTTTGTGGTAAAAAAAAAAAAAACAGGTATGATTTATGCTCTTAGCAATTTCAAGTATATATTGCCAGTATTATAAACTACATTCACCATATATGCATTAGGTCTCTACAACTTATTCACCTTGTAGCCAAATTTTTAACCTTTGGCTAACATCTCTCCATTTCTCCCACCTCTCAGTCCCTGGTAAACATTGTTCTACTCTGTGTCACCATTTCTAGATTTCACAGACATATGAGAATGTCCTCCAGGGTTGTTCACGTTCTTGTCAGTACCAATATTTTCTTCATTGTTAAGGTTAAATAACATCGCATTGTGTCTATGTACCATACTTACATTATATTTTCATTTATCTGTGAGCAGACACTTAAGTTGATTCCATATCGTGGCTGCAGTGAGCGTGAGAATGTAGATATCAATTTACACATGATGATTTCGATTCCTTTTGTTATATGCTCAAAAGTAGACATGCTGGGTTGTATGACAATTCTATTAGTAATTTTTTGAAGAACCTCCATACTGATTTTCATAATGGTGGCAATAAACTTACATTCCCATCAGCACTGTACAAGGGTCCCCTTTTCTCCATACCTTCACCAGCACTTGGTTTTTTTCTTCTTCAACTTCCTCTTCCTCTTCCTCTTCCTCTTCCTCTTCCTCTTCCTCCTCCTCCTCTTCTCCTCCTTCTCCTTCTCCTCCTCCCCCTCCCCCTCCCCCCTCCCCTTCCCCCTTCTTTCCTCCTCCTCCTCCTCCTCCTCCTCCTCCTCCTCCTCGTCCTCGTCCTCCTCCTCCTCCTCCTCCTCCTCCTCCTCCTCCTCCTCCTCCTCCTCCTCCTCCTCCTTCAGGGCCATGCTAACAATTGTGAGATTCATTATTATTTAGTTTTGATTCATCTTCTCTGTTGACTTATGATGTTGGGCACCTTTTCATAAACTGTTGGCCATCTGTATACCTTCTTTAAAACATAGGCCTCTTTAGTTCCTTTTTAAACCCAATTTTTGTGTTTTGCTATTGTATTATGGAGGTCATTTATAATAGTCACACATGTTCATTTTTGCTTTTGTGCCTTTTCCCAAGACCAGTGTTAGGGATCTTTTCCTCCATGCTTTTTTTCTAAAATCTTTAGGTTTTATAGTTAATACATTAACCTATTTCCAGTTAATGCTGTATATGGTATAAGTTATTATTGAATTTTCTTTCTCCCCCCAGTGTTTGAAATTGAATACATGGCTACACCTGCAGCCCTAATTTAATTCTCTTGCTGGTGCATTTTCAGCTTTCCCAGTATCATTTATCAAAGAGATTTTCATTTCCTAATTATGTATTATTGGTGCTACTGTTAGAGTAGTTGACCATGTGTGTGTGCCTGCTTTTGTGTGTGCATGTGTGTTTGTGGGCTTTCTATTCTCGTGCATTGATCTGTGTGTTTAGTTTTATGATATTATTTTACTATTTTAGTTACTATTATCAATTTGTACTATGATTTGGAGACAGAAAACATAATGCCTCCAAGTTTCTTGTTTCTCAAAATTGCTTTAGCTATTCAGAATCTGTATTTTCTGTGACAAATATTATTGTAATTTTCAAAAAAAATCTTGAATGACTTTGGGTAGTGTGAACATTTTGAGAATATTAACTCTTCTATATCCCCAGAGCATAAAATACCAATTATTTATGTCTTTGATTGCTTTCATCTATGTCATAATGGTATACTGATGTCTCACATTCATGGCTGAATGCATGTCTAGTGATTTTATTGTTTTGTGTCTTGTTGTTAATGTTATTTATTTATTTTGTGTTTGGTCATGATATATGTGTGAGCATGCATGCTAAGGTGCATGGTGCATGGGTGAAGGCTAAAAGATAACTTTATGGCGCCAATTCTTTCCTACCTATATGTGAATTCTGGAAGAACAAAATGAGGTCATGGAAACATGACCAAGAGCAAAATGGCTTTCATGGAAAGCTCTTTTAGTTACTGAGCTATCTCCTACCTATTGTTCTGTATTTGAAGTAGTATTTCTATATCCTCTATTCATCTGATTTCTACTCCTTCTTCTACCCCCCTCACATAGAAACATTAAGTCTGAACTGATATCCTGTGGGCATTTAAGGTGTAAAATCAAACCTAGAGTAATAATGAAATCTCTTTGGACTAGTACTATAGAAAAATAGTTCCCAATATTCACTTCAGCAGTGCTTATTGGTGTGGAGAAAGTTGGATTGCGTCACCATGGCCCTCCCGTCAGCCCTCGTGGAGCAGTGATAGGCCTTTAGCCTGGCTTCCACTCTTAACTGGCCTTCCTCCTCTCCTCTCAGGGCAGCAGCTGAGAAAGCTCCTGGAAAGGAGGGGCTAAGTAGGATCCCCAGGCCATGTGGGCCGGGGCTGAGTAGCATTGTGTTAGCCACAGGCAGGTGATCATGGCCTTCAGGGGAACCGTTTGTAGAGAAGCTCCAGTCTCTAGAGTTTTGGAAGAGGGAACACCAACTTTGGGTGAAATTCACCCTTCCTTCACTGAATTTCTGGTTCACTGTGAAATCTGCCTTTTGAGCCCTTTAAAGTTGAGTCAATGATGGCAAGGCTTGCACAGGAGTCTTAGCTTTCTCATCCAACAAGTGGGTACACTAATAGATCTACTATTATCTCTCCATGCAATCGTGGAGATTAAAGCAGGCAAAATTCAGAGACTAGGATGCCTTCGTCTTTCTCCATCCAGGTGCTAGCAGTAGTAGCTATTGTTGTAAGATTTAAAAGCTGTATCTGACATTCTCTACCGCTTACTCCACTTCCATGCCTCATGTCTAGATTCATGTTTCCTAGGCCTTGGTGATTAAGCTAATTAGGAAGGAAAGTTGAGGTGTCTGGAACAGGAAAAGATCTATACAATACTAAAAAGGACCATGGTATTGAGATCCTGGGATGAGGACCCTGTAAAAAAAGAGACAATGCTCAAGGTGACCAACTTAAGCCTCAGGTAGAAGCTCTCGGTCCCCCTCTTCCTGATCCTTCCCCTTTAAAGACTCAGGGTCCTAGGTGGGCCTGTGAGCACAGAAACCCCCCAAACCATCACTGAACAAAGAAAGGACATAGTGTAAACTAAAAGCAGAACCGTGTAGCACTTATAAGAATCTGCTTTGCAGACCTCAAGCTACAGAGAACAGAACTGGCTCAAGGTTTTGGCCCCGACACTCTGAAATCTCACCCAGCATTTGTGCTAAGGTCACAGTTGCTACATGGCAGTCACTAACATCCATCTATTCCTAGGAGACACAGAACTCCTCTGACTGCTGGCTGACCTTGGTTTGCATGAAGCCTTGGTGACCCTGCCAAGTCTTCCATGGAGTACAGGGAAAGTATAAATTCTTCCACGAAGTCTCCTTCCTATCCCACCCCACCCTGCCCCTCTGTCCCACGTGGAGCCACACTCAGGCTTACATTGCGGTCTTTTGTCTCTCCCCAGCATCCCCCACTATCTGACCTCATCTCCCTTAATAAGTTCTCATTTCAAAATCCATTTTATGGTATACTTCTCTGAGGTCTCAGACTAATCATAAAAACTGATCAAACTGAAATTAAATACATTGGCTAGAGTCTGAACCTGTACCTAGGGTTTTGTGCAACAAGAAGCCTTGGGCCAACTTTAGAGAGCAGTGGGTTTCTATACTTTGAAAAAGTCACTCTAAGATTTACAGAAACTTTGTGAATGACCTAATACATTGCTCTGCTTGACTCCAAATCACTAGCTCACACAAATACTTTTATTATTTTTAAAAGAATTATTTATGTATTTTATCTGTGGGGTATTTTTTCTACATTCACATCTGTTCATAATGTGCATTCCTAGTGCCCTCAGAGGTCAGAAGTGTGTGTCAGATCCCCCTGGGACTGAAGTTACAAGATTGCTGTGAGCCTGCCTTCCCTAGAAGAGCATCTAGTGCTCTTAAGGCTGAACCATCTCTCCAGCCCTCATGTTTTAAAACGTGCCCCAACTTAAATTGTGTTTTGTGCATTTTTGTGGAAGATTTTTTTAATTTCTTTTTTCTTATATAGTACCAGCTTTATTATAAATAAACAACTTCACATTAAAAGTTCTAATGGCAATTACACTTAGAATTACTCATTTAAAAAGTTTCAATGAGCCGGGCGGTGGTGGCACACGCCTTTAATCCCAGCACTTGGGAGGCAGAGGCAGGTGGACTTCTGAGTTCGAGGCCAGCCTGGTCTACAGAGTGAGTTCCAGGACAGCCAGGGATACACAAAGAAACCCTGTCTCAAAAAACCAAAAAAAAGAAAGAAAGAAAAAAGAAAGAAAGAAAGAAAGAAAGAAAGAAGGAAGGAAGGAAGGAAGGAAGGAAGGAAGGAAGGAAGGAAAGGAAAGAAAAGAAAAGAAAAGAAAAGAAAAGAAAAGAAAAGAAAAGAAAAGAAAAGAAAAAGAAAAAGAAAAAGAAAGAAAAAAGTTTCAATGAGTTATGTATGTATGAATGACAGTATAAGATGTGCTGCATCCAGAAAGCATTTAGACAAGTAGTATCTTAGAATCGACAGAACAACAGTGTACTGAAACTGAATCCCAGACAAGTGTTTCTGCATCTCCAGGCGCAACGGGCATCTTAACACAGGCATTACTGACCCAGCAGTTTATAGCTAGTAATGTAACTGCTAAAGTTAGGTTTACTTTGAGAGGAAATGGATGGCTATTGTCCTCCTTCTGTTGAGAGTTGTCACTCAAGGTACTCACATCACGTCAATTCGTTTCTAAAGAGATGAGAATTTCATCCTCTCCACAAAGCAAGCCACCTGGAACTTATGGATGCTATCCAAACTTGCTCTCTAATTGCACTCAGATAATAGAAAAACCATTATTTTCTTGGAACATAAATCTGTTGATCCCACAGGAAACAACAGGATAAGAAAACCTATAGTTGAAGGTCAGCATCCTGGTTACAGAACTGTTATTTCCCAAGTGGATGTCACCAATTCTAATTTCTATGTTGTTACAAAAGATCTTCTTTGCATTCTCACTATCGACCAATCATCAAAACACACTGACGTCACTGCTGGTTCTTGTCCAGAATTCCAAAACAATAGAAAAACAAGAGAAAACCTGCCTAAGAGCACAGTTAACTTCATTATGCAAAACTCCAGGATATAGCAGTCATGGGGAACAGGAAATAGCTCTTATTTCTTTTTTCCCTTTTTCTTTTTCTTTTTTCTTTATTTGTTTTGTTTTGTTTTGTTTTGTTATTTTTTTCTTTTTTAGGCAGCATCTCCCTACGTGACTTCAACTGGCCTGAAACTCACAATCCTACTATCAGCAGCCTCCTG
Organism: Apodemus agrarius; assembly: GCA_964023405.1. Lineage (NCBI taxonomy): Eukaryota > Metazoa > Chordata > Mammalia > Rodentia > Muridae > Apodemus > Apodemus agrarius. Next base: position 66,238,667 of record OZ030010.1, on the reverse strand, counting down.
GGTGCTAAGACTACAGGCATACACCATCACACCTGACAAAAAGCTTTCTTTAATTGCTCTGTAGTATTGTCTGATATCTACTCATTTGCTCTTGTTTTCACTTTGGATCAGAACTCAGAGAAATTGAGCTCCTAGTTTGCCACTCACAGACCCTATGACCTTGGACAAATACCTTTGAAGTCTATGACTTTCCTTCTCTGGGCCTCATGGTTTTGGATTTTTTTCCCTGCAACTTTTGTTGCCTCAGTTATGGTCTTTAAAACTTGTGTGCTCAAAGATTTCTAAATTACTGATTACAATGATATGTTGGGAATGTGGGAGGACAGAAGCCAATAAAGAGTGAGGGGCGGGTGGAGGAAATGGGATGACAGTGAGGAGGAGGGAGGGAACAGGGGAGAAGAAGGAAGGAGAGGAGAGGAGAGAGAATGAGAAGAGAGGAGAGAAGAGGAAAGAACAGAGGAGAGGAGAGGAGAGGAGAGGAGAGGAGAGGAGAGGAGAGGAGAGGAGAGGAGAGGAGAGGAGAGGAGAGGAGAGGAGAGGAGAGGAGAGGAGAGGAGAGGAGAGGAGAGGAGAGGAGAGGAGAGGAGAGCAGGGGAGGAAGAGAAAATGGAGAGGGCTCTCAGAAGTTAAACATCCTGTGGCCTGCCCCCAGCTTCACCTGGTGGTTCCCTCACATACAGTGCTAGGCAACACACATGGTGACCTACTTTTGTAAGAAAGCTCTTTCTGGCGTTGTCTCTTCTTTACCTTGCTGTTTGGCCCACAACAGCTCTGGGTCTAAATAATATACAGATATAGATGTATAGACATAGGGTAGATAGGCAGACAGACACATACATACATACATACATACATACATACATGATAGATACATAGATAAATAGATTCATATATAGATACATAAATAGATGGATAGATACATCGATACATAATTAGATAGACAGACAGACAGACAGACAGACAGAGATGAATATGGAACAGATGATCTGTGACTCTAGCATACTAAACCAAATTAAAAAGCTTATAAGGTTCAAAGGCATTCTGGTCCTTAGCTTTGTATTTCTAGAAACCAACCCCAGAGATTTGAAACTCGTCCTCCTATGTGGGATTCAGGCTTAAATCCATCAAAAGGAGACTAAGATGCTTTTATTCCAAACTTCAACTCCTCTAAATCTAACTCTGTCCCCTACTGTGCTCTTCACTCTCTCCCATTTGCTCTCATAAATGTGTGCCTTCTCCTGAGCCTCACGGCTTGGGCCCTCCTCCTGTACTTCCTTTCTGCCTCTTTTCACCTTCCTCGGGGTCTTTTTTAAAGGTTCTGAGATAACCTGAGTTTGAGTAAAAGACGTTTCAGGCATCCAAGAGGGAATAGGCATCATTGTTACTTGAACTTTCTAGTTCCCAGGCTCCTCTGGGGCTTTGGGTTTCTCTTCACAGAGATTTCTTGTTTCCCCCTCCCAAGTGTTAACATTTCATCTGGAGCTTTTCATTCTGCCTTGGTATACTTAGTCCAGCACATTACAACTCTTAGTGAAACTTTCGCAGATCTCTGCACAGTGAGGGCATCTTACCAGCCTAGAAGACCCCAACTGAATAGAAACAGAACTAAGCGGGAGACAGAGAAGTAGTTGTTCTTAGAATCAGGGTGTGGGAGATACATCCATGAAGAAATTACAACAAAGCTCCCACCAAAATTAATGCTCTTCAGAAATACCATCTTCAGGCTCCACACAAGAATCTGACCTAGGAAATCTGAAATATTTAGATCAGTTTTTTCTTCTGTCTTGTAAGACAGTAAATGACAATGTAGCAGGAGAGACAGAGCAGAACTACTGCCAGTAAGTAACCTGAAGAGTTCCCTTCTCCTTTAGAGACCTATATTTAAGTGATGTGGGGTACTTGCCTTCCTGACAGGAAAAAAAAAAAGAGTGTATTAAAAGATATCTTTCATATAGATTGTTTTTAAGTCCTGGGATTCGTAGGAAGAAAGAAACTGAGGCAAGGAATAAAATATACCCAAATGTGGGTGTGGGATTCTCAACGGAGAATCATGATCGCCTTTATAGTAGGCACATGTGTTGTTTCTACGGCTTCTCACATATGCATTGTTTTTTATGGCTTCTGAAAGGGTTGCTATGGAACCGTTTCGGTTTTGGTAAATGAAATCCGACATTAGTTCTGATGTGCACTACATAGCATTGAAGTTGATAAGGCAAAACCCTAAGTCGCAAGGTTTGTGGAGAAAGTTAAAATGTTTTTATGCCTTAAACATCTTTATTTACCTGGTAAGCAAAGGTTTGGTGTCAATTTTAAAATTTCAGAAAACATCTGGGAAAAAAAGTAAAAGTAAGGCCATATTTAACAATTATGTTAGCTTAGACCTCCCCCACCCCCTGTCCCCCAATCTTGGCGCACATTTGAATACTTGGTTTTCAGTTGGTGGTGAAATTTGGGTACGTTTAGGAGGTGTGGCCTTGCTGGAAGAGGTGGGTTCCTGAGGGCAAGCTTTGAGGTTTCAAAGCCTGGAACCATTCCCAGTTTGTTTGCCTGCTCTCTGCGTTATGCTTGTGAGTAAAGATGTAAGTTCTCAGCTATCTTCTTTAAGTGCTAGGTCTGCTGCTTGACGCCATATTCCCCACCCTGACAGATTCTTAACCCTCTGAAACTGTAAGCCCAAATAAGTTGCCTTGGTCATGGTGTTTTATCACAGCAATAGAAAAATAACTAATACAGGCCTAAAGCATGGTTCATTGTTATTTTTACATAAAAAAAACTCTCTATAAAGAAATATTAGTTTTATGTCAAAAATTTTTCACAGCAAATGTTAGTTGTACTGAAATTCTTTGTGTGTATATGATGTATGTACATCTGTGTGTGCACATGCACATGGTTGTATGCATGTTTAGAGGCCAGAGGTTGACCCCAGGTGTCTTCCTCTATAATTCTCCACCTTATTTTTTGAGAAAAAGTCACTCACTCTTCTGGAACATGCTAATTTAGTTAGACTGGCTGGCCAGCGATTCCCCCAGTGTCTGTCTGCCTCCATCTCCCCAACACTAGGGTGTGTTGCTGCACCCGCGTTTTACATGGATTCTGGCTATCTAGCTTCTGTCTTTTTGCTTGCACAACAATCATTTTGCCCACTGACCAACCCCCCCAGCCCAACGTGCTGCATTCTTGATTCTTGACCAGCAAGAATCTTTGATCAGATTCTTTTCCCCCTTTCCATTTTCCCTTAATCTTCTCTACATTTTTATTCTTCCTCAAAATCAGATGTAATCCTTCATTTCTTTATGGCACAATTTCCCCACATATCAAATTAGAGTTAGATTCAACTATCTTTTAAGATAGAAGCAAGATTGTTAGCCTGGGGAAGAAGAGATCTGAATAATTTGAAATTGTTCAGAAGTCACCAGGGACACAGATGAGCAGGAAAAAATGCAAATGAAAAAAGTCAGCGGAAGTCCCAGTAGATTAACAACTGTCGCCCTCACAGCAGAGTGTCCTTAACTTTCTATGATTTTTACTGAGCACTTCAGGGTGTAATTAGAAAGGGAGGGTTCATGGATTGGAAAATGTTTCACTTTCTAGCGTCCAGCTGCAAGGAGAGCCTGCAAAGGCACGCATTTCACCTTTTTAGCTTTGATAATGGGGTCAGACGTGAAAAAGAGAATGGGAAATGCATATCAAGTTACTTCAACATCACTTGATAGAATTTTTGCTCGAAGTCAAATTTTTACAGTTTAAGGTATAATTAATATAAAATAAACAACACATTATATTTTTGTGATTTGATTAGTTTTGACAAATACATTCACCCACTAATTCAACTCAATAACAACCCCCAAAAGACTCTGCATGCTGTTTTGCAGTCAGTCCTCTATTGACCATCATCGCCATCCCAAAGCAACCCCTGATCTGCTTCCCTCACTATAACTAAGTGGCTTTTAAAATAATTTTATGTCAGTGGAATCATATGGCATATACTCTTTTATCTGGAGATTCTTGACATAATTATTTTGAGATTCAAAATATAGTAAAATTATTTTGAGATTCAAAATGTAGTAACATTTTGCTTAGTTTTGTTGTTTGTTTTGAGTTTTAGAGAGAAGGTCTTGCTATGAAGCCCAGGCTGGCCTAGAACTCACAATCCTTTTGCCTCGGGCTCCCAAATGCTGGGATTACAGGTGTATGCCACTCTGCCCAGCTCTCACTTGATTACTGAATAATTTTCCCTACTGTGTGGCTATCCCACAGTTTGTTTGTTTGTATTTATCTGTGCATATGCATTTGTGTTATTTCCAGTTGGGCCTATTATAAATAAAAGTTCCCAGTACATTTAACTGCGGGTCACTTATCAGTATTTTTTTTTTTTATTTCACAGATGACTTCTATTTTCAAAATATTTTTATAGCAGAAAGTGACTTGGCGAATGTTGCCTTGCTGTTTCTCTTTTGTACTGAAGACTATTTTTGGAAGTTTTTGTTGTTGTTGATATTTTTATTCCCTTTGATGTTGTTACTCATTGTTGCGCCTCCCTGAACACTGTGAATGGGTTTTGAAAATCCATAGAGAAAGACATTCAGCTGAACATTTAAGACTACGTTTAAAGATTTGTCCAGGATGAAAACGAAAGGCCAAAAGTTTTCTTGTAAATATTTCATATTTCTTAAAACATATCAGTAAAAATAATGCCAAATAACGAAGCTATTAATTTGTTTCTCTTAAAGAAAACTTTAAAGCCAGACAGTGATGGCACATGCCTTTAATCTTAGCACTTGGGAGGCAGAGGCACACAGATCTCCGTGAGTTCGAAGCCAGCCTGGTCTACAGAGTGAGTTCCAGGACAGCCAGGGCTACATAGAAAGACCCTGTCTCAATTTAAAAAAAAAACACTTTATAATTATATTTGTGAGCAGAAACCTGTGTGGTCTAGATTTAATGGAGGTTGGTGGCAAGTTGGCCTTGCCTTTTCCATCTTGGCAATGACAGTCATAGATTTTGGATGAAGAAGTATGTTTCTCCAGTGAAGCAACAGATTATGTCACATATGTCTTTGTCATTGGTCCTAACAGCTTCTACCAGCTTAGCTGCAGCACTCTTGTCTTCTGAGTTAAGCTGTATGAAGGCAACAGCGAGTACATGTTTTCCTGTGAACCAGACAGCCCAGCCTGGCCTTCCCCCTTTGAACAGATCTTGTAACACAGAACAGGCAGGAGGACCACCATGCTTATGGGGTCTACACCATGTGAGATCACCATCAGCAGAGTCTTCATGTTCTCCACAAAGGTAGTGACAATGTTGACCACTGTTCAAAGGACAGATGGTCTCTTAGTGGGGATTTCACCTTTGCTAAGAGCTTTCTTTTCAACACAGGTCCACAGCCTCTGCTTCTCCTCCTGCATTGTCCTCTGACCTGTAGCTGTGGAAAAGCTTAGAGATCTGGTCCTGCTGTTTGACTGTCCTGGGCCTATGTGAACCAGTTAACCACAGAAGGCAATTTTGGAAAGCTCTTTCTTGCTAAAGCCGGTTGCAATGGGGACATTTGACAAGGCAGGTGAGGTCTCTTTTAGCCTAGGTATCTTGACCAGTGCCAGGTTCTTAGGTCTTTTCTCAGACAGGATTCACAACTTCTTTTTTTTTTTCCTCCAACTTCTTCACAAGAGTAGAGATGGAAGCCACCTTCTTCCACTTGGCTTTCTCTCAACATCTTGCTTCAGTGGAGGAGAGCAGTAGTAATTCCCTTTCGATCTCATTGGCCTTAATAAGGGAATGGGGACTTCACTTATCCCCAGAGACCAGGAGACTGTGAGTAGACAAGTGACAATCTTAAGGCAGCTTTAGAACCATTGCACATGGGAACATGGCAGCATGGGGAATTCTGGCTCACGGCCAATGGAACCTTTTATTTTAGGAAAATGCTCCAGAGAGATTGTGCAGTGTAAACACTATTAACAGGATATGTGGTCCATCTCATGTGTTCTTCGTAAGCCTCCACATGGAAATGGTCATACTTTCACTCTACGCTTATTTCCTTAATAAAATGTAAAATGGCAACCTGGCATATTTGGAGATCAAGGGTGACTCTTTAGACCATGAAGAAAATGTGTCTTCAGATATTTGCCTTGCTGTGGGAAGGGGCAGCCTGGAATAGGGAATCCCAGCCAAAATCTTTGCCCTGCACTCTGGAGTCCCTTCATATGTCCTACAGAAAGAATTACTGTAGATAAAGGCAAGAGTAGATAGATACCTTTAAGAAGCATTGGCCCATGAATTACTGTACCACCACAGGTTCTGGGACCCTTGTCCAACTTACAGAAACTTAGCCTGGGCCTCAAGGCTGGCCTGAGCTTTCTATTATCTGGGCTGCAGGGGAAGCTGGAGGTGGAACGACCTGTTTGGTAGGCCCAAGACAGCAGTATGTATATACCAGGACAGACCCCTCTGGATGGCAGGAAAGGGCTGGATGGTTCAAAGGGAGGTTTAATGAGGAGTACACTGTAGTTTTCTTCCCCAGTCAACCCTCACAGTGGCGAGATCATTCCTTAGAGCTGAGGTGTATTGTTCTCTGCTTGCTGCAAGTTTCTAAGCTTGTACTAGGTAGCCAAGTGGTCAATGAAGGTACAAGGTAAAGGTGGAGAGGATATGGGGACCAGGAGCTCCTGGAGCTGCCCAGGCCACTAACTGATCTGCTTACAATCATCAGAACTTCCCTCTCTGGGCCCTCCCAGCCCCCAGGGAATGAGAACTGTTTTGCTCTCCTGGATCAGGAAGAACAAGACTTCCTTATCTGGTGGGAGAGGGCTGGTGAACACCACCTCCAAGTAGAGGGGAGAAGGGAAAGCAAGGAGCCAAGAGAACCATAGACCCAGCAGGCAGCACCATTCCTGGGGAAAGCCTAGGAAGAAGGGGACAGATTTCATCCAAGGACCCCAGGGTTCCAGGAGCCCGGATGGGCGGTGGATCCAGAGGCCATACCCTGCTCCCACCAATGCTTCAAAGCCCTGGTGCTTGTGGCTGGTGTGAAGCTTTTGCTTTCATTGTCTGAACGAGATTTTTCTAGACCTGCCTCCTACAAAAGAAGGAAAGCCAAATAGCTGCTCAAGTTGCAGAGTCCCTCCTCATTTATACTCTCATGTATATATGTTAATTAATTAATTAATTAGTATGTGTTGCATGTGCATGGGCACACAAGTGCTTCAACATGCTCATGGAAGTCAGGGGACACTTTACAGGAGTTCATTTCTTCTACATGTGGGTCTTGGGAATTAAACTCAGGTGGTCAAAATTGGTAGCGAGTATCTTGGTCTGCTGAGTGATCTTGGTGGCCCCAGATTTTTGTTTACCCATTTATTCATTTGTTTGGAGATATATATATATATATACATATATATATATATATGTATATATATATGCATATATATGTATATATGTGTGTATATATATAATCTATCCATTTATCCATGTATCTGTCCATTTATCCACCCATCTATGCATGTGTCTCTGTATATATGCATTTCTCTATCTATATATCCATGTATCTATCTATCTTCTATCTATCTATCTATCTATCTATCTATCTATCCATCTATCTATTTCTTTTACATAGGGTCTCAAGTAGCCAAGGCTGACCTTGAGTTCCTGACCCTTCAGCAGGCATGCACCACCACACCTGCTTTTCCCGCATGTATTTTATTTAGTGTCTGTCTGCAGCTGCTTCCAGCGCTTCCATTCTGTATGGCTCTCCTCACCACACATCAGTGACTCTCTTATGCCTGATAAAAGCAAAGTTGCTGTTTCCCAAGATATTTTAGCAAGCTCCACTTTGGCCACAGATACTCTGAGATTCCAGTCCAGGGACACTAGAGGCACTATAAAACACTCACCAAATCAAAGAGAGTTCTAGTTCATGTTAGAGCAGGATGTTGATCTAATGTAAATGGGAGCTTCCATGGATTTAGCATCGTCCCAGAAGTCCTTTCTCACAGTAATAGTAATTCATGACACATACATTTTAGTCAATGGCTGTTACTTTAAGATATTTTTCTCTTTTTAAAAATGCATTGAAATTTGATTCTTGTGATGCCAAATATTGTCAATTTGACAGGATCTAGAATCACCTAGGAGACTAGTCCCTGAGAATGCCAGTGAGGGATTATTTAGCTTAGGTTCATTGGAGCAGAAGGGCAGCACAATGGCATGAACTGGGGTCCTGGGCTGACTTCCCCACCATGGTGAGCAATACACTAGAACTGTGAGCCAATGTAAACGTTCTCCCTTGAGCTGCTCTTGCCCAGGTATTTTGTTACAACAGTGAGAGAGTCAAGTGCTACGGCTCCCACTGTGATGGTACTGAGAGATGATGGCAGAGGGAGGTTAACGTTGCTCTTGCAGGGCTGTGTTAGTTCTCATGGTGGTGAGATCTTGCTCTGCTTGGACTGTATTGGCTCCTGTAACCGTACATTGTATAAAGCATGTGCGCAATTCTTCCACACACACACACACACACACTCATTTGCCTTCCACCCTTCTGCCATGACGCAAAACAGCTTGAAATCCTTGCCATATGCTACTGCCATGGGAGACCTCTTAGCCTCCCAGAACTATGAGCTCAAGTAAATGTCTTTCCTTCATAAGTTACTATTTCACACAACCTGTTATAACAAGAAAAAAAACATAAATGCCTTCTTATGAAGGCTCTGCATTTTTTTTTTTAGCCCATTTGTCAACCTATATCATTTTATGGTCAAGGAACAAGTCAAGTCAGACACTTTCCTGGCATGAGTGATGGGTTTCATCCATTGAAAGAGGCCTTGCCACAGACCCTACTTTACTGTGTTTGGATGGGCAGTGTTAGGGGCCAGTGGAATAGAGGGGAAAGCATCTAACTGACGGGTAAGCGATCTGAGTTCCAGCTTTGAAGGGGCCACTCAGTCACTATGGCTTTGAACAAACTAGTTCTTGAGTCTCTGTTTCTTCCTGGGTAAAATATGAACAGTCCTCAAAATTTTCACCCTTCAGTATTTCTCTCCTAACTTATCTATTTTTCATGAGTTTGTTTGTCTACTAACGAATACACCAAGGATAGTTCATTTCCTAACTTTATCAACTGTAAACAATGACTACCAATCAGAATGCCTGGTTAGTAAACAATGATGATTCCCATAGCCAGAAAGATGCTGCAGAGAACCTGTCCTGCTTGCTGCCTTGTCCTACGTCAGCCTAGAACTTTGTTAAGAGTTTTGCTTGAAGAAAATACTTCTCCTCCCCCTTGAGTCCCCCCAGAATACTTCTACCAGTCTCAGTTAGAAGCCACTGTAGTAGGTGGCCCATAAGTTCCAGTCAGCTCCCATGGGTGCCCCAGCTGATCCCTGTTTCCCTTGCCTGCCATGTTTTCCTTGCTGCCTCCTGACCTGGTTCGTCAGTTTCTGTTGTGCTACCATAGCTGACTTCTAAGCTGTTGCTCATTTTCAGACCTTTTCTATGCTCTTTCTGCAGCAATAGGAAACTTACTGAAGTGTGGCCAGGAATCCAGAAGCCTCTGAAAGAGTCAAGGGGTCCCAGGTTGATGCTCTCTGTGGTTGATTCAAGGTCCAGATCCAATGCCTTTCAGCTTTATTGTCATATTGTTAATGAAGGACATGTTTCCTATAGGTTCCTAGCTTACCCAAAACAATATGGTCTCCTGAGCGATATTCTCTCCTGAGACTTAGAGACACAGAAAACAAAGGAAAAAAAACGAAGTGCATTTTGGATTTGAAAGTGGAAACTCGGGGTGAGATGCCAGTTTAAATAGTAAGCACGTTTGACCTGAGAGCTCACTCACTCTTCCAGGCTGGACCAGGATGCCACGTACTCAGTTTCCAGTCAGAGGCTGAAGACCTCTAAGAGTGTGTCCTTCTCTTCTGTCTTCCATATTTTCCCATCTTTCTGCCACTCCACTACTTGCTGAGGCTCAGCTGCAGCTAGAGAAAGCCAATCTGGGTGGCGACAAGAGAAGTTTAAAACCAGCCTCATAATAAGATAGAGAAACCAAGGCCCAGAAGACTAAAGAACTTGACCTTGGCCATGTAGAAGATGAGTGTCAATGTTCACCACTAGACTAGAAATAAAAAAAGGAGTTTCTAAAACAAACAAGAAGGATTGGATACATGTAGTTCAGGAGTATGGGACAAAGCCTGTGTTCCATCTTCAGTGCTGTGATGAATACATGAATAAACAAGGAAATAAATAAAACATTATGTCCTTGGTTATTGTGCTGGCCAGCATGCAGAAAGCAGGTCACAACCCACAACCTGGACTTTGCTGTACCATCTAGAATTGTTAGGAAGGTTCCCCATGCTATCATTCAAAGTATCTCTCCAAAACAAAAATGCTATCTCCCAGTAACTGTGTTGCAGCTTGAAGTCTGTTTGTATTTAATTTTCCAAAAATAAAGCCCTATACTAGGTAAGGTCCCGTGGGAAAAGGGCTCATGGCAGGCCCTAAGGGAGGTAGCTCAGGGATGACAATTAAGAACGCCCCCAAGCACGGGCTTTGGGAACTACACAGTTTATAAAACAGGCCAGTTTACATGCAGTATTCCTGATTCTTTCCCGATGTTCTATATATGCTGTCATCCATACTCCACGGCACGGAAATCTGACTCCATGGCTCCCCATCCCAGGAACCCCTCTCAAATCTCCACAGACTTGGTAAGATTAGATCCAAGCTCCAAGCACACCACTTAAGTTCCCAGGTGGCCAACCCAGCTTCAGTTTTTTCTACCCAACCCTACCGAAAGCACCCACACATACTGCATTTACTCACGATATCCAGTCCACATCCCGTGCTTCCAAGCCATTGTCTGTGCTGTTCAATCTGCTTGGAATACCTTTCCACTTTTATAGTAATTATTAATGAGCATTTTAAGGAATTAGTGAAAATGTTTTCCCTCGCAGTTAAATTGCCAGCAGCACTTGTAGATTTCAATTTTTCTACATCTTCAACAATACTTTGTCACTGTTTTCTTTAGTTGCTGTCCTAGTGAATATGAAGTGTTATCATGTTGTTTTTAAATTTGCAAATTCTTAATGATGTGGGCATTCATATATTTTCTTTGGGAAAATATCTACTCAAAGTATTTGAGTAGTATTGGTGTTGGTTCTTCTTTGAAGTTCTGGTGAAAAATCTGGTGTAAAGCCCTCTGGTTCTGTGGTTGTTTTGTTTCTCTCAATCAAGAGACTTTTTTTTTACTGTTTCAATCTCATGATAATTATGGACCTGTTTAATTAATTTATTTTTCTCTTGTTTTAATTTTGGTATATCCATTTCTTTTAGATTTTTTCCAATTTAGTGGAATAAACAGTTTTAAAATATGGCCTCGTGATTTTCTGAATTTCATTAGTATCTATTGTGATGTTTCCTTTCTTGCCTAATTTTATTGATGTGGGTTGGCAATCTCGTTTTTTCTTTTACTTAGCTTGGCTAAGAATTTGTCAGTATTATTTATATTTTCAAAGAGCCAACTTTTTGTGTCATCAGTTCTTATGTTGTTTCCGTTTGTCTCTGTTTCCTTCCTTTCTTCCCTGGTTGTGACGCTGTCTTCCCGGCTACTGACTGCTCCTGGGGTTGCTTAGCTCTTGCTTTGCCGCCATTACCTATTCATTTTGATGTGGGTGACAAGCTTTCCTCTTAGAACTGCCTTCGCTGTGCCCCTTAGATTTTTATTTTTGATATATTGCTTGTTCCCTTTGATTCAGCTTTAGGATCTTTTCAAACGTCCTTCTTGATTTCTTCAGTGATCCACGCATCATTCCGGTGTGTGCTCTCTAGTCTCCAGGCGTTTGCATCCTTTCTGTGGTTTCTACTGCTGTTGATATTTAGCTTTATTCCATTGTGGCCAGATACAATAGAGGGAGTTATTTTACTTTTCCTGCATTTGTTGAGAGTTGCCTTGTGCGCACTCAATTTTGGAGAAAGATCATGGGCTATTGAGAAGAATGTGCGTTCTTTAATGTTTGAGTGAAATGTTCTGTAAATAACTGTTGGGTCCATTTAATTTTTCTATGTTATTTTATAAAATTATCTTTTAATTTTTTTTCTCTCATACAATACATTCTGACCACAGCTTTCCTCCCTCCACTCCTCCCAGATCTCCGCAACCTCCCCTCTTACCCAAGATCTACTCTCCCTCCATCTTCCATAAGAAAAGAACGGGCTTCCACGCTCACAGAAAGGGGCCTGTCATGACCACACTCTGGAAGACCCAACAAGCAGCTGAAAGAGTCAGATGCCGATATTTGCACCCAACCAATGGACAGAAGCTGCTGACCCCTGTCGTTGAATTAGGGAAGGATGAAAGAAGCTGAGGAGAAGGGTGACCCATAGGAGGACCAGCAGTCTCAACTAACCTGATCCCCAAGATCTCTCAGACACTGGATCTCCAACCAGGCAGCATACATAAACCAGCTGACATGAGGCCCCCAACATATATAGTAGAGGACTGCTGGGTCTGTGTTCAGTCAGAAAAGATGCACCTAACCCTCAAGAGACTGGAGGCCCCAGGGAGTTTAGAGGTCAGGTGGGGTGGGGGTGGGGAGCAGGGACATCCACCTGGAGACAGGGGTGTAGGGGAGGAGGTATGGGATGTGGGACAGTCAGAGGGTGGAGGGGAATGGGGAATAAAATATGTAGTGTAAAAAATTTAATTAAAAAAACAGGCCTCCAGAGGACAACAACCAAACACAAGAAAGCAAAATACTACAAGACAAGGCAAAATCCCTCACACTGAAAATGGACCAGGCAACCTAACAGGTGGGAAGGGGTTCCAAGAACAGATAAACAGTTTCTCCGATGTTAGGAGTTCCACAAAATCATCAAGATATATATATATATATATATATATATATATATATATATATATATATATATATATGCGTAGAGGACTTGGTGCAGACCCATGCACTCCCTGTGCTTGCCAGTTGTGGTGGCTTACACTGGTAGGATTTCTGAAGTATGTGGAGGCAGGAGGATCATGAGTTTGAGGCCACCCTAGATTACACTTAAGCCCATTTGATTTATGGTTTATTTCTAATATTTGTCTGCCCAGTTTTAGTCTGGATGACCTGCCTATTGGCAAAATGGAATATTACAGTTACCTACTAGCACCGTCGTGTTGGGGTTAATCTGTGTTTTGGGATCTAATCCTGTTTCTCTTTTGAAATTGGGTATACTTATGTTTAGTGGGCACATGTTTAGAACTGTAATATCTTAGTGGATTTTTTCCTTTAATGCATATGTAGTGTCCTTATCTCTTCTGGTTAGTTTTGGTTCAAAGTCTATTTTGTCAGATATTAAAACAGCTATACCTGCTTGAATCTTTTCCATCCCTTTTATCTTAAGGTGGTGTCTATACTTAGTGGTAATATGTGTTTCTTTCCGGGAGGCAGCAAAAAGATGGATTCTGTCTTCTCATCATCTTTGTTAGTCTACATCCTTTTCTTGAAGAACTGAGAGAGCATCACTATGGAGAGTTACTATTGAACAATGGTTATTAATTTGTGTTATTTGTTTTGTTGCAGTGTTGTTTCCTTAGACTTCTTTTGTCTAACTGTTCTGGGATTATTTTTTCCTTATGTCCCCTTGGGTGTGGTTGATCTTCCCTTCAGACTGAAGTATTCCTCTGGTATGCGCTGTAGAGCTGGACTGCCGGGCAGATAGGGTTTAGGTGCTGTTCTTTCGTATGAGACTGGTAATACCATTTTTGTTTAGTCTCCTACTGTCTGTACTAATATTCACCGAGCAACTGGCAGCGCAGCCCCTTGTTGGTCTTGTCCTATGTGGCCTTCTCCATGCCTGATTGCCCTGCCTTGAATCGGCTCCGGCCAACTGGACGGGAGGTCTTCAGGAATCCTCGTGGGCAGTTGAGAGGTAATGATCTTGAGAGGAGAAGGACAAAGCTGGTGGCACTGGAAAGCGAGACCCCGGAGGAGCCAGAAGACTCCAGCTGCTCAGGGAGTAAGATATGGAGGAGCTACGCAGCTTATAGGGCGAAGCTGAGCAGGACCTGCCTGGCAGAACTGGAAAAGGAGACCACAGCGGAGCAAGGAGGAGCTTTGCAGCCTGTGGGGCGGCACGGGGAATCAAGGCCTTGGAGGAGCTAGCCTGCCTATGAGTAGAAAAGAGCAGGCTTATTTATGGTACATGGAAGAGAGATTCCAGGTGTCGGGGGCCTATATGATGGGATGGGTCCTTTATTTTTGAGACAGTCTCTCACTGTAGCCCATTCTGGCCTGAAACTCACTAGTTAGCGCAGACTGATCTAGAATTCATAGCAGCACTCCTCCTGCCTTGGTCTCTCAATTTCAGGCAATCCGGGTGAACATTACTATACCTGGGTCCAGTTTCTGGTTTCTCTCTCTTGTGGACTAATGGAATACTTGGAATGATCTCTATTTTCTTAAATCTGTTAAGGTATATTTTATGTCCCAGAATGTGGTTGACTTCGATTAATGTTTTATGCGAATTTAAAAAAAAATCCACTATCTTGTTGCTGTCGTTGCTGCTGCTTTCCTTCCCTGATATCAGCAGCAGTGTTTCTGGGCTCCAACTGCAGATGAAGGATCAGCAGCTCTCCAGGAGCCCTCTGGGGGTTCTGGCCCCAAATTGGGACTGTGGAGGCACCCAGTTGCATGAACTCCGTGACTAGTGGGGCTGTTGGCTTCTCTGGTGGGAAACAGTCCCTGTGGGACTCCTTCAACTGCTGAGGCACCCAAGCTGCCAGGACTAAGCAGCTGCCACGTCCTCAGCTTCTCAGGTGTGCTGCAGCTGTTGTTGCTATTTTAACTTATGTTAATAGCATACACACGCGCGCACACACACTCACGCACAATTATATTCATCATGTCAGCTCTGTTCCTCTAGAGAACCCCAACTAATGCAGATAGAACCTCAATGTAAATTTTATTTCCTGTGCTTACTGTTAGTTTGTATTTCATCTCTTATAAACTGTTCCTGTCATTAGTTTATTCATTGGTTGGGCTGTTTCATTTGTGTGAGGGTTTTAGGGTTTTTTTGTTTGTTTGTTTGTTTTGTTTGTTTTTTGTTTTTTTGCTTGTTTGTTTTTTGGGTTTCTTTTCTTTTCTTTAGTTATATGTATGTTCTAAATATCTATCTTTTGTCAGATACAGAGTTTTTCACATTTTTATGGACTATCTCTACTCTATAAACTCTGCCGCTATGTGGAACCTTTTTAATTCCATAAGGTCTCATTTATTAAATGTTAGCATTGCTTCAGAGTATTATTTAGAAAGTCCTTGCCTGTGCCTATATCTTGCAGTGTTTTCCCCTAAAGAAATTTCAGTTTCAAGACTTACATTATGGCCTTTGATCCATTTGGAGTTTTACAGTGGGCGATAGGAGAACTGGTTTTACTCTTCTACATGTGAGATATCCAGTTTTCCTGGAACCATTTGTTTAAGAGGTTGTCCTTTGTCCAATATATGTTTTTGGGTGTGGCTGTGTAAGGTTCTGTTCCATTATATTTATCTACATGTCTTTTTTTTTCTGCCAGCATTTGGGGTGTTTTTGTTACTATGCCTCTGTAATGTGACTTGAAATCAGATATGGCAATTTGACCTCAGGTATTAATACTTTCTGCTCAGCGTTTCCTTGCCCTCCCAAGGTCTCTTGTGTTTTCACATGAATTTTATTTTTTCTATTTATGTGTAGAATATCACTGGAATTTTTTACACTGAATATTCAGACTGGTTTGGGTAGTGCAATCATTTTACAGTATTAATTCTTCCAATCTGCAGGCATTGGAAATGTTTCCACTTTCTATTGTCTTTGGCGTCTTATGGTTTTTACTCTGTAAGTCTTTCACTTCCTTAGTTGGTCTATTTCAATATATTTTTTGAGGCAGTTGTGAACGGAAGTGTTTCCCTGATTTCTTCTCTGCATGTTACTGGTATATAGGGAAACTACTGGAGTTTGTATGTTTATTTTGTATCCTGCCACTTTACTAATAATGTTTATCAGATCTAAGAACTTTCTGGTGGAGTCATTAGGGTCTCTTATCCAGAGAATCAGACCATCTGAAAATAATAGCATTTTGACTTTTTTTAAAATCTCATTTTCTAGCACGAGTACTATATTTTCATCATTTTGTCTCCTCCAAGGCCCCCAGCTCCCTCTCAAATTCACGAATTCTTGTTTATTATTGTTATGCAGAAAGACAGACAGACAGATAGAAGACAGACATTATAGATGAAAAGACCGACAGACAGTTTTGTTCCAGTATGTGGGATATTTTTGTTACTAAAGCTCTGTAGTATAACTTGAAATCAGGTCCAGTGATACATCTATCATCCTACTTTCTGTGGAGGTATACATACATACAAACAGTTGTGGTTAATGTTGCTCATACATACATGAGTTTAGGGCTGACCATTTGGGATTGGACAACCTATAAGGTTCTATGCAAGTTTTCAAGACATAAAATCAATCAATAGTCCTACTCAGCTAGCTGTAAAACCTACTAACCACAATAACCAGCCTGGTAAGATGATAGCCAAGGCTGCAGCAGTGGCACTTTTGTCTTGGGTATAACCAACAGCTATCTGATATGACTTAATGCCCACTAAATAAGGCATAATTCATGTCTGGTACAGTAAACCTTGCCAATTACCAATGGCTGGTAAGGTTATTGACCTTAGAGGAAGACAATACTACCACGTTCCTAAATCAGTGCAATTTCTAAGTATTCTAAATACTTATCATTATACCCACATATAAGTGTATTCTTCATCAAAAAAATTTCTTTTTAAAGATGATGAAGACTAATGCAGAAACCCACAACTGTCAAAATGCAGAAAACAACTGACTGTGTTGTGCCCGGATGCAACTGATACAGCTACAAAACAACCCCCATACCTTCGGCTCAAGGAATATTGTAGATTGTAAGATCCTGAAGATTAGGAAGTCTGCTGAGAAATAGTGTCTTCTATGTATGACAGGGAAACTGTACCCACAAAATATCAATAATGTAGTCACCAAAACAATACCTACACCATGACAATGCCAGTTGACATTCTAACATAAATGAGAGAATTCTCATAAGGTCCCACCTCTAGAAAAAAAAGAACTGTTTTGATTTTCTTTCCTACTTGTATGCCTTTTATTTCTTTCTTTTGTGCTAGTGCTTAAGATAAGACTCAAGCATAATATTGAATAAGAGTAATGAAAATGAACAGCCTGGTCTTGTTCCCGAATTTTAATCCAAATGTTTTGAGTTTTTACTTATTTAGCATACTATTAGCTACACACTTGTCATATGTAGCCTATTCCTAATCTTCTCAAGGATTTTTATTGTGCAGGGACATTGGTTTTGTCAAAAAACCTTTTCTATGTCTGTTGATATGATTAATTTTAACTTCAGTCCTTGAGTCCATATATGTGATATACTACATTTATTGGCTGATGTATGTTGAACCATCCCTGCATCTCTGGAATGACGATAACTTGACCATAATGAATGATCTTTTGGCTGTGTTCCTAAATTTGGTTTGTAATTATTATTAAGAATGTTTGCATCTGCTAAACCATCAACAAAGGGGTACACATGGTTCCAGCCAAAAATGTGGCAGCTAATGCCTTGTCGGGCATCAGTGGGAGGAGTGGTCCTTGGTCAGGAGAAGGCTCAATAGATGCCTCAACAAAGGGAAATCGAGGGGCGGGAGTCAAGTGCCTTTCTCCGGACTGCTTGTAACATCCTGGTTGCTAGGGAGAGTTCTCTGTGTTTTAGAAGTTGTAAATTCTGCATTGCTGAAACTCAGGCATCACCACACGGACTTACCTCAGATTTGGTATTAGCCCCAGAATCCTCTGATTCCCACCTAAGGTTTATAGACATTGTGAGGGAAACTGGGCTCACGGGGGAGTTTCAAAGAGCCTGGATTCCCCTCAGATGAAAATGTGCTCTTAAGTGCTAGTCTTTCCTATCCCACAGGCAGGGGTTTGCAGCCTTGAGCCCTGTGACTTGGTTCTGAAGCAGAGGAAGTGTAATTTTTTTTTATGAATAGGACGTGGATCAAGGCAATCTCAGATCATTGACCACAAGCCAAAAGTAAAAATAGACATCATTTCTGGGCCTTCTGCCATATACTGGCTTCTCAGCTTTTCTCCAACCTTATCCTAGGTACTTAGACTTACCATCCTCTCTTTAGGAAACCATGGACAAGTCTCTTGTACGAAGACGTCTAGGAGCTGAATAAGCTGGTACATTTTTGCCTTGTTGCCCTGAGTTTTAAGTATGACCTTTGGAATCATGTACACAAACCCATTCCTCTAGACTCTATTTACCCCATGTTTGATACCAGTAAACAAAAATGCAATTCTCTTACCTTTTTTGGTGTGGTTCCTGTGGGAGCCTTGAGGTTGGCCTGACTGGGGATGAAGAAAGAGCCGATGTCTGTACAGAGAAGCTGCACCTGGTTGGGCCATGCACTACAGTGGAAATGCACCGGCAGCCTGGAGGTGCTTCTGCTCTTGAAAATGTTGCTTACTCAAAGTCTTAAGAGAGATGGCTCAGCGGTTAAGAGCACTGACTGCTCTTCCAGAGGTTCTGAGTTCAAATCCCAGCAACCACATGGTGGCTCACAACCATCCATAATGGGATCTGGTGCCCTCTTCTGGTGTGTCTGAAGACAGAGACAATGTTATTCACATATAGAAAATAGATAAATCCTTTAAAAAGAGAGAAAGAGAAAGTCCTAAGTACATGTTGCGAGGCTCTCTGACTTAAGCCATGGCTTCCAGTTTGCTGCTGATCCTCCATCTCCATGTGAGTGGGGAGCTCACTAACAAACTGAGCCGATTCCACCAGGATGGACGTTAAACTTGCTGTCTCAGAATGTTGCCGATTTTACTTGACTATTACTAAAGATATCCCCATGTTGTCTACACTGTCTGATGACTATTACCAAATTTTTTCGTGTCTACTCCCTGGAGTTTCTAGAAGACTGTGTATTCACCATCTTAGACCACCGTGGTGATTCTTGCTTACCACATATATTCTAATGCTTTGCTGTAAGGCAGATACTCAGTAAGAATTCTGTTTCCTTGGAGCATTGATTCCTTTAACATGATATGGTGCCCTTTGTTATGCCTAATAAAGTTTCCTGCTCTGAGAACAACTCTCAAAAGTTTTAAATTTTTAATTAAAACATAGTAGTGGTATATATTTATGGGACACAGTGTGTTATTTCCACACATGTATACTGTTGTGTTTATAAAAAGATAAAGAAAAGGGAGATATGTTCTATGGAGGGGTGGTGAGGTGTGGGGGAAGGAGGTGTCTCAGTGGGCCCACGCGGAGGCATCCCGTCCCCCTGAGGGTCCAGCCACACAATGGTATAGTATACAATAGCATTGATTCAGGGCATGGGGAGGGGAGTTACGAGGGTAGCAGAGTCAGAGAAAGGCAGAGAGGAAGAGTGGAGAAGTAGAAGAGTAGAGTAGAGGCTGGCCATGAGCATGTGGAGAGAGAGGGGGAGGGGGTGAGGAGGGAGGGGGAAGGGAAGCAGAGAGAGAAAGAGAGGAAGAGAGGAGCAGGGGTGGCAAGCAGCCCCTTTTATAGTGTCAGGCTGTTGCCAGGTAACTGTGGGGTGGAGCTTAGACAGAATGCTATCATATACAATATGTAATGATCGGATCAAAGTGCTTGGCATAACTTTTTCAGGTATGTATTATTTCCTTGTGTTAGTAACATTCAAAAATTCTCTACTATTTTGAGATAGCCATTTAATTGTTAGCCATCATTATCCTATCACATGCATTTAGAATTTATTCTTTGTATATAAATGCATTCCTGTAGCCACTAAGTATTGTTTTTCACCACTACTGACACCCTTTTCAAGTGCTGATAATTTTTACTCTATTGTCTACATCATTGAGCTCAACCTTTAGCTCCCAAATGTAAGAATGAGTAGTGTTTGTCTTTCCTTTTTTTTTTCTTTTGTCCAAATTTTTATATTGTATGATTACAGGGAAGCAAATTTGATTTTTACCCCATTTCTGTAAGATACAAAGAATTCTCTCTTTCCAAACAAACAAAAACAAAAAGTAAAATGGTTAGAAGATTGTCTGAATGTATGTGTGTAGGAGTGTGTTTGCCCACATTCGTGCATATGTATGAATGTTTGTTTGTATGTATGTATGTATGTATGTATGTATGTACATGTTTGTCTTTCCTTTCTTGACAATTTGCACTTAACATAATGCCCTCCCATTTACCCACGTTACTGAAAATGACAGAATTTTGTTTTTTGTAGAATCATATAATCTATCAGGGGCATGTGTGGGTGCATGTGTGCATACATGCGTGTGTGTGTGTGTGTGTGTGTGTGTGTGTGTGTGTCCTAGTTGTTTCTCTGTTGCTGTGATAAACACTAACCAAAAGCAAGCTGGGGAAGAATGGGTTTATCTGGCATACATGTACTGATCAGTTAAGCACTAAAGAGAGTCAGAGCAGGAACTCCAGCAAGAGCAGAGATAGAAACCGTGAAGAAATGCTGCTTACTGGCTTGTTCTCCATGACTTGCTCAGCTTGCCTTTTTGTTGTTGTTGTTGTTGTTTGGTTGTTTGGTTGGTTTTTTGGGTTTTTTTTTAGAGACAGGGTTTCTCTGTGTAGCCCTGGCTGTCCTGGAACTCACTTTGTAGACCAGGCTGGCCTCGAACTCAGAAATCCGCCTGCCTTTGCCTCCCAAGTGCTGGGATTAAAGGTGTGCGCCACCACCGCCCGGCTCAGCTTGCCTTTTTAAACAACCCAGGTCCTCTCCCTGCATAGACTTAAAGATTTCCCTTTTGGTTTGCAGTGCTGAGTATTAAAGCCAAGGCTGCACACAGGGTAAACAAGTACTTGCTGAGACACACTCCCAACCCTTTTGTAAATTTTTATTTTGCCTGAAACAAAGTGTCATGTCCAGGACAGTGTCTAGCTTACACTCCTCCTGCCTCAGTCTTTCAGACTAGCTGGAATTTCAGGTTTGTACCACTAAATACCACTCACACTTGAAGTCCCTGACCTATGCAGTTTCTTTTCTCTGAAGAACTTCAATTGTCTGGCATTTGTACTGGCAACAAATATCTTCCATTTGGTTTTTGTCTAAGACAATCCAATCTCCATCCTTTTCTTGTTTGTGAAGAATGGTATCTTGTGAATAAAAAAAGTTCTAGATTGATAAGACTTTTTGTTTGATGTCTTAAATATTTCACTGCACTCTCTTCTCGTTTCCATGGTTTCTGAAGAAAAGACAGGCATAACTCTTACCTTTGCTGTTTGTACATGTTACGTGCTTTCCTGCTTCGTCTTAAACATTCTCTCCTTTTGTATTTATTGTCTCTAGTTTGAATGTGATATGCCTAAATGAGATGTTGTACATTGAGCCTGCTTCACGTTTCTCTGAGTTGACAATGTTTTTCTTGTTTGATGTCAGACAGTAACTTGAGAACATTCTCAGGGATCATTGTTGCAGATTACTTGTGTTCCTTTCTATTTTTCTTCTTTGGGTCTATTATAACCCATTATGCCTTTAAAGAGCTGACCCACTGTTCGAGGCCATTTCTCTCCATCCTTCACATTTTTAATCTTTAAATTAGCATGCAAATTATTAGATACCATTGTGGCATGTCAAACAAAGTATGTTTTCATAGAATTTCCTCACCCCTTCATCTCCTGCACTCCCATGTTCCCAGTTATCCCCCTTTCTTAAGACAGCATCTTACTATGTAGGCCTGGCTTGCCTAGAACTGACAGACATCCTCCTGCCTCTACCTTCAGAATGCTGGAATTAAGAGTGGGCCACCACAATCTGTCTCTACTCCCTTTTGTAGCCTCTTCCAACAGTCTCTTCCTCTTTCACGCCACGCGTATCCTGCCCTCCCCTGCCCTTCCTCAGCACCTCGTTTTACCTTCAACAGATAAATATGTTGAGGTTTTGTCTTTTGCTGTGTATCGTAACATTAAGTGCACCACACACACACAAGACCTGGTTGTCCCAGACATGCTATGTGACCTTGCCCCCAAGTTATTTCTGATTGGCAAATAAAGATGCCGACAGCCAATAGCCGGGCAGAAGAGACATAGGTGGGGCTTAGGA
The DNA here is from genome assembly GCA_964023405.1 of Apodemus agrarius. Classification (NCBI taxonomy): domain Eukaryota; kingdom Metazoa; phylum Chordata; class Mammalia; order Rodentia; family Muridae; genus Apodemus; species Apodemus agrarius. Next base: position 66,216,528 of record OZ030010.1, on the reverse strand, counting down.
TTCCCGGGCTTGGGGGTTGGAGGAGAACCATGAAGGGGAGAAGAAGGTGAAGGAGGAAGGAGAAGCCGTCCTGGGTTAGGAGAGTCATGATATCGTGGCGGCCCTGAGGCCTGGCCAATAGGAGCCAAGAGAAGCCCAGATGAAACACAGTGAGTAATAACTTGGTGTTATTGATTTAAAAAAGTAAATTCTAAGCCGGGCGGTGGTGGCTCACGCCTGTAATCCCAGCACTTGGGAGGCAGAGGCAGGTCGATTTCTGACTTCGAGGCCAGCCTGGTCTACAGAGTGAGTTCCAGGACAGCCAGGGCTACACAGAGAAACCCTGTCTCGAAAGAACAAAATCCAAAAAAAAAAAAAAAAAAAGTAAATTCTAATGACATAAAGGGTAGATACCAGCCCAGTTCTTGTGCTGTTTAAAGCTTATTGTAAATATAAAGGTTGTGTGTGTGTCTTTTATCCAGGAACTGAGTGATCAAAGAGGGGTAAAATCCCCAAATTGGGATTAAAATTTTTTGACAACATGAATAGATAACAAAAATGCGTTGCTTAAATATAATAGAATTTTATTCAGCTGTACATTTAAAAAAACTATAAAATTTGCAGGTAAATGAGTGAATCTGGAAAGTATAATATTGTGGGAGGTGACCTAAACTCAGAAAGATAATACTGCATGTCCCCCCTCACCTGTGACTTCTAGGAGAAAGAGAGAGAGAGAGAGAGAGAGAGAGAGAGAGAGAGAGATGGAGAGAGATGGAGAGAGAGAGAGAGAGAGAGAGAGAGAGAGAGAGAGAGAGAGAGAGAGATGGAGAGAGATGGAGAGAGATGGAGAGAGAGAGATGGAGAGAGAGAGAGGGAGAGAGAGAGAGAGAGAGAGAGAGAGAGAGAGAGAGAGAGAAATGTTCCTTTTGGGGGTGGGCTGGAGGGATGGCTCTGTTAATAAAATGCATGCTGTGCAAGCACAAGGAAGAACCCGAGTTGAGATCCCCAGCACCCACACAAAGCCTGGCGTGATGATGTGCCTGGAAGGGTAGAGGGTGCAATGCAGTCCAGAGCTCCCTGGAGCCTGCTCGCTAGCCGGGCTAAGCTAGCGGTGAGAGACCTGTCTCAACACAAACAAGCAAAACAAAACAAACAAACAAAGACAAAGTAGAAAAAGATAGAGGTTGTTATATTGAAAACGGAGGATGGAGATACACTTTGACTTCTGGCCTCCAAGTATACACACACATGCTCACATGCCCAAGCACACAAACACAGGCACAGATTCTTTGGCAATTCTTTCTTAAAGAAACCCATATCCATTCTCTCATCTGTCTTTCTTGAACACGTTTTTTCAACTCTCTTAACACTCATATCTAAGCTTTCATTAAACAGCAACTCTACTTCAAAATCTGAGCCAGGGTTGGCAGCACACTCGGCACTGAAGCAGACAGATTGCTGCAAGTTCAAAGCCAACTCAGGCAAAGTTACACAGCAAGATCCTGTATTTAAAACGAAATAGTGAGAGGGTGTGGATCGGTTGGTTGTGGTCTCTTGAATGTAGGCAAGCCTTGTTAAGAACAAAATTCTCTAGTTTATTTCAGAGTGGTTAATACTTCTGATGGAAATACGAGGTTATTTTTCTTCAATCTTCACTATGAGAACCTGATAGATCTCTGAGCTTACAAAAGCATGGGACTCCTCCTATGATTAGCAGTCCGTATCGGAGATTTTAATTCTCTGAGCGTGTGCCGTGAACTTCCAACAACTGGTCCGTTTTAGCTTGGGATTTCCTATGGCACTGTTGGTTCTCGGCGTGTTCTCTCCCCTGGTAGTATGCTCCTGTCTATTAACGTGTCCATTTATATAATAGTTTGGTTTACCTTGATGTCTCATCTCTCTGTTGGCTGTTGGTTCTATGAACAGTTGTTGATGGTTCAACTTTGTTTATATTTTTGTTGGTTGTTAGGACAGAGTGATGACTTCCAACATACATAACACACCAGTGTTGGGTTTGTTGTTGTTGTTTGTGTTTGTTTTGCTTTGTTTTTCCCCCAAAACATTACTGGAGATTGATTCAAGAACCTTGCATATGCTTAGGCAAGCAGTCTACCACTAAACTACACCTCTGGCCTCTTTTTCTTTTCCTTTATTATTTCTAATCGCTGCCACTTTTCTCTTTTTTGTTGAATTTTAAGAGGTTTTTATTATTGCTTTGGTGTGGTTTTTCAATAAATAGTCCTGCTATGAAATTCAGACTGGCATCAAGCTTACTACTTTTCCACTTTTCCCCAACTTTAGTGCTAGGATTCCAGGCTCGTGCCACCACACCCAGCTAGTTCTGTATATAGAATGTTTATTTAACTTACTGCAAATATTTTGTTTCATGCTGTGCATCATTCTTTCGCCTTCTGATGGCTTTTATTTTACGTGTGTGTGTGTGTGTGTGTGTGTGTGTGTGTGACAGAGAGAGAGAGAGAGAGAGAGAGAGAGAGTGTGTGTGTGTGTGTGTGTGTGTGTGTGTGTGTGTACATGTGCACACAGGTGCCAAAGAGGCTAGAGGAGAGCATCAGAGCCTCTGGAGCTGGAGTTTCAGGCAGTTGTAAACTGCCTGATGTAGGTACTGGGCACCAAACTTTGGTCCTCTGCAAAAGCAGCATGCATTTTTAACTGGTTGGCAACTTTTAAAGCACAAAAAGAAGTAAGTTGTTTCATGGTGGTAAGATAATACATAGCATAACATTTGTAATTTCAGCCATTTTAGTAACACTCAATTTCCATGTGTGTGTGCACATTCCAGTGCATGTCACAGCATGTGTGTGTGTAGGTCAGAAAACAAGAGGACAGTTTGGAGGAGTTGCTTCTCTTTATCATACACATCCTAGAAATTGAGTTGAGGTCTTCAGACTTGGCTGCCTTTGTCGCATGACTTGGTCCTGCGTCCGAACTAGGGTGTGGTAAGGGAATGAAGAAAGGACAGGAACACGCAGAGACAGAAAGACTGGCATTGAGTGCTCTAGGCTCTCAGACAGAGAAAGTGCAGCACCCCAGAAGCTCAGCATGTTGATTATATGCAATGGAACACGGGAGGAGAGACTATTGCTTACAGACGAACAAGGAGACAGGGTTTGTGGCATACAGCTGGATCAAGGATGCAGGGCCAGCTAACCTCAGTAGGAGCAGTCTCTGTAAGGGGGCAGCATCAAGTCCATAAACACCCAGGGGGAAACTATGGTAGGCATTTTCTGTACACGCTATCAGCATTCACACTTGGGCCTGAGGAAGACTTCGCCATCCCTCCGAGCCGCTGGCCCAGGGAAAGCTTGGCTACTTTCATTAGACTATATTTGTTGGGGTCTTTGACTTCTCTGGCTCCCTACAGGTGGCCACTGAGCCATCTTGCCAATCCTGTTTTTGCCATTCAAATGTACATTTCAGTTGCGTTCAATTCACTTGCATTATTGTGCAACCATCACCATTAAACTATGTCCAGAACTTTTTCATCTGCCCAAACTAAAACTCTACCCATTAAACAATAGCTGGCTGCTTCCTCTTCCTTTCAACTCATGACTGTCAACATTTTTAAATGGGTTCTTAATTGTGTTTCATTGGCCAATATGTCCATATTTATGCAATTACAGCACTGTCTTGATGGCGGTAACTTGATGAATTTAAAATCAGGAACTGTGAATCTTACATTGTTTTTCTCTTTTAAAAAATGTTGTCTATTCTAGTTCTCTTACATTCCATTTAAAATCTGGATCAATTTCTGAAAAGAAAATTCAGTAAATATTTTGATAAAAGTATTGATGAGTCTGTAGTAAATTGATAACTTACGACCTTACCAATAGTAAGTCTTATCCATGATGTAAGGATAGTCTTATTTATTTATGTTTTAATTTCTTCCAACAATACACTGTAGTTTTCAGTGGATCAGTGTTGTTTGTGTTTGTTTTTGAGACAGGGTCTCACTTTAGAGTTTAGGTGGCCTGGAACTCATATAAGTGAACTGTAATTTGTACATTATGATACAATTATAAATAGAAATATTTTCTTAATCCTATTTTAAGAATGTTTATTGCTAGTGTATGGAAACATAAATTGGTCTTTGATATTATTATTTGTATTATTATTGATATTATTATTTGTAAACATCCTGAACAAACTGATTAGTGCTAATGGTTTTTTTTTGTCAAGTTCTTAGGATTTTCTACGTATGAGACCACTTCATCTGCAAACAGAAGTCGTTTTATTTGTTCCTTTCTAACCTGGATTTTTTTTATTGGACTGTCTTGAACTTCAAGTATAATGTTGAATTGATATGATGACAGCACATATCACTGTCATTTTTCCCATCTAAATTATGATCTTAGCCTTAAGATTTTAATTTTATTATTATTATATTATTATTATCATCATCATCATTATCATTATTATCATTATTAGTGTGTGTGTGTGTGTGTGTGTGTGTGTGTGTGTGCAGGCAAGAGCCTGACATGACACATCTGATAAAGATTAGAAGACAATTTTGTAAAGTCAGTGCCTGCTTTCTGCCTTATTGAGTCAAGATCTTGCTTCTCATCTCTACCAAGCAGCCCACTCTAGGCTAGTTGGCCCATCCACTTCTAGGAACCTCTCCTGTTTTCACCTTCCATCTTTCCAGAGGTGTGCTAGTGCTATACATACATACTACTGCATCCAGCATTTGCACATGTGGCCGACTTGCATAGAAAATCCTTTTACCCACTGAACCATCTCAGCAGCCCAGCCTTGGATTTTGGCAGGAGGGAGCATTGTTTTGTTTTTTTCTCTGTTTTGTTTTGTTGCATTGCGTTTTGTTGTGTTTTTCAAGGCCAGGTTTCTCTGTGTGCAGCCCTGACTGCCCTGGAACTAGATATGTAGACCAGGCTGGTCTTGAACTCACAGAGATCTGCCTGCCTCTGCCTCTGCCTCCTGAGTGCTGGAATTAAAGACGTGGGCCACCATCCCCCCAGCCCAGGCTCAGCCTTGGGTTTTTATATATGGCTTTTTACCCTTATTGAAGAAATTCCCTTCTATTCCTAGTTTGTTGTGTTTTTCTTTAAAAAAAAAAAAAGACTATGTTTTGCTAATTTTAATACCTCTCATTGCTATACTACATTATATTAGTTTATTCCCAGAAGTTGTCAGTATTGTTCCTAGAGAAGATCCATAAGGTGATGTGTATGAACTTTTTATACATGTAACCAGATTCAATGTGTTAGGGTTTGTTGTGTTTTGCATCAATACACAGAAGAGATATTAATCTGTGTTTTTCTTTTCTTGTTATGACTTTGACAGGTTTTGGCTCTGGAAAAGTTTGTGAAAACTGGTATTAATAATTCTTTTAATATTTTATAAAAGTCACCAGTGAGATGAGGTTTAAGAGTGGGCAATAGAATATTTAATTAATAGTATTACAGCTTTCATTATGCTTCTATTCAGATTCTCTGTGTCTTACATGGATTTTGGTCATTTCTGGCTTTTTAGAAAATATCCCATTTCATCTAAGTAATCTAATTCAGTGGCATACAATTGTTCATAACTTTTCTTTAAGTTCCTTTTGTTTCTGGAAGGCCAATATCTATGTCCTCTCTTTATTCTTAATTTTATTAATTTGTGTCTTCTCTTATTTTCTTGGTAAGTCATGTTAGCTTTTCTCATTTTGTATGAAGAGCTTTTCAACGGATTAACTTGTGGTTTTGTTGATTTTTTTTCCCATTGTTTTATTCTCTTATTTATTTCTGTTCTACTCTTTTGTGTTGGCTTCTTTCTCTTTGCTTTGGTTTATTCTGTTCTTTTTTGTATTTTTCTAGGCCTTTGAGGTGAAAATTTATATTGTTGACTTCGATTTACAGCATCTCAGTGCTCAGAATGGGCCAATCCCTGGAAGTCACAGTGCAGTCCAGATTGTCCTCAAGGTCATGGTCCTCTTGTCTCAGCTTTCGAAGTACTGAAATTATAGGCATGGACCGCTATACTCAAGTTTAATTTTTTTTATTCCTATAAAATTTCCAGACCAAGTAATTCATTTACTAAAAGTGTGTGATTCAGTGTTTTTAATATGTTCGTAATGTGACAAGATGCTGTCTACTTCCCCAGGCCACAGTGACTGGTAATCTACCTTATGTCTCTGTGTTTGTATTTGCTTACTTGGGGCATTACATATATAAGATTAGGTGCTGACAGTGTCCTTTGCATAGACCATCCCACCACCTTTGGCCTCTATTATTTCTTAATCATAATGAATCCTTTCCTTTTGCTCTTTTGTTTCAGATGCCACTTATTTATTTCTTCATTCATTGGCTCTCATCACTTTATGGTGTTTCTGCCATGACTCTTCCGTGTTTACTCAATTTCTTATGTATACAACTTCTTAGCTATGTAGATTATTGTCTGTCTTTACAATTTGACCATCTTTACTATTTCTTTTCTTCTCTCCATCTCCCTCTTCTTCCCAGAATTCCATAGGATGGACATGTTTGCTCACAGGGCCCTACATTGCTCTGAGCTCTGCCCTCTTTCCTAGAGTACAGTTTGCTGAGTTTCCTCCTGCTGCCTCAAATACACTGTTGAAGCCCTCAGCCAAAGATTTTTTTTTGTTTCAGTTATTGTAGTGTTCAGTATTCAACATCTAATTGGCTGTTTTTATACCTTACATTTCTTTATTAATGGTCTGTTTGTGGTAACATTGTCATCAGACACCCTGTGGCTCTTTAGGCATAGTTTTCTTTAGTTCTTAAAAGCTGTTTACAACAGCTGCTTTGTCCTCTGTGTTGACCATCTGCCCCCTCAAGACACTGTCGCTTGCTTTTTTTTTTCCTGTTTATCTGCCAGTTTCCTGTTTCTTTGCATTTCTCACAAATGTTTTGAAAACTGGATATTTCAAATATGATATCGTAGCAACTACTGATATTACTACTGAGTTTTCTCCATGAGTAAAAGTCCACTTCCCTCCATTGTACAGCTTTCATGTCGCCCTTCAGAGGTCTCAGTCTCGGCCACGTGGGCACCTCTGCCACCACACATTACTGGGATCTTAGCGCAGTTCTGCCTCTTTTCCTGTGATTCCTTTTTAGCTCCTGGATAATCTATCTCTAGTGATATCACACCCACCTATTAGCCTGCCCTAATTGCTTCATAATTCCACCATTGCATTTTTAACAATGCCCTGGAGTATAAATTATTCTACAATCTCATCCAATTAAAGTCAGGGCCATTACAAGGGCAGGGTTTCAACTGTCTCTGAGGCTTGTACAGACCATAAGAAGGTTTTTCTTAGCTTTTTTTCTGCTTCTTTTTTTTTATCAAACTCTATCTTGTCTAAGCATTCTGTAATTGCTGCTAGAGTCATAGTACTCCCAGTCCTCTTAATTATTCAACAATGAGGGCTGGTTCTGATAAATCCCTTAGGCAGTAAATTTCGCCATGTTTCTTTTAGCTAACAGCTAAGGCTTTCTGTTCTTTTCTCCCTACCAATGGCACTAGAGGTCAGTCCCAGAGCCTTGAAGACCTTATGCAAATGTTGTACCACCAAGCTGTATCCATAATCCAGGAATTGTCTAATCTTAAAACTGGTGTCTCCTTCCGGACAGAACCTCCGCTCTGGTACATTAGAGCCAAAAGTAGAGAAAGCAGAGCGACACTGTTCGTGAGCAGGCTGCTGCACAGCAATGGGAAGGCACCATTTTCCTCCACACTTCTCTCTTGGCATCGAATCCTCTCCCCTATGCATGATCTGGAGTAAAGATGATCTGAACACAATGTTACCTACCGGCCTGTCATTCTCCCCTGTAGAGATCCCCACCCTTACTAATGTGAGCTTAGAGGAAAAAGAACGCCCTAACCCATCATGCCCCATCCCTAGAAATAGAATAAAACCTCAGAGAGAAAAGCTTATGGGGATGATAAACTCCAACAGTCTCTCCCTTCTAGGTCCAACTGCCACCCTGTAGCAATAGATACAAGATGAGGAAATACCATGTTGCTTACTGACCCCACCCAACTCCAGAATAAAACACCATGGATACTGAACAGGGGATTAGGGATGTATCATAGCTGGGGTGTCGATTGCTGTGGTTAAAAGCATGACAAAAAGCAAGTTGGGGAAGAAAGGGTGTATTTCACCTTACAGTTCCACATCACAGTCCAAAACTGAGGGAAGTCACAGCAAGCACTCAAGGCAAGAACCCAGAGGCAGGAGCCGCTGGCGGAGTGCTGCTGACTGGCTTCTGAGCCTGACTTCTCAGGGCCACATCCCACAGTAAGCTCCACCCTCCCTCATCAGTCATCAATCATCAATCAAGAAAATGTATCGTAAGCTCACCCACAGGTTTCTCTCTTTCAAAACTACTCTAGTGTGTATTAAGTTGAATGGGAGCAGATGAGGGTACAAGTATCACAGACTATTGTAACTCTTACCAAGATGTACTACAGTCTTGCTGTAGGCAACTGAGATAGTTTCCAGAGATCTTCGGTGATTCCTTTTTCCGAGACAGGGTCTCAAACTCACTACGTAGCTAAAGATGACCTTAAATTTCTGCTCATCCTGCTTCTACCTTTCCAGCACTGGAGTTACAAGCATGCATCACCATGTCTAGTTAATCAAGTAAGGAAGTCAAACCCAGGACCTTATATATGCTAGAAAAGCACCCCAATAACTGAGCTTCCAGGCTCTTTAAGTAGTTGAATTTTAGACTACACTCCAGCAGACAGATTTGATTCTGTAGGATTCTCAAGCTTTTCACCTGTCTAATTCTGCAACAGAAACGTCATTTGTAAATTTGTAAAGTTCATCCACATATGTGTTTTCTCTATATATTCCACACCTCCAGCATAGGCCAAGAGGTCCTTAACTAAGCAGGACAATTGGAGAAATCTAGAAATAGAGGTAGTAATTGGATGCTGAATACTGCCAATGGGTCTATACTGGTGGCTTATCCTATAATACTAAGGACAAAGTAGGAAGTAGAGAATTAAAATACAACAATGGAGGCCACCTCCTCAGATTCTCTAATCTTAGTCTGTGCCCTAAAGAAAAACGAAGAATAGAGGATAGAATTTACAGAAGAGAGGGCTATGGACCTCTACAGAGAGCTGAATTGGAATAACTTCCTTAAACCTCACAGGAAGTAGCCACAGGAACACTGACAGGGGCCAGAGGAAAAAGTGTTCCCTATGTGAAAGGTTCACAAAGGCGTCCTTAATGAGGAAAGGGACATCCTGTCTTCACTGAGATTTGCAAGGCTGGATTTTTTGTTTGCTTGTTTCGTTGGGCTTTTTTGTTTGTTTGTTTTTATGCATTTTGCCTAAATGTATGCTCATGTGCCACATGCATGCGTGGTGCCTGCACAGGTCAGAGGAGAGTTCAGGATGCTCTAAAATGGTTGAGATTCATGACTCGGATACTGGGAACCAAAGCCAGGTTCTCCGCAAGAGCAACAAGTGCCCTGAACTTCCACGCCATGTCTCCAGCCTTTTCACTGGAGTTATTATCTAAGCAAAGGACAGGAGCTTATACGCCCAATGGTTGCTTCTATTCACCTGGACTTTCTTCTTTGTAAGAAAACCTATGCCCAGTCCAAGCTGGACCAATCAGATCATAAAGACCCAAGGGAGTGGTGGCCTTCCTAGCGATTCCCAGGGGAGCAGCGCTAGCACTCATTAGTGCTCTAATCTGCACCTTAATTGCCAGCATCTTTCTGGGCCTCGGTACTGGGGTTTGCTTGGTGCACAGTCACCTTCCTCATCTTTCAGCAGGGCTTCCAGGCAGCAAAGATCTTCCCCAAGGCATCAGCATTCCATCTTCTCTCCCTCCGCCTTTCAGTGAGCTCAGGAAATTGATTTTAATCCACCAGGCTCCTGTTACTTAGCAACAAAAGCGCCTGCTCCTAGCAACCAGGAGCCACAAGGATGCTGCAGAAAGAGGGGGCCGTCTGGGCCCTGCTCTTGCTCAGTTATTGACTGCTCCTTCTCCGGTGCTTTTGTTTTCAAACCATTATATCCTTCTTCTCTCACTTGCTGAATCATGAAAGGCTGATTGCTGGGACGGCGGAATGACCTCACTCACCATCAGAGTGCCAACCAGTAGGCCCTGAGAACCCAACTGCCCAAGACAATGAGAAGTAAATCAGGAGGATAAGAGATTGGGCCTAGCTGTGAAAAAACTTTGACTGAGAGAGACAGAAGTCAGTAGCTGTGTGGTGGTTCTTCCATTGTGACATTACAGGTGGGAGTTGACCGTGTAACCCTGGTTGAGAGCATCGGGAATAAAAGGTTGAGACAGGAACTGCAGGAGACAAATCATTACTACAGATGAAGCCAGCTGGTGTTCTGGAGCAGCCTAGATTCACAGAGCTAAGCCTGGGTCAGTGCCACAGCACAGGATCCCTACGATAGTTAACCTCCTTGAGACTGCTAGGCCATCAGAGAACCCATGAGGATTTTGTTTTCTTTCTTAAACAATAAAAGAAATGATTGCCCACACATGAGGGAGCCTCCTGCTTTATGAGCTGGTCACACACAGCACAGGGGATCACCTAGGGAGAATTAGCACTTGGACAACTTTCCCAGCATCTTTGAAATAGTTAAAAATTTAAGAGCACCAGAAGAGGCCTTTCCAGAATTTGACTCTATGTTGTGATAATGGATATTTTCCCAGAGTTCCACCTCTTGACAGAAAGAGCATTTAATGGCTCCCCGAGGAGTGGAAAGGGGCCTGGTAGCAACTCCAGAAAAGAAGGCACAAGGAACTCACACCAGGAGACTCAGCCAGCTCTCCCCCCTGGTTCAACTCAGAGGCTCCTTCCTGCCTCTGAGCGACTTTCTTGCTTCTTTCCCTCCATTTCTCCCAAGGAACAGGCTTTTTGGCCTCTCCCTTCCACCGCCCAGCACACAAGCCTGCCTCCACAGACTGAGGGGCAGCATGGCTGCCGCCAGAATGAGGGGACTGAAGAGAGGGGACATGCTAGCTGTCTCCAGGCACAAGCTGCTGCCTGCACACCCACAGTGCAGCTAGTGCACAGAGAGTGACACACAGAGGGCTCCTGTCACCTCTGAGGAGGTTATACGCCACACCAAATGCCTTCCCAAGGCGAGCAGGCAGACAACACTTTGGTGGACACCTTTCTTGAGAACTTGCTGTATTCCATGTGTAAAGCCGGCTGTTAGGAGAAGCAGCAAACCTAATCACAAGAACGTGGTGGTAAGGGCTCCTGTACACATCGCCCAGCCTTAGAGGTCAGCTCCCAAACATTCATCTCAGCAGTGAATCCCTAGGGATTTTAGGATGCAATCCAGAAGGACAAGAACTCCTTCCTGTCACTCAGCCTTGCTGTTGGTCATGATAAGGCCTAGGATGAGTGCTAGCGTAGCACATCTTCAAATCCTGAGTGTCAAACGCCTGATGGATCATCAGTGTCTTGAAATATACTCCTGTGCTTTTTCTGGTGGGCAGCACTAGAAGATTCTGCATCCTTGCCCAAGCAACACCAAGAAAAGGTTGTACAGGTAGGTTTGGTGGTACACACCTTTGATCCCACCACTGGGGAGGCAGAGGCAGACAGATTTCTGTGAGTTCAAAGCCAACATGTTCTAAAAGGGGAGTCTCTAGGAAAGTCGTGGCTATATAGTAGAGAGACCCTCTAAAAGAGAGACAGAGAGGAGGGTGAAGAAAAAGAAAAAGAGGTGCCTGCCTCATGTGCTCTCATAGGGTTCCAGCACAGGGTAGTCACCCGTGGAGAATTTCCACAGTGCACACACTCTTCCCTAAGCGTCTTCTCCAGAATAGACTGACAGGAACCACTGGTCCACAGGCTCCTCCGGAGACCTGTGGGAGCTCTGCCTCATGCTACTCAAGGCCATGCGGGGTCCTCGGCTCCAAGATGGCACTGAGGGTCAGAGCAGTGAGGTCAACAGCAGACAGAATGCTAGAGTTGGGTTATGTCAGCCTTAAAGGAAGCCCTTGAAAAGAGGATACAGAAGGCCTCCACCCCAATCACCCCTAGGCCTCTCTGGGTCTTCCCTGGCTGATGTCAAAGGTCAGCATAGTTCCCTTTCCTCTCACCTCATGCCGGGCCCACCTCTCTCCTCCCAGGTGTTCATCCTGAATTGAGTACATGTGGCTCAGTTTCCCCTGAAGCTTGGCAGCTATGAGGACCCGACTCCTGAGTGTCTGTGGCCCCACTCCAGCAAGCACCCCAGAGACATTAGGAAGGTGTTTCCCCGAATGGGAGCCAACTGCCTGTTTGCCCGAGTGAAGGTCTTCCTTGGGAGAGAGGTAGACTGCAATCACAAGCCAGTCTTTGAGGAGAAATCCTAGTCTATGTGCAAGACCAACCATCAGATACTCAGAAGAGGCCAGGAGACTCCAAGCAACAGCCTAGATGTTGGTGTCTTGGAAAAATACCTCTGGCTTCCTCCGAGAGTCTCAGCAAGTCACTACCCATTTGGGAAGACATTATAGATTCAGTGCTCTGTCGTGGGGGTGAGAGGCTCCCTCAGTTTGGAGGACAGGAGCTTGTTGTGGCTGAAGAGGCCAAGCAATAGGTCCTGGCCTCTGCTTAGACTATATGCTTCTTTGGGTTCCTGCACGGACTACCTCTCCTCCCAGGGTCTGTTTCCTTAGCTTTACAGTGAAGAGACCAGCGATTCTCTAGGGCCCCATGAGCTTCAAGGTTTCAACAATCTCAGCCCAAGAGCCATACACATGGTCCCTGGTGCATAAACCGTGCCCGGGCTTTAATCACCTTCTGTCAGGGAGGTTCTTCCTGCCTGCTCCCTACTGTCTCTGAGCTTCTGTTTCCTCTGGCCGAGTCCCGTGTCTTGATTAAGGATACCGATTGTCCCCATAATGCCTGCCCTGGAAACAGACACTTCCCCAGCCCGAAGACTCCCTGCTCTTGGGCCCGTGCTTGAGGAGACAACGGCCTCCAGGAAACATGTTGGTGAGTCATCATGGGACAGGCTGGCTCCTTGCCATTTGCCTGGGAGGGTGAAGGCAGGGGATAGAATTCAAGGTCATCCTCAAACACATAACAAGTTCGTGGCAGCCTAGGATATATGAGAAGCCGTCTCCAAATCAACATTTGAAACCCACCTCAGGAGCCTCCAGAGGAGAAATGAGCACACACACACACACACACACACACACACACACAGAGAGAGAGAGAGAGAGAGAGAGAGAGAGAGAGAGAGAGAGAGAGAGATAGATCATAAACATATCAAATACTAATACCAGATGCCAAAGCTGGAACTCTAGCTTGACTCCGGCAGTTTGGCAGGTTCATTTATTCATCGGGGACTGTGTTGCTGGGAAGTGCACAGTGAGCAAGAGGCCCTCGGCGCCTCTTCTTGGAGCTTGCTGCCCAAGAGCAGACTAGTGAAGAGCATGCAAACCCAGTTCCTCCCAGGCTGAAGGAAGGCACCAGGCCGTGAGAACCCAGAAGAGCCCATCTCGGGTCTCTGAGACGACACCGTGCTGGGGACACGGTCCAGGATGTGCCTGTCTCTTGACGTGTCAGTTCTGAATTGTCAGGAAATTAACCCAGGGGAGTAGTTGGTGTCCCCTATTCAGTTCAGACAAGAGAAGCCAAGGATGTGAGTGGTCTTCAGAGACTGCTAGGAGAACTTGGCTGCTTCTGGGTCTTCGGGACAAGGTGACTATCTCCATCTTTGGGTCTGCACTTTTCCAAGGAGCATGTTTGGGCCCTCTAAGATTACTCTTGAGGCTTCCGTGGCTTTTGTAAGCAGAAGTGACATATCTTCTCTTTCCTCTTCTCCCCTCTTTTTTCTCCCTCTCTCCTCACCTCCCATCCTTTCTTCTTTTCCCTTCCCTTCTTTTCCCTTCCCTTCCCTTTCCTGGGCCCCCCTCCTCTCCTCTTTGCGCTGCTGGGTACACTCTAGGACTTTCTATATACTAGTCAATTGCCCCATCAATGACTGTACTCCTAACCTAGAAGTTACTTGCGACCTTGATGCTGCCGCCACCGTCGCTGCCGCCACCGTCGCCACCTTCACCACCATCATCCAAGCACCTTTAGTGCTATGAAATGGTGGAGTTAAGAGCCTGGATACATGGCAGAAGTTCAGTGGGTGGTTTGATACTTAGGCCCAGAATTTTTTTCTTCCTCAAACCTGTTTCTGTGATTTAGGTTCCCTTGGTCTTGGCAAATAAAATACAAGTGCTTAGGCCCTGTGTCTGCCTTGCCCCTCCCAAGTGTACTATGGAAAGCTTGTCTTGCAAATTCTGTTTCCACTAAGCCCTGTGACAAAGATGTTTTACTGACTCTTTCGTTGAAAACCTCAAGAAGTGTCTCCTTTCAACTGCCATTTCAATGCCATTACTCAGTCTCTGAGTCTTTTTTGTCAGACTGGTTTGTAAATACTTGGATGTTGAGACATATTTTCTCAGGATAAGGTTTTGGATCGGCCTTCTCCCCATCTTCCCCAATGCCTTACTTTGCTGCTTTCCCTAGGAAAACAAAACCCTCTTTCATGGGAAGCAGTGGTCTCACTCCATCTCCAGAACTTTGAGACCTAGGGTTTTAACTTCTCATATGGCAAGCCCCGCCTCTGTAGCGTCGTGGGTGATGGAGAATTCTGAGTGAGCATCTGGCCTCTTCTTTCTCATTGCATGAACCTGAGGACCAAAGAATACCAGCCTCTTGCCCTTGTTCTAAGTACTCAAGAGCTGGAAGCCTTTATTTTACTCAGTCGTTAGTAATTAAAAACCGAGCTCATTGGGATAAAGTCCATCCCTAATGAGCCTTACTAAAACAGTTATCAACCTTTGTGCCTTTATTGTGTGCGTGTGCATGTGTGTGTGTGTGTGTGTGTGTGTGCGCGCGCGCGCGCGCGCTACTTTTGAATACACTTAGCACCTCACCCATGCTGGGAGAAGTAGTCTTATCTGAGCTATATCCGCAGTCCCCTAAACACTGCTGTTGCGTCAAGTCAGTCTCACTAAGTTGCCCATGCTAGCTTTGAACTCAAGACCTTCCTGCCTCAGACTCCGCAGCAGCTGAAGTTGCAGTCCTGTGCTGAGAGGTCTGACTTAATGCCAAAGTAATTCCCAGACTACTCTTCACATTCACTCTATTTACCTCTTATTGAAGATGGACACAATGAGCTCCAGAGAAGGAGGCCATTTGTACCAAGTTCCATAGAAATCCAGTGCAGAAATCAAGCCTGAATTTCTTCAAGGAAAAAAAAAAAAAAAACAACTGTATAAATAGAGAGACTGGATGTCCCAGCTTATGGCTCTTATCCAGTTTTAATTGTTAAAATTAAAATTTCCTCTCAAAATTGGCAGGGTTTAGATGATAAAGTTCGTGTGTTCCTCCCACTCCTGTACCTTCTACCTCCATCCTGTGACGTGACGATTTCGCCTGTTTTTTTTTTCACAGTGGAAAAGTAAAGTGTGAAAGGGTTACGTACTTGCCTAAAGGGACGTAGAGCGTGCTGAAGGTAGCCTTTAGGTTTAGTTTGTGCAGAGCTTCAGCTGCGTGCTCAGTTGCCACACCACTCTTTAGTGTGCCCAAACCCATCTCTCACCAGAGAGGCTAAGGTAACACAGCGAGCAGTTTGCTTGGCCTTTCATTGTATCTTCTCGGTGATAGCACTTCCCTGGGCTTGGCAGGAAATGCAGATAGCAAGCAGCCCAGAAGCAAAGGACAGAGGGATTCTTTTCCTAGGCCTCATAGGCAAGAGTGCTTTTTGTGGTAGCTGCGGAGAATACAGCACAAGTCAGGAGAGTGGATGAGTCGGGAGGCGAGCGCTTTAGCCCTTGGGTAAGCAGGTACACAAGCGAGACTCGGTGCTGCTGCCTGATGGCCACCTGATACTCCTGGCTACCCAGGCACCTGGCACCCGCCTCTGCTCTGAAGCGGCTCAGCTTTGATCTTTGTAAAATAGACTCTTCCTAACTAGAAGGTAGTTCCGGAGGTACCAACACTCACTTCTCATTCTGAAGCATCAGTGCCCCCCTGCTCCCTCCCCCCCCCACGGCTTCATTCTCCTCTACAGCCTGGTATTACTAACTGCAAAACTTCATCCAGAATAGAGCCATAGTCTTTTTCTTCTGAACCTCAAACTCAAATGCATGGCTAATCTTTTATACAAATTTTTTTTCTAAAAGTTTTCTCGTTGCCCTAGAGCCGAGCCCTTCCAAAGAACATGGCATTCCCCATTCTGTTCTTCTTCACCTCAGAGCTGGTTGACGCCCTCCATTTCCACCGCCCGGGCCCCTGGGGAAAGCCACCCCCATATAGAAGGCAGCAGGGAGCTGGGAGGTTGACCATTTCTAACAGTCGCTGCTCTACTCCCACCGGCCAGGTGAGCACTCTTGGAGAACTGACAGCCCCGTGGACCCACTGCACCAAAGGATTGTGGAGCACTCCCAAGTACCTGAGGCTCGGACCTTGGTGACTTCAAACTGTTCCCTCAAATCTTGTCTCTCTTCCAAAGGGTGAAGAAAACATTTGGTTCCAGGAAACATTTGGGGACCTGTTTTCATGTACTATCTGGGGTGCAGATGCAGCTTTAAAACCTTGCTGTCTCTCATCTTGCTTTCAGACCCCTACAACCAGAGTCCCGTGTCATTCCGATAGTGTAAAGCTTTGTGCGGTAGCAAAAAAAAATATGTCACTATGGCACTAAAAAATTGATGACTTTGGGGAGTGTGCTTTCAGGTCCCTGAGCCTTAGTCTCTTCATGATGTATAAACCTAGGTTGATCTAAATGAGCTTAAAATGTCATTAGTTCCAAATCTCACTTGCAGAATTCAGTCATATTTCTGCCCCCCATGACAGATCCTCAGACTGGGTCCCCTCTGCCTAAAAATTGTTGACACCAGTTTTGTTGGTGTAGTCTCTGATCACATCTTTCTATACACAATGATGGCTTGAGTTTGTGTCCATCCTCAAGTGTTCTATGTTGAAATTGAATTTCTCCTGTAAGGCAGCAAAAGGATAGAAACTTAACCCAGTATAGTGTTTAGAAGTGGGACCTTTAGTAAGAGATTAGGATTAGATAAAGTAAGTCATCAGGACAGAGTCCTCACAACTGACTCTCTGTATCTCGATAGAAAGAGACATATCAGAGGAGACAGGTATGCACACTCCTTAGCTCTTGCTATGTGATGCCCCACATCACCTCAGGACTGTGCTAACTAGAAGATCATCCCCAGAAGCCAAAACAATGAGGGCTGCCTGTCCTTGTATTTTAAACCCCTAGAACTGGGAAGAGGGAAGTCAACCACAGTCATTAGATAAAATGCTTTTAGCATTCCACTTGGACCTTGGATATCACTGGACCTTGGATATCCAGTGTCTAAAGATCTAAATACTGGAGCTCAAGAGATGACTCAAAGGTTAAGATCATTGGATGCTCTCTTCCAGAAGACTCGGGTTTGATTCCCAGCACCCACATGGCAGCCCACAACTGTTTGTAACTCCAGTTCCAGAGGATCCAATTATGTCTTCTGGCCTTGGTGGGTGCCAGGCAACTAAGTGGTAAACAGACTACATAAAAACAAAACACCCATACACGTAAAATAAAATAAAGTCAAAATAAAATTAAATCAAGATCTCAATCTTGGAAACTGCATAGTGGTGCACACCTTTAATCCCAGTACTCAGAAGGCAGATGCAGGCGGATGTCTGTGATTTCAAGGCCAACTTGGTCTTCACAGTGAATACTGAGATAGATAGCCAGCACTGTGTAGTGAGAGCCTGTCTCGATAATACAAAACAAAAACCTAAATCCTTTCCTAATGTCATTCACAGTTTTGTGCACTCAGAACCCCAAAATCTGAGAGGCTGAGTAGGATTTAAATCATCTTGGGCTACATAGCAAGGACTCATTTAAAAAAAAATACCAAAAAAAAAAAAAAAAGCTGTAGTACTTTACAGATCTATTCCTTTGACATTTTAACATTCTAATAAACATCACAAATATAATACAATACATATTATTACAGGCTTAATAAGGCCTATACTGGAACACTTCCATCTGAAACTTACACAAAATGTCCTCTGACTTCTTTCTGTTCTCTCTGGCCCCCCACAAGAAACCCTGACAGTGAGCAACTTTGGTTGATCCAATCCAGTATTTCCCAAGCAGGCGGTAGAGATGAGGCAGGTAAGCCCTGCCCACAGTCTGATACTTGGGATCACTGACAAGACTCCTCTCCTAGGTACATCAGCCTCCTGCTTGCACACTCCATAAGCCATGGCATCCCCGAGCCTGGCAATCCCACTCGGCATTGGCTCATGGCTATGGGCTAGGACAGGAATGTGTTTATAGCTCTGTCTGGACTATGGTCCCCATTCTACCCCCACCCCCAGAACGCCACAGAGCCTCTACAGAAACATGCTTCTAGCCTTTAATACCCTGGTATTATCTTCCATCAATTTGCCCAAGGGATATAATCTTTCAAGAATCTTACCCCCGTGAGCCCATGACCTTCTCTTTAGAAACCTGACTTGCGCAGCAGTTCCCTTTACCCCTGCCAGGAGGACTCCATAGATCCGATTTAAAAGAGACTGGGAGCAGACTGGGGTTCTTTTGTCTAGTTTCTTAGGACCCATATTGCTTTCATTGCTGCTTTGTGGCCACACGCATAGATATACAAGTGAAGCAAGCCCAGACTTGAAAGTTAAGAACTTCGAGGAATTTCTCTGATCCTGGTACAGCAGGGATCCTGAAGTAAGCTGCTTGCCTTCTTTCCACCTTGGCTAGTCCATGGACAGAGTGGGGGCTCATAATCACAAAACAAAACAAAAAAATAATACCCTCTGACCTTGCTGGAATAGGGCCTCCTTCCATGTTTATGTGCTCTGGCATTCCAAGGTCATGGTGACCTTGTGTGTGGAACATAGGACCCGTGGGAAGGAAAGCACACCAGTGATGATATAGTTGAGAATAAGGAAGATAAATATGAGGCAGGGTCGGAAGATGCAAAATTAGGTCCACTGCCACTCAACCCACTTGGCCTTGACTTCTTTTTGTATGACACGACGTACTTTTGCAGAGTACACGCAGCACAGTCCCCAAGAGCATAACCTTCAGTGTCAGCCTGCGCCAGGTTGGAAGCCCAGCTCTACCGCTTAGAGCCATGTGCAGTGGAATGGCGGGAGAATGGCTCGCTATATGCTTTCTGTTACCATAAAAAAACAAAAACTAATACAAACCTCCAAGGAGAAAAAGTGTTAGTTTGGCTCATAAGAGTTGGCGCTTCCTGACCGTACAGCTTGCCCCTGTTAATTTTGGACACATGAAGATAGAGATTTTCATAGCAGGGAGAATATAAACCAGCAAAACCACCCACTCTGTGGCCAGGACTGAAAGAGAGAGGGAAGAGGAAGAAAGGACTGGCATCCCATTGTGTACGTCAAGAATATAAACTCAATGACTCGAAGTGCTATCAGGCCCTGTCTCTTAGGGGTTCTACCATCTCCCAACAGCTCCATTCTAAAGGTCATGCCTCTACACATGAGCCTTTGCAAGTTCTGAGGTGGCACACACCAGTAGTAACAAAACATCTTAATCATAGCGCTAAGAATACTGAGGCCTAACAATTGTTTACTAACTAAGTTTAAGGTTAGTCTGGGCTACATAGTGAGTTTCCAGGCCATCCTAGGCTACACATGCCGAGATCCTGACTCAGAAACCAAAGAAACAACAACTCTTGCCACGCCCACAACACTCCGTGGTGTAAAACTTCTGTAGCATACAGTAGGTCCGTGTTTCATCCGCAGCGCTGACCAACTGGCCAAGCCTCGGTCTATTCAGCAGTATATGAAGCAGTCACCAGCTCCCTTATGAAGTTGTCGTGATAATTGCACGAGACAGCACAGCTGACAGAGGAGGAATTGGACAGGGCGCCTGTCCTCCAGCAAGTACTGCTAGGAAGAAAGGAGCAGCGTGCAGAAGATTGTCTCCTTCTTCCCCGAGAGCTGTGAGAGAGGTTCAGCAAAATGATGTCTGAAGACAAAAGGACTGCTCCGCAGTGAGCCGGAGCTGACACTAGAAGACGAAAATGTCAGGACCTCCCCCTCACTAACAAGCTTTATCTTGAGTCTTCCTCAGCGCTGCTGTCTGGGTGGCTATGGCTTTCCTCTCCTGCTGCTCATTCATCCTTGAGGTCACCTGCTCCTTTCAGCAGACTGAACTAGACGAAGGGATTTGAACTTTCACCCTCGGCCAACCCTGCCGCCACGGCTGAGGCGCTTGTCAGGAAAACAGCCAGTGCTCAGCCCAGGCCACAGCTTCCCCTTGTGCTGGCTGGAAGAAACCCAGGCTCCTAGCTGTCAGTGATCAGAATTGCCACTGGCACACTTCAGTCTTTGTGGGTGTATTGAAACCTGTGAGGTGCTCTGGGGACCTACTGCTCTAAGCAATCATTAATCCAATTTCATAACAGCTACTCCACAAACCTGGGATCGCTAATGGAGGGTTGTTGCCGTGGGGGAGGGGAGGGGCTTTTCTTTATTTGCTGCCTCAAGTGAGTCATCTGTTTATCCCGGGAGAATATTTAATTTCTAGTTGCCAGATCTCTTAATCGGCACAAAACAATATTTATTTGTTTACTCTTATGAGGCCCAGTCCTCCAGATAATGAAATTGATGCAGAGAGGTGCGAAGCGAATTATAAGTCAATGGGTCCTGTCCTTAAACCCATGTCTGGTCTGGGAGTGCCCCCTCAGGGGCCGTGTGTGTGTGTGTGTGTGTGTGTGTGTGTGTGTGCGCGTGCGTGTGCTTAGTATAGGCAAGCAAGGCCCTGGGTTCCAGCTCTAGCACTCAAAGCCAACAAAATGACAAGCAAAAGTCAAACCATGCCTGTCTGACTGCAGAGCTCGCACCCTTATCACTACAGAAACACAGAAAGATGAAGCCAACCCCAAATCCTCCAGGATCGGTCCAAGGCCCAGCGGGCTGCAAGACGGCTGCTGTGCAGCTTAAGGAAACATTTTAGTTGGGTAACAGATTAGTACCTACTCCGGTGCCCTCTGGCCTGGGGAGAATTTTGATTACCTTCCTCTGCTCAGTCCCCTTGTTCTCTCCATTCCCCTCAGAAAACACTCAACTCGGGGCTGGAAGTATGCCTCCGTGCACAAAGATGTAGGTTCAGTCTTTGGTGCCATTTAAACCAGGCACCGTGCTGCCTGTGCATTCGGAAAGCAAAAACAGGGGGGCTCAGAAGCTAAGGTCATATTTGGCTACATACGGAAACTGAGGCTGTATGAAACCCTGTCTCAAAAAGAGAAAAAAAAATGTCTGAAGAAAACACTTAACTGAAAGGGACACTAGGCCTTGACCTCGGGCCACATTCTTTCCAGTCCCTCTGCCCTCTTTCCCCCAGCTCCATCCCTCTACTCTAACAAGGAATCCAAATGTGGTAGAGAGTATCTGCAGAGTCCTGATCACAGGCAAGAGTCTATGGCCTAAGTGAGCACTTGGGATTTTCTCTGCACTCTGACGCCTCACGAAACCCTAACAGCAGGCCGTAGCCATGCCGTCGTGAAGATCAAAGTCATATCGATCCTGGCAGCCAGTCTTTCTAGACAGATTACTTTGTCGTTTTGCCCCAGGCATGCCATTTCAGCTTTCTTCCCTAAAGCTCAACTACAAGTGTAAAGAGCGATGATTCTAGAAGCAAAGAGATCGCCACCCATTGGGTTTCAGAGTCAACTATCCAAAGCTGGCTGCTTCAGTTGGTTAGAAGTGTCCTCAAAGGTTAGGGCGAGGCCTGATCCAGTTACTGTCTCGGGGTAAACAGGCTTTTTTTTTCTCTCTCTCTTATTTATCGTTCTACCTAAGAATTGGTGCATCCTGACAGCAGCATACATTAGTTGCGTAACCCAGGGCAGGAAAGCTTGAAGAAGGAAAATAGATTTATTTTTGGCTCATGAGTTCAGATGGCTCAGTCCATCACGGCAGAGACGATATGGTGGAAGAGTTCAGTTCACACCGTAGCAGGCCGGGAAACAAAGGAAGTGGCCGGGGATAATTTGCCCTCAAAGATCTGGCCCCAGTGGCCAGCTTCCTCCAACTCGGCCTTCCCGCCTCAGTTTTTGAAACCTCCCCCAAATAGCACCAGCAGCTAAGGAGCAAGTATTCAAAACATGAGCTCATGAGCGAGCATGATCTGTTCAAACCACAACATAGAACTTAGAAAGTTGGCCACCTGACAATGCTCCATTTTCTGGTGGTTGGAAAATGTGTTGGAGGAGCCATGTGTTTCCAAAGAAGCTGTAGAGACTGCCTAACCTGGCAGGCAGGAAGCAGGCGCCTAGTGGGCTCTAGGTACCACTGCCAAACCCAGCACAACAACAAACACACTTATATTCCTTCTGGGCCATGGACTCGCTTTCCTTTTGCTACACTGGATTCTGCTCAGGATGAGACCTCCAAGACAGGACTTAGAAGTTATGAGGCAGGGTGCTAATATGGAAAAAGCCAGACAGGGCCAGGGAAGAAAGGGCCCGCTGCAAGAGGTGCACAAGGCCTCATTCCTACTTTGCAATGAGCAAAGTCTGTGGACCTTGTGTCACCATCTGTAAACAGCAGGGGATGGTTGATCAATCGGCCTTGGCTTAATGCCTCCAGCAGCCTAGTGATATGAACCAGGCAGGAAGCTTGGAAGTGAGGCATCGGAGACCTTGACATGGATCCAGGCTGGCAATCACTGGCCTCAAGTCCAAGGGTACCAAGGTCATAGAGTCATCACCTTACTGAGCACTGGAAGAACAGCCCACGAGGCAAGCAAGCTTGCAGGAAAGGCAATTTGAGATTGACTTGGTGTCTGAGGAAAAAGAAGTCATGGTGAATGGCCGGGTGGGTAGAAAGAGAAACATAGACCTGAAGCAGAGGTGCGGGAGTACCAGTGACTTCCCATGAGCACTCAGAAGGATGGGACAGAGGCACAAAAAGATCTGAGGAGAGCACTCTTACCAGGAGCCCATCAGGCGCTGTGCTGTGCGGAAAGCAACATCAAACTGGGTATCCAAGACTGAGGTTTTTAGTCCTGGCTCAGCCATGGACTCGCTGTGTGTCCTTGAATAGTTTGTGCCCTCTCTAACCCTCAATTTCCTCACTTGTAATTTTGTGGTTTTCTTCAACCCTTTATTGAGGAAATATTAACATACAGCAAACCACACATTTTTTCAAGTGTACAATTTGATGAGTTTTGACATCTGTACAAACCAGAAAACTACCACCACAATCAAGGTCATGGGCACAGCCATCACCCCTCAATTTTTCCTCTTTTATTTTTTCAATAATTTCTCATTTTTACCCAACTCTCTGCTCCCCCCTCCTCCACAACAATCACAGAAAATGATAGTCTTTCCATGTTTATGTATTTGTTTGATCATTTGTTTATTGATGAGGGAGTGCCCGTGGGTGCCAGGCCATATGAGGACTTTCCGGAGCTGTTTTGCCTAGTACCTTGTTAGGTAAGGTCTCTCTTGTTTCTGCCGCTGTGTATTCAGGCTGGCTGCTCCACATTGCTCAAGTGCTCGAGGCAGTTCCCTTTCCTCTGCCTCTATGTCACTGTAGGAGTGCTGGGGTCACTGAGTGCTGAGACTGCAGATGTGTACATTTGCCACCCTGGGAGCCATCTGTCCAGTCCCAGCCACTGATGTCCTTTTCATCACTTGATGATCCTGCATTTATTTCTAAAGGTTTCATAGGTGGGATCACATCATACAATCTCGGGCAGCGATTGGCTTCTTCCACTGTTTCGATATTCATCTATGTTCTGACACTCATTAGTAGTTCCCCCCCCTCATTTCCATGCTCCCTCTGTCCCCCATCCCTCCGTCCCTGCTTCCTGCCTGCCTGCTTGTCTGCTATCATCCTGCTATCATTTAGGAAACTGGATTTTGTTATTATGGAAAAGTCTCTAAAACATGCATAAAATTTCAAAGGTTCATAAATAGCATATACCATATATATGCTGTGTTTAACAAAATGTCACAAATGTATGTGTGAAAATCTGAAAGAATACATATCAAGTTAAACTATTTGCTACCAAGTTATTGGAATTATAGATATGCTTTTGCTGCACTGTTTCCTAATTTTCTAGTTGTCAAAATACATAGTAGGAAGATGCCGTGTCTTAAAAACAGTTTTACCAAAACTTAATTGACATAAAGTAGACAGCTGTATCTAAAGCACATGAGATGAAAAGGTTTTACATACATAGGCATGTGAAGCCATCACTATAATTAAGATGGCAAGTATATACATCACCTCCAAAGACCTCTTCCCAGCCACTGGACTTCTTTCTGTCACCATAGATAAGTTTGATTTTCTAGAATTTTATAAAAATGGAATGGGAAAAAAGATATTTTATCAGTGGTATACTCATTTAATCCCAGCACTCAGGAGGCAGAGGCAGAGGCAGGTGGGTCTCCATAAGCCCAAGGCCAGCCTGGTCTACAGAGTGAGTTCCAGGACAGTCAGGGCTACATAGAGAAACCCTGTCTCGAAAAGCTAGTATATACCATATATATAGTTTTTAAGTAGATACTTTTACTCTGCTTTCTTTCACTACCATAGATGTTTGGAGATTGTTCCATGACGGTGCATTTATCAACACTTCACTTTTTTTCTTAGTAGTATCCTTTGGCATGGATATACCACATTTGAGGATGTTTTTTACTATTACAAATGTAATTATGATTAACATCCGCATATAAAGTCTGCTCTGTCTCTGTCTCTCTCTGTGTGTCTCTGTCTCTCTGTCTGTTTCTCTCTTCTCTTCCTTGTGTTCTTTCTTCTATCTTCCTTCCATTTTTTTGAAACAGACTGTCTTCCTGTTTCTGTCATCTAGCACTTCTGCTTCAGGCATCCCAAGTGCTGGGATTCCAGGTGTGAGCCACCACAGCCAGCTTCATGGACAAATCTTGACATGGATATACATTTTTATTTCTCTGGGATTGCTATGTCTATGTTTAAGAATTTGAGAAACCGCAGCATTTTATATTCTTAGCAACCATGCAAATGGAACTGAGAGTTCTGGCACTTCTAAATCCCCCTCAAGATTGGGAGTGGTCAGTTTTAAAATGTTAGATGTTTTCACCAGTATGTAGTAGACTCTCTGTGGGGTTTAGTTTGAATTTCTCCAGTGACCAATGATACTAAACCTCTTTTCTTAACTTTTAGCAACTACATATCTTCCTTGGTGAAGTGTGTCTTTGTATCTTTTACACAATTCAATGTTTTTATATTTTATGTGAATAAAAGTTTTGCATATATATGCAAAAACTTTGTGTGTGTATATATATATATATATATATATATATATATATATATATATATCAGTGTTGGATTCTCCAGAACTCCAGTGAACTACCATGTGAATACTAGGAACTGAACCCAGTTCCACTTCAAGAGCAACAAGTGCTCTTAACCACTAAACCATCCCCCCAGTTCCTTTGTATATTTTTTTAATTGAGAAAAGTTCTCACTTTGTACCTCAGACTAGCCTGGAACTTAGTATGTAGCCTAGGTTGCCCTAAAACTTGTTCTTCAGTATCCTAGGTGCTGGAATTATAGGCATAGACCACCACGCTCTATCTATTGTTCATTTTTGTTTTTTAAAGATTTGTTTATTTTTATGTGGGGATTTTTTTGTATATATGTCTCTATAAGGTTGCCAAATCCCTTGGAACTGTAGCTATAGATAGTTGTGGGTGCTGTAAATTTTGAGAATATTGAATACTCAGGCCCAAAAGTAAAGTGCATGTCTCCAAATATTTACATCGTCTTGATTATCTATCTCTTGTCAACATTTTGTGATTTTTTTCAGTGTAGTGATCATGTCTCATCAAATTTACTAATAATTCTACTCAGCAATTAAAAATAATGAATTCATGCAATTTGTAGGTAAATGGTTAGACCTGGAAAATATCATCCTGAGTGAGTTAACCCAATCACAAAAGAATACACATGGAATGCAATCACTGATAAGTGGATATTAATGAGCCCAGAAGCCCTAAATACTCAAGGCACAATTAGCAAGTCAAATGATTCCCAAGAAGAAGAAAGGAGAGGACCCTGGGCCTGTAAAGATTGGATCCAGTTTTGTAGAGAAACCATGGGGGAAGAGGAATGATTGGGGAATGGTTGGGGGGGGGAGAAGAATTATGGGACGTATGGTGGGGGGGAACTGGGAAAGGAGAAAGCCTTTGGAATGTAAACATAGAATATAGAAAATAAAAATTAAAAATATATAAATATATATAATAAAAAATTGAAAAAAAAGAAATTACAAATATTTTTGAGGTAAATACATTTAGCCTAATTTGAACATAAAAAAAACAAAAACAAAAAAACAAAACAAAAACAAAAACAAAAAAACATTTACTAATAATTCAGTTTGTTTTGAGACAGGGTGTTCTTTGCACTGAACTTGCAATCTTCCTGCCTCGGCACCCAGGGTCCTGGGATGACAGATGACTATCACTGCGCTCAGCAGTGGTAATCCACATTTTTGCTCTTCTGCAGGCTGTTGTGCCTTTGTCGTGCTAAACAAGAGTTCTGCCACTGAAATAAGTCTCCAGTTCAACATTTCACTTTTATGCCATTTAAAAAGACATTTTCATTTCAATTTTCAAGTGTTCGTTGCTGATCTATACACTATAACTTGGTTTTGCATGTTGGCTTTGGATGGAATCTCGTGGGGCTCAATAGCTCTAACAGCTTCTTGGTAGACTGCCTTGAACTCCATAGGCAGAGCATCGTATTGTTTACAAAGAGTGTTAACGCTTCATTTCCTATCTGTGTATTTTCTATTCCTTTGGCTTCTTAGTATGCTCGCAAGAGCCACTAGGCAAAGAAC
Organism: Apodemus agrarius; assembly: GCA_964023405.1. Taxonomy (NCBI): domain Eukaryota; kingdom Metazoa; phylum Chordata; class Mammalia; order Rodentia; family Muridae; genus Apodemus; species Apodemus agrarius. The sequence continues at coordinate 66,189,684 of OZ030010.1, read as the reverse complement.
TGTGAATAGAAAACAGGCACCCTTGCTTTGTTCCTAATCTGTCATGTAAATTTTCAGTCTCCCATTATGAAGTATGATGTTAGATGTGGGTTTTTCATAACTGACTTTGTCAGGTTGGAAAAGTTACCTTCTAGTTCCAGGTTGCTGAGAGTTCTTTTGACCTTGAACAGTTATTGAACTTTCTCACATATTTTTTTTTCATCTAGTGACATAATTACATGTTTTTTTTTTCATCTTAATCTATGTATATAGTTCATTGGTTCATTTCTGAATGTTGAAATGGCTCTATTTCTGGAATAAATCCTACTTCATGATGTTTTATCCTTTTTATATATCATTGATTCTGTTAGCTTAAATGTTAATGTTTTAACTACTAGATTCTGAGGGGTCTTGAGGGGGAATTCAGACAATGCGTCACTCTGTAGCCCAGGCTGACCTTGAACTCATAATGACCACCCAATGGCAAGCGTCCTGAGCGGAAGGGTGGCAGAAGTGAGCCACCACGCCAAGAGAAACCAGGTTTACGGAAAACATTTGTTTATACTTTACTTGTGATGTACTTATATGGATTTGTCATCAGGTTATATGGGCTAGTCATTTGGTGGCCCCTCTATAATTCTTAAGTTTTTTTTTTTATCTTTAAGATTTTGCAGCTCTGGGCAGGGCAGTGATGGCGCACGCCTTTAATCCCAGCACTTGGGAGACAGAGGCAGGTGGATCTCTGAGTTTAAAGTGAGTCTGGTCTACACAGTGAGTTCCAGGACAGCCAGGGCTACACAGAGAAACCCTGCCTCAAAAACAAAAACAAACAAAAAAAATAACACCACCAACAAAAGACTCTGCAGTCCTGATAAGAGCTCTTCTGCTTTGGATATGTCTCTCCCTGTTTCCTTATTGCTTGTCTGCCTGCCTGTCCTTTCTCTTCCTCATACCCTCGTTCAGATGAATGTTTGGTAACCAGAGTCTGTACTGGACAAGCCAAATTCCTCAGAGGAAAATTGAGGAAAATTCTTCAACTCACAGTTCTCCCAGAGAAGGTAAACTTGGGTCAAATAATTTGTAGCATTGCATCAGCTGCTAGAGTAGATAACTGGTGATTCTATGAAGCCCTAGATGCAAAAGCAGCATACCACATACTGTTAAGTATATCCCAGTTACCCTGAAAGACTGAGACTGGGCATAGCCTGCTATTTCAGACTTTGGCATGAATAGGCCTAAATGTGAATCTCTCCGGGTCTCAGTCTGTAAAATTAGGAAGTAAACTCCTTAGATTCTTTACTCTAAAAATGGAAATAGATTGCAGCAAAGCTAAATGACCAGATAATAGGGTATGGATTAAAATATTTTCAGTGATATTGTTGGTTTGAAAGACTCTGAAACTACAAGGTTGTAGCCTATTCAACTTAGCTATGTTGAGACAAAGTGTAGAAGAATAAAAATTCATTGGTTTAAATACTCAATGTTCAGGAAAAGCTATTCTCCAGTCTGTTGTACCACATAAGAAAGAACCGATGCATTCTGAAAACAAAACAAACAACCCCAAATGTAGAAAACACTGGGAGGATCAAATTAAAAGATCAAATATAAAGAGAACTGTGGGACTTTTTAAACACAGGATTCACTCCAAATCTGGAGCTGAATAGTAGACACAATGAATACATGGTGATTAAATGGATTTAGAGAAACTGAGAGTTGGAGAAAGAGTGTTTTGATACAATATCAGAAAATATAAAGGGGGCTGAGGATAGAATTCGGTGACAGAATGCTTGCTGAGCGTGCACACAGCCCTAGATTCTACCACAAGCACTGCAGAAATGAAGCAGGGCTAAGAAACAAGAGAACCCTGGCAGTAGTGGCACATACCCTTAATGCCAATGTTTGGGAGGCAGTATCAGGTGGATCTTTGTGAGTTCAAGGCCAGCATGATCAACAGAGGAAGTTCTGGGACAGCCAGGGCTATGCAGAGAAACCCTGTCTCAAAACACCAAGGAGGAGGATGAAAGAAGGAAGGAAGGAAGGAAGGAAGGGAGGGAGGGAGGGAGGGAGGGAGGGAGGGAGGGAGGGAGGGAGGGAGGGAGGAAAGAAAGAAAGAAAGAAAGAAAGAAAGAAAGAAAGAAAGAAAGAAAGAAAGAAAGAAAGAAGGATGGGAAGAAAGAGTAGGAAGGTGAGGGTAGGGGTAGAAGATGGGAGGAAAATAGAAAAAGATTTGGAGCCATCTTCCTTGAGCAAGACATTTTCATTTATTCACTGAGAAAACGATTACATAGCACTTAACACTGGGCTCTGACCAAGGCTGGAGAAATAATATGAATCTCTGAGGAAGGTCACTAACTGGTCGGACACAGAGAGAATGGAGAACAGGATTTGGTCCTTTTATGAGTGTGTCGTTTCCCCCCTCTGGAGCTTCAGCTGACCCAGAAGTATCTTCACTGCCTTCTCCTAAATGTGCCTCATCAGGGCTTTCAGGCATCTGATTAATGACTGCTAACCACCTAGCCAGATGTGCCAACATGCCTTAATCAGAGACCTGAGCCCCTGCCACACTTCCCACCTGCCCCACGTATAACATTCCAACGACCCTCACTTATCCCATGTAGATGTAGGCTCTTCCCAGAGTACTGGGAACTGTAAAGAAATGGGGACATAAGACAGAAATGGCCACATACCTAATAACCTAGGCTCTAACCATTGGTGGTGTTGTCTCTACTTAGAACTGAGTCTAACTAACCCTTATAAAACCTTCAACCCCGTTTGTTATACTTTCCTTATACTGTGCAACCTGTCGGAAGGCACAGTGGCTCTTGAATAGACCCACCTCCACCTCCACGTCACCTCCTCCCCTTCCATCTCCCACTTACCCTGCTGTGACCCTTCTTGTGCCTTCATTCGTTTCAGACAATAGCAGGAATTTGTAAAAAGCCCGCAGTACATTTACAGAGTTTGGCTCTTGGAATCTCTCTTGTTCTATTTTAACTCCAAGGATGGAGGAGTTTGAAGAGCTTGAGTTTTGTTAACCAAGGAATGAGGAATCTGGGCCACATTTGAGTTCTTTTCTGAGAGGTCTCTCTGTACTTCAAAGACATTTGCTTGGGAGCCTGGGTAAAGATCCAGAACACTACTTCAGCCCTCAAGTGGGGAAAATGGAGGATAAAGAATTTTGAGGACCAGTTGGTCCAGGGTGCAACTAAAAAAGCCAAGGTTCTGACTTTGTGTTGTTCAGGGCCAACAAAAGCCCAAGGACGCTAGGCAGAAAATAGAAAAGGCCTGCCTTCTGAATACAAGCATTGTGTTCACATTTAGTATGAGCTTGGGGGGCCTCATTAACCTGGGGGTAATGGTTCAGGTTACAAAGAAATTTGGGACTACTGAGTGAAAGGATTGGATGATATGTTCAAATATAGTTCATCTTCAAAGTCTGGGGTTCTGTTGAACAGAACATTTAGTTCGGTAATTAGGCCCTTGCTTAGCGATGCAGCTGTGGGTTGGAAATAATGCTTTCCGCCTTGCGGAAAGTTATGGGCTCCACCCCTAATTTTTCCCAGTCTCTTTAGAAAGATAGAACATTTGTTTTATCCTTCCCAACTCTCCCCACAAGCTCAACTGCTTTGTCAAAATTTCTTTGTTTTGCCCATATGAAAGCAGAGGTAATTATGGGGAACAATAGCTAGAAACTCTCTAGCTTTGACTGTCAATTCTAGAAAACTTCTGCTCTCCCTGCATTTATAAAAACAAAGGAAATTGAGTGCCATAACAGCAGAGGACAAAGAATCCTCATTTATTGTCAATATGGTCATAACTGTCATCGTCGTCGTCGTCGTCGTCGTCATCATCATCATCATCATCATCATCTTGATTCCTGCTGATAATTTCCCTAGTAAGGGCCCTTAAGTCACGTGTCATACCATGTTGTTCTTCAGTTATGGATGTAGCAGCCTGTGTTTCTTTGCTTTAACTTAACAAATTTTTCTTTCACTTAGAATGTCTGACTCCTTTGAAAATCTCTAAATAGAAATTACAGATGTGGGCCACTGTTCCCAGCTAAATTTTCTATTTAGAGATTTTCAAAGGAGTCAGAAGGATCAGAAGTTAAAGCTCAGCGTTAGCTAAATTACAAGTTCAAATCCAGTTAGGACTATACAAGAGCCTGTCTCAAGGAACAAAGCGTTATTCTGGCTGTGCATTTGCATTTTACAAAACCTTATTGCCCAATTTTTATTCCATCTTTCTTTTCTTCTCTCCAGCCCCTCCAATTCATCATGCCCCTCCCTAAAATCTCTCCCATGTTCTTCCATGGAAAGAGACAGAGAGAGAGAGAGAGAGAGAGAGAGAGAGAGAGAGAACCTACTGAATTTGTTTTTGTTGTTTGTATGTATATGGCTTCAAGAGTGACCACTTTGCCTTTCTTAGGGATGAGTCCCCTGATTCATTATCCAATATTCCACAGTTTTAAAAACATATCCCTGCGGGCGGTGGTGGCGCACGCCTGTAATCCCAGCACTTGGGAGGCAGAGGCAAGTGGATTTCTGAATTCGAGGCCAGCCTGGTCTACAGAGTGAGTTCCAGGACAGCCAGTACTACACAGAGAAACCCTGTCTCGAAAAACCAAAAAAAAAAAATTACTAAAAACATATCCCTGAATAGAGATATAGTTTAGGAGTAGAATACCTATCTAGCATGAGCAAAGCCTTACATTCAGACCCCAGTTCTGAAAAAAAGACAGTGTGTTCCTTATTGGGCCTACCATCAGGTACTTGGAAGTGTATCTCTGTATCATTAATGTGTCCTAATCAATGTCTGTAGGATAGCCATGTATCTGAGTCAGTGACTGTGGTAAATAATTGTTCAATAAAATGGTGCAGAGGAATGGCATGAAGTGAATCTCCTGGGTTGTTTGTCTGCTTTTTGTTATTGGGGTTTTGTTTGTCTGTTTTTGCTTCATATATCTTAAATGTGGCTCTATGAAGCCGGCAAGCTAGAAATGCCAGTGGCAGCAGACAAAGAAGCTCCGAGAGAAGCCCCATTTCTCTTTAAAGGACCAGGAAAGAGGTATTTTAGCCGGACAGTGACTCATCCACTCCAACTGAATGCCCTAGGGGAAAATGTATCCCACTCATACTTTATCAACAAAAGCCTAACAAGGAGCTTAGACTTTTATACTCTCAGCTGTAACACAGTATCCCTAAGATGCTTGCCTTCCACAGCTGGGTGGGGTCAGAGAAAACTGAGTACTGAGCCAGTAACAAGGCCTTCCCCCTCCCCCACAGTGTTAGTAGAGACCGCGCAGAAAATTTGAACTTTCACCTCTGCCAGGCTGTAACCTCTGATCACACCTCCTTCCCCTGTTTCTGGAAAGGTGCCAAGGTGGGGTCAATGAAGGCCAAACAGGACACTGGGACTTTCACCATCACTTAGTGTATTGTCAATTGAAGTCACACGGGAAGCTGTGCCAAGGGACCCCTGTCCTTCCCACATGTAGCCTAGTGGTGATGTTGAAACGTGTTCCCCTCCTCAGAAGTAACAGGACACCTTTCTTCCCCCAAGGTTTCTAATAATGTCAGCTGATCAGAGAACATGGGTTTCTATCCCGATTTGGCAGCAATGAGAGTCTTTGACTGGCAAGTTCTCAAAGGAGGCCTGCTAAAACCAGATGCTCTTATAAGATCCTGAGGGTTAGAATATCCAAAAATGTCCAGGAGAAAACAAAAATCATTTGTCACACCAAGGGTAGAAAGAGTTTACCTTTAGTGGAAAAAGACCATTCGCTGACAGTGCCAAGATGACACAAAAGAGAGACTTAGCTGGCAAGGAAGTCAAAGCACTTAACAAGCCATTACAACAACTCTTGAAAGAAATAAGACATACAGTATGCTAACAAACACAAACTATAAACAGAAAACAAAGGAAATTTCTAGAATTGAAAATTATGATGACCAAAATCTAATAAGTCTTACTGGATGGACTCCATAGCACAATAAAGGAGACAAAGGAAGGAATCAATGAACTTGAGGATAAGCCAATAAAAATTAACCACATATTGGAAGCCACATTAGTGTGAATGACCTGAGCAGCCACCTGAGGCCAGGTTGGTGCCCATGAGGCTTCTGTGACAACCCCTACCCCACCACCCAGAAGTAACAGTCTAGACAGGAAGGCTTCAAAGAGAACTCTTAAAAATTGTAATAAGGATGCTGAAGTGTAGCTCTCCAAAATTGATGGGTTCTGGCAGGGGTGCAGGTGATGAAGAACTCACTTTTCTTTAAGGGGCTGGCCACTGGGAATTCAACCAGGTTCCCGAGAGCATATGGGCAATACAAATTGAACTTGGGGGCATCACAAGGGCATGGGGCAGACCAGGGAGGACTGGGAAGTGGAAAAATTAGCTGATATGATCAACAGAAAGAAAACAGGTTAGAAAAAAGGACAGAGTAAATTCCTGATGATGAATTCCAAGCTATCTATGCTATAAGACATTATAGCCCAACTTCTTAAAACTGAGCACACACACGTAGTTGAGAGCAGCCATATTAGAAAATGACATCTAGTTGATGGGCATACCAAGTGACAGATATGACAGAATGAGTCAGAGATAAGATATGCCCAAGTATTGTGAGAACAGCCAGGAAAGAGAGGCGACTTAAGAGAGCAGTGCTGGGGGACAGGGGGAGGAGCCAGTTTTAACGGGACAGTTTTACAGAGACAGGTTGCAGGTGAAGACAGAATGAGCCAGAGAATGAGAAGAAGCCAGAAGACTAGAACAGATGGCCAGAGTTACTATGATGCTAAGCAGAGCAATTCAATCAGAGGCAGAGAGAAGCTAGTTTGAATCTGTCCACTTGGAGAGGAGTTTGAGCCAGAACAGCTAAGCTGAACCAGCCAGCCAGAGATCAGAAAGAACGATAAAGGGTGAGCTTATTCAGAAGTAAGTCTCAGAGGCAACAATTACGTCTGATGAACAAAAGTTACATCACATACACACACATACAGACATACGCATTTTTACAAACTTCCATCTCCTTAGAGAAGAGAAAAATATAAGGTATTTTATTGGGAAGTGAGAAAGCCCTGTGTGAATATGTATTGTTAGCATGGGCACAGCCATGTCAAGGACCAATGCCTCATCCCCATGAGAATGGCAAAACTATTGGGTGAGGCTCAGAGGGATGGCAAGACTTCCCTCAGGTGTGAGTGCAAATGATTGACCACTTCATGCAAAAACTAGTAACTGCAGCCTCCCAGACTTTCACAGTCTGAGATTCCTTATATACTGAGATCTCCTGTGGAGGGTAGCTAACTCCCCCTGCTGTGTTGTGCTGTACAGAATAAACAGGAGAAGGTTCTAGGTTGCTCTCCATCAGAGTGCACACAACCCACCTGACCCCGGTTTCTTTTGTACATGAATCTCTCTCTCTCTCTCTCTCTCTCTCTCTCTCTCTCTCTCTCTCTCTCTCTCTCTCTCCTCTTTTCTCTCTCTCTCTCTCTCTCTCTCTCTCTCTCTCTGTGTGTGTGTGTGTGTGTGTGTGTGAGAGAGAGAGAGAGAGAGAGAGAGAGAGAGAGAGAGAGAGTGTGTTCTTTCTTCATTTCCACACGACCCTAGTCAGATCAAGGCGTTCAGCTGGGGGATGGGAGTTCTGAGGAGTGGAGCCTGGATCAGTTATAACTCCAGTATTAGGAACTCACATTAATCAGACGAGGGACCACGCCCTAGAGAAGCACATGAATAAAGACAAAGAAAAGAATAAAACTAAAGAAAAGAAAGGAGTACAACTGTAAACGTTAGCATGAAGACATGGGACAAGTAGTATCAGAACATAGGCTGATATATGTTAGTACTCTGAAATTTTATGTTAATAAATTCAAGGATATTTTAAGGAAGTATGAAAGTAGGATAAAAACATTGTGGCTTCATCATTTTGAATTAGGTTTCGAACATATGCCTTTAGTTTCCTGAAGAAAGGAAGTAAGTTTGACTGCTTGAGAGAACATGGGAGAAGGATTGATCTATGACCAAAGGACCCAAGAGCATTCCCATTTTCTCTTTGTGGGGTCTTAAAGCCCTGCATTTCCTCGAAGAGGGGCAAGTTCTGTGAAACTGAATCCCTAAGGAGTCCAGCTTCTAGACATTGCCCCTTTGGCTACGAAAGGGCTGGGAACCAATTGTGTTACTCTTTGCAAGTTTACCACTAATTAACAGAGCCACCTTAAGGGTTAGGAGGAAATTGCTTAACAAGGGGAAAAACTTGTTGCTGAGAGTCACCCTGCCAGGAAGAATTATACTTCTCTTTTATGGCCCATCTCCTTCCAGATCATGGCTGTGGGACCCTTCTGGGGTAGAGACTCCTGACTGCAGCATGCAGTTCACTGCCTGGTGAGCTGGGGGTAGCTGTTTGTTGTGGCTCAGCCTTTAAAAGCAGCCCTGAGGGTCGGTGAGATGGCTCAGCGGTTAAGAGCACTGACTGCTCTTCCGAGGGTCCCGAGTTCAAATCCCAGCAACCACATGGTGGCTCACAACCATCCTAATAAGATCTGTTGCCCCCTTCTGGAGTGTCTGAAGACAACTACAGTGTACTTACATATAACCATAAAATGTATTTAAAAAATAAAATAAAAATAAAAGCAGCCCTGAGAGAGGCATACTGCAGGGGGGAGTGCGGGGGCTGAGGCATCTTACTGGTTTTCACATTTTTCCCAGTTTTGAGCTCAAATAACCCCGGGCCAGGGCCTACATGTTTTGTTTTTCTCTCCTCAGTCGGGTGTCCAGCATTGCTGTGATGCCCCTGAACTAACTGTGAAGATCCATTATGAACATCTAAGAAATAGGAAGGGGCCCGGGTGTGGGGAGCAGAGGAATCCATGAATAAATGAGTATTGTTGACGTGGGCACAGTCAAGTCAAGGATCAGTGCCTTATTCCCATGGGAAGAGCAAAGTTTTTCTTACCTGTGAGCAAGACTCGGAGAGAGGGCAAAGCCTTCCTCAGGTCTGAGTATGAATGTGGACAGTGTTCTAGTGTTTACAAATGCTCGATCGGTGTGTGCAAAAGCTAGCGACCACAGCTCCCTTGGTCAGAACACAGTCTAAGAATGGAGTCATGGGAAAGGCATTCTCAGTGCTTGTGAGAAACTCTCAAGAATACAAGACAAGAGTCTTGTGACCTCAGTTTCTTTAAAAATACAGACCTCTTTTAGGACTGTGTTTTTATGCACTTCCTGAGGTCTGAGGTGTAGGATAAGAGTGAGTTGATTTCAGCTGTTGTTATTCATATGTTTCTATGGAAAAGCGTGGTTTTGACACTTACTGCTTGGTCTTGTGACTGAACACCTTACTCATGTGATTGCTCTCAGCCTTCAGGGTATAAATTGCCTGATGCGCTGCATAAAGTTAGCTATTGCTTGAAGCTTTTGCCCACCTTATTTTTAGATCCCCCTCTGCTCTCCAGGTTCACACCTCCTCCCAGGTGTTTACAGTGGGACACTGCTCACCTACAAACATATCGTAAGAGATTACCTAACTCCTCCCTTCTGTGCTACATGCAATCAATACACTGAGGTTCTGGGTTGCTGTGGTAGCTGGTGCATCATCCCAGCTTTTCTGTATGCACATCTGTTTGTCTATCTTTTCTCCACTTCTTTAAGACTGAATAAAATTCTAGTGTGTAAATGTATCACGTTTTTTATCCATTCCGTTGGTGGACAACTATACTGGCTCCATTTCCTAGATATTGCTACTATGGATGTGCAAGTCTCTCTGTGGTATGTTGGCTTGGAGTCACTTGGACATATGCCCAGGAACGGTATATAAGTTATATGTCAGATTGATTTTTAGGGTTTGAAAAAACCATTCATACAAATTTCCATTATATCTGCACCAGCAGTGTGTAAGGGTCCCTTTCCCCATATCCTCTCCAGCATTTGTTTGTTTTTCAGAATAGATAATCAGAACAGCCATTCTGGTTAGGATGAGGTGAAACCTCAAAGCTATTTGAATTTGCACTCCCTTGATAACCAACGATGACGAACACTTTTCGAGTTTGTTTTGGGTGCTATTGTTGATGGGAGGTTCTTATGTAAGTCTCTGTTTCCACTCTAACTCACTATGTAGCTGAGAATGAGTTTGAACTCCTGATCCTCCTGCTTCTACCTCACAAGTATGGGAATTGCAGGCTTCTGTCACCATTTCTTACTTTCTTCCTTTGAAAAACTAGTTCATTAGTCCATTTATAGATTGGATGATTGGGGTTGGTATTTAATTTTTGTAGTTTTTTACATGTTTTAGATAGTAAGTCTCTGTCTGATATATATATATATATATGTATATATATATATATTTGTCTGAACATATAGAGATATATAATTCTGAATATATATATATGATTTTTGTCCCATTCTGTGGTTGTATCTTTACTCTGGTGATTATTTCCTTTCCTGTGCAGAACCTTTAAAAGCAATTTCAAAAGATCACATACTGTATTTATATAACTTTCATTTTAGTATTTGGGTTTTTTGAGACAGGATCTCATGGATACCAGGCAGAACTTGGACTCAGTATGTAACCTAGGCTGGCCTTGAACTCCTGATCCTCCTGCCTCTGAATCTCAAGTGCTCTAGGATGGCAAGTATGTGTCAGCACGCTCAGCTTATGTAACTTTCTTAAAATAAAAATTTTATGAAGAAACAAAACAAGCTAGTGGGTGTTGTTAGGAGTCAGGAATGGTGGCAGGAACATCTGGCATGACTATAAATAGATGGTAAAAGGGAAAATCTTTGTGATGTTGAAATAGTTGCACATCTTAACTGTGATAAGAATCTTTGCATAATATAAAGGACACAGGACGATTAGCACATATCACACTGCTGTCAATTTCCTCATTTTAATATTGTACTACAGTTACATAAAGAAAAATTGAGTAAATGATTCATGGGACCCTCTCTGAGCTGCCTTAACGGTTTTTTGTGAATCAATTGTTGCTTCAATTTTTTAAGTTTTTGAAAATTAGATTAATTTTAAAAGCTATGTCAAATAAAGTATAAACTTCCTTGGACTATACAAAAGATATTTTATGAGCCAAGTTAGCAGTTCTCACTGTACTGCAGATATTCAGAAGAGCTCAGTTATAGAGTCTTTCAGACGAAAGACGACTTACTGAAAAATAGTTTTTTCTTCACGATGCAACTGAGATATTTTTAAATCAGGATAGAACAGTGTGTGTGTGTGTGTGTGTGTGTGTGTGTGTGTGTGTGTGTGTGTACCTAAAGATCTCAAAGTGGTACACCCTGCTTTCCTACCCTGTCACTTTTAGCGGCAGAAATTGAACCTAGGACCTCATACATGCTCATACAAGTTCTCTTTCCACTGAGCCTCTGTCCACTTAAAAACCAATATAAGATTTAGAAATATATTGCATATGTGGAAATAGTCACACTTTTATGTGCTCAGTTTTTATGTTCTCATACATGCTAACACACTACCACTGAACCATTATTGCTAAAATTCCTTCCCAGGGTGAGACATAAATAATGCCTACCCGTTCTCCTAGGATCCTAACAACAAACCAAGACATGATCCTACCAAACTTTATTCTGGGGAATCAATGAGTTTATTAGTCTTCCTTATAGAGCATAGATGAGGAATTACTTACAGGGGCATGGGTGCTCCTCCTACAACAGGAAAAGCCCTACCCAACAGGGATGAGGACTTTTCCACAGCCACATAGATGGAGCTATGCGGCTGCACCCATTTATTTTTGCTTCCCTAGGCCATGGACAATTAAGGTAGCATTGTGTATAACAGGTTATGGAAGCAGAATACTCCAGGGAGACTCTCATGTCCTGTAACTGGTCTTTGTTATACTGTGGGTTCTTCCGTTTGCCTCCTTAAGTCACTCCCCCATTTCACCCCCATCACTAGATAGAAAAGAAAGATAGGAGATGACGGAGGGAGGGAGAGAGGGAGGGAGGGACAGAGGGAGGGAGGGACAGAGGGAGGGAGGGACAGAGGGAGGGAGACAGAGACAGAGAGACAGAGATCCCTGAATCTAATTTCTTTCTTCTTTCCTTTCTTCTTTGAGCGCGACTATCAACAAACTACAACCAACCCTCCTGAATGATCAAAAGCCACCCACCCCACCTCTTAGAGCCCTAGCGTTTATATACCCGCTGAAAAGTTCCCAGAATTCCAAATGTCACACAACTGCAGAAACTATCTACAACTGGCAAAACTTTATCTCTGCTAGAGCACGAGGCAAATCATAGTCAGCTACTATGGACAGTCTAAAGCAGCGCCACAACTCTACTCCTGGAATTAAAACAAAAGTACATCCTTGTAATATTTCCGTATTTTTAAGCAAACCAAACTTCTGAAATTCTCAATACATGTCCCTCTCTGCCCCTTTGTGCTAGGACTTAAAACATCCACAAGCACAGCTGGGATGATCTTTTCCAAGGGGATGCAGCTGAATACCCCAAGATGGTGCATTGCTCGGAAAACAATTACTCACAACCATACACCCTCAACAAAGAACCACCACAACTCACCGCAAAATGTCCCCTATTGCCCCCTCCTAATAAATCTCACCTTCACCTCGTCTTTGTTTTTCTGTCCCCATTATTTTGTCTTTTCTAGAATTTCCTGAGTAGGGTCATTTGAGTTTATCTTCTTTTACTTACCATAATGCCTTTGAGAATTGTCCAAGTTGCTGTATCACTACTTTATCACTATATGTGGGTGTGCTGTATTTTGCTGTATTAACATATATGCATTTGTTTATTCTTTTACCAGTTTATATGAATTGTCAGGTTTTAGCAATTATGAAAAGAACATACTATAAATTTTAATAACTGGGGTCATTGAACTGTTTTGGATTTTGTTCCCCACTCATAGTACTAGGCATCAACCCCAGGGCCTGGTACATGCCAGGCAATGAGTGTCTTTGAGTCGCACCTTCATCCCTAGGTATAGGGTTTTGTATAGACATAAATATTAAGAGTAGGATTTCAGTGGGATATGTTAAGTACATGACTGGCTTTATGAGACGTTGTCAAGCTATTTTCCAAAGTGAGTATGTAATCTTTCATTCCCACCAGCTGTGTATGAGATTTCCAGCTCCTCCATATCCTTCCAATAGTATTATCATTTCGTAGGTGGTCTTCTTAGTGGACCTGTAAGGGATGTCTCCTTGTGAGGTTTCCTGTGTATTTGTTTGGTTAGTTTTGGTGTTCTACGAGAAGGTCTTACCATGTGGCCCAGACTGGCTTTGAATTCTTACTCTCCCGACCTCGGCTTTCCAAGTTCTAGGATTACAGGTATTTACCAGCTCATTCCCAACTCTTGCTGTAGTTTTAATGCGCATTTCTCAAATGATTAAAGATATTTATCAACTTTTCATGGGCTTAATTGGTATTCGATTTGTGTGTATGTGTATGATGTATGTGCATGCCCAAGACTTTTGTCTCTGTTTTAAATTGAATTCTTTGCATTCTTCCTGTTGAACTGTGATAATTCACTCAAATTTGTGTGGGGGATGTATATTTTGCCAGATATATATGTTGCAAATATTTTTCCAATCTAGTATGTGCCTTTTCATTTTCATAACATTTAGTATTTATTTTGTATATGTGTGACATGTGTGTACACACGTTTGTGTGTGAGGGTCCATGTATGTGGAGCACAGAGGACAGAGAGCTCTGGGTGTCAGTCCTCACTCTCCCCTTGTTTGATGCAGGCTCTCTCTTGTTGTTTGCGGCACACTCTGTGCTGGCTAGCTCATGGGCTTTGGGAGGGTCTCCTCCCATCTCACTCGAGAATCCTGGAATCGAAGACCAGTAACACAGTGTCCAGTTTTGACATGAGTTCTAGGAATCCAAGTCATCGGGCTTGGGAAGCAAATGTTTTTCCTGGCTGAGCCATCTCTCTAGCCATCATAAGTTGTTTTTTGTTTTTTTTTTGTTTTTTTTTTTTTTTAAGCACAGAAGTTTTAAGTTGAATGTGATAATGCAAATCTATAATCCCATGTTGCTACGATTCCTTCCCTGGAAGAGAAGTAAACAATGTCAGTCCCTTCTCTTAAGGTCCCACTGACAAACTGAAATTTAGATTCGGCCAAAGTTCACCCCTGGAAACAAATAAATTTATTAGGCTTACTTACATAGCTGTGGGCGGGGGATTAGACAGAAACATGGGAGACCTTAAAGTAGACACCCGGGAAGGCCTGCCCCCGTCAGGAAGGATGGCTCTTACTGGATGTGTAGATGAAAACCCTCCCTTCAGCTGCCCCATCTATGTCCCCTAGCCCCTCCCCCAAGACTAAGGACATTAAAAGCGGAATTGTATACACCGGTTGGGAGAGGTGGTTAGTTTTCGGCCAGCTTGGGCTGCATCAGAACTTGGTTGTTTGGTTAGTTGGTTTTCTAAGGCTAAATTTTGAGTTTTGATAAAATCTAGTGCACCAATGTTTTACTTATAGGCTATACTTTATATGAACATTCTATGAAATCTTTGCTTACACAAATTATTTTCTCCTATAGTGTCTTCCAGAAGTTTTATACTTTTGCACTTAAGTCTATGGTCCATATTGCATTGATTTGTTCTATACAGTATAGCTCTTAACATTTCCAACGCTCTCTTCTACATGGGATTACATGTGACCGTTATTTTATTTGAAAGTACTTTGAGGACTGAGCTGGTACTGTAGCCTAGTGGCACAGCACCTACCTAGCGGGATGAATCCTTGTGTTCAGTCCCCAGTATTGCCAAGGGAACACTTTGGGGGAAAGCACAACAAGAATTTTAATCCCCACTCCATAAGTGGGAAATTTGATTAGGGAAGCATTGTGTGATTTCTCAAGGTCCCACATATCATAATAGATGAAACTGACATGTAAGTCCGGATGCCCCCGCTGTTCTGGGCCAGGATTTTTGAAGCCAGGCAGCTAGAGCTCAGAACAATGGCCTGGCAAAGCGAAGGTGATTCCTGAGAACGGCTTATTTGGTGCTGAAGTACAAGGCGCAGGCAGGCACAGGAGCGGAGTGGCCCTTCCCTCTGGCTCACTTGGGGCTGTTCGCTTGGAAGGAGAAAGAAACTGGCCCAGCGCCCTTGCACCCTTGCTCAGGTGACACTCGCTGGATGCTTTTTGATGATGATGATGATGATGATGATGATGATGATGATGAAGAAGAAGTCTTGGAACGAGTTCAGAGAAGGACTCTGAAAATAATTACAGAGTTACAAAAGGAAATTGAAGCTGAAAAGAAAAGTTTAAAGGAACTAAGATTATTTAACCTAGAAGTGAGAGGCTCAAGATGAAACCCGATAACAGCTTTTAAACAAACAAAAAACTTGGGCTCTCCTTCTGAGGCTGAGCAAGGGGAAATGGGCTGGAAGAATGTGAGGACAAGGGCGCCAGTCCTCCCTCCTTGGTGAGGATTGGTACAGATGTGCGTCCTCTAAAACAAGATAAACTCGTTGTGAGTTTGGAGGCCAGAGATTTGCCCAACATGAGTTTTGGTGATGAACTTGAGCGTGTGGGCTCCATGGCCATCTTACATAGCATCTCTGCAAATCTTCAAATGGCCCCTGAATATACTCTATATTCTAGGACAACTCCAGAAGGCTTTTTTTTTTTTTACTGTGATCTCTTCCTGTTCCTTAATCTTCGTATTAATATTTTCAGCATTTTGATTTCTGTTCCAAACCCAAAAGCTTGCCCTTTACCCTCCTCACCCTTAAATGCAAGCATCTAAATTCCTGAAGCTGCATGTCTGGCCTGGTATCCCTGCCTTCTGCTGCAGAATTGACTAGTCCTATTCAGGGATCCACATTTGAATCCTGTTTCGTATTTCACCTCTGTTTGCATAGCACTCTGAATATCAGTGCCACCTTGGAAAGGCGGGGAAAAGAACTGAGCGGCTGTGCATGACTAGACAGCGAAGTAAGCTCTGGTGTCTCTGTGCTCCTTTTCTCTGCAGCATGGGTTGGAGCCCTCGCTATGGGCATGATCTTCTTCTGCTCTCCCATTGTGAGTATATTCACTGACCGTTTGGGCTGCCGAATCACAGCCACCACCGGGGCTGCTGTTGCTTTCATCGGCCTCCACACCAGCTCCTTCACCAGGTAAGGCCTCGGATGCTGGCTACCTTTCCAATGTTGAGAACTCGCTTCTTTGTGGAGGTGGGGCGGGGGGCTTTAGCTATGAGCACTATTCTCATTGCAGGATCCTCTGTGGCCCTGGCCATGTCGGGCCCTCAAAGACCTTCCTCCTAAGAATCAGAATCCAATGCAACTCACTTTATGTGGAGTCTGCAGGATATATATGCAATGAATAATCCACCACCACCACCACCCCCCAAAAGACCCAAAGTTCCAAAATCTTGTGAGGCGTCTAAGCCTGGTAGCTCATAGATCTCAGCTTCAGTCCTGCTATGACCATTGAATTGCTTTGGAGTAGTTGACGAGCATCTCCTGCCTGTCTGGGCCTCACTTTCTACGTCTTTAAGAGACCACATGGTTCCTTCAGATGTCTCCAAGCTCCCCTCTAATGGGGCACACATCTCACATAACCTTGCCTTGCCTCACTGAAGTAAGCTAATGTGAGCTAATGTGAAGACGTAGCATTTCCAAATCAATCGTCAGTTGAAAACCAGCTAATCAGAGCATATGGCCAGTTAACGTATCTGGCCCATTTCTGGGTGGCTCTGGCTCTGGAAGGATAAGTGAACCAGACATAGGGGGATCCTCAAGTCTTGGGCACAGGAAGGATATTTAACAACATTCTTCACTGAAGTGTAGACCTAAACTCCGGAAACCCAGCTAAAACTTCAATCCTAGACTCCTTGGTCCCGTTCAGAGAATTGGTAGCGCTAGGTGAGCAGGCTACACATGTATTTCCGCCTCCTTTCCTGTCAACCCTGAACAAGCATGTATACGGAGAAGGGGAGAATAAAGACCCGATCCTACAGTGAGAGAAATGTGAGATTCCCAAACAAGTCTGTGGACTTCCTTCTAGACACATAGCAAGTTGTGGTACCTCCTTCTAGCCTTCCTGGACTGATATAGGAGATCGAAGGCCTGGAAATACGAACATAGCCACAGTGACATGTCTGGAATGAAGACGGAGCCAACTTCAAAGAGGCTTGCTTTCTGGGTAGGACTCCCCAGAGAAGGCCATGGCTCTCTGGGCTTAAGTTTCCATACACAGTGGAGAATGAGACTCATGCTCTATCTCAGCTGGCCCCATGGGGGTGAGCCAACTGTCTTAATGACTTAAGCATTTCCGGCTGCCCAGACTACCCTCCAGCAGAGCTTAGATTTGGCTTGCAGTGGTGTCTTGGTTCCAACCCATCCAACTGAGACAAGGGAGAGGGTAAACCATATCCTGCCTGGAACCTTCTCAGCCCTCCCAAGACAGCAGCAGCTCCAAACATTCAGAGGATCCTTCTGGTGGTCAGCCTCATTTGCCCCCCTGGAAGCTGGTACCAGACTCTTGTGGGAATGAGCTAGGCCTATGAAGTATCTCTCGTCTCAGTGCTACACAGCAGAGCCTTGTTTCTTCAGGCAGAGCACAGCAAAGTGTAAACAAATTAGCAACATAAGGATCTCATTTCCTTTGCAGCCCACATGGGCTGTGGCACAGGAGGAAACTGCACTTAGATGGGGTGTTTTCTCCTGGCATTCTTATCTCAGCCCACTGGAGGAGGTATTTTTCTCTAGGCCATGGCCCCCTGTTTTGTTTGCACTTTCCGTAAGAACATTTTCAGAGCCAAGAAACTCTGGATGGTTTCGTGTTCAGAGGGAAGAACACGATTCTGCTTGGGGCTAGAACTTCAAGTCATTACTATTCCTATTGTCTCGCATCGGGGTTCTGAGTCCTTTTGGATGATTGGAACAGGGCAGATCACAGGCAGCACCGATGAGCCTTGAGCAAGAACTATCAAGGCCTCCCATCCTGGAGCCCAGTTAGAAACATTCACCTTACAGTGCCCTGAACTGAATCCCATGTTTCCCCCAAGACCATTTCCCTTAAGACTAGCTCCTGTTCTTTGGATAAGACCCCAGCTCTGGCCTATCCCATAGGATACCCAGAATTGAATGGAGGAAGACCACCAAGGAGTCCAACAGAACCAAAACAATCACCTTAGCTATAAGTTCAAAGACAACCTGTTTGAAACTAAGCCCTACTCTCTCTTCCAGTGAATATGGGTAGATGGAACAACAATAGCAACAGTAATGATAGTTCTTGGAATCAAAGGCTACTGACAGGGCAGCCTAAGTTCAGTTTTTTAGTATAAAAGCTGGGTCTGTGTCTAAAGAACAAGAAGAGCATTGGCTAATTTAATGGCCAGATAAGAACTATTGCAAAATAGATGGAAGCATCAGAAAGCAAACAGTATCCACTAGGTTGTGCCAGCATTGTATGAGGGAAGATAGCTAGCCAAACTGACCTGCCTGTGGCCTTTCCCCTTCTAACACTTTGCCTTCTGTTAGAGAGGCTTGTGACAGAGCAGGGCCTAAGAGTTTGAAGCAACAACCTGTCTTTCTTGGCTAGGCCCATAACTTGAGGCTTGACTTCCTGTCAATCAGGCAGGCTACTTACTCTAAGGAAACTAATCCAAATGGCCACAGAGACAGGATTCTAGAAACCAAAGGGGACTCCTTAACTCACAGTCCCTGTATAGATCACCTGGAGCTTGGGCCAAAAGGCTTGGGCTCTCTCAACCTTGGGCAAGGACGAAGAAAAAGGAAGTCTTTCTGAGATCCTTAGGCAGTCTCTGAAAAATTAAGGGCCCTGAAAATAATGACACACCAAAGAGCAGCTCAGGCTTCCAAGACCGGAGTCTTGGCTCCGCGCAGACGTTTGTTGTTACTTCGGATGAAACTTTGGTCCCCACGTCTACTCGTAGTGTCTAGGTAAGAAGCAAGGTAAAACTAATTTCCCTATGGCACAGGCTGACTCCTCGCAGCCTCTCACCTAACCACCGCAAAGCTTAATTCTGGGTTTCTTTCATTTGTTCATTCACTTTTTTCCCTAAAAGTGGGAATGCTGGGATCACACTGATCTGGATTGAAATCCTAGCTTTATTATTTTTTTAAATGAGACAGAGACTTGCTGTGTAGCCCAGGTTGCCCTCTTAGTCTCCTGAGTGCTGAATTACAGCTGTGTCACACAAGTGTCCTAAGGCCAAGCCTTTTTTTTTTTTAAGTGTCTGAACAAGCAACTTTACTCTTTAACAAAAAGGTACACTAGGAAGAACTGGTACATATTAACAGAGCATGTCCTTGTTTTTAGTCTAACTAGGATGGTAATTATGCCTTTTTCCCCACTTGCTAGGGTCTGACCTCACATTTCTTACTCAGTTGACTAGTCTTAAAGAACTGAAGGCTGACAGGTATAGTGGCACACGCTTTTAATCCCAGCACTCAGGAGGCAAAGGCAAGCGGACCGTTAAGTTCAAGGCCAGCCTGGTCTACAGAGCAAGTTCCAAGACAGTCAGGGCTACACAGAGAAACCCTGTCTAAGAAAACAAGCAAACAAACAAACAAACAAACAAACAAAAAGAACAAAAACAAAACAAAACCAAAAAGCCAAGCATGTTTGGTCTGGAGTTACTTTAGGCAAACTGCCTCTGCATCCCCATCTGCAAAGTGGGGTTCAGAGGTTCCCTCTCTGCTCTGCAGGTTGGTTGGCGAGTGTGGCTTTGGGTAAAGGTGAAGGGATGGAGGCTTCGAGAACAAAGTGGGCAGGTAAATCGCTCTCAGGCTGCTGAAGATAGCTCTTGGTCTTTCTCCCACAGCTCCCTAAGCCTGCGTTACTTCACCTATGGGATTCTGTTTGGTTGTGGCTGCTCATTCGCCTTTCAACCATCACTCGTCATCCTGGGCCACTACTTTCAACGTCGCCTAGGTCTAGCCAATGGTGTGGTGTCTGCTGGAAGCAGCATCTTCTCCATGTCTTTTCCCTTCCTCATCAAAATGCTGGGGGATAAAATCAAGCTGGCCCAAACCTTCCAGGTGCTGAGTACCTTCATGTTTGTCCTTACGCTGCTCTCACTCACCTACCGGCCCCTCCTGCCCAGCTCCCAGGACACCCCAAGCAAGAGAGGTGCCCACACCCTGCGACAGCGCTTTCTGGTTCAGTTCAGAAAGTACTTCAACATGCGTGTGTTCCGCCAGCGCACTTACCGGATCTGGGCCTTTGGGATCGCTGCTGCCGCCCTTGGTTACTTCGTCCCCTACGTACACCTGGTGAGGAAGAAGCTGACCTCAACCTACCTGGAGTCCAGAGGGTGGGGGGAGAGGACATTGAAAGGGTAGAGCTTTGGCAAAAGCAACAGGCAGAGCCAAGCGGTGGTAGCTCAGGCCTTTAGTCTCAGCATTGGGTGACTGACGTTGGAGGGTTGCTGTGAGTTTGATGCCAGCCAGCAAGATTCTTTCTCAAAACAAATAAACAAAAGAGGAACAAAGACGAAAGAAAAAAAAACAGTGATTGGCGATTGGCAGAGAAGTAAAGAGTATGGGTTCAAAGAGAACTTCAGTGGGAAGTGAAGGTAGTTCCTTAGGACAAGGCCCACTATCCATGGCTTCTCCCATGATAAAACTTCAGATAGAAACCAGGCATGGTAGTGCAAACCTGAAATCCCAGCTGAAAAAAGGGATCGCAAATTCAAGGCCTGTCGGAACTACAATATTAAGTCAATCCAGTCTGGGAAAATTATCCAAAGTGTGTCTCAAAATAGGGGTAGGGGGCTACAGAAGTAAATCAGCAGTAGAACGTCTGCCTGGCATCCACAATGCCTTAGGTTTACTCCCTAGTACTGAAAACAAAAGATCTAATTGGATAGGTGGGTTTCAGAGAATAAGTGTTACCGGAAGAGTGGTTCAGATGACGGAAGAGATGGTTTGCAAAGACCATTCTGAGGCATGCTTGTCTCTGATCAAGTGATTCTGCTGAGGAAATAGCATGGATAGGAACTTTCTAGACTCATGTGTAGTAATCTCTTTACTACAGTGACAAATTTTGCAATTTTAGAGCCCATTGGCCACAGAAGAGTTGGTTGTAGAGCAACCATTATTCTATACAGATGGTGAGGTTCTGGATGTCTGTACGTGCTAAGGATGGAGCATAGAGCCTTGTCCCTACTAAGCATGTGGTTTATCATTGAGCTACATCCCCAGCCTATAGACCTCGTGTTTCCTTAAAGCAAACTTAGAA
This sequence comes from Apodemus agrarius, assembly GCA_964023405.1. Taxonomy (NCBI): domain Eukaryota; kingdom Metazoa; phylum Chordata; class Mammalia; order Rodentia; family Muridae; genus Apodemus; species Apodemus agrarius. The sequence goes on along the minus strand of OZ030010.1, from coordinate 66,168,485 downwards.
AGAGTTGCCTGGAAGTTGGAAGACCCTTATCTCCTAGTGACCTGATATTTCAGCCTGTGGATTTTAAATCATTGCATGAGGATATCATAGAAGAGCATCTAGATTTTCTTAGTAGCTTGTCCTGTTGGGGCTTTGAGGATTTGGAAGTGCCTAGCCCTGTCAACTTTTTCTCAAAAGCCTGCATTCCAGAGAGTCTAGGATAAGTAGCCTTCGTGACTGCTAGAAGCAGCCAGGGGGCTTTTCCTGGAGCTGGGGGAGGTGCTACTCCAATCAGAAGCTCTTGTCCTCTTCCAGGGAAGCAAGTAGTAGAAAATCCAGATGTCCCAACATTTAACCAGTCAGCTCCTCTTTCTCCTCCTGTTCTGGGGGTCCTGGTGTTCTGCTTTTCAGATGAAATATGTGGAAGATAAGTTCAAGGAGATCAAGGAGACCTGGGTGCTCTTGGTGTGTATTGGGGCTACGTCGGGCCTCGGACGTCTCGTCTCAGGCCACATCAGTGACTCCATCCCTGGACTTAAGAAGATATACTTGCAGGTGAGTGCCCACTGGCCCACAGGTCATCCCTGGCCTCTGGGATAGGATGGATGGTGAGCCCGTGCAGTTCTCTGGGTTCCAGCTTTTTACATGGTAGAGAATCAAATTCTCTGAGCCTTGGCTTCCCCTGCTTTTAAAGACAAACATCCTTGTTCTCCCTCCTGCGCTAGCATAGAGTAAGGATTCCATGAGAGCTGTGTGTTGGGAACCTTGCAGAACATCTAACAGGTAGTTTTGTATTAACAATAATCCAACAAAAGAAAATGAGACTCAGGCCACGAGCTGGATATGTCCCCCAAGTAGGGATTTGTTTAATTCCTATCTTGAAATCCGAAGCCCAGAGTCTCTCTCTTCTAGGCCAAGTCCATCACCTCTCACATTTCCAGAGCTACTGGCTCTCAAGTGCCATCCCAGGCAGAGACAGGCAGATCTCTGTGAGTTCAAGGTCACTCTGGTCTTCATAGCAAGTTCCAGGACAGCCAGGGCTACATAGAAAGACACTTTCTTTTCTTTTCTTTTCTTTTTAAGATTTATTTATTTATTATATGTAAGTACACTGTAGCTGTCTTCAGACACCCCAGAAGAGGGCGTCAGATCTCTTTACAGATGTTTGTGAGCCACCATGTGGGTGCTGGGATTTGAACTCATAACCTTCAGAAGAGCAGTCGGTGCTTTTACCTGCTGAGCCATCTCTCCAGTCCCAGAAAGACACTTTCTAAAACAAAGAAACCTGAAATGCCTCCTACCAATGAACATCTAAATTCATGCCAGAAAAGGCCAAATCTCATTCTTTCTAGTTCTCACCGTCCTTATTTGCAGAGGGAAAAATAATGCTTCCCATTAATATCTCATCATAACAGTGAGCATCAAAACATGTGAGAGGCGGCCCAGTTTAGTCCTTTTTGACAGTGATACAGGTTTCCTCACACTCTGGGCAGTGACCACCTTAGTCATACTCTAGTGGTCCTTTTTGTGTGTGGCGTGGGTTCGGTCTGGTTTGAATACAGGCAATTTTGGCCTGCGTAGCAGCAGTGGTGCCTTCCTGGCCTGACTCATGGTTCTACTCCTGCAACGGGGCTTGCCAAGAGATGGCGGACTGCAAAGGCTCGTGGAAGAGCAAAGAGAGCCGCAGAGCACAAGCAATCACAAACTACCCACCAGAAGGAAGCTGAGTTTGGACTCACTTCTCTCCTGGGAATGCCTTAAAAGTACGTCTAAGAAGCCCTGACTATTTGTAGTAGGGATTCCATGCTCTTTGACAGTGCCACGTGAGTTCCTTATCCTTATCATGGATAAGGATATGCTCAATTTTCACGTAGAATTTACTTCAACTAGTTGCAAGAGATGGTGGAGAGTTATGGGTTCCCCAGAGATATGGGGTCCCTTGTCGTCCGCCCAGGCCAAGCTAGCATCACACTGAAGGAGAAACTGAGAGACAGGCTTCTTCCTCAGAAGTGGCAGAGCTGAGCCCATGCGCAGTGTATTTCTCACACCTGCTGTCCTAACTTGCTTTCTACTGATGAGATAAACCCCATGACCAAAAGCAACCTGGGGAGGAAGAAGTTTGCTTCATCTTACGTATAAGTCCATCACGAATGGAAGCCAGGGCAGGAACTCGGAGGCAGAAGCTGAATCAGAGGCTGTGGAAGAATGCTGCGTACTGGCTTGCTCAGCCTGCTTTCTTATAGAACTCAAGACTGTCGGCCCAGGGAAGACATCACACACACTGGGCTGGGCCTTTCTCTATCAATCATCAATCAATAAAATGTCCCGTAAGCTTGCCGAAAAGCCAATCTGATGGGGGCATTTTCTCATTTGAGGTTCCCTCTCGGATAACCCTAGCTTTTGCCAAGTTAACAGAAAACAAGACCAGCACGCCTATCTTTCTCAAAATGATGAATGGCAGGCCCGAGTCTCAGAGATAAGTGAGTGCCTGAGGTCAATCCAAGAGTTTGTGGGATAAAGAAATTAGGAGATGTTTAGTTCCTGTGCCAATATCAGCAAGTGCTTTATCTGAGTGGCTTTTTGTACAGGTGTATCATGTGGGCTCCCGCCAGCATCTTTTATGTGTCCCACACACACACACACACACACACACCATGGGTCTTTCCTACCAGGATTAGCAGCTTCACAATGAGTTCAGAAAGTGACAATGAGCTGGCGCTGAGCCAGAACTCTCTCTCCTCTTGCAGTGAGGCAGCAGCCTAGTGTGATAGCTCGCATGCATTTCACCACAGGCCCCAGCAGAGAGGCAACATCCGTCTGCTTTTGCTTTCTATTATGCAGCTAGAGTTCCGAGGAGGTAGAGGTAGGTAGAGGCTGAGCTAGGTGCAACCCAGGACTTCTGCCGACTTCTCTCATTTTTCTTCCTCTTACATGATCCAGTTTCGCTGCTTTGAAGAATATAAAGTAACATTAGAATACAGCCGAGACATCTTCATCCCCCTATAGCCTAACTCCCTCATTTTATGAATTTTAAGGGTTTGGGGTTGGGGTGGGTGTGGTTTAGTCAGTAAAGTGATTTCTTCATAAGTGTAAGGTCCTGAATTTGATTATGAGAACCCATGTTTTTAAAAGCTTGGCAATAACAAAAAAGGGGACACCGAGATGGCTCAGTGGGTAAAGATGTTTGCCACACAAGCCTGACACCTGAGTTCAGTCCTCGGAACCAACATGAAGGCAGGAAGAGAGAACACACACACACACACACACACACACACACACACACACGCACACTTTTTTAATTGAGTATTTTTGGACCAAAGCACAAGACAATGATAAAGTTTATTTCAGTTTTTCAAGATTCGCCGTCACAGGAACCTGCAGCCTCTTTTACTCTCAGAGGCAAATGCAAGAGCGCCAGCGTGGGTGAGAAAAAGATGGCACACGGTTTCAAATGCTCAAGAGCCACCCAGGAGAGCCTGTGCTTCTCTACGGTTTGTAAAGCCAGCCAATGTGCCAGGCATCTAGCTCCTGAATAGCCTGTTAGAAAGGAAACAGAAATAAGTGGTCTTATTTGGAGTCATTTTTAAAGCCTGAGTTCCAGTTCAAGGAGGGATTATAAGTTTGCAAGCCTTGACAAAGCCTACTGGAGGATGATAAGAGAGATCTAAATACATCAGTTAGTAATTTCAGCTGATTAAGATCCTTTGTGGCACAGAACAGTATTACCTCTTAACTGCCATACTCGGCTTGACTGATAGGTGGGTCTGATTTTAGCTCATAGTTGCATGTGAACCTCCTAAAGGAGAAGCCAGTGTGGCTCAGTTCTTATTACTAGCTTCTACGTATCTACCTCAAAATGGCCTGGAACAAATTCAAAGTCTCCCAACAAAGACATTTTAAAATGTCCAAAAAGCAGCTAATGCTCTAACAAAATCACTGTCAGCGGGCTGGTGAGATGGCTCAGCGGTTAAGAACACTGACTGCTCTCCCGAAGGTCCTGAGTCCAAATCCCAGCAACCACGTGGTGGCTCACAACCATCTGTAATGAGATCTGACACCCTTTTCTGGTGTGTCCAAAGACAGCTACAGTGTACTTACATATAATAATAAATAAATCTTTGAAAAAAATCACTGTCAGCAACAACACAGAAAATCTGCAGGGCATGAAACAGATTTGATTGGTGGTTTTCTGTGTGTTCCTGGCTATTGGTCAACTGTGGGCCTTTGGGAAAATGCTCGGGCACCCTAACTCCTTAGTAAAGAGATCAGGTCTTAGTTCTGGCCCTGAGATGACCTGGCTCCCCTAGCTACAGTGTGTTGGGAATGGGGTCTCCTCTTTATGCCCACAGTCCAAGGCTTCAGTCTAGCTCACAGACACTGATTGCAAATGACCTTAATTAAAAACCAGAGTGGGGCGGAAAGGGGGAGTTTCCAGAAGAAAAAAAAATAGTCTCTAGAAAGACAGGTTCTTTAGTTTGGAGTAATTTTGCTTAGCCCAAAGAATTTACAGTACTAGCCAGTGCCCCTGGGCTGCTCCACTCCTGGGCTACTTTTGGGCTCTACAGAGACCCTTCTATTAGCTTAGTAGCTCCCTTGCACAGCCTCTCCGTTGCCTTCTCTGAGTATGTAGTCATGCCCAGAGCTTCCTAGAACCCAGTGCCCGACATGCCTGAGACGGACGATATGGCCCATCTCCTAAAGCATATGAAAATCTGAGTTAACCTCCCAATGGTCTCTCTTAGGCTCAACTATTTCCTAAATTCTACCTAAACGAAGATGGACGTTGACTGCTTCATTTTAATAAGCTGTACCTTGCATCAACACTCCAATCTAATCACCATACGAGCCTTCCTCATCCCCTCCCTTTCTCTTCCCGTGCCTTACTTGATCTGAACACACCAATACAGGATCAGAAAGCAAAAACAGTAATTCATCTCCCTTCCTCTCATGATCCATTGCAAAGACCAACTTCCTTGCCTATGGGCAAGGCAAGGCCTTCCCCCTCTCACAACTTTTTTAACATCCTGCTCGATTCAGCTGAATAGGGTTGGCCTCTCTTAAAGCAAAATTCCTCAGGGAAGAACTTAGACAGGGTTTGAGGACATAGAAAATATACTCTAACTGCTCTCAGCTGACACCCCATCAGTCCCATCTTGCGGATGGTAGAAACGAAGATCTTAGAAAAGAAATGTAACTTGAGGTTCTTGTTTCTCTAGGTCCTCTCATTCCTGCTCCTGGGCTTGATGTCCATGATGATCCCCCTATGCCGGGACTTCGGGGGCCTTATCGTTGTCTGCCTCTTCCTGGGCCTGTGCGATGGCTTCTTCATCACCATCATGGCTCCCATTGCATTTGAGCTGGTGGGACCCATGCAGGCCTCACAGGCTATTGGCTACCTCCTGGGCATGATGGCCCTGCCAATGATTGCTGGGCCCCCCATTGCAGGTGAGGATAATCCCCGAGGAAGGTATGAGTCTTGTTTTCCTTTCAAGGGTCTTAGCTCTGCTTGAGAACTCTTGCCTTCTGATTTTCCATATAAACATCCTCATTTGGAGTGCATGAAATTCCAGATAGAAGAGATTAAACATAGCACATGGGTATGGGTTGTTCAGGGCTGTATATGTTTCCCTAGGAATTAATGGTAGATAGCGGGACCCCTTCCAGGGAGTAGAAAGAAAAGTATAGTTAGCATTCTCGATCACTGTGTAGTGTAGGCTGACGCTACTCACTAGGTAGACTGAAATTCTTCATCTTCCCGGTGTAGCCACTCAAGCATTTACACTTTACACGCCACACTGACTTTAGTCCAACTTTCTCTTTCCTCTCTCTACACTCAAGTGGTTAATTTCAAGGCAGTTAGGTAAAAGAAGAGGTTTAAAAAAAAACAAAGAAAGTTGCCCCTGATTTTATTAAAACTTATAGCCGTGCAGTGGTGGCACACTCCTGTAATCCCAGCACTTGGGGGGGCAGAGGCAGGGCGGGTTTCTGAGTTCGAGGCCAGCCCGGTCTACAGAGTGAGTTCCAGGACAGCCAGGGCAACACAGAGAAACCCTGTCTCGGGGAAAAAAAAAACCTTATAGCCACCCTCCACTTCCTGCTCTTCACCTGCCGGCTTTGGAACAGAACCATAGTAGAGATTTAGTTGAGGAGATAGTCTAGGACAGGCAGAATGCTGGTGGGACAGCTCAGTCTCCAGATCTCTCTGTCTGCCCTCCCAGAAGGCCATAATGAAGACTCCAGGGGCACCACAAAGCAGCAAAGTAGTGAAGAGAGAAAGAACTTTGTCTTCTTCTGGGGGATTTCCTGCGAACAGCAGCTCGTTTGTTTATTTCTTCTGGGCTTGTCAAATGAGCTAAATCAATAAACAGCCCTCAGACCCCAATCATGTCTAAGACATTGGGAAGACACTGTGTGAGGGGGTGACTGTCTCACTCAAGGCTCTTGTGCAGTAAGAACGCTGTCTACCAGGGGAGAAGCCTCTGCTCAGCCAGAGAACCAGAGAACCACGATTCTGTCCATTTTTCTCATTTCCTGAGTCAACAATAGCTCAAGGGTCTTCTCGCCTTTCTTAGGTTATTTCCGACTCGCCTTCACCATGTGTCTTCTCCTATTAGCTTCTTAGGTAAGCTTCTTACACCGAGCACGTACATGGTACTGGCCGCTGGAAGAATACAAAGGACTCATGGGTACATGAACTGGAAGAACTTACACACATTCAGCTTCCTCCTAGGGCAACTGGGACTGCAGAGAAAGGGAACTCCCGAGACAAGGCCAACAGGAGGGCTGGCAAGAGGGTCCCGCCTGTAAAGTACATGTCATGCAAGCCTCTGCATCTAAGTCTTATCCCTGGAATACACATAAACATGGAAAGAGGGAACCAACTCCACAACGTTGTCCTCCAACTTCCACATGACCGTCGCGTCATACACGTGCCCACACACATCAGACACACACTAATAGATCAATAAAATGAAGACTAAAACAGGAGTTCGGCTGAATTGCTCCACAAAGAACTAAGCAAGGGCGGAGGGAGCAGGGCTGAGGACTTGCACCTTGAACCATTCTCTGGAGTCTTTTTTTTTTTAACTCAATTCCTTTGTAACGGCATCCCTAGGAGTGACTGAAAGGTGGCAGGTAGCCTAATGAAAGACAAACACAGAAACTAAAGAGAAGCTTCATTTGGCGTCTTTGATAATGAGTACTCACCTGAGGGGCCTGTCGCCTTGAAATCGAGAGAGTCCCTGAATCAGGGCAGCGTAGGCCAATGCTCTTGAAAGGCACTAGAATGCTCCTCTGTCAGAAGAGGAAAGACAGGATTTCTGGGTTGCGGGAGGGGGGGGGGAAAGCTAAACTAATTTCATGTCTCTTGACCCTCGCAGGCCTCCTTCGAAACTGCTTTGGTGACTACCATGTGGCCTTCTACTTTGCCGGTGTCCCCCCAATCATTGGAGCTGTGATCCTTTTCTTCGTCCCTCTGATGCATCAAAGGATGTTTAAGAAAGAGCAGAGAGATTCCAGCAAGGATAAGATGCTGTCCCACGATCCGGACCCCAATGGAGAACTGCTGCCAGGCTCCCCAACTCCTGAAGAGCCCATTTAATGCCTCTGTCTTGCCATTGTGTGCTCCTCCCCCACACCCCGCCCCTCATCCTACCCTGCTCAGCATTTGCATTTTTTTTTGCCACCAGCACACTTGTTCCCAAACCTGTGCACACAGCATTTCAGCCACCTGACCAGCTCCTCTGAGCCAGTGCTCTCTGTGTTCCAAACTCGTGAACCAAATTCTCCCCATGAATGCCTTGAAACTTGCCGGGCTCTTGTCCCAGGATCTGGGAGAGCGTGGGATCATCCCCTGGCCTTTGGAACCTCCCCCACCCCCATACTTTCTAATTCTTTGGAGGGAGGACAGGGATGGGACCTCTGGCCCCAGCTTGTTAGTCACCCACTACAATCAACTGTCAACGGTGCTACTGTGTCCCCAGAACCCAGTGAGACAGACCTAAGCCTCTGTTTGCTGAGGAATTCATTGCCATCCATCCTTGGGAGCCACTTGGGAGTTGTGGGAAGGAAGGCCAAAGCTCCTGAGGGCTCCGCGGCACCCCATCATATGGCTGGTTAACCGTCTGCTTCCCTTTTCCTTTCGTATTATTTTCTCTCTACTGCCTCCTCTCCATTTTCTTCCCCTCTACTCCTTTTTATTACCGTCGTAGACACATAGGTGCTTGGAGAAAGGAAGGACCCAGAGCTTGGGCCAATCCACTTCATTTTGGCCCAGACCATCCCTAATACTAGCATTAATGCTGCTCATCTCAGGCTGAGCAACATCTCACTTCTGGGCTCAAACTGATACAGACTGGAACAGCAGGGTCCCACCTAGGGACCTTAAACACTACAGCGTTCCATGTACCCCTCACTGATTTGCACAGATTAGCCAAGAGGCCTTCCCAGTTTCCCATCCGTGTAGCCACCTGTCAAATGTGAAGAAACTCCTCTCATCTCATCAAACACAGGAAGAATGGTGTCAGCGCACTGGCATTGGGGGAGGTGCTACGGTTAATGACTTGGGGAAGGACCAACTCCTCCATCTCTCTTTTTTCATAACAGGTCAATATTTCCACCTGGGCCAGGCCAAGAAATGAACTGTTTTAGAAACAAAAACAAAAAACAAAAAACAAACTCATTCTGTACCTGGATCCCCAAAGGCAGCAACTGCACGTGGGAGTTGGACAATTTCTTTTCAGAAGGGGAAGCCACCCTAGCCTTTACCACCCACCCAGTCTGTCCCCCATTCTGGGCATCCTGGACCACTCCGCTGAGGGGGCATTATAGATGCCAGAAAAAGTAGGCTCTGGACCACCAGCGTCCCTTTGAAGTTGGTGCCAGATACTTTCCTACATCCAGGCTCTGGGCAACAGTCTTACTGAAGCACATTCCAAGTGCCCCTGGCCAGAGGCAAAGGGCACTGCCAGCCTCTTCCAGTTATAGAGTTGTCTCTCTCTCTCTCTCTCTCTCTCTCTCTCTCTCTCTCTCTCTCTCTCTCTCTCTCTCTCTGTCTTTGTTTATTGTGTTCCTGTACCCAACCTTTCATCATCTTTTTGCCAGGCATCCTGGCTGTTACTCGGACCCAACAATAACTTGCCACCCCAAGCCAGGGTCATCCCAAGGCCAGGAAGATGAGGTTGCTCTGAGGGGCTCCAAAGAATACAATGGTCCCCACACATGAGTTTTTCCGTTACTAACAGGCAGCTGGGGCAGAGTTGGCCTCTGATGTTTCATTCAAGGCCAAAGTCCTGAGCCCCCCTCTGCTGGTCCCAGTCCAGCTCTTATCAACTCCCCAAAGGAAAACCCATTGGTTCTTGGCGCTGAGGACAGGAAGGGGTGGAGTTACTGTCCTGTCAACTCAAGCATCCGTGGAACAGGAGAATCTGGGCCCCAGGAGTCCTGCAACTCCCAGGAGAGGCCACTGGAAATACTAGAGCAACAATGCCTCCACTTCCATTTCTCTCTGCCCCACCCCCTCCAGGCCACTTAGGGGGTAGGGGCAGAATAAGTGTGCGGGGCCTTCTTTGTTGCTCGTGGCCAGATAGCTCTTAAGAGTCAGGCTGCCAGTCGCTTCTCTCCAGATGAAGGAAAGACATTCACAGGTCCCGGATCTGCCCATTCAGGTGTCACCTAACACTGGCAGGGTGTCAATTTACTTTTTTCACGAATGTGTGTGTGCACGTGTGGGCTTGTGTGCTTTCCGAGAGAATGTTGTTTGGCCCAAGCAGCACAGTATTAATATTTAGAATAGGAAGCAGCCTCTTAGGCACCACAGTTAAAAACTAAGAGAACGAACAAAATTTCAGAGCTTGAGACCTGGGACGTTTAAATCCTCAAGGGGTTTGGAACAAAATAAACAGATCTAAATGTTTGGTTTGAGTATGTATGTTGTCTACAAGGGCATAATAGTTTTAAGCTGGTTAACAGCAGGAAATTTGGCTTCACAGTTGAAGTTTCATTCCAAGCGGTATTTCGGCCTGGTTCTCTGCGCTCTGGGAAAGCTGACACTAGAAGAGAGAAACTGGGGGTGGGGGGGGTGGGGGGAACGGTTTCAGATTGAAATTTTGTATGGTACTCTTTTTTGCAGGGGGGGGTTGAGACAGGGTTTCTCTGTGTAGCTCTGGCTGTCCTGGAACTCACTCTGTAGACCTGGCTGGCCTCGAACTCAGAAATCCGCCTGCCTCTGCCTCCCAAGTGCTGGGATTACAGGCGTGTGCCACCACCGCCCGGCTCCTGTATGGTACTCTTTAATGGGAAAAGTTGTTACTTCACAAGATGAGACCATCTTCCTGGCTGAATTAGAATGGAGACCCTGTCAAGGCTACCACCGCAAGAGAAAAGTGCCACACTGCAAATCCACAAATACAATGAACCGCCATCTGTCTTCCTTGATTTTATTGCTGGGCTACTTAATGATGTTAGCATAGCCCAGTTACACAACCCCACAGGCACAGAGTCGGGAGCGGGAGCAAAAAGTGACCCGTGAGAGAGGCAAGACTGTCAAAGCTAAGAGCCACCCTAAAGTCTTCCTCCATTTTATCTTGATTCTAAAAGGGGACTCTCCGTAAGGCCTAGGAAGGGGCTCTTACAGATCCACAGATCATCAGGGACAAAGAGAGCTCAGGACTTGTCCACGTCATTCACCAACTGTGTGGCGTGCTGGTTTCCAAAGGAGTGTCAGCAGGAACACTGAGAGTCGAGCAGCATTTCACTCCCAAGCAGCACCGAGCCCCGGGATTCCCCCTCCCAGCCACTCTAGACCTTTCTGAAGCCTTGGCCTTGGAAACCTGATTCCACCAAATGAGTTTCCCCTCCCAACCACCCAAGAGGTACAAATAAAATCCAGCTCCCTCTGTCCCTGGACCAAACAGAGAAGGAACAAAGAAAAAGAACTGGTTTCCTTTGGGAAAGGATGGTTTACCGCCCAGCTCTGGGCTCTTGCGGTTTCTCCTTGCTCACTGCAGACACCCTTGGGCTGCTGGCCTCCTCACCTCCTCCCCCTACTAAGGCTAATTACTCTGTCCCCATGCCAGACTCCAAGCTCTCTCACCCAAGATCTTTTGCCACTTCTGTGCCTCCTCCAGACCCCGCCCCCTGCCCCCCACCCCACCCCCACCCCCACCCTCGGCCAGGGCTCAGTCCCTGTTTGATCACTAAGGATCATTAGATTTCAAAGCTGTAGAATCCCATAATTTTAGGAACATATGCTCTTCCCAGGGCCTTTTCATGTCTGAAAAGGCAGCCAGCAGCTCCCTGCTACTTCTCCACAGAAACAGAGCAGGCCAGCTGACGGGGATTACAAATCTCCAGTGTCTGACAGCTGGTACCAGAATAGAGTGGGCGCTGCTCACAACAAGAAGCTTGAAGCAAGTTGTGAAATTCTGATAAGCCGAAGCGTAGCAGTAGTAAAGAGCTCAGGAGAACAAAAGAGACGGGTTGGGGGCGGGGGCGGGGGGTGGGGGCGGGGGGTGGGGGCAGGGGGTGGGTGGCGGAGAAGGGTTGAATACCTTCTTCCCTTCTAAGGGTTGAGGAAGTTGCGTTTCCAAGGCCTTTCTTTAGATGCTTGCCTTTCAGCTCTCTCTAGTGGTCACCAGACACACAGCGTCATGGCTGGCTTTTCTGGTCATATCAGTATCAGCCTTGCTTCCTAGGGACCTGTCCTTGTGTCTGGCGCGCTGCAGAGCCAGAGAACTTAAGGTATGAAAGGAATAGATTGAGACACAACGATTAAGACCCAGAAGGAATTCGTACTGTCTTCTTTGCAAAAGAGAATATCCTTTCCTCCTCTGAGCCCGTGTGGCCTGTTACACACCAATACTGGCGCCAAATTTAGGTCCTCTCGGGGACAGGAAAGGGGCCACCACGCCCCCCTCACCCGGACCGGGGCGCCCCACTCCCTCCCCCTCTGCTCCCTGCTTCATGCCTCCCGGGCCCATTGCCCGGAAGAACTACCCGCGCCTCAGCGTCGGTTTCCTGCAGAGTCCCAGTCGGATAAAATTAGCCCATTGCTCTCATCTGACAAGTGGCAGAGCCACAGTAAAGAGGGGGAGGGGCGTGGCCGAGCCGGATGCTTGCCGCCAGGCGCCCTCCCCGCTGCCCACCCGCACCACCTGTCGCGCGTGCGCTCGGGCCGAAGCCTCTCTGAGGACCCGCGGGGCGACCCTCGTCCTCCTCTCCCACCACACCCGCCCCGTGTGTCCTGCAGTGGCCAGATGCACGGAGCCCAGGGCCGATCTTTGCTTGATGACATCGCCTATGAGCCCCGCACCCTGGGACCATCTAGGAGTGCAGGCGGCGCACGGGACGAGGCTAGGGCTGCGTCCTAGTCTCCCGCAAAACGGGTGGGGGGGGAGGGGGACATTGACTCCGGCTGCTCCGCAGACCTGGGTCCTCTCCCCAGTCCCGGAGAGATGACAACCCTTGAGTCGCACAAGCGAGGCATCTACTCCAGCTCGTCCTGCGGGAAGAGAGGCCAGGAGCAGCCTGGCACCTCAGCCCTTTGGACGCGCAGCAGCTGCCACGGGTCCCAGCTCAGCTCCCCAAGGTGCCCCCCTCCTCCACCCTGCCCACCACCGCCCCTGCCCTCGCCACTAATGTCTGTGGTGACCACGGAGCCTCACACCCGATGTCTCCAGCCCTCGATGTGATCCTCGCTGGGTCTTTGGAGAACCCCTCCCAAGGAGCCTGCTCCTGCCACCACCCAGGGGGTAAATGGGCACTGCTAGCAAAGGTCCAGGGTGAGTCTCGGCTGGAAGCTCAAGGGCATTAAGGGGGTCTAGGGCCGGGCGTGGTGGCCCACGCCTTTAATCCCAGCACTTGGGAGGCAGAGGCAGGCAGATTTCTGAGTTCGAGGCCAGCCTGGTCTACAGAGTGAGTTCCAGGACAGCCAGGGCAACACAGACAAAGCCTGTCTCGAAAAAACACAAAAAGGGGGGGGGGGTGTCTAGGGCGCTGTAGGGCCTCCTGGACCAAGTCTCCTGCCAGGGACAACCATTGTCCTCCTTATCTCCAATCGAGACAACCCCATGCCTTCTCCACCCAGGTCAGCCCAGCGGCCTGCTTCTGCTAACACTGGAAGGCCTAGCCTTCAGTCTCTCCAGTGCAGCCTCCTCAACCGTCCCAGATGGGCCTGCATATACAGGTCTCAGTGCTACAGCATAGCTTCCCGTGTGGTGGATCCTGAGTTCAACACACACACACACACACACACACACACACACACACACACACGCAGATGCCTCAGAGTTCTGGGGGCCTAACCCGATGGTTAGAGCATATCCACAGCTCAGGACAGATTCTCCCTAAATCACACCCAAAAAGCGAGCACCAGCCAGCTGCCCCGCGGTCCCTCGAGGGGATGAACAGAACTTGCCCGCCTGGGAGCCCTCTCCCAAAGGGAGGACTGAGCCTCGGCAATGGTGGAAAGGCACATGTTGCCCTGAAGATAGGCCTTTTCCCTCTTCAACTCATGACACACCCCACTAAATCACCACTGGCCTGCTCCCTTCGGCCTCTCGCCTAGCAGATGAGGCTCCTCAGACACCACAACTGCCCCACACTTGCCAGGCTGTGGGCTTTCCCCAGAGTCCAACTTTTCCAGTTGCTTCTGTCTTGGGCAAAGTCAGAGTAGCCTTCCAGATTGTTCGGCCAGATGTCTGCTGGTTTGTCAGCGCTCAGGCATGTGTTCCCTTTTTCCTTAGTAACTCCACCCTGTGTGGAGAGGAGGCTTCCTTTTCATGGGAACTAAAGCTCCTCCATCTGTAGACAGGCATTCACAGGTCGCACTGTCCTCCCATATCACACTGGATCCCCCACCTACCCTTGGGCAGCAGCTCTTGGGCCCAATTTACAGGTGGAAAAATTGAGGCCCAGAACGGAGAGTGAAGGTCAGGTCCTAGAACTCCTCTCTGAAGTTCTTCCACACTACCTCAGGGAGCAGAAGTAAATCCCCTGGCTTCCCAGAAAGCCTACCTCCTGCTTCTTGAGTCAGCACCTGCTCCCCTGCCTTCCCGGTACCCCTGAGAACGCTCTGAACCAGTTCAGTACCCTGGCAAAACTATGGAAGCATGTAGAGTGATAAGAACTAAGCTAGATTCTGTCTTCTACGGCTTGGTCCTGGTTACCTCGTAGGCAACTCAGGAATGAAAGACTGACAGATGGGGCTGCTGAGATGGCTCAGGGATTAAAAGCACTGACTGTTCTCCGGAAGGTCCTGAGTTCAAATCCCAGCAACCACAATGAGACCTGACGCCCTCCTCTGGTGTGTCTGAAGACAGCTGCAGTGCACTTCCATATAACAATAAACACATCTTTGGGCTGGAGCGAGCAGGGATTGAGCAAGCGGGGCCGACTGGAGCAAGCAGAGGTCCTGACTTCAATTCCCAACAAGCACAGGAAGGCTCACAACCATCTGTCCAGCTACTGTGTGCTCACATAAATAAAATAAAAAAATAAATCTTTAAAAAAAAAGAAAAGAAAAACTGGCAGTCACTGAAGAAATAACAGATACACAGACAGAAAGCTGGCCTGGGGCAGGCTTTGCTCACGCTAGTGGGGAGGAGGCACCTATGAACTACTGGGAAATTCAGCCAATTCGCTATGTTCAGCCCAAGGACGGGAGCAGTACAGAGAGCACAGCCAGTGAGCCGAGAGGGACTCTGCAGTTAGGATGACCACACGGGCTTTGCCTTTCAAATACGCTCGTTTTATTCCCATAAACATTCGTGATAATGCCACGCTAATAGAAATGTTAGACAGACGCCTCACCAGGCAGGGAACAGTTAGTTGGTCAGAAAATGCTTGCCGCAGTGTTCCACTGAGGAGTCTTCTCTGGCGAGGACACTTGAGAAGCCCTGCGGGCTCAGCCGGGGACTGTAGTTAAGTCCTTCAGCTGTGACAGGCCCAGAGAGACAGCACTGGTGGAGGTCCAGAAGATTCCTTTCAAGTGTCAGCCAGCAGCTGGTTCTGACAAGCAGGCGTGTGTAAGCTCAGCAATAGTGCAAGAAGTTCGACAGTCACTGACGACGGGGCCACACCAGAATCCAGTCTCAAAGTCCTCTTGCTGATGGGAATCAATGCAGAGGCTGGAGAAGCACTGGAGCACAGCAACGCTAGCCTAAAGGCCACTTCCAAAGATCCAGTTTTCATCTTACTTCATTGAGCAATAGCTTTGCTGTACTGGGGCTCACAGCTTAGGGCTGGCACATATTAATGGTACCCCGAGGTTAGTTCATGAGCACAATCAGTGCCTGCTTTGCACTTGGTTGTATCTGAGATGCCTTGTGACCTGTCCATAGCATATCAGAGCTTGTCTTGAATGGGAGAGATAAGTCCCTATCTAAGCTTCCTGGTGACAACCTTCTATGTTACAGGAAGTGCAGTTATTAGTCTAAGTCACACAAAATGGTTTCACTCATGTTCACAACCGTTCCGTAGTTATGTAGGTGGGAGGTAAGGAAACAGGTCTCAGGCTCTAACATGTGGAAGAAGGAAGCTCTGGTCCATACCTTCTGTGCATTGGTTATACTACTCAGGGTTCTCTAGAAAACCAAAACTGAGAGAATTAATATATATGAGATTTATGTTAGTGCCTTACAGCCTGTGACTGAGCTAAGTCAACAATGGCTGTCTCCTAGTAGAAAAGCTAGGAATCCGATAGTTGCTCAGTCCATGAGGCGGGCGTCTCAGTTGGTTGTCAGTATACACTGGAATCCTGAAGAAGGAGGTTGATATTCCAGCAAAGGAGTGTCTCGGGAGCAGGGTGGAAGAACTCGCCAGGGAGAGTGAGGACATGCAGACAAATGCAAAGCCCCCTTCCAGATCCTTTTATACAGGGCTGCCACCACACTGGATCCTACCTCAAATGATCCAATCAAGAAAAAAACCCCTCACAGCTATGTCCACCTGCTTGGGGTTTATTGATTCCAGACGGAGTCAAGTTGACAACCAAGAGTAGACATCAAAATGGTCCTAGCTAAAGCTAAAGATCATTTCTCGACACTCGTACTTGGGCCGAAGGAAGGCTTTGCCATTCCCCCTGAGCCTCTCTTAGGGAAGGCCTTGCAAGTTCCATGGGTCTGAGGGACGGGAGTCCTTGACTTGGCTCTGCCCATGTCAATAATACACATGCACACTGGACTTCATCCGCTCTCTACAGCTCTAGTCCTTGTGGACCTCACCCCACCCCTCCCTGAGCTTCCTCCATGGAGGACACAAGCGGAGCAACCAAGGATCTTGAGCTGCGTTTCATGTAGTCTCCTCAGCACTCTCTATCTTAGGGTTTTTCTGCTGTGAAGAGACACGATGACCAAGGCATCTCTTATGACGGAAAACATTTCTGTTTTTTTTACTTTTTTTACACTCCAGATTTTATCCCCGCCCCCATACACCCTCTGACTGTTCCACATCCCATACCTCCTCCCTAACCCCCTGTCTCCATGTGGATGTCCCTGCTCCCCACCCCCCACCCCACCTGACCTCTAAACTCCCTGAGGCCTCCAGTCTCTTGAGGGTTAGGTGTATCATTTCTGAATGAACCTAACCTGGCAGTCCTCTGCTGTATGTGTGTTGGGGGCCTCATATCAGCTGGTGTGTGCTGCCTGTTTGGTGGTCCAGTGTCTGAGAGATCCCAGGGGTCCAGATGAATTGAGATTGCTGGTCCTCCTACAGGGTCACCCTCAGCTTCATTCAGCCTTCCCTAATTCAACAGCAGGGGTCAGCAGCTTCTGTCTGTTTGTTGGGTGCAAATATCTGCATCTGACTCTTTCAGCTGCTTGTTGGGTCTTCCGGGAGTTCAGTCATGATAGGCCCCTTTTTGCGAGTGCTCCACAGCCTCAGTAATAGTGTCAGGACTTGGGACCTCCCCTTGAGCTGAATCCCATCTCTCCAGGCCCATGGGAGATGGAAAACATTTCATTGAAACCGGTTTACAGTTTCAGCGGTTCTGTCCATTATCACCATGGCAGGAAGCATGGCAGCATCCAAGCAGACATGGTGCTGGAGAAGTAGCTGAGAGTTCTACATCCAGATCCACAGGCAAGAGGAAGAGAGACAATGGGACTGGCTTGAGCTTTTGAAACCCCAAAGCCCACCCCAATAAGGTCACACCTACTCCGACAAGGCCACATCTCCTAAACCTTCCCAAGTAGTGTCACTCCCTAATTGCCAAGGTCTAGCGCTTTGGGGTCCCTGGGTAATTGTCATAAAAACACTGGGACACAGGGGATGCAGAGCAAGGCAGAAGCAATTGCATGCTTCTAACCTGTTTATTGGAGCTTTTGTAACATAAGGAAAGCATTACCTCAAATTGCCTCTGACAGAGAAAACCCTAAAGACCATCATTCCCACCAAATGAAGAATAACAACTAGGCCAAAACAAAGACAGCTTTACCTAAACATTTTCATAACTTCCTTCTTATGTTGAATGTAACCATCTGTGCTGGAGAACTTTGAGAGACGCTCCCCAAAATGCAGGACATAGTTTAGACCAAGTGAGAAAAACATTTTCTTCTCCTGGGCGGCGTTCCAGCCCTTACCTTGATTGAGCCTTTCCCCAGTCCTTACCTGACCCAGTATAGGATCTACACCTCTAATTCTCCACACCTAATGCCCAAGCATCCCAATATATGAGTCTATGGAGGCCATTCTCATTCCAACCACCACCCTGTCTTCCAGGCTCTTCTTCTCAAACTGAAGATTAACACTGCAAAACCAACCGGGCGGTGGTGGCGCACGCCTGTAATCCCAGCACTCTGGGAGGCAGAGGCAGGTGGATTTCTGAGTTCAAGGCCAGCCTGGTCTACAGAGTGAGTTCCAGGACAGCCAGGACTACACAGAGAAACCCTGTCTCAAAAAACCGAAAAAAGAAAAGAAAAGAAAAGAAAGAGAAAAAAAAGAACACTGCAAAACCAGCATCTGGTGCTTTGCTGCCTCGATCCTCATTTCTTAGATCCTCATCACTGAGAACTAATTCCTAGAACCTTCCTTGACTCATGGATCACCATAGGGTCTTTTGTCTAGGCTTGTTATTGAAGCAAAGCGAAGTAGCCCATGTGGTAGCTTGAATAAAATGGTCACCATAGGCTCATATATTTGAACACTTAGCCATCAGGAAGTGACACTATTTGAAGAAGGATTGGATAGATTAGGAAGTCTGTCACTGTGGATAGGTGTTGAGATTTCAAAAGCACATGATTCTCTTTCTGTTTACAGATCAGCTACTGCTTCAGTGCCTTCCTGTATGCCAACATGTTCCCTGATAATAATGGACTAAGCCTCTGAAACTGTAAGCAAGCCCCCAATTAAATGCTTTTCTTTATGAGTTGTCTTTATGAGTCATAGTGTCTCTTTAAAGCAATACAGTACTAGCTAATATAGCTCATTTTCTTTTTCTCTGATCTAATTTGTTTTCTATTTTCTATTTTTTAAAAGAATTATCTCCTTATGTTATATGAGTACACTGTTGCTGTCTTCAGACACACCAGAAGAGGGCATCAGATCCCATTGCAAATGGTTGTGAGCCACCATGTGGTTGCTGGGAATTGAACTCAGGACCTCTGGGAGAACAGTCGGTGCTCTTAACCTCTGAGCCATCTCTCTAGACCTCTGTTTTCTATTTTCAAGAACGGGGTTTCTCTGTGTAGCCCTGGCTATTCTGGAACTTGCTTTGTAGACCAGGCTATCCTCAAACTCAGAGATCTGCCCATCTCTATCTTCCCAGTACTAAGATAAAAAGCTTGTGCCTTCACACCTACCTTAAGAAGCTTATTTCAAAAGAATTACTATTATGCATTGTCTTAGGGTTTCACTGCTGTGAACAGACAGCATGACCAATGCAAATTCTATAAAAGACGACATTTAATTGGGGTTGGCTTACAGGCTCAGTGGTTCAGTCCATTGTCATCAAGGCAGAAACATGGCAGCATCCAGGCAGGCATGGTGCAGGAGGAGCTCAGAGTTCTACATCTTCATCTGAAGGCTGCTAGTGGAAGACTGACTTCCAGGCAACTAGGCTGAGAGTCTTAAGCCCACACCCACAATGACACACCTACTCCAACAAGGCCACACCTCCTAATAGGGTCAGTTCCTGGGCCAATCATATACAAACCATCACATTCATTTTCCACCTGGTAACATGCATTCCTTAAGTCCTATCCCCCCACGTCTTCCTGAACGCTAGAATTGATATGGTACGCCCTCTTTCCCTACAAACTCAGATGCACCCAGAAGGGTAGCCCAACTCCACGGGGCATTTTTGTGAGTTTCTAGTTGGGGCTCCATCTACGCAGAGATTATCACACTCTCTACCCATCCATGAAACCTTTCTCCTCCCTAACCAGAGCACATGGGGTGGATTTAGACTCTCTGAAATTATATCATTTCTTTCATTTGCTCACAGATTTATGAGACCAGAAATATGGGAGGAAAATATAAAGTGGCCCATTCTTAGACTCTGAGTAGGTGTACAAGAAATGTCCCTAAAAGAGAACTTCAGCCCTTATTCTTTTAAGCTGAGATGGACACTTTGTAAGATCCATTCCTGTGACTGTCCCAAGCTTGAATGGGCTACCCACATTCATTTTCTTTGCTTAAAGGAACAGTTCCTTAACTTTTTTCCTTCCTCCCATCTTGCGTTAGAGTCCAATGTGTTAGATTCTCAGGGACTTCTTGAATTTTCTTTTGCAGATATATATGTTAAGATGCAAGTGACCCACACCTTAGTCTAATTAGAATAGCCCTGCTTATATCTGGGGCTGCCACCGTTGGCCATGCATGTTTTCTTGAATCTGAAGCTACCTGTCCTCCCTCTCCTGCCACGGATGGTATTTCTTGTGGTTGAGTGAGGAGTCCTAGATCTTTTCCAAGGGCTTAAGCTGATCTGTATAGAACTGGCTTTAAAAACTGATCTGGGAAAGCAGATTCTTTCTTCCCTTAATCTAAAATATGAAGCATGAAATGACAGTAGCAGGCAAGTGGTAAGTTATTACAACTGAAAGGCCTCAAGCTATAGCTGGAGCTGAGGAAGTCATGGTAAGTGATATATGGGAAGATTTATGTGGAACAAGTCATTAAAGTAATTAGAGGCCGGAAAGTGATAGAGGGGTGGGAAGAAGCAGGCATTGAAAGCGTAGCCTCCAGAATGACAGCCTTCAACGCCTGCGCTATGTCTCTAGAGTCACACTGAAGCCAAGATTCTTCCTCATGTGAGTCTTGTTGGGGTCCATTCCTTCTACAGATTTTTATTGCTGTTGTCTGTCTGTCTGTCTGTCTGTCTGTCTGTCTGTCTGTCTGTTTTGAGACAGAGTCTTCCTCTAACTCAGGCTGATCTGGAACTCACTCTAGAGCTCCATTTCACTTCAAGCTCCCACAATCCTCCTGCCTTGGCTTTTCTAGCACTGCAATTACAGGTGTGAGGCACCATTGAGCTCCTGCTACAGTTTTCTTCTTGAACTTCTTTCCTACTCCCTGAATATAGTTTATATACCCATAGTCTCAGGATAAACTTCACTTTAGGAGATGTTAGCTTGAGTGGATTCCTTGAAACTAGCTGAATTGAAGTAGATTCCTTGCTCTTTCTTCAATTTCTGATGGAGTAGAATGAAATATTCTAACTCGGATAAATCAGCCGAATACAAACATGGGCTTCTTTTCCAGTAAAACTCATAGTGCCCATTAGTAGGTATGATTTGCGAGCACGGTTATAATGTTTCCATGGACATTCTGCCTGAAGACAGAGAACAGAAATGCAGAACTCTGATACACTGCAGCATCATTCTCCAGGGGATGTGGGGTCTACTGTGGCTAGAGATATTGTTGCTACACCTATGGGAGGGCAGGGTGGTCTCACAGAAATGGTCAGATGAGACCATAACTACCCTTAAAGCTCCTGATTGTACTACCCATATCACCACATCCAGCCAGTGTGGCCGGTTCGTCTGAATTCCTAGTAAATGAACTGACTTGGTTCCTGACTCGGTGCTTTGGACTGCTCTGGGCTATCTCTGGGCTTTCCACCTCACCTCTCCTTCATCTCAATGCCCTGCCTCTCCACTTCTCTGAATTTGCATGCCTCGGACTGCCTGTCTTACTTGCCTTCCGTACCCTTATTTCTTTCTTCTGTCTGCCTTTCCCTGGCCAAAAGGCAAATGCATGCACACCACAAAGCAGTTCGTCTATCATGGACACTTGAGTTTTGATGAACTAAGCTAGAGTTCCTGACCCTACCCTCTCTGAGTATGTCCCTTTCACCGGCTATGTTGAATGTGGAACCCTCTGTCTCTGTCTTTCCACTTAATCTATGACAGCCTTCTAATTCATCTTAAATACATGTATAAATCATCCACTGCTACAGAGTGGGAATGAATACTAGCTACTGGCGCTGACTTGTGACTTGGCCTCCGCTCAATCCCTGGGGTGCTGGCAGCAGTAACTCAAAGAACGGCAGCTTGTTGGCCAGTGGAAAGAAAGGGCTTGAAGCAGCATTTCACTGGGCATTGTCTGAACAGAATACGAGAGATAAATTAACGAAAGTTGGTCCAAAGACACAGGCATGATGGTCACCCAAAAGTGACCACCACCACTCTTCAGCTATAGTGTAACAGTTTTTGTTTGCTTGTTTCATTTTGTTGGAGACAGAGTTTGGTCATACATTCTAGAATGGCTTTAAAATCACTATGTAGCCCAGGGTTGCCTCAAATGCTGAGATAATAGGCATACACAGCCACATTGGACTTAAAAGAGAGAACTTTACACCTGAGGGATGTCTCACAAGCCCCCAGGTTACGCATGCTGCTGAACCCCGGCAATTGACTGGAACAGGCAATTACAATGTTTTCAGAAGCTCAGACAATGGACATCCTCCCTTATTGCCTTTATTGTATTTGCTTCTTGGCTTCCTTCTCTATGAAAAGCACCTTCCTTTGCTCCTGAGAACACATAGAGAAGTCAGCTTCCTCAGACTGACAGCCCCACCCTCACTACTCTAGACTGCCTAAGGTTCAACCACAGCACAGAAGCTCTCCAAGGAAAATGCTGCTAAAGATGATATGCTCATCCCTACCATCCCAAACAGGTTTTTTTTTTTTTCAGTCCTGGATGTCCTGAAGTTCTCTAGACCAGGCTGGCCTGAAACTCACCAAGATCTGACCGCCTCTGCCTCTTGGGTGCTGGGATTAAAGGTGTGTGCCACAATTTGGAGGGGGAATGTGATATGTTCATCTTGAGCTAATCAACAGACACCCAGAACAGGAACAGCAGTTGAAAGTTACGTTCACGGCCAGGCAGTGGTGGCGCACACCTGTAACCCCAGCACTTGAGAGGCAGAGGCAGGCAGATTTCTGAGTTCGAGGCCAGACCGGTCTACAGAGTGAGTTCCAGGACAGCCAGGGCTACACAGACAAACCCTGCCTCGAAAAACCAAAAAAGAAAAAAGAAAAAGAAAGTTACCTTCACAACATGAGTGGCTGTACCCATCTTTAAAGGCAAGATGATCAGGACTTTCAGACCAAGCTTGGACTACACAGTGAGTCTGAATCTACACAGGGCGGGTGGCTCTCTCAAAACACTACAAAGAGCCTCCTCTTAGAAGAAAAGCAATAGAAAATGAGAGACAGTTTAAGGAGTCATGTGAAGTGCCGTTGCTCCAACAGGGATTCACCCAGTGGCCAAGCAATTTTTCTTCAGAACCAGTGGGCATGAATCATAGGACAAATCCCAAAAGGCTCTGTTTCCTTATCGAATGCTCTTAGCTTTCAGTTCCATAAGAACAAATAGGAGAAGACAAAAGAAAGAGGCGGTGAAATCAAGTGGTTAGCAGCCCAGCTAGAATGTTTAACTGAATCAAAATAGCACTAGGCCTATCACATAGTAAGTACACAAAACTGTTAGCTATTGTCATGGATACCAGGAAAGGCTGAGAGCATTTGGAGTCCAAGTTACAGAGAGTGGATAACTTTTGCAAACCGTTGCTGGAAACATAAAGGAACTTAGGCAAGGTTCCCACCTTGTAGCAGAATATGTGTCCCCAGGAACCAAGACTCAGGGCTGCCATACACAACACTGTTCTCCTATGGCACACCAAAGTAACACTAACACGTTCTTGGATTCGGGCCCTACTTTTTCAAGATTCTGTGCGATCTTTCTTTTTGTTATGACAACACAACACTTACTTCATCCTTATTAGAGCTGAACTGAGATAGCTCCTCCTGCCCACAATGAATTGATGAATCCCGTTCCAGTTGCTTCTACTTCAGGACTGGCCTGGCTGAACTCAGAAGGATCCTGGTATGTCTGTGCTGAGAGGACATGCACTCTTTACAGAACTCAAGGGAAATGTTCGAGGAGCATTCCTTTTTAAAAGATGTAGTCATCTTTTTATTTTATGTGTTTGGCTGTTTCGCCTGCATATACGTAAGTGTGCTATGTGTGCCTGATTCTCGTGGAGGCCAAAAGAAGGTGTCCCACCCCCTGGAACTAGAGCTACAGATGGTTGTGGGGCACAATGTGGGGGCCTTGAACTCTGCAAGAGCAGCGAGTGCTCTTAGCCACAGTCTCACCTCTCCAGCATCTCGAGTAACATTATAACACACATTACAAATTGGCTGCTTTTTTTTTTCATAATCCCCATTGCCTCTCGGATTATTTTCCTTTTGAGGTTTTGAGACAAGCTCTCACTGTACATAGCCAACTCATAAAGATCCCGTTGACTCTGCCTCCCGCGTGCTGTGATTAAAGGCATGGGCCGCCACCGCCTATCAAGAGTCGTTTTCAAAAGCTCCACTTTGAAAATCTGCGTTAATACTTAATGATAAGGCAAGGGCAGGGCCACCGAGGTCTCCACCTCAAGTTTGAAAGAAATCCTCAGAGACCAAGCAGTGCGTAGCAAGATCAGAATCCCTAGGGCAGTTCTTGAGAGAACAGTGTGTGCAGCGGAGTGAAACCAAAGATGAAGTGGAGCCTCCAGGACACTGGAGATGCCAGGAATGTGGAAGGTCTGCCAAGGGAAGCCCCAGACAGTGACCGCAGCCAGCTCAGGAGAAAGTCCATATAAGCTGCCACTGGCCATAGGGGCGGGCCTGCCAAGCTCTATGAAGCCCCCGCCGTGCCAGTGTGCTCCTAGATGTGGGACATAAAGCTCAGGGCTCTGCCGGGCCTTGGACTCTGAGCTTGTTTTGCTCCGGTCCTTCCGTTTTTTTTTATGCCTCTGCTCCTTTTGTTCAAGCATACTTAATTCACTTTATTCTTCCGATATTAAAAACCTTTATATGAGGTAGCCCGCAGTGGTGTATGTTTTTAATTCCCAGCACTTGGGAGGCAGAGGTAGGCAGATGTCTCTGAGTTCGAAGCCAGACTGGTCTACAGAGTGAGTTCCACCAGGAGAGCTAGAGCTATATAATGAGATCCCAACTCAAAAACAAACAAAACAACAACAACAACAACAACAACAACAACAACAAAACAAAAAACCTTAAATGGTAGCCAGAGCTGGAGCCTGGGTTCTCTGAACGAACTCTTTGATGTGGGTTTTTACAACACAGACAGTGAGTTCCTGATAAGGAGACTTTATGAACCAATTTTCTTTCTAGAAGTTGGGAGTCAAGTAACTGTAGGTCTTGGAGATGGCGTCAAAGGTGGCCTTGACAAAGTTGCCCAGGGTGCTATTGTGGCCCCTGGCTGATGCGTGGCAGTCATCAATACCAGCCATCAGCATAAGCTTCTTGGGCACAGGAGTGGAGATAATGCCAGTGCCTCTGGTAGCAGGGATAAGCCACACTAGTACAGAGCCCCAGTGGCCTGTCACCTTGTATGGAACAGTTTGGGGATTGACAATCTTTTTCCTCCAGTGGCCTCTGCACCCAGGGATGATGGAAAGCTTGGCCAGGATGATGACCCCTCAGATGGCAGTGGCGACCAACTTAGAGCACCTAACACCAAGACCAATGTGACCAGTGTAGTCCCAGGACCCATCAAGTTGGCTACTTCATTGGCGTGATCATATCCTTTAGGGGTGCACCCAGGAAAAAGTCAATAATCTCAGATCCCTTAATGAGCAGGGAGAACAGGTAGATCTCCTCCAGGGACTTGATCTTTTTGTCTTTGACCAGGTGGCACGGGTTGATGAGGAGGATCCATTTCTTGCCTTCAGATTTACCCCTAGGAGCCTAGCAGCTTCTAGCATGATGAAGGCACCTAAGACTGCAGCTCAATCCATTGGAAATATGAAATTTTTCTTTCGAATTATATAGGGGACTGCAGCCAAGGGTTTGACTTGAGTCTCAGAAGAACTTTGGATATGAACTTCTGAATAGTATGGGAGTTGTGGGTTGTGAAACTGGGCAATTTTGGAAATGGTCTAAACTCATCTTGTCTTATGAGATGAATAGACATCTGCCTTTGAGGGTCCAGGGGTGGCTCTGATGGAATCAATGGAATAATTCGCTAACGGAGTCATAATTTGATGGCATTATTAGAAGGTGACAGAAGGTTTAGGAAGAGAGGCCTGACTGGAGGAAGTTGGTTACTGAAAGCATGTCCTTGAGGAATGTATGTTGTCCCTTTCTGTCTGCTTCCTGGCCACCATGAGGTAGGCAACTGTGCTCCTCGCATGCACCTCTACTCTGAAGCTATGTCTTGCTTTGGACCCAAAAGTACTGGAACCAGCCAGCCATGGACTTCTACAACCCTGGGCCAAAATAAACCTGTCCTCCTTTTAAAGTGTTGGTAATAGTGACAAACAGTGATTACCACAGAGCCTTTGTCAGACCCCTGCAGGCGAGTCACAGTGCAGGGCCTAAGGACTTCAGAACATTACTTCTACCAGCTGTGGGTAGCTACTTCCTTTTTGATAAGCAACCCCACCCCAGAAGTGATGGCTGAAGCCCGGGCCTTGCATATGCTCAGTAAAACACTGGAACTATAGCCCCAGGCCTCTTTACTTTTTGAGTTAGGGTCTCACCAAGTTTCCTACGCATGCTCTGTACTTGCTCAGTAGCAACCGGAAGGCCTTGAACTTGTGATCCTCCTGATTCTGATTCCAAGTAACTGGAAAGGACCATACCACAAAGCCTGGCTCATAAACAGCTTTATCATTTTTTGTTGGTTTTTTTTTTTTTCCGGGGAGGGCATTTGTTGGTTTTGGTGGTTGGTTGGTAAGCCCAGGCTAGCCTTGAACAAGCAACTTTTTTTTTTTTTTTTTTTACTTCAGGCGCCCAACTATTGGGATTACAGGTATAAATTAGTATGCTCAGCAGTTAACTGGTTTAAAAAGTTATTTAGAGCCAGGTGGTGGTGGTGCACGCCTTTAATCCCAGCACTTGGGAGGCAGAGGCAGGTGGATTTCTGAGTTCGAGGCCAGCCTGGTCTACAGTGAGTTCCAGGACAAGGCTATAGAGGGAAACCCTGTCTCGGAAAAAAAAACCAAAAAAGTTATTTAGATCTTACTAGAGACTCTAACAATGAGTCGTGGGCCACCAAAGTGACCTGTAACATCATGAACTAACTCATTGTTGTCTGGCCCATTTGATTGTAACTGCATACACAAAAGCTGTCCATTATCAAAAAGCAACAGTACACTCACAATCAGGTGAATCATTCCCCTTAGGTTTTTTTCTCTACAGAAAAGCCTTCACAGACACACCTAGAGGGGTTCCTCATCATCTCCTAAATGTGATGGGGTTCTAAACCCATTTGAGTTGACATTGATTAACCACCACAAGCATATATTTTGGCAACTTGGCACAACTTGACATCATTTTTAAAGCATAACCCTCTACCCAGCCCACCCCCAAAAGTTTATGTCCATCTCCAGTGTGAAATGTATTTAGTATATCTCCACGAATTCCCATAGTTTTAAATGTTGTTCAACGATCAAATCCAAGGCAGATGTGGTGTCTGGTGCCTGTAATCCCAGCACGCAGGAGACTGAGACAAGCAATTACTGTGAATCCAAGGTTAACATGGGCTACATAGTGAGTTCCTGGTCAGTCTGAGCTACACAAAGAGACCCCCTATTTTAAAAAAAAATAAAATTTAAATTTAAAAACCACCTTAAAATCCTCTGAAGAGAGACCTGCACCCCCACCATGCCTCGTAGCGTAGCGCAGGCAGGGAAAGATGCCACAGAGCACAGACTAGCTGTCGGTATACAGAAATGGCGTAAAAGGAGGAAGACGGCCACAGACCCACCCGCCGCCATGTTACACCTTGGCTCTAGACACCTAGAGGCCGGCTGGCTCCCACACCATGCAGTATGGACAGAGGAGGTCACCCATAGCCCGCCTGCACTGGGAGCCACTGCATTGTGCAAGGATGTGGTAGACAGCTGGGAGACAAAGAGAAGCGAAACAGTTGGAGCATTGTGAAGGGAGATGGACCGGAGACACGAGGAAGAAGAGAAATAGCCTGCTGTGAGTAGCCAGCCCCACTACCTGAGGCCGTGGTGAAATAAGTCCCAGCCCAAGCTGCTGCAGCTGCAGATGTTGATGCCCACGGTTCGTATTATTACTAGAGACCATGGGGATGCCCCTTGTCTGGGCAGCCGTCTGGAACCACAGAGATGTCCAAGGGCTCTGTGGAACTGGTCCTGAGCCTCAGTGGCACCTCTGACCCCGCCTCCCACTGGTGGCAGCACTCGGGAGAGCTGGCCCTGTACCTCGCCCAGGCAGCACAGTGGAGCTAGCCCTGGTATTGTGGGCACATGTGAGCCACCCCTGAGGGCACGAGTGTGGGAAAGCTGACCTGGACACTGACCTGAGGTGGCACAAGCACAAAGGTGATGTCCTATCCCACACCTCGACCCTCAACACCTCCGGCAGTCCGCAGTCTCGGGTAGAGCTAGCCCCAGGGTCTTGAAAGCAGGAAAGCTGGCCCTGTCCCCTCACCAACTGTAGCACTCAAGAAAGCAGGCCCTGCACCTCTCTTGGGCAACACAGTGGAGGTGGCTCTGAAAGCAAAGGCCCAGGTGAGCCAAGCCCAAGAGTGGGAGAGCGGGAGAGCGGGCCACGCCCCTCACGGGCTGCAGCACTTGGGAGTGTGGGCCCCACGCCTCGACTGGGCAGCACAGTGGAGCTGGCTTTGGAGGTGTGGGTGCAGGAAAAATGACCTGGGGGCATGAGAGTGGGAGAGCTGGCGCGGCCTCCTGCCGGGGACCAATTGGGTGACATAGGCAGAGCGGTGCTGGAGAGCTTGCCCTGGTGGTGGGTAAGGGAGAGCAGGAAGGCTGACCAGCTCAGCGACCACCCCTGCCCAGATCCGGAATTTTGAGTTGGCTCACCCCAATATTGACATCATCTGTCGTCCATGCTGTGTCACTATAGAGCAGGGTGTCAGGGTCAACTCTCCCACACTCACGCCCACAGGGCTGGTTCACCTGGGCTACACTACCAGAGACTTCCAACCAGACCAAGGACTCATTGCAAAGAACATTTGCAAGTGAAGATGTGTGGACAGAGGGGTTTACTAAGGGACACGCTGACACACAACAGCTTCCATGAAGAAATGTTGTCAGCCGGGCGTGGTGGCACACGCCTGTAATCCCACACTTGGGAGGCAGAAGCAGGCGGATTTCTGAGTTCGAGGCCAGCCTGGTCTACAGAGTGAGTTCCAGGACAGCCAGGGCTACACAGAGAAACCCTGTCTTGAAAAACAAAAAAACAAAAAAACAAAAAAAAAAAATGATGTCTATGTTTTGTTTTGTTTAGTGTGTGTGTGTGTGTGTGTGTGTGTGTGTGTGTGTTATTTGGGGGGGACGGCTTGCAAGGGCAGAGGGTGAATACAGAAGAACCGGAAGATGAGTGGTATTGGGGTTCATGATGTGAAACTCAAAGAATCAATAAAAAATTTTTTAATCCTCTGAAAAGAATGATGGCTCACAGAGACTGAACCACCAACCAGGGTATATGCATGAGCTGGACCTAGACCCCTACATTTGTAGCAGACGTCCAGTTTGGTCTTCATGTGGGTCCCCGACAAGTGGAGTGGGGGCTATCTCAGACTCTATTGCATGCCAATGGATCCCCTTGCCCTACGTGGACCACCCGGACAGTGGGGAGAGGATGTGCCTAGTCCTGCTGGGACTAGATGTCCCAGGGTGGGGTAACACCCAGGTGGGGAGAAGGGGAGAGGCTAACAGAGCAAGGGACTTGCAAAGGGGGGACTGGGAGGAGAGGAGGGAAGGAGGCTGCGATTGGGGTGTAAAGTGAATAAAATACATTATTGGCAAAAAATCCTCTGAAGCACAAGGTAGTTTGAGCTATGATCCACTGTTAAAAAAAAAAAAGTTACATATTCCTGCCAGGTGTGGAGAGGCGCACGCTCTTTACTCTCAGCACTCAGGAGGCAGAGGCAGACAGACTCCTGAGTTTGAGATCAGCCTGGTTTATTAAGCAAGATCCAGAACAGACAAGGCTATACAGAAAACCTGGTCTTGAAAACCAAAACAACAGGGCTGGAGAGATGGCTCAGCAGTTAAGAGCACTGACTGCTCTTCTGAAGGTCCTGAGTTCAAATCCCAGCAACCACATGGTGGCTCACAACCATCTGTAAGGAGATCTGGTGTCCTCTTCTGGAGTGTCTGAAGACAGCTACAGTGTACTTACATAAAATAAATAAATAAATGTTTAATAAAAATAGAAAAACAAAACAACAAAGTTACATATTCCCTTGGGCCAGGCTCGTGATGTTGCACGCCTTTCATCATAACACTTAGGAGGCAGAGGCAGGCAGAGCTCTGTGAGTTCTCTGACAGCCAGAGCAGAGTGAGAACTTGTCTGAACAAAAACAAAAAACAAAGCACAAAAAAAGTTATATATTCTCAAGATCAGAAAGCACAGGGTAAAACTTTTCATTCCATATAGGAAGATGGAGCTAATGCAAGTAACAGATTCACCAGAGGAAATATTAAGCCTGTAGTTTTGTCACTGGGGATCTTCATTGTGTTAAAACAGGTTCCTTCTATTTCTAATATCTTCAGGGATTTTATCACTAAGGATGTGATAGGCTTTGTCAAAAGCCTATTCTGCA